>JAWHQI010000124.1:6543142-7202771 GCA_033032865.1 Dactylorhiza incarnata | reverse complement strand
CACCGGTCGTGCGCCACTGTCGTGCGCACTGACCATTAATTTTTAAGTTTCTGTTCATCTATTGCGCTACGGACCACTGACGCTAGTGCGCACGACACGGTCGTGCGCCACTGGTCGTGCGAACATGTTATTTTGTAATTTCTGTCTTTGCAGGTTCTGTCCAGGCAGAGCGCACGATCACAGGATTCCAGTGCGCACGACCAATGGTCGTGCGCCACTGACCGTGCGCACTGTTTAATTCCAGCGCCTATAAATTCCCTGCTCGCGATTTAGGTCATGATCCCGATTTCTTCCGCCGTTTTCCGCCCGGTTCCGCCCGATTTCGCTCCTCCACCGTCGCCCACCATATAGAGGTGCTCCGGGCTTGCTCTTCACGCCTATCTTGAGCCGGAGTTTCCTCTCGCCTCCTCCTTCATCCACGAGCTCCAAAGGTAGACCTAGCCGCCATTACCTTCAAGCAAGAGGAAGTGTTGCAAACTCTACTGGATCGTGACACGAAGAAGACGGGTCCATTGGAGAGTAGTGACAGCTCTCTCTACCCGGACGTAGTTGTGGACCGAGCTTGGACGCGGATTGACAACCGGCGATTCCAACCGTGAATCTTCAACGAGCCTTCGGATTCGGTCGATTTCTTGCCTTGTTCTCCTTTTATTGATGTATTTGCAACTAGATCTAACATTATGATGAAGTGTATTTTGATTAAATAGCATTTTTACTTGATTATGTCTATGTGATTGAGTATTTTTGTTTATATTATTGAGGTGCGCCTTGTGGTGTGGTTTGTTGGTTGCGTTGTGCCGCCCTAGCAATTGTTAGTGGTGTGCTTGTTGAAGAGGTGCTTGCGACCCTCATTCCGCTAGCCTACTCGTCCATCCGCCTACCGAAGCGTGGCATCGCGGCCCGTGTACTCCATCCCGCCTAACGAAGCAGCGCGCTCAAGGCCTGCATAGTTTGATCCCGTTAGCCTACTCGTCCATCCGCCCTTGCGACGCAGCGCGCTCAAGGCCTGCCTAGTTTCCATTCCGCCAAGCGAAGCTTTGCATAGCGGCATTGCATAGGAGTAGTTGTAGTGTTTTCTTTATTTTCCAAAAGCCAACCCAACTCCCCCGCATTCCATCCGCCTAAGGACTTCGATCTCAAGTCCTTCCTCGACATTTAACTCCACCTTACTGTGTTCCTCAAGAGACCGACACTCGGGGATTTATTCCCAACATTTATTACTTGAACGATCGGTACACTGCCGTTTCGTGTCGCAGTCGAGCTACCGCCTATAGCGGTGTGTGAGATTTGCGCCATCAAGTTTTTGGCGCCGTTGCCGGGGAACACAGTCGTGTGAGTTTTCTGGAGAGGGAGAACCTGAGAGAAAAGCCCTTCCATTTGTAAATTGCATTTTCTGTTATTTTATTTCTGTTCTTTTTATTCCATTTTCTTGTTTTATAGTAGGTTGCTTTAGTAAATTTTTGTTAGGTGTAGTATTTCGCACAATAGTGTTTGTCTTTTTGAATCGTTTTATCTTCACACTATGTGGGCACATCTAAATTTCCGTTGCCGTTGGTGTGGAGCTACTTCCCACTCTAGTGTTGAATGCCCTACGGAGAATAGTAGGCATAATTCCTCTCGCCCAGCATATAGAGCATCGACTCCGTCTGATACTCCATATGGTGCGCGTAAGTCTTATGGCTACTCTGCTGAGCCATTACCGTCATACTTCTTTTCGGCTCCAGCCCCCGCTGTGCCAAAGAAGCCTGCTAGGCAGTGCCAGTTTTGTCGGGGCACAGATCATGCCCTGAAGGATTGTGTTGCTTATCTTCGCCAATTGGATGAGGATGACGAGCCGGATATTCGGATCGTCCCAACTCCTAGCTCTGGCGGCACACCTTCAACATCCGGCTATGTGTCTTTGTCACCTTCACATTTTGAAGGGTATGGCATGGATACGGTCACCGGATGTGCGGCTGATCTATGCACCGACATTGCTGAGCCCATTCTCCCAGTGCATCCACCACCTCTAGTGGATTCGATTCTTTGTGAGGAATCGGTGCTCGACTTTTATCCGAGCACTATTCCTCTCCCTGTTGTGCATACTACACTCGTCTCAGACGACATTGTTGATGATGTGTCGCAGGAGGAGGCGGTTGATCTGAGTGTTGTGCCTATTCCTATGGAGGAGGACAACCTTCTAGGTTTTTCCTCAGCACCGGTGGAGGAAGTCCAAATCCTAAGCTTGGCCACCGTTGATCCCGCCGAATCTTATAGCATTGATGACAATGCTAACATTATTTTACTTCCCCAACCTGATGGGAGTGAGACCGGGATCACTCCCCCGACTGTTGTTTATTTATGTTCTTCGTCTTCTTTATTTCTTGATCCCTTTCTTCATCCGAGCCTGTGCAGGTTGAGTCTTCACAGGTATCCCAGGAGGACTTGGAGCTCTTTGCTCAAGTCAATGATGAGAGCATCCTCTCATGTGAGGAGGTTGATCCTCCCTCCGTAGAGGAAGCTCCACTCATTGCATTTGCCTCCTGCTGCCCCCCTGTTGACGATACCTTGCTAGGCAAGGAGGTGTTTTGTGAGATGAGTGAGGACCAGGCCTCCTCCTCTTCTTACTTTCTTTTCCCTCTACCTGTGATGGGCAGGTTTTATTTATATGTAGGTAGAGGGGTGACTGCTCTATCTCCGTATCGGTACCCGCTACCGATGCGCATATTAGAACAGTTACCTGTGCATTTTCTTTTTCATAGGCCCATTAGCTAGAATCGTTAAGATTTTGAATAAGTCGTGCTGGGATGACAATAACCCCAGTAGTTATCTTCCTTTTCTGCAATTTTTATTTTTATCTAATCATGTTTAGTTAGTAGTATTTTCTTTTCAGTTTTCTATTTTCTTCTGTTTTTGCGGAGCTGACCCCTGCAGGTATCTTTTCTGGATGACGGACGCTGCAGCTTAGTCCAGGTTTTCACGCCAATCTTCTGGTGTGCTCATTTCTGAGCACTGGGTACTCTCTTTCCCTAGCATTATTCTGAATTTCATAGCTGCATTTTGCGCATATTGTTTAGTTTAAGTCTGGGGGGGAGTGTACCGAGTGTTCACTACACGTGTACACGTTTTTGCATATCAGAAGTGTATTTTTATTATTGCATACACCACAACACCCGCTTGAGCGCGTACTCATCTGTTTGTTCGCTCTGCTGTGAATTTAATTCTTCCGCTTATGTGGGAAAGTCTAGGTGATGGTTTAGGATTATGTAGCAGAGTAAAATGTTGACTCTAGTAGTGCTCCTAGTCGAGTGCTCGTTGCATAGAAATTTGTGTAGAGTAGACTTCTTTTTATACTATGGTTTTATATTTTTCTCTATTAGTGTAAATGTTGTTTACTCTACTCAAATGGTGAATCCGGTGTGAATCAAACGGCAGCATAGGGATGTGTGTAAACGATCACTAGATTCGTATTGCTTGAGTCGGGAGAAAGGAGAATCTTTCTCGGTGGCTAGAACTTGCCCCAAGCGATTCTTGAAGCATGGGTATACGGTTAGTCAATTGCGTGAATGTGATATAGGCCATCATTTTGGCCCGGTTGAGCTTTTGTGCCTATCCCTACCGCTTTATCCTCGCTAGCCCAGTTGTGCCTACCCGTTCTTTGATTCAGCCCCACTTTCATTTCACCAAAGCCTAAAAGCCAATCCTAGTCGCACGCCCAAATCTGAGCTTTAGCTGTTTATTATTTTCATGGGTTGGGGTGTTGATGTTGTGATACTTTTGTGAATATGTGGATGTGCAACATTGATAAATTTGCTGAAAATGTTTTGAAAAGAAAAGAAAAAAAAAAATGGGAAAAAGAAAAGAAGTAAAAAGAAACGAAAAAGGAATTGAGCTTTAATGAAAAATCTGTGTAAAAATATATGTTTGGAGTAGGCGGTGCACACACCCATGCTGTTAAGTTCAAGTCTGGGGGTGTTGTGTACCCGCGTGTTTGTGTGGCGAATGAGGATAGTTTCCTGCATTAGCTCATTTGGGTTTAGTGCTTGAGCCGTCGTTTTTATCTTTGTTTATCCTCACCTAAACCCAAGCCCCATTTAAAACCTAAAGTCCTATTGATTCACGCATTTGAGTCAAACCAGTGCCGTGGAGAGAATGTGACCGGGCAAGCTTATGGTCACCGACACTGATGGATTTCAGTGGAGTTTTTCCCGCATCCCGATCTTGAGCAATGCTCGTCTCAGCGTTCAGTTTACTTTCTCCGTATGCACGACCGAATGATTCACCGTTGTTCACCATTTTGAGTAGTTGTAATATGTTTTTACTCTTTTAGAAATATATATACTGTTTATATAATCAGAAATCTTCTCTACTACTTTTCTTATGCACGTGAGCATGCGACTTCGCATGTTACTCTATATTGTAGTTTTAAGCCATCTACTTTTCTTTCCCCGTTCGCTTAGAATTTGTTTGCTCGGGACGCGCAAACAGTTAAGTCTGGGGGTGTGATGAGTCCTCATCATATACACTTTTATGGACTCATCTGGGCCGTTTAGTTAGTCATTTCACTGCACTTTAGCCCTGTTTTAGTTCATATTTGATATCCCATGCTAGGTGCACCTTTTGGCCCATTTTGGTGCGATTTCATGTTGATTTTCATTAGTAGTTTTCATGCATTGTTCGGTGCCACTTTTAGTGGCCGGATTGGTGGTTGTACGCTAGAACAGGAGTCGTGCAGGTGTTTCCGGTGCAATTCTGCACAGGAACACTGCGCACGATCACTGGTTCTATTGCGCACGACCACTGGTCGTGCGCCACTGATCGTGTGCACTTAACGCTTTTTTCATAAGTTCTGTTTGGTGTAATGCGCACGATCATCAACTCCAGCGCGCACGACCACCGGTCGTGCGCCACTGCTCGTGCGCACTGACCATTAATTTTTAAGTTCTGTTTCATCTATTGCGCACGACCACTGACGCTAGTGCGCACGACCATCGGTCGTGCGCCACTGGTCGTGCGAACATGTTATTTTGTAATTTCTGTCTTTGCAGGTTCTGTCCAGGCAGAGCGCACGATCACAGGATTCCAGTGCGCACGACCAATGGTCGTGCGCCACTGACCGTGCGCACTGTTTAATTCCAGCGCCTATAAATTCCCTGCTCGCGATTTTAGGTCATGATCCCGATTTCTTCCGCCGTTTTCCGCCCGGTTCCGCCCGATTTCGCTCCTCCACCGTCGCCCACCATATAGAGGTGCTCCGGGCTTGCTCTTCACGCCTATCTTGAGCCGGAGTTTCCTCTCGGCCTCCTCCTTCATCACGAGCTCCAAAGGTAGACCTAGCCGCCATTACCTTCAAGCAAGAGGAAGTGTTGCAACCTCTACTGGATCGTGACACGAAGAAGACGGGTCCATTGGAGAGTAGTGACAGCTCTCTCTACCCCGGACGTAGTTGTGGACCGAGCTTGGACGCGGATTGACAACCCGGCGATTCCAACCGTGAATCTTCAACGAGCCTTCGGATTCGGTCGATTTCTTGCCTTGTTCTCCTTTTATTGATGTATTTGCAACTAGATCTAACATTATGATGAAGTGTATTTTGATTAAATAGCATTTTTACTTGATTATGTCTATGTGATTGAGTATTTTTGTTTATATTATTGAGGTGCGCCTTGTGGTGTGGTTTGTTGGTTGCGTTGTGCCGCCCTAGCAATTGTTAGTGGTGTGCTTGTTGAAGAGGTGCTTGCGACCCTCATTCCGCTAGCCTACTCGTCCATCCGCCTACCGAAGCGTGGCATTGCGGCCCGTGTACTCCATCCCGCCTAACGAAGCAGCGCGCTCAAGGCCTGCATAGTTTGATCCCGTTAGCCTACTCGTCCATCCGCCCTTGCGACGCAGCGCGCTCAAGGCCTGCCTAGTTTCCATTCCGCCAAGCGAAGCTTTGCATAGCGGCATTGCATAGGAGTAGTTGTAGTGTTTTCTTTTATTTTCCAAAAGCCAACCCAACTCCCCCGCATTCCATCCGCCTAAGGACTTCGATCTCAAGTCCTTCCTCGACATTTAACTCCACCTTACTGTGTTCCTCAAGAGACCGACACTCGGGGATTTATTCCCAACATTTATTACTTGAACGATCGGTACACTGCCGTTTCGTGTCGCAGTCGAGCTACCGCCTATTGCGGTGTGTGAGATTTGCGCCATCAGAAAACTCTCCCAAACAGGTCTATCCCATGATCGCATGGCGTCCCGAAGTTTCCCCCTCTCGCCGACCGCATGGTGCGGGTTCGGTACAAGCTTGTGCCCGTTGCTCAAATCATCGCGTTAACAACAACGATGCGGGTGTGGCTATACCTCGGCCGGTAGAACGGTTTAGCACTTGCAAGTGTTACACCAAATATAAGTTACGTACCTAATCCCGTTCACGAGGGCCTAGGCTTCACAAATACTTAACAAAGAAGGTACAATACGCTCTGCATCAATTTCGTGGTGAAGGTTTGCCTTCATCCAATCTCAAAGCATGGGGCTTTCGTTAGGATCTTCACAAGACGCCTACACTTAATTCCCGCAATACTATAGATGATTCCACGGAGTCATTCTCCGGCATGTATTCTAGGCCTAACCTAAATGCAACGTCGCAAATCAAGCATCATCGATTCATGCTCACGGCCACGAATAGGCTTCACACACAATGCCTAAATCTGCACGACTACCGGATTTCTACATGCAATAATACCGGGGATGGACACAATCTACCCGGAGTTCCGAAGAACTTGAGGAAATCCTACACTTCACCCATTTGGTGAAAGGGATTCCTCATGCAAGCATAGAAAAAGGAAAGAGAGGACAAATGACAAGTCCAAAGATCGGGAGGAAGAATCGTTACCCTTGGAGCTTTCTTGTTCGCCATGGAACAAAACTTGTTCGGTGGGAAATGATGGCAGTGGACTCCTCTCCGCGAATCCGATCTCGGTTTGCGAATCCGAGCTTCGGAGCTCCTTCAATGGGGGAAAATGGCTCCTTCTTCTCTCTAGGTTTTCAAAGGTAAGACAGAGAGTGGGGTGGGTGAAATGAGGTTCTAAACCCTCATTTCCCGACCTTAAGCCATCAGTAATTATTTCCAACCATCAGATCTTCTCACAACACAATGGATGACTCAGATTTAAACTTAAAACGGGCTGGAAAAACCTGTACACGGCTTGGCACACGGCCGTGTGCCAGGCCGTGTGAACACACGGGAAAAATTGGAGCTAGACACGGCCCTGCCCACGGCCATGTCTATGGCCGTGGTGGATCTACACGGTTAGGGACATGGCCATGTGTCTGGCCGTGACCATTACTGCCACAATTTGATGCATTAATTCACAGACACGGCCTTGCACATGGCCGTGTCACAAGCCATGTAAAAAATCAACTTCTCTAAAAAGCTTCCTAAACACCCCCAAACAGCCCAAAACCCCATGGGACTCCTCTAATGCTCTTAGGGTCTTCATGGAAAGCAATTATATGAATTTTGGGGTGTTACAAACGCCATCCGCGAAAAGTTCTCCACAAACCTTCTGTAATAACCGGCTAGTCCAAGGAAGCTCCAGACTTCCGCCACGGTTCTCAATACAGGACAATCCCTAATGGCTTCAATCTTCGCTGGATCTACCACCACCCCATATCCACTGATCACGTGACCCAAGAATTCCACCTTCTCGATCCAAAACTCACACTTCGAGAATTTAGCATAAAGCTGGTTCTCCCTTAGAGTCTGCAATACTTGCCTCAAGTGAGACTCATGCTCTGCCTCCGTTTTTGAATACACCAAAATGTCATCTAAAAACACCACCACAAACGAATCTAGAAATGGTCGAAAAACCCGGTTCATCAGATCCATGAACACAGATGGTGCGTTTGTCAGTCTGAACGGCATCACCGAAAACTCGTAGTGGCCATACCGAGTCCCAAATGCTGACTTGGCAACGTCCTCTTCTCGAATCTTCAACTGGTAGTACCCCGATTTCAAATCCAACTTAGAGTACACCACCGACCCCACTAACTGGTCGAACAAATCATCGATTCGGGGAATCGAATATTTATTCTTGATGGTCAACGTATTCAGCTCATGGTAGTCAATGCACAACCGCATACTCCCGTCCTTATTCTTTACGAACAATACCAGTGCGCTCCACGGAGAAGAGCTGGGCCTAATGTACCCTTGCTCTAACAACTCTTGCAACTGAACCATAAGCTCGGCCAGTTCCTTCGGTGCCATCCTAAACGGAGGACGCGACACCGGCCTCACACCCAGTACCAACTCTATCGAAAAATTGATCTCACGCTGAGGAGGTGCTCCCGGAAGCTCCTCGGGGAATACATCCTCAAATTCTTCCACCACCGGAACTTTTCCAATAGCCAACTTTGTGGAGTGAGTCTCCAACAAAGCTAAAAATGCCTCGCCTCCTTGTTTTACCGCACGCCTCATTTGCACGGCGGAAATCAGGGAGCAAGCCACTCCGCTTAGGCCTTCAAACTTGACCTCTGCTCTACCTTCACCTCTCAGGGTTACCACCTTCAACTGACAGTCGATACTAGCTCGCTGCTCCGCAAGTCAGTCCATCCCTAAGATAACGTCAAATTCGGCTAGTGGCAGAATCGCTGCTACCAACACGAAATCACAATTGCCAATTTGCAACACAATGCGTCCCTTCCTCATGGTAGTCATGAAAGACCCATTCGCCATGCGCACGCTCAGCTCCACCTCTGCCTCTACGGACTCAGCACCAATCTTCCGGATAAAACTTTCCGCAAGAAAAGAGTGTGACGCTCCCGTGTCGAACAACACTCGAGAGGGGTAGCCCGAAACTAGCACGAAACCTAACCACGTGCAAAACAAACATGAAAGGCCGCAACCTACATTATAGTAACAAACGAAAACTTAAACTTTTCATACCTGTCACCACGTCGGTTTGACGTATCGCTTCCCGCTGCCCAAGATTATAGGCTCTAGGCTGCAATGGAGGGAACCACGAAGCCCTTGACTCCGCCGCTTTCCCTTTCTCTCCAACACTAGGCGGGAACGCACCGATTGTTCCTGCCTCGGCTCTGGCTCGGCTCCACCCTCGGTACAAAACCGACTTATGTGACCCACCTTGCCACATGTGTAACAAGTCAACGGACCTTTGGAGCAAAAATCTCCCGAAGGTGCGCCACTTCTCTCCCCAGGCCTACAAGGACGGGGCTTCTTCTTCCATCGGTTGCCCTCGGACTTCCACTGAGACTGAGACTGAGAAGGCTTTCCTTCTCCTTGCTTTTCCGCAAAACCCTTTCGCCGTTGGGTTCGCTCCATGTCGCTCTCCAGTGTGCGAGCGGATTCGACCAACTCATTAAATCCCGCATTCTTCAAGGCTATGAGTGGCTGCCTTAAATTTTCCCTCAACCCTTGATAGAAGAGATTATCCCTCTCATCATCATTGGCCATAGTCGTTCCCGCATAGCGACCCAACCGAGTGAACTCTTGCAGATATTCATCCACTGTCTTATCACGCTGCACCAAATGCAAAAACTGTCGCTGCAGTGCTAACCTTGTCGAGGCCGGAATATAACGCTTGAGGAAAGCATTCCCGAACTCCTCCATGGACGGAACACGCCCAACAAAATGGCGACCGTTATGGTTCACCCACCACAACTTTGCATCGCCCTCTAACATGAAACTCGCATAGTGAGACTGCCTCTCCGCTGGGGTCTCGGCTGCCTTCAAGAGTTCCTGGATCCTCGAAAGCCAATCTTCGGCATCCATTAGAGTGCCAACTCTCTGGAATGTCGAAGGGTGGAAACTCAAGAAGTACTTCATGAATCGATCACCCATCGGAATAGCTCTCTCCGCTAAATGCTCTGTTTGCCTCACTTAGACCTCCGGTGTATCCGGCGTAGCCTCCGGAGTAACAGGAGTCGCAACTTGCACCACCGGCGTCAGAACCCGTGGCATCGCTCCAGCTTGAGCCGCTACCATTGCTTCCGCCAGCATGCGACAGAAATTAGCCGGGGACAGGCCCAAATTCATGAGTCCCGGAGCAGTAGCACTGCTTCCCGAAGGCTCCTCTTGCCTCCTCAACGTCCCCGCATCGTCGCCAACATCCTAGCATAAGCAAGAAAAGACTCATAAAGCTCTATTCGCAAGACTCAAACACAGGGATACTCATGATCCCGCACAATACTCCTATGTGGACAATCTCTTACGCGATCTAAATACACTAGACCTCGCAAGAGTACTCGAACCTACATCTGATACCAAATTGTAACACCTCCCCTGTAATAACCATATAATATGGGTCCGGCCGAGACCCCACAGCATATAGCCCCCACAGTTTTAGTAATAAGAGATAATATTAACTACCCAGCTCAAAACTCAGATAACACAGCGGAAAACAAACTTAAACCACAGAGATTGTCCACAGTACAAAGGAGTCCAATAGGCCTTAAGGCCTTACAAAACCAAAGTCCAAATCACCAAACATTCAACATAAAAAGGACATTCCAACAAAAGGGGAAATAACAGTTTTCCCTAAACTACCTCGGCATGCAAGCCGGTTACAACAAAATATAATAGCAGAAGTGCATGAAAAACAAGGTAAACACTTCATGAGGCTTTAGGCCTTTTTGGCCGGCGAGCTGGGTCCAGCCTGCGATCCTTGCCCTGCATCCAAATCACAAAGAGCGGTAAACGAGGGTCAGCTATAGCTGACTACAAATGGTGTAACAACATCCCTCCTCCCGGCCGTCCTAGCGGACCCCGGGGAACTACTTCACCCTGCAAGTCAGCACTTAGTATGCAAATGTACATAAAGAAAATCAACATAAATACAGGCATGAGTGTCACAAACATCATCCACGTTTCTATGTTGAGCAGATAATAAAAGGGGCCTACCAAGGCAAAATGAATGCAAACCCGGGTTTCACCCACGGCACCCTAAAGCGTATGAATCTAACACATCATCATACTTCATCATCACATCACAAACACAAGGGTACTCATTATTTCCCCACAATGGCATCATAGCCCAAGGCCAAGAGCTCTCACTGAGACCCACCTCGCTTGGCCCACCATGCCATCGGGCTTTTCTAACAGCTTACATGCTCGGGCCGCCAACAACACACAAAACGGATGCTAAGAATTCTGGCTTAAACAAAACGTCCCAAGGCCCTGGACTTACACACGGGATAACATCCACCGACTTCCTCGCCTGGCGACCGTTACCGGACTCATCCGTAGCACAGACATTCTCATCAATCAACACCGAAGGGACTAATCTTGCCGGGACACTCTCCACACGTGAATCTCAGTCTTCACGGGATAGCCAGCCGACCACAAAGACCATTCGCGCCTTCGCACAACCCTAGGCATCACAAGCCCCATATTCCGCACATTATTTCCCCGCCCAAAACCAGACATGCGTTACCACACGAAGCTACAAGGGCATCACAATGACGAGTTCACAGTAATCTGATTTCTAACAAAACCCCTAAAATGCGCGTCAATCAACATCACCGAACCGTACCAACGGTCGCAAATCCGGCTTCACCCACTATGCCTAATCCACTAACGGAGCGGATCTCTAGTGCAAATCATGTCGAGGACGGACTCAATCAACCCGATGGTTCCTTTTGAACCAAGGCGACCCGGATCCCTCTCACTCGACGGATCCGGTGCCAAAATGCAGAAAATAAAGGGATGCCATGCACGCATCCTAAAGACTGGGAGGAGAAATGTCATTACCTTTTGAGATCTCCTCCTAGCCATGGGGAACTTGAACAAAGAATGGAGGAGAAGAAGCGCCTCGACATCCCCTACGTGTTGCCGGTCTCGGATCGGCGAACGGAGCTCCGAAGCTCCAACATTGGCGGTATCTAAGCTCTCTTCCTCCTCCAACCCCTTTCTCTCTCTCAAGCCCTCAAACCCAAATGAAAAGAATAGATGAAAGGAGACCTTCTCAACCCTACTTAGGGTTCTCCCACGAACACCTCACAGCCGTCCGATCGAGATCTAAACCAAACGGAGGCCTCGATTTTGCTGTTTACAGATCTGTTTCTGAACGCACGGTCGAACGCACGACCGTGCGTTAAAACGCATGACAAACGATAGAGACACTATTTAGCCAGCCGAAGAGTACGCATGGTCGGATCGATCGTGCGCTAAGAAAACGCACGATCGTGCGTCAAGAAAAACTTGCCTTCTTAGCGGTTCCCCGAGAAGAAGACCTAACGCCCGACGTTAACTCTCTGCTCCGCAAAACTGGGGTGTTACATGCCTCCCCCACCCCAGCATGCCATGGCGATCGGACGAGGGAGAGGAGGAAGAGGAAGGAGAGAGGAAGCAGGGGCAGGAAGGAGAAGGAGGAATAGGCTGGCAGAGGTTGAGGTGGGAGAGGTGATGCTGTCGTACTGTGACTTCCATGATGAGGAAGGTCACGCGACGGCTACCTGCCCAGAGTTTCTGGAGACAAATAGGGCCAGGATGCCCGCACCGCAACAGCAGCAACAACAAGTGAGGATTGAGGAGGTCCTGCCTCGGGAGGAGGAGGAGAGATGCGAAGTTCGGGCCGACATAGGGACTAGAGGGGGATCGGAGTGATCCACGGGGGTGTTGGGGTGGAGGGAACCCGCAAGGCGAGCCTCCATACCATCTACCGCTGAAGCGTGGCTTTAACATCCACTGCCCCGCCGCCGGCAGAAAAAAACATTTTCTCTCAAAAGGACATGTCGGGTCACGAGGACCCATTTTGCGATGCGCAGGTCATCTAGACCGCCATCGAGAACTTCACGGTGTCCCGGGTTCTCGTGGACAACAGAAGCTCTATCAACGTCATCTTTAAGAAGGCGTTTGATGAGATGAAGGTAGAGAGCAAGTGGGTGTTGGCCTCGGACGGCCCGTTGTTCGGGTTCTCCGGAGAAAGGAAGGAGGTAGAGGGGGGAGTGGGGCTGTATGTGGTCCTGGGAGGGCAATCTCGGAATTGCCACTTCGTCATAGTTGATGCCCCGAGCAACTACAGCGCCATCTTCGGGCGGCCGCTTATCAGCGATTTCCGCTGCGTCCCTTCCACCTTCCACCAGTTCCTTAAGTTCAACCTAGGAGGGGTCCCAATCTGAGTAAGAGGAGACCCGAAGGTAGCGAGACAATGCTACGCGACGGCGGTGAACACCATCTCCTGGGCAGCAGAAGCCGAGAAGTGGGATTGGGGGGTGGGGGAGCCGGCCGGTCTCAGGGAGGAAGACGAGGAGCGAGTGGAGGAAGGTGTAGAAGCGGAGGTTAGGGCCCAAGGAGGAGGGGCAGGAGAGCTGATGGCGATCGGAGAGGAAGGAGGAATGGAGGAGGCCGAAGCACCTAGCGAAGGCGAAGGAAGAGAGGGAGATTAGGAAGAGCAGTCCCGGCTAGAGGCCGTGGAGGAGGTAGTGGAGCTTGAGGTCACCACCCGGGCCGGGGTGGTGGAGAAAGTTTGAATCAGCGGGGAGCTCAGCCTCGAGGAGCAGAAGCAGTTCCTGGCGTGCGTCTGGGAGAATGTGGATGTCTTCGCTTGGAGCGTCACGGAGATGCCCGGGATTGTTGCAGACGTGGCTTGCCACCGCCTCAACCTCGAGCTCGGCACCCGCCCCATTTGTCAGAAGAGGAGGGCCATAGCAGACAAGCTGGAAGGACCCATCTGAGAGGAGGTGGGTAAGCTCCTACAGGCCGATTTTTTATCGTAGATCCAGTACCCAGGCTGGGTCTCCAACGTGGTCATGGTAAAGAAGGTGGGAGGTAAGTGGAGAATGTGTATTGACTTTTCCTTGCTTAATAAATCATGCTCCAAGGATTGCTATCCCTTGCCTCGGATCGACGCACTGGTTGACTCAGCCATCGGTTTCCCTGTAATGTCTTTTCTAGATGCTTTTTTTAGGTTACCATCAGATCCGCATGCACCCCCCCCCCCCCCCCCCCACACACACACACATACAAACATCAAAGATGTCTCTTTCATCATGGGGTATGGATGTTATAGTTATAAGATGATGCCCTTCGGGCTCAAGAATGCAGGAGCCACCTATCAGTGGATGATGGACAGGGTCTTCCGAGAGCAGAAGGGAAGAAACATGGAGGTATATGTTGATGACCTCATGGTAAAGAGCCGAGACCTCGGGTCTCACCTCCGAGACCTCGGGTCTCACCTCTGAGACCTTGAAGAAACCTTTGGGACCTTACGGAAGTACAAGATGAGGCTCAACCCCTCAAGTGTGCCTTTGGGGTTAGCCGAGGAAAATTCTTGGGTAACTTGCTCACCCCAGCTGGGGTGGAGCCTAACCCGGACAAGGTCAAAGAAATCATGTAGTTGGGATCGCAAAGAAACTCAAAGGAGATTCAGAGTCTCATGGGGAAGCTGGCCGGACTCAGTAGGTTCCTCTCTAAGTCAGGAGAGAAATGTGAACCCTTCTTCAAGGTGCTAAGAGGAAAAAAAAATTCAAATGGACACCAGAGTGTGGGGGCGCTTTTCAAGCTTTGAAAGAGCAGCTCACCCAGACTCCCCTACTCCAAGGACTGAGACGGGGGGAGGATCTATTCCTATATTTGGGGGTAGGATCCGAGGCGGTAAGTTCAGTATTGATTCGGGAAGAGGGGAGGAGGCAATTCCCCATTTACTATGTCAACCGAGTGCTGAGGAAGGCGGAGCTTCGATACCCAATTTTGGAGAAGTTGGCCTTCGTGTTGGTAGTGGCGGCCCGGAGGCTCCGGCCCTATTTCCAAGCTCATTCAATAAAGGTAGTGACGGACCACCCCCTTCACAAGGTCATGTAAGTGGTAGAGCACTCGGGGAGATTAGCAAAATGGTCCGTGGAGCTGAGTGAGTTCAATATCACGTTTGTGCCTAGGGTGTCAATCAAGGTGCAAGCGGTGGCGGACTTCATGGCAGATTACGCGACTGAGGTGGAGGAGCACGAGTCATCTCCCCCGGCAGCATGGAAGATGTTGGTGGATGGCGCATCAGGGAAGCACTCCTACGGAGGGGGAATCATACTGGTGAGCCCCCAAGGGACAAAGATAGAACAAGCCTTGAGCATCCACTTCCCGATCACCAACAACTAGGCCAAATATGAAGCAGTCATAGCTGGCCTACGGCTAGCTAAGGAGCTGGGAGTGCAAGATGTGGAGGTCTCAACTGACTCCATGGTGGTGGCATGCCAGATCAGGGGGGAGTTTGACACGAAGGATCCGACCCTCCAACGTTACCTAGAAAAGGTCAAGGGAGTCATCGCGCAATTCCGCACTTTCTCCGTCAAGCATGTGCCAAGGGAGGAGAGCACCCCGGCGGACCTCCTGGCCAAGTTTGGTCCCCTGGCAGGAGGGACGATTTCGAAACTCTTCCGGCCCTCCATCGAGGAAGGAGAACTGATGTAGGTAGATCAACGAGCATCATGGATGGATCGCTTCATCACCTTCCTCGCGTCGGGGAAGTTCCCTGAGGGGGACGTGAACAGGCGTCACTTCAGGTACAAATCAGCTTATTACTCCTTGCATGCAGGGGGACTGTACATGAAGACGCTCTCTGGGCTCCTGCCCCGTTCTGTTTTCGAGGAGGAGGTCCCGAGGGTCCTAGAAGAAATTCACTCCAGGGAGTGTGGCAATCACTCCGGGAGCCGGACCCTTGAAGGGAGAATGTTGAGGCAGGGCTACTTCTGGCCCACCCTCAGCAAGGATGCGGCGGAGTTCGCGAGAAAGTGCTCGAAGTGTCAACTCTATGCTCCGCTCCAACTCCTCCCCGTTCAGAGGCTCCAGACCATCACAGCTCCATGGCCCTTCGCTATATAGGGGATGGACCTGGTTGGCCCTTTCCCACAAGCTAGTGGCCAGAGGAGATTCCTGCTGGTAATGATCGACTATTTCTCCAAATGGGTAGAGGTAAAGGTGCTAGCTAAGGTAACATCACATGTGGTAAGAAATTTCGTGTGGGGAGAAATCATTTGTAGGCACGGACTCCCGCTGGCTATAGTCACAGACAATTGGCCACAATTCGCTAGCGAGGAGTTTGTTAGCTTTTGTACCCAACTCGGCATCGATCTCAGGTTCGCGTCAGTCCACCACCCGAGGAGCAACGGTCAGGTGGAGGCAACCAACAAGATTATCGTCAACCTACTCAAGAAAAAGGGGGAGAACCTCCGCAGGAACTGGGTAGAACAGCTACCCTCGGTCCTTTGGGCCCTGAGGACTACTCCGAACACCGCCACCAGAGAGACTCTTTTCAAGCTTTCCCATGGGTCCGAAGTTGTCCTTCCAATAGAGTTCGAGGTAAAGACACCCAGGGTGACCGCTGCAGGCGAAGGAGATGAAGAATGGCTAATGGCGAATGAAACAGAGCAAAGGTTTTCCCTGGACCTGGTAGAAGAACTCCGCGACCTCGCTGCTATTCGACAAGAGGAAGTCAAGAGGAGGATGGCCACGTATTTCGATCACCATGTTCGGGTAAAGCAGTTCAAGAAGGGGGACCTGGTTCTGAAGAAGGTGGACGCGGCTGGAAGAGGAGCTGCTATAGGTAAACTTGAGCCCAATTGGGAGGGGCCTTATATTGTAAGTGAAGCGTTCAGGTCGGGCGGGTACCACCTCCAGGACGTGGAAGGGGTACCTCTTGGCTGAGCTAGGAGCGAAGATGACTTAAAGCGTTTTTATCCTTAGAATGTTTTTTACAACTAGTCGAATGCTTTGCTTTTATAACTCATGTGATTGACTTTGAACAAAGGTGGTGTATGTTGGTGATGGAATGACCAAGATTGATTCTGCTCCCAGGCTCTCATCTAGAAGGGGGGTTCAGGTTGATCTCTGGAGAGGCTGGCAAGGTGATGTATGTTGGTGCTGGAATGCCCCAGATCAATTCCGCTCCCGGGCTCTCATCTAGACGAGGGGTTCATGTTGATCTCTGGAGAGGCTAGAAAGGTGATGTATATTGTTGCTGGAATGCCCCAGATCGATTCCGCTCCCGGGCTCTCATCTAGACGGGGGGTTCAGGTTGATCTCTAGAGAGGCTAGCAAGGTGATGGATGTTGGTGTCGGAATGCCCAGATCGATTCCGCTCTCGGGCTCTCATCTAGACGGGGGGTTCAGGTTGATCTCTGGAGAGGCTGGCAAGGTGATGTATGTTGGTGCTGGAATTCCCCAGATCAATTCCACTCCCGGGCTCTCATCTAGACGGGGGGTTCAGGTTGATCTCTGGAGAGGCTGGCAAGGTGATGTATGTTGGTGCTGGAATGCTCCAGATCGATTCCTCTCCCGGGCTCTCATCTAGACGGGGGGGTCAGGTTGATCTCTGGAGAGGCTGGCAAGATAGTATATGTTGAGGCTAACGAGATAGGGCATGTTGAGGCTGGCAAGGCCTGGTTCGCAAAGTAGTATACATTTATGGCTGGCAAGGCCTGGTTCGCAAGGTCGTAAATGTTTAAGGTTGGCCCGGCTTGGGTCGCAAAGTAGCATATGTTCAAGGATGACAGACTTGGTTCGCAAGAACTCACGAAATAGGATACCTAGTTGGGCGAGCCCCAGATGTTCGCTCTCGCGAGACTGAGGGTTTCCGACAGGAACAGAGTGGCCGCTTCGGGAAGTTATGAAGTTCCCAGTCGGTGAGTTTCCGGCTCGCGAGCGCCTGAAGAGCATTCCTAAGTAACAACTAGTCGCGTAAAAAAATAAGAATCCAAGGTAAAAAAGATGCAAAGGCGAGCGAGACAATGAAGGCTAGCAAAAATTATCATCACGTCCATTTCATAGATAATGTTCTTTTAGAGACGGCGACGTTCTATCCAGCCAAAAAGAATAAATATACACTGAAGAAAGAAAGAGAAATAGAGAAAGGGGCGATCTAAGAGGTTCCTCTAGAAGATTCCTCATCATTTTGCAAGTTCCCAGCTCAGGTACGAGATCAAACAAGTCAGGGCAGATGTCCTCGGCAGTGAACTCCATCGCATGCTCAGCAAGGAGACCCGTGTTCTTGAGGGTATTGAAGACGAGTTTGGCGACCTCCTTTGCATCTCACCGCCTCACGTCTACTCGCTCTCGCGCCCTTTGGAGAGACCCGGCCCGTTTAGGAGAAGGAGGAAGCGCGGCCCGGGTCAACTCGCGCACCTGATCTTTCAGCATCGTGACCTCCAGTTCCAGCTCGTTGTTGCGGGTGAGGAGCTTGGTCGCGGTCTCGGCGTCCTGAAGGAAGGCATACAAAATAAGTAAAACCGAATCCAAGTGGTCGCGAACAACAAAAGGTACGGGGGTTGAGGATCACTTACCATCCGGCCCTGGAGGCCGGTGAGGAGGCCTTCAGAGACCTCTTCTCTCTCCTTGAGGCCCTTGACCTACTCCGCGGATTTCTTGAGCTCCTCCCCGTACTCGCGGATATCCCTGTCCGCCTGCAGGTATCGGCGCCCCACCATGTGTTGGAGCTCCATCGAGCAGAATTGGGCTCGCATAGCCTCATAAACCAGCGTCCTTGGCCTCATTAAGTTAAAGGCGTCGGTGTCCTCACGGCCATAGAGACCGAAGGCGATGGAGAATGCCTCGACTCCCTCCTTGTCGCGCTCCACCCAGGAGAGGTGGAGAGTGGAGTTGGAGATCCTATTGGCCTCGGGATCCCAGGCTAGCAGAGGCTCGCCGAGTGCATCAGAGAGCTTCATGCCGAGCCCGAAGTTCCTATCGCCCTCGGGCAGGGGCCCTCCCGAGGAGCTCCCGGCACCCTGGCTTGCCAGGGGGGCATGTGGTTTCGCGAGAGAAACGGGCGAGCCATCGGTCTCGCTCATCTCGACCACTGCGCTCTTGCCCTTGACAGCGTCAGTGATCCCCTTGGATTTCTTTGAAGAGGCTCGCGAGCCGGTCTGGCTCGCGGGCGCGGGCCGCTTCTTGCCGAACCCTGTGTTAGGGGGGTCCCGACACGCCTCAGCTGCTGCGATTGTGAGCGAGCCCGCTGTGAGC
Organism: Dactylorhiza incarnata; assembly: GCA_033032865.1. Taxonomy (NCBI): domain Eukaryota; kingdom Viridiplantae; phylum Streptophyta; class Magnoliopsida; order Asparagales; family Orchidaceae; genus Dactylorhiza; species Dactylorhiza incarnata. The sequence goes on along the minus strand of JAWHQI010000124.1, from coordinate 7,183,843 downwards.
GTAGTGCTTCGCGCATGCGGAGGGTTGATGGGGATGTCTCGCTCGCCTGTAAAAGAGAACGTTAGAGGTTGACCAAAGAAAAGAAAAGATTAGAGGGTAATACGAGGGCGAGCTCGACCTTCCCCATGCGGCACGGAGAGGAGCGAGTCGACTTTCAGCCTAAGGTAGGAGACCTGGAAATTCTTCCCTGCGAGGTACTGGAAGAGTTTGGCATCCTCGGCACCTAGCGAGCTGGGAGGGCGGTTGGTGGCGTCATCCCGCTGAAGGGGGGTGTAATGAATGTTACCAAAAGGTCCCTTGACGAGGATGAACTTCTGGTGCCAGTAATGGCTCTTGTTCACCGTCTCGCAGACGGTGAGGTGTTGACTCGCAAAGTAGGTTGTTCTGTCCTTATAGACACGGAAGGAGAAGACTTTGCGGAAGACGAGGAGGCTAAACTCAATCCTCTCCTCCAGCATATAGCTGGCGAATGCGACCACAGACGCGATCGCGTTCGGGGTCAGCTGGCTCGGCAGAACCCCGTAGTATCGAAGTACCTGCGAACAACAAAGAAGTTGGTATATAGTCGCGAGCGCGAGAAGAGGCGAGAGAGTCAGGCGAAATACCTGGCGGATTTCAGGCCATAGGGGGAGCCGCAACCAATTCTCGAAGTGGGCAATCGGAATGGCGAGCTCGTCGGCCTCTGTCTCGTTGAGCGCGGCTGTATCTTTAGGGCAGCGAGCTGTATAGTCCTCCGGAAGGTAGCGATCCACGGTATACTTATACTCCTCGGCGGTTATGGTCGAGCAAAAGAAGGTGTGATCCTTGAAGGCCCAGGCGCATTTGGCTCGCCCTTCGCATTCGTCGTCTCCGACCATGGTAAAGTTGATTCTACGCGAGCCAGGAAGCAGCAAGCCGGGAGTTGCGAACGCGAGCATGGCTTACGACAACAGAGAGATTCGGGGAGGCGAGGAGAATCGGAGAGTAATGGAGGTGGTTGAAAAAAGAAAATCTCCGAACTATTTATAGAAAAGTGAAAAAGGCGCGGGAATACAAAGCGTCGGAGGGTGCGGATAGCAAAAATAAAGTGGATTTTCATTCGGCGAGTCACAGGCCTGCGAGCGCTGGCTCGCCACCACGCGACACCCTGACTTCGCCTGGAGCAGGTCAGTGAAGGATAGAAATATGGGCGCAGCATCTTCTGGTGGTTCGCAAACACCTAGCAATGGAAGTCATCGCAAACATGGCAAATATACAAAGAAATTCGCAAGCGCATCATAAATAAGTGAATGGCGAAATAAAAAAAACCATATCGCGCGTGCGAGTGCGGAAAAAAGAAGTGATAATGGGTGATTCTCAAGGAACTCGCAAATGTTATAAGGCACCACAAATATTGTTCGGCGTGAGCATAGTAAGAGGAAAAAATAATAACGGACAACAGAGGGCAAGGTAGTAACAGAAAGATAAATCAACAGCAGACTCAGGACGAGGAGCGGAGTTCAGTGACTGAGCCACTTCCAGCGACCGCGACCTCGCACCCCTGCATGCGGCGGCACCTTCGGGTAATGGTATTTGCAGACCGACTTGAGCTCGCGTAGGACCAAGTGCACTTGGTCCTCGGCTCGCGAAAGGTGCACACCGGGCAAGGTGATGTCTACGCGAGTCACCGGTCTCGCTTCCGCGAGAAAGCGCGCGTTCGCGTCCTTTAGGGTGGCAAACTATTCTTCATAGATTGTTCGGTCCGCCTCGTAGCATTCCTCCAGCTCGCGCAGCATCATCCCGTACTTCTGAAGTACCTCCGTCACCTGCCTCTTCATCTGTGCAGGGTCGCCCGGATCGCCTAAGAAATCACCGATCTGGCTCGGCGAGGGCGGTGGTGACATCTCCTCCCTCCCGTGCTTCAACTCGAGTGTGGTTTCAGAAACCCCTGCGAAAGAGAGAGTTAACAGGACCAAAGGGCGAGCAAAAGGTAAGCTCGCATGAACTAACTAACCTGGCGAGGCCGAGAGCGCGCGGGGTCGCTGGCGAGAGGAACCCGGCCGACCTTTGAAGTTTTCACGGAAGAATTGAGTGAGGTCTTTCCCCAGGTCAGTAGCGTGCACCACCTTCTCCGCGACCTGGGTGACGCCCAATTGCATCCCACTAGGGCTTCGCTGCCCTAAGTGGCCAAAGCCAGGTGTAAGCAGAGACACCTTAGGTGGGTTCGGCGAGAGCGCCGGAGTGTGGGTCCGTATCTCAGGATTCTTCAAGGGGGTGCCTGCAAAAAAGTTGTCGCATTAATGTTGTGAGGATGAATTCGTGAAGGGCAGGAATGAAGGAAGTCTTCCACTTACCAGGTCGCGAGGGAGGCGCCTGCAGGGTGGTGGTCCCCGCTACAGTAAACATCGAGCCCGACTTCGTGGGGGACGGGATGCGCGAGGAGGCCAGGGTTAGGTCTGCCATGTTTCCATCATGAGGAGGGTTCTGCGAGCAAGAAAAATGGGTCAGACAGATGGATTCGATGCACAGATCTTCAACAGGGATACCTGCGGCGCGATCCCGACGCGAGGCGGCAAGGGCACGAGCCCAGTGTGAGGCAGCGAGGGCACGAGCCCAGTGCGAGGCGGAGAGGGCATGAGCCCAGTGCAAGGCGGCGAGGGAGCGAGCCCAGTGTGAGGCGGCGAGGGCGAGAGCGGAGGTGATGACCCATCCTCCCGCAGCGGCCTCCGGACGGTTTTGGCTTTCTTGGTTTTGGGAGAAAGGGGGCAGGTTGCTTGAACATCCAGGGGGTGCACTCAGCGGCCTTGGCCCTCTCTATCTCTCTTGAGGCTTTAAGGCTAGCCAGCGCGCTCTCCTTGGTAGACATTTTGATTTCGGGGTGGTGTCAGCGAGAGAGAAAGAGAAGGAAAGGTTTTGGACACCAGCTAGGGTGGATGGTATTTATAGTTTTGGACATGGGACCCACCGAAAGATTCCCGCCACGTCAGCAAAATCTGTGAACACCAGGGGTTGGATGTTTCTTCGCGAGCTTAAGACAACCTCGCGAAGAGCGGGGATTGTGTACAACCCTGATGTTCTCCAGGAGAGGCCAAATGGTTTACACCCAAGTGGGCGATCCCATGTTCGCGAGCCCGGGCCGTGGGGTGCATATAGACATATTTTGGGGCTCGGCCAAGTCAGTATAGGCGAGCCCGGGCCGTGGGGTGCAGATAGACATATTTTGGGGCTCGGCCAAGTCAGTATAGGAGAGCCCGGGCCGTGGGGTGCAGATAGACATATTTTGGGGCTCGGCCAAGTCAGTATAGGCGAGCCCGGGCTGTAGGGTGCAGATAGACATATTTTGGGGCTCGGCTAAGTTAGTATAGGCGAGCCCGGGTCATGGGGTACAGATAGACATATTTTGGGGCTCGGCCAAGTTAGTATAGGCGAGCCCGGGCTGTGGGGTGCAGATAGACATATTTTGGGGCTCGGCCAAGTCAGTATAGGCGAGCCCAGGCCGTGGGGTGCAGATAGAAAAATTTTGGGGCTCGGGCAAGTCAGTATAGACGAGCCCGGGCCGTGGGGTGCAGATAGACATATTTTGGGGCTCGGCCAAGTCAGTATAGGCGAGCCCTGGACGTGGGGTGCAGATAGACATATTTTGGGGCTCGGCCAAGTCAGTATAGGCGAGCCCAGCTCGTGGGGTGCAGATAGACATATTTTGGGGCTCGTCCAAGTCAGTATAGGAGAGCCCGACCCGTCGGGGTGCAGATAGACAATTTTGGGCTCGGCCAGGTGAAGGATTCGCGAGCACCCGCTCGCAGGGGAAATGCCGAAGCCGGTCGGCTCACCCAGTAAGGGTTTACGGAAGATCTTGGAGTTCGACGAACTCACCCTGTCCCGCGGTAGTCGAACGGAGCTCTGCGTTCGTCGAACGGCTCTCTTAGTTAGTCGAACAGCGCTCTGTGTTCGTCGAACGGCTCTCTGAGTTAGTCGAACAGCGCTCTGCAAATTACTTCATAACAGCGTTCGGTGAATCGTCTTAGCGCTCGGTGAACTCATGGTATTCCAGAGCTCGCCATTCGTCGAACTACGTTCGACGAACTCGCGATATTCTCGGGCTCGACATTCGTCGAACTGCGTTCAACGAATTCGCGTTCGACGAACTCGCCCTGTGTTCGCCAAATGGGACAGAAGCCCCCGACTCGCTGGGACCAGGGGCCGTCTTTTACTAGGAGGCCCCTGGTGGTCTGCGGTTAGCCCTTCTGAACAGCGGAGTTTGGCTGTTGGCAGACCAGTGCGGGGTGCGGATAGTGAAAGTGGAAAGCGGGATTTGGCTATTGACAGACCACAAAGATTAAAACTATAAATAAACCTTCAAGGGCACCTTGGGAGAAGATCCGGTTCTCAGTCTTTGAGCCTCCCTCTCTCCCTAAGTCGCTTTGGTTTGGCTCTCTAGCTCTCCAAGGTGCCCGAGTCTCAACTTTGGCTTGGGAGGGGAAGCGCTCAACGATCTTTCGGGTTAGTGGAGGGACCTCCTCGCTGAGACTAAGGTCTTAGTCCTTTGTTCTAGTTTTCTGTCTACCTCTTCCGAGGGGCCAGAAAGGGCTAGCTGCCCCTCAACTCGTTGAGGGCCCCGAGCTCCACAAGAGACCAAGAAATCAATCTCAACACAAAGTTTCTCAGATTTGTTGTTGCTCTTTGAAGATTTGAACTAGCAGCAGAAAACTGAGACAAGGTGTTGATGTTCTCAGAGAATGAATGTGTGCTGCTTGAGGAAGATAGTATGTTCTGTATATCTTTGTGTATATTTCTTCTGTATCAGAAAATCGTGTATCACCCTTTTCTGCTCTCTCCCTTCTTCTTGTCTACAGTCTTTTCTTTTCTTAATATATCTCTGATCTTAATTTCAAATCCTCTGAATAAGGAATAGAATAATCAGGATTAAATCCTTCTTGGGACTGCAAAGGTAACCAAAATGATTTTGCAGAGTACTTTATTCCTTTGCCGTGAAAGATTCTTTTTCAATTAAATTTCAACGGCTATTATCCTGGGAGAAGACAATGGAAAGGAATAAATAAATGGAAGGATAAAATCCTTGACTTATCTGGAATAAATAAGTCCCAAATCATGAATAGATCCGTTGTTGTAGTCGATCTGAGTTACATAATATATAACTGATCTGTCTTTTGAAATTAACAAGCTGAGATAAGAGTTCGTCGATCTGAAGGTTGAATTTGTCGAACTGAAGTTGGAGTTCTTTGATCTGAACATCTGTTAATAATTTGTCGAACATAGTTTGGAGTTCATCGATCTCAAGTTGAAGTTAGTCAAACTGAACTAGAATCTGATAGACTTGCTGATGAAACGACTTGAAGATTTAGTTTGTCGAACTAAAGCTGAGTCTTGGGAAGTTTGTCGACTGCTGAGATTTGGGAGGTTCGTCGACCGCTGAGATTTGGCAGGTTCATCGACCGATGAGACTTGGCAGGTTCATCGACCGCTGAGACTTGGCAAGATCGTCGACCACTGAGACTTGGCAAGATCGTTGACCGCTGAGACTTGGCAAGATCTTCGACCGCTGAGTCTTGACAAGAGCGTCGAACGCTGAATACATTTCGTCGAACGCAGATTGAAGTTCTTCGAACGCAGAAATAAACTGCTAGACTGGCTGGATAACTTGATTTGTCGAACAGAAGCACGCCGTTCGTCGAACTCATAATGGATTTCGTCGAATGCAGTTTGGAGTTCGTCGAATGCAGAAACTGATCTTTTCCTTAAGTTCTAGCAGCCTAAAATCTTGACCCTTAGACTATACATTGGGGTCAACTTAGCCCTAGTTAACAAATAGTGATCCTAGCACAAATCAGTAATAGGGTTGTTCTAACACGGGACTAAGATTATGAAGACCACCACATGGGAATTGGCAAGCTTCCACTACACGTGTGTGAAAACTCCACGCTACACGTGGTCTTCATGGTTTTATGCTAATGACTACAATTTGAGGGGGTTCGAGCAGAACTTAGTGATGTCTCTATGGTTCAGCGAGTGATATATAAAAAATTTAAAAAGTTACTAGACAAGGAGAAGTGTCAGTATAAGGCTTCTTATTGAATATCCAAAAATGCAAGAAATAAAAGAAATATTTAAGGATAGAATCGTTTAAGATCGTCACCGCTCCAGGTGCGTGAGATGTCTTCTCCATCACTTGTCTGGAGGCGATAAGCCCCATTTTTAATACCTCTTTGATGATGAATGGTCCTGCCCAGTTGGGATTCAATTTTCTGGCATTGCCTATCCTCTCTGCGGCATCCACTTTCTTTAACACTATATCACCCACTGCAAACTATTTAACCCTGATATTTTTATCAATGTATTTTGCCATTCTTCTTTTCACTTCTTCATGCATGATTGTGGCTTCATCCTAAAGCTCTTCAATTAAATCCAGGCTGCATTTGATCCCTTCATCATTGTAGTTTATCCATCCTTCACCTCCTTCCTTTGCGTACATGACCCTGGGGGTGACTACTTCAAATTCAATGGGAACGACTGCCTCCGAGCCATGAGATAATTGAACGATGTTTCTCCCATGGCTGAAGATGGTGTGGTTTGGAGAGTCTAAAGGATGGAAGGGAGTTGATCTGCCCAATTTCCTTTTTGATTAAATACTCTTTTCATCAAGAGATACTGAATTTGATTGTTCGTTGCTTCCACTTGACCGTTACTCTTGGGATGATGTACCGAGGAGAATCAAAGTTCGATGCCAACTTGGTCGCAGAAGTTGATCATTTCTGAGTTATTGAACTGAGGCCCATTGTCGGTAATAATTGCCAACGGAACTCCATGCCGACAAACGATCTCTCCCCAGATAAAATTTCTAATGACATGCATTGTAGTTTTTGCTAATGCCTTTGCCTTAATCCATTTGCTGAAATAATCGATCATTACGATGATAAAATGACGCTGGACAGTAGCCAACGAAAAAGTTTTGATTAGATCCATTCCCCAAACTACAAATGGCCAAGGCGCCGTTATGGATCCAAGTGCCTGAGCTGGTAGGTGCTGAAGCGGAGCAAACTTTTGACATTGAACACATTGCTTAGCAAATGCTTCGGCGTCTTTTCTCATTGTTGGCCAAAAATACCCTTGTCTCAAGATCCTTTTCTCCAAAGTCTTCGCCACAGAATGGCTACCGTATTCTCCAGGATGAACCTCTTGAAGTATGATTGGGATTTCTTCTTTAGAAATGCATCGTGCCAGAGGATAAATGAGGGTCTTCCTATACAAGACTCCCGCCACCAAGAAATAGTAAGTTGCTTTTCTTCTGAATCTTTTTCTATCCTTGATTGATTGATGGAACTCTCCTTTTAATAAATATAGCTCGTAAGGATCCTTCTAAGAGGGATGCTGATCAACCTGCATTAGTTCCCTTTCTTCTGTTGCTGGATAGAAAAGTTCAGAGGTCACTCCTCCTAATTATTAGTTCCCTTTCTTCTGTTGGACCAACCTGCATTAGTTCCCTTTCTTCTGTTGCTGGAAGACCGAACTTTGACAACTCATCTGCTTCTTCATTCTGCGTTCTTGGAATATGTTCAATGACAAATTATTTGAATCTTCCAATTTCTTCTTTGGCTAGCAACAAATATTTTCTCAATATCAGCTCTCTTGTTTCGAAGTTCCCCAAAACCTGTGAAGCCATTACTAGAGAGTCAGTTTTCACGTGTATGTGCTCTATTCCCAACTCCTTTACAAGTTTCAGACCAGCCAAGAGTGCTTCATATTCGGCCTGATTGTTTGTGACTGAAAAGAAGAATTTGATAGCCTGCTCAAGTTTGATGCCATTTGGACTGATTAGAACCACTCCGGCTCCCATGGATTTTTTACATGAAGCTCCATCCACATAAATAATCCAGGCCAAGAGGATCTCTCCACCTACTCGGGATTGGACTTTGTTGTATCAACCATGAAATGAGCCAAAACTTGGGCTTTAATTACTGTTCTGGGAACATAAGACATTTCAAACTCGCTCAACTCAATAGCTAACTTAGCCAATCTCCCCGGATGATCTGTCTTTTCAAGGATACTCCTTAGTGGATGATCTAAGACTACTTGAATAGGATGGGCTTGAAAATAAGGGCAAAGCCTTCGTGATGACATGACCAAAGCTAGAGTTATATTTTCCAAAATCGAATATCTAGTTTCTGCGTCTTTGAGGATATGGCTGACATAATATATCAGAAACAGATTCCTCTTCTCCTCCCAAACGAGGATAGAACTTACTGCATCTGGACCAACCACCAAATATAAGAACAATATTTCCCCTTCACGAGGGCTTTGAAGAAGAAGGGTTGAGGTTAACTGCATTTTCAATTTCTCGAAAGCATTGTCGCATTCTTCGCTCCATTCAAATTTAGATCCACCCCGGAGTGTTTTAAAGAATGGAGCGCTTTTATCTCCTGAATTGGAAATGAACCGGCTTAGCCCTGCTAACCTTCCTCCATTTTTTGTACCTCTTTCGGATTACGAGGAGGGGTCATGTCTAGAATAGCCTTCACCTTATCCAGATTTTGTGTAAGACCATCAGGAATGAGAAGATGCCCATGAAATTTCCCTTTACTTGCTCCAAACACACATTTCAATGGATTTAATTTTAATTTAAACCTCCGTAGAGTAGTGAACGTCTCTATGAGGTCTTTTAAATGGGCTGAGAAAGTTTTTCTTTTTAAAAGGAGATCATCGACGTATACTTCGAGATTTCTCCCTTTTTGATGTTTGAAGACCGTATCCATCATTCTCTGATACATCGCACCCGCATTTTTAAGGCCGAAGGACATTACGAGATAATAATAACACCCATCGTTTGTGATAAAAGATGTATGTGGGATGTCGAGCTTATGCATTTTGATTTGATGGTATCCAGAAAATGCATCTAAAAAGCTCATGAAGTTATACCCAACCACAGAATGTACTAAAATAACTATCCGAGCCAAAGGGTAGCAATCTTTGGGGCATGCTTTATTGATCTTTGTAAAGTCTACACACATATGTCACTTCCGCCTTGATTTCTTTACCATTACAACATTAGACATCCAGGTGGGGTATTGGATTTCAGAAATAAAATTGGATTTAAGAAGCTTGGCAACTTCTTCTCTGATGGGCACCGCTAGCTTGGTTGCCACCTCCCTTTTCTTTTGTTGGATTGGGCTAAAATCGGGAGAGATGTTGAGATGATGGAAAGCTACATCCGGATCTACTCTGGGCATGTCCTTTGCTGACCAGGCAAAGATGTACAAGTTCTCCAAAAGATAGGAGATCAGCTGGACCTTCTCCTCTTCTGATAGCTCCGTGCTAATGATCAGCTTCTTTTCTTCCCCTTCAGCAACGGGGATCTCTTGGGTCGCCTGGGCAGGTTCCAGGTGAGCCCCTTCTCGATCCTTATTCTCCTTTGCAGCTTCTAGAGACTTGGCAACTTCAAGAACTTCAACGGGAAGTTCAGGAAGCGGAATGTCCGTGACCATGTTGACAGTTCGCACGTAACATTCCCGGGTTACTTTCGGATTACTCTGAATCCGATATTGTTTTCCCTCAGCTGCAAATTTGAGGGCAAGATGAAAAGTAGACACCATCGCTCTGTAAGTGTTTAGAATAGGCCTTCCGAAAATGGCATAATAATTGCTCGGGGCATCCACTACCACGAAGTTGATCAACTTTATCACCCCTCCCAGGGATACCAGAAGTTTCACGGAACCTTCCACTTCTTTCTTCTCTCCTGAGAAGCCGTAAAGGGGCCCTTCGGTAGGAAGCAAAGGCTTTCTAGTTTTCAGGGCATCGAAGGTTGAGCAGAAGAGAAGGTTGACTGAACTGCCAATGTCAATCAAAATCTTATGCACTGTATAGTTCTCGACAATGGCTTTGATGACCACAACATCATCGAAAGGGATAGCATTTGGAGGAAGGTCTTCCTGGCCAAATGTGACAATTGAGCTTTCAGGAGCAGAATTTGAGGTTGTCGCCACTTCTTTCTTAAAGACCCTCACAATACTTGATTTGTGGGAGGACTCAGGTCCAGCTCCCCCATGGATGCAGTAGATATCGCCGAGGGGACCCACATCATTTACCTCTATACATTCCATTCTGGGATGAATATCCTCATAGCGGCCGACGTCTTCTACATTGGCACATTCCCAAGTCACCTCGACCCCTTCTTTTTTCTTTCAGTTGATGGCTCAACAAGCACTTCTTTTTGGATCAAACCTCGAAGCTTCCCTTCTTTCAAAAGCCTTTCTATCAGCAAGTGGAGGGCCCGACTGTAACGCCCCTGAATTTTCGGATATTAATTTAATTATATTAATGACATCATTATGACGTAGGGCGTTACGTTAGTACGGAGTTAGCGGTGCGAATTTCATCGATTTCGGCATTCGTTAGATTTGGGTAATAATATAAGATTTCTATAGTGATAATGATTATTATGAACTTATGAATTCGGTTAATCAAAGAATTTGGCTAGTATAATTAAAGGATTCGACTGATTCGACTAATTGAATTAGAATTCGGTTATATACATACCGAATTCGACTAATTGAATTAGGCTAAGTTATTTGAATTCGGCTATATGATTGGCAGATTCGGTTATATGATCTCTCGAATTCGGCTATATGATCTCTCGAATTCGGTTATATGATCTCTCGAATTCGGCTATATGATCTCTCGAATTCGGCTATATGATCTCTCGAATCCGGTTATATGATCTCTCGAATTCGGTTATATGATCTCTCGAATTCGGTTATTTGATCTCCCGAATTCGGCTATATGATCTCTCGAATTCGGTTATTTGATCTCCCGAATTTGGCTTTATGAGGTTCGGCTATTTGTATTAGTGGCAAGCTAAATCCCAAATCTGCTAAGTGTTGTCCGTTCTTACTACTATTATCGGTATTATTATTATTATTAACATTATAGTTATTATTATAATTACTTCTAATATAAATAGCATCCCTCCGTAAGAAATCAATCGAAAACCCTATTCATCTTCCTTCCCGACCTCTTCGCGAACCAGAGCGGCGACGCCATTGCCGTGAATCTTTAGATCGCCGCCACCGGAGCTCCGGAGCACGAAATCTTCGCCAGAGCATAGATTTGGAAAGCTCTCGCCGAGCTCTTCGCGTGTGCGGTAAGTATTTCGAGTTTCGTAGATTTTTGAGGTTAAAGCCGGTAGCCCTAACCCTCCTTTTCGCCCCAAAAGTTTCAGAGATTGTTCCTCGAGGATTTCTAGCGGTCGATCTGCGACGAGGAGCAAGTCGGAGACCGTTTTCTTCGAAAGGTTTGAGGCAAGTGGTGGATCCTTCCCCCTTGCCATATTGTGCTTCATCTCTTACCATTGTTACTGCTATCTAACTTAGACAAAGTATTTTGTGCCTTATTTCCTGTTAAGAATCGTGTATCCGACCGAGTAGTTTCGCATGTTAGCTAATTCGTCAAAATACTCGTACGTTTGTTCGTCGTTTCCCTCTAAGGCACGGTCCGTAGATAGTGTTCCGTCGAACTCGTCTAATGCTTAGGATTCGGAGGAACGATTTCGGGTAAGTAAAGAAATCGGTTTTGTCGAATTCGTCGAATCCATATCACCGAATCCGACGATTGTATTTCGCCGAATCCGTCGTTTGTGTTTCGCCGAATTCATCTTCGTCGATTGTATTTAGACGAATCCATCGATTGTAATTCGCCGGATTTCCGTAGGGAGAGTTTTCTCACGGGATTGTTTCCGGGTTTTCCTGTGGTGTCTGTCTTGGTCAGGGCTAGGTGAGTCTCTATTTCCCAGTTGGTTGTTTTGGACGGTGGATGGTCGGAATGGCCACCACCAGTACCGGGTTGTTTTTCCGTGGACGGGTAGACTGTTGGTTGGTGGACTGTAAACCACCGCCGCATTGTTTTTGTTCCTCGGGGGTTTTAGTCTGATGGTTGGTTGGAAAGAATGCCTCCGCCTCAGTACTGTTTTTGGCTGGGATAGTGATTCACCCCTTGGGCAATTCGACACTTTTCCTTCTTTGGATATTGTTGTAGTACAACTTTGACTGCACTTCGTGCCAGTTTTTCCCTTACTTGTGGATATTTAATTGATTTGCTGAAGTTTACAGCTGTTCTTGGTGGGTTGGTAAACCTCCTTTGGTTGAGTTTCTCTTACTCTCTGATTTTTATGCCTTGTGCTGAGGCATTCTTTTCTTTTGAATGCCTCAGGTTCGGACCAGTAGCAGGTGAAGCTGACCGAGTCCTGTTTCTAGATTGTGGCAGTGTTTTCTACTCCTCTTGTTAGGGAGAGGTAGACTTTTGATTTCTTTTGAGACTTGTTAGGGTTATGGGTTCGTGTCAGGTTGTTGAAGCCCATTGCCTGAGATCTTTATGTTAGACTTATCTTGCTATTTTTATGCTACTACCATTATTTGCTTTTATGCAATTGCTCTCTGGGAAGGTTTTATGTTAGGATGCATAGTAGTTATTTTATATACAAAACTGCATAATATCTTCTACATGACATCTCTTTTAAAACCATTAACTCTCTATTTTGAACCCGTAAAAGAAATCCTTTTTACTTATACTAAATATAGAAGTTGCATACCATTAGAATGCTGGTTAGTTCCTCATGCTCATGTAGGTTAAATTAAAGTAAATTATGTATTTTCCGCTGCGTAAACTTATACTTTCTTAATTATGGACTAGTTGATCCATTAAACCGAGGGACACGGTAATTAAAAACCTTAAACTTAAGTTATGTTTTAAAACATAAAGTTCATGACTTTCTAAAGAAAAGTGTGAAGTTAGAACCGCCTGAGCGTCTGCAGTGGTCCCCTGCACGACGTGGCATCACGACGCGTATTTTCTCTTACTCTGACGTATTATTTAATACGGAGAAAATGCGGGTTGTGACAGTTGGTATCAGAGATAGGTTTGTTCGACAAGTTGGTCGAGCGACTAATTCTGATATAGTTTAGTTATTTGGTTTCATTGCATACACACACCGATGTGTCATCAGTACGTCTTGGCTGAAGCATGAACACTACACTCATAGCATGATAAGAAGTATACGGGGCATATTATGTAGTATGGGATGCATAATATGAGTTTGTATATGGATCCACCATAGGTGGCAACATGTGACGGTTATGTAGTATGGGATGCATAACCATCATCACATGGATGCCCATTAGCACGTTTTCTTTTTCGTTACATGCGATATTATGTAGTATGGGATGCATAATATTTCATGTGTACGTCGCACATAACATGCATTAAGGCTTTTCTTAGAATGCATAGCACAACATACATATCATAACATCGCATAAAGCACACGTGCCAAGCTAAAGATTTACATGATGACATTCGTACACACATGATTTGAAAAGAAGGTTTAAATATTCATACATCCATGTGTCTTGCACAAGAGTCAAAGGATGATAGTATATCATCCTGAGTTAAAGCATAACATCTTTTGTATAAAATCCCAGAGCAAGGTAGTAGCTAGAGCAAGTGTCTTTTCCTGTTTGGTTAGAGCTAAGTTGAGTAGTTCTAGTTCCAAGATAGGGTTTTGATGAGTTTTTTTTTATTCATTTTTATAGTGATGTCAAAGAGGCGTGTTACGACGAGGTCGACTCCCAAATCAGAGGGTGAGTCTTCGGGTGCGCAGAGTGATGCCATGATGGCGAGTCTGCGACAGAGTAATGAGGCTCTGTCAAGGCAGTTAGTTGCGATGCAATCGCAGATTGAGACGTTGATGACTGCAGCCGCAGCGCAGCAGCCTGTGGTGTAGGACCCTGTAGTGGAACAGACTGTGCCTGTTCCTCCCGCTCCTTGGGTGCCTCCAGTTTTGCTGCCACCAGAGATGAACTTTATATCGCATTTCCAGCGATTAGGACCTCCTACGTTTGACGGAAGGGTAGATTTTATGGCATTGGATGACTGGTTCGTTGCCATTGAGGAGATGTTTTCGTACTCGGGAATCTCTGCTGACCAAAAGGTGATGGTCGCCGCTTACCAGCTGAAGGGACTTGCTAAGGGCTGGTGGATCAGAGAAAGAGAAAGTCTTGTAGATGGATGTTCGTGGGAGTCATTTAAGGCGATGGTGATGAAGAAGTTCCTGCCGTCGGTCGAGCAAGACCGTCTGATGGATAACTTTCTGCACCTAAAGCAAAGACAACTCACGGTTAGTGAGTATGAGATTGAATTTAGTAAGTTGAGCAGATTTGCTCCAGATTTAGTGGCTTCTGAGGCAGGGAGAGTGAAGCGATTTCTCGGAGGACTTCGTAGCGACGTTCAGCAATTGGCTAGCGCATACAGATCTGAAAGTTATGCTGAAGTAGTAGAAGCAGCGCTGAAAGTCGAGGCTATCGACAACGCCAAGAATAGAGGCGCGTTGATGAGGAAGGATAAAAGAAAGGTCGAAGAGGGGGAAAGCCCCGAGGTATCTGACCCTGTCCCAAAGAAGCGGGGTGGTGAAGTTTGTAGCTTCTGTGGTCGCCCTGGCCATCCGTATGAGAAATGCTTCAAAAGGTTGGGAGCTAAGAAGCAGCAGCAAGTGTCGGAAATACAGAGCGCTCCCAGAGGAGATTTGACCTGTACCTTCTGTAAGCGAAAGGGGCACGATGTTGCTCATTGCTGGTCTAAAGATAAAGTGTGTTTTCAGTGCGGACAGAAGGGGCACGTTAAGACTAAATGCCCGCGTTTTCAGCCTGTACTGCAGCCAGTGCCACTTCAGGCTTTGCCGCCGCCGCAGCATCAGGACAAAGGAAACGGCAAGTTGAACGTGATGACTAGGGAAGAAGCTCAGAATTCCACCCAAGTTATTTCAGGTTAGATTTTAATTTAACTCTTAGCCTTTATCCTTAGCCTCGTTTTCCGAGCAGTTAGTTACGTATTCGATTTTATAGGAGAATTTAAGGTAAAGAACCGCTGGGCGCGCATTCTGTTCGATTCTGGTGCTACCCACTCGTTCGTGGCTAGGACTTTTGTAGAGCGTCATCATTTGATCCTCGATCAGATTGGCGATGCGTTTCGCGTTAAGTTTCCTTCTGGCGACTCCGTGGTGTCGGACCAGGGTATCCAGAATTGCCCTATCCTCTTAGGCGATTTCTTAGCTTTTGCGGATTTGAAGGTGTTAGACCTGGAAGATTTCGACGTGATTTTGGGCATGTACTGGTTGTCCAGATATGATGCGGTTATCCAATGCAAGGTTAAGCGTTTGGACTTCAAGATGGACAACGGTCAACCCATGAGTGTGTATGGTTTTCCACGCCAGGATTCCCCGATTATTTCTGCGGTATGTGCTCGGAAACATTTAGATTCCGGTTGTTTTGCTTACTTTGTTTCTATGTTAGAAACTGTCAGCGTTTTGCCGTGTATCGAGGATGTTCCTGTGGTGCGAGAGTTTCCCGATGTTTTCCCGGTCAGTCTTCCTGGTCTTCCGCCTGAGAGAGATGTGGAGTTTGTTATCGACCTTGAGCCTGGTACTCGGCCGATTGCTAAGGCACCGTACCGTATGGCCCCGCGTGAGCTGGAAGAGTTGCGTACCCAGTTAGATGAATTGTTGCAGTGTGGTTTTATTAGGCCAAGTTCTTCGCCCTGGGGTGCTCCAGTGTTGTTTGTGAAAAAGAAAGATGGTTCTATGAGGTTGTGCATAGACTATAGGGAATTGAATAAGGTAACTATTAAGAACAGATATCCGTTGCCGCGTATAGACGATTTATTTGATCAGTTGCGTGGTAGTTCGGTGTTTTCAAAGATCGATCTCCGTTCAGGTTATCATCAGTTAAGGATCCGTGAGTCGGACGTACCTCGGACTGCCTTTCGTTCCCGTTATGGTCATTTTGAATTTCTAGTGATGTCATTTGGTTTGACAAATGCACCCTCTGCGTTTATGGACATGATGAACAGAGTGTTCAAAGATTTCTTAGACCATTTCGTTGTAGTTTTCATCGATGATGTGTTGGTGTATTCGAGGAGTGCTGAGGAGCATGCTACGCATTTGCGTTTAGTATTGTCTACTCTAAGAGAGAACAAGTTGTATGCAAAGTTGAGTAAGTGCGAATTCTGGCTTTCGCAAGTGTCCCTTCCTGGGTCATGTAGTGGGCAAGGACGGGATTTCGGTAGACCCAACAAAGATTTCTGCTATTTTGGATTGGAAGATGCCTACAACGCCCAAGGAGATAAGGAGCTTCTTAGGGTTGGCAGGTTATTATAGAAGATTTGTGCAAGGATTTTCGGTGCTGTCAGCACCTCTGACTAAGCTTACCCAAAAGAATACAGCATTCGTTTGGAGTGATAAGTGCGAGGAAGCCTTTCAGGAATTGAAAAGAAGGTTGTGCACCGCTCCTGTTTTGGCTTTACCGACCGAAGGAGTAGAGTATGCCGTTTATGTGGACGCATCTCATGTTGGACTAGGTTGCGTTTTAATGCAAGAAGGAAAGGTGATCGCTTATGGGTCAAGACAATTGAAAGTTCATGAAAGGAATTACCCTACGCATGACTTAGAATTTGCTGCTGTGATTTATGCCTTAAAGCTTTGGAGACATCTTCTTTATGGAGTGTCATGCAAGATTTTTACGGATCACAAGAGTCTGAAGTATGTCTTTACCCAGAAGAACTGAATTTGCGCCAGCGCAGATGGTTGGAGTATGTTGCAGATTATGAAGTTGATATCCTATATCATCCGTGTAAGGCTAATGTAGTGGCCGATGCCTTAAGCAGGAAGACCGCGCATGTCTTCAACCTTTCTGTGCAGTCCTTAGTGGAGGAGTTTATGTTGATGGATATCTCAGTCGGTAGTAGTACCACGCCTTCGAGTTTAGAAGCTGAAGAGCCCTCTTGGATTACCCTTACTAGGCTGCATCAGAAGGATGATCATGATTTGCAGCATCTCCGGAATAGAACCGAGAAAAGGGAATTGCCAGATTTTTCAAATTGATGATAAAATACCTTGAAGTATCGGGGTAGGTATTGTATTCCCGTGTTTGAGGATATTCGAACAAAGATCTGTAGTGAAGCGCACGATTCTAGTATTTCTTATCATCCTGGTTCCACAAAGATGTATAATGATCGGAAGCAGATTGTTTGGTGGTCAGGTATGAAGAATGATATTGCTAAGTATGTTTCTGAGTGTTATACTTGTCAGCGTGTTAAAGCAGATCATAAGA
This sequence comes from Dactylorhiza incarnata, assembly GCA_033032865.1. NCBI lineage: Eukaryota > Viridiplantae > Streptophyta > Magnoliopsida > Asparagales > Orchidaceae > Dactylorhiza > Dactylorhiza incarnata. The sequence continues at coordinate 7,166,723 of JAWHQI010000124.1, read as the reverse complement.
GGCCAGGAGGTAAATTGAACCCTTTGGATATTCCAAGCTGGAAGTGGGAGAGTATTTCGATGGACTTCATTACCGGTTTGCCGAGATCTCCTGGAGGACACGACTCTGTATGGGTTATAGTTGACAGACTGACAAAGTGTGCTCACTTTGTGCCCCTTAAGGTTGGTTATTCTATGGAGAAAATTGCAGAACTTTATTTGGATGAAGTCATAAGATTGCATGGTGTGCCTGTAAGCATTGTGTCAGATCGGGATTCCAGGTATATGTCTCGTTTCTGGCAGAGTTTGCAGGGAGCTTTGGGCACTGACCTTAGATACTCTACCGCTTACCACCCTCAGACCAATGGTCAAACGGAAAGAGTGAATCAGATTTTGGAAGATATGATCAGATGTTATATTTTGGATCATGGTGGAGCTTAGGATAAGCGTCTTGGACTAATGGAGTTTGCCTATAATAATAGTTATCAGGAGAGCTTGCAGATGGATCCCTTTGAGGCTTTGTATGGGAGGCGATGTAGGACCCCCCCTATTTTTGGCCGATGTTGGTGAGAAGCTATTGTTAGGTCCAGAAGCTTTGGAAGAAATGAATGTTGCAGTGACGCATATCCGCGAGAAGCTTCGCATTGCTCAGGAGCGTTATGAGAAGTATGCTAATCGGAGAAGGGTTGATCTGAGTTCGCAGTTGGGGACATGGTTTTTCTGAAGGTTTCTCCGATGCCAGGTGTTAAGAGATTTGGAAGGAACCACAAGTTGGATCCCCGGTATGTGGGACCTTTCCAGGTTGTTGAGCGCATCGGAGTGTCAGCTTATAGGCTGGATTTGCCCGCTTCTTTCCCAGGTGTTCACGATGTGTTTCACGTGAGTCAGTTGAGAAAGTGCGTGCGTAGTGATCGTCATGTCCTTGACTCGGTGCCCCAGCTGCAACCTAATCTGTCTTATGTTGAAGAGCCTATCCGTATATTAGAGTCTCAGGATCGTGTGTTGCGGAAGAAGACGATTCTATGGTCAAGGTCCTTTGGCGAAACCAAGACGTCGAGAGCGCGACTTGGGAACTGGAATCGGTTTTGAGGACATCACATCCTCATCTTTTCTGTTAGTTACCTTTGGTAAGTGTTTTCATCCGTGGTTTTAATTCTCGCTTCTTTATCTTGTATTCGAGATGTTTGTTAAAGTTTCGAGACGAAACTTCTTTTTAGGGGGAGTGGCTGTAACGCCCCTGAATTTTCGGATATTAATTTAATTATATTAATGACATCATTATGACGTAGGGCGTTACGTTAGTACGGAGTTAGCGGTGCGAATTTCATCGATTTCGGCATTCGTTAGTTTTGGGTAATAATATAAGATTTCTATAGTGATAATGATTATTATGAACTTATGAATTCGGTTAATCAAAGAATTTGGCTAGTATAATTAAAGGATTCGACTGATTCGACTAATTGAATTAGAATTCGGTTATATACATACCGAATTCGACTAATTGAATTAGGCTAAGTTATTTGAATTCGGCTATATGATTGGCAGATTCGGTTATATGATCTCTCGAATTCGGCTATATGATCTCTCGAATTCGGTTATATGATCTCTCGAATTCGGCTATATGATCTCTCGAATTCGGCTATATGATCTCTCGAATCCGGTTATATGATCTCTCGAATTCGGTTATATGATCTCTTGAATTCGGTTATTTGATCTCCCGAATTCGGCTATATGATCTCTCGAATTCGGTTATTTGATCTCCCGAATTCGGCTTTATGAGGTTCGGCTATTTGTATTAGTGGCAAGCTAAATCCCAAATCTACTAAGTGTTGTCCGTTCTTACTACTATTATCGGTATTATTATTATTATTAACATTATAGTTATTATTATAATTACTTCTAATATAAATAGCATCCCTCCGTAAGAAATCAATCGAAAACCCTATTCATCTTCCTTCCCGACCTCTTCGCGAACCAGAGCGGCGACGCCATTGCCGTGAATCTTTAGATCGCCGCCACCGGAGCTCCGGAGCACGAAATCTTCGCCAGAGCATAGATTTGGAAAGCTCTCGCCGAGCTCTTCGCGTGTGCGGTAAGTATTTGAGTTTCGTAGATTTTTGAGGTTAGAGCCGGTAGCCCTAACCCTCCTTTTCGCCCCAAAAGTTTCAGAGATTGTTCCTCGAGGATTTCTAGCAGTCGATCTGCGACGAGGAGCAAGTCGGAGACCGTTTTCTTCGAAAGGTTTGAGGCAAGTGGTGGATCCTTCCCCCTTGCCATATTGTGCTTCATCTTTTACCATTGTTACTGCTATCTAACTTAGACAAAGTATTTTGTGCCTTATTTCCTGTTAAGAATCGTGTATCCGACCGAGTAGTTTCGCATGTTAGCTAATTCGTCAAAATACTCATACGTTTGTTCGTCGTTTCCCTCTAAGGCACGGTCCGTAGATAGTGTTCCGTCGAACTCGTCTAATGCTTAGGATTCGGAGGAACGATTTCGGGTAAGTAAAGAAATCGGTTTTGTCGAATTCGTCGAATCCATATCACCGAATCCGGCGATTGTATTTCGCCGAATCCGTCGTTTGTGTTTCGCCGAATTCATCTTCGTCGATTGTATTTAGACGAATCCGTCGATTGTAATTCGCCAGATTTCCGTAGGGAGAGTTTTCTCACGGGATTGTTTTCCCGGTTTTCCTGTGGTGTCTGTCTTGGTCAGGGCTTGGTGAGTCTCTATTTCCCAGTTGGTTGTTTTGGACGGTGGATGGTCGGAATGGCCACCACCAGTACCGGGTTGTTTTTTCGTGGACGGGTAGACTGTTGGTTGGTGGACTGTAAACCACCGCCGCAGTGTTTTTGTTCCTCGGGGATTTTAGTCTGATGGTTGGTTGGAAAGAATGTCTCCGCCTCAGTACTGTTTTTGGCTGGGATAGTGATTCACCCCTTGGGCAATTCGACACTTTTCCTTCTTTGGATATTGTTGTAGTACAACTTTGACTGCACTTCGTGCCAGTTTTTCCCTTACTTGTGGATATTTAATTGATTTGCTGAATTTTACAGCTGTTCTTGGTGGGTTGGTAAACCTCCTTTGGTTGAGTTTCTCTTACTCTCTGATTTTTATGCCTTGTGCTGAGGCATTCTTTTCTTTTGAATGCCTCAGGTTCGGACCAGTAGCAGGTGAAGCTGACCGAGTCCTGTTTCTAGATTGTGGCAGTGTTTTCTACTCCTCTTGTTAGGGAGAGGTAGACTTTTGATTTCTTTTGAGACTTGTTAGGATTATGGGTTCGTGTCAGGTTGTTGACGCCCATAGCCTGAGATCTTTATGTTAGACTTATCTTGCTATTTTTATGCTACTACCATTATTTGCTTTTATGCAATTGCTCTCTGGGAAGGTTTTATGTTAGGATGCATAGTAGTTATTTTATATACAAAACTGCATAATATCTTCTACATGACATCTCTTTTAAAACCATTAACTCTCTATTTTGAACCCGTAAAAGAAATCCTTTTTACTTATACTAAATATAGAAGTTGCATACCATTAGAATGCTGGTTAGTTCCTCATGCTCATGTAGGTTAAATTAAAGTAAATTATGTATTTTCCGCTGCGTAAACTTATACTTTCTTAATTATGGACTAGTTGATCCATTAAACCGAGGGACACGGTAATTAAAAACCTTAAACTTAAGTTATGTTTTAAAACATAAAGTTCATGACTTTCTAAAGAAAAGTGTGAAGTTAGAACCGCCTGAGCGTCTGCAGTGGTCCCCTGCACGACGTGGCATCACGACCCGTATTTTCTCTTACTCTGACGTATTATTTAATACGGAGAAAATGCGGGTTGTGACACCGACAGTCCTCAGTCAGATGCCCTCCCTCTTAATGATACTCATAAGAGAGGTTCGGATTTCGGTTGCGGATATCTGATTTTAAAGGACTAGGCCTCTTGAAATCCGGCCTTTTCTGAAGAATTTGGACGACTTCGTCCATGGTGACATTGAGAGGGGTGAATGATTCTTGCAAATCATCATACAGGGTGGATGGAGCAGCCGGAGGTGGCTGCACAGTATATTGCGGCAAATATACCTGCATTGCTTGAGGAATTACCATTAATGGAGCAGGTGCGATGGTCAACGGTAGTTCCTGATCCTGAAACCGCTGATGGCCGATGAAAGGTTGCTTGTGCTTGTAATTCCTCTCCTCTGGGCATGAGGCTCGAAATGATGTTGGTTTGATTGTTGATGAGTGGAAAATGAGTCGGGTTGATCCTTGTCGCTGATCAACTTTGTGACGTCCCCGGGGTTACTCTTTTCGCCCCTTAAGAACATATTTGCTAAACTTATCATCTCCTGATAAGTTTTGGTTCTCTGATGCTCGCTTCAAACTTCAATGGGCCTTCCCTCAGGCCATTAATCAAAGCAACCTGATATAACTCAGGATCCACGTTCTGGATCTCCATGATCTCCTTTTGGAATCGATCCACAAAACGAGCCCAAGTCTCATCTTCTCGTTGCCTTATCTCGAAAAGTGCCACCGGGCCACTTTTCCTTTCCTTGGAGGTAGAGAATCTGAGCAAAAATTCTCTGCGCAACTCTGCAATGCAGCTGATTAATTTGGGATGCAAGCCATAGAACCATTCCCTTGCTTGTCCATCAAAGGATGTTACAAGGAGCTTTTACTTGGTTGCATCAGTAAGAGTTCTCAAGGTGATGGCCGACTCAAAGGCCTGGAGATGAATAGCTGGATCAGCTTCCCCATTGTATGCTGGCAAATGTGGCTCCCTGAAGTTATTTGGGTCTTGCTCCCCTCAAACTTAATCCACAAATGGAGAAGTCTCTTCAGCATCTTCATAGAGAAGAGGGACAGAATAGTAAACCACATGGGTTGTGGGTACTTGCGGACAGGCCGCCTGGTAGGAAGAGAGGGCCATGGCTTCTGTCGGGTAGGCCGCCGGGTAGGAGAGGCAGGCCGCATGAGAAGTTGCCGCCTGAAAGTCTAGAACCCGGGCTGGCATGCTTTGAGCAGCCTCTTGATAGAAGGTTTGTCGAGCTGCAAAACCTTCTTAAAGTGGTTGAAAGTTGGCGACTTGTGGTAGTGGGTACGGAGGAGGAACCAGAGTTATCGCCTGGATATCCGCGGCCTATTGAGGGAATAACCGCTCGGTTAACAAGGCCAAGGCCTGCCTGATTGCTTCCAGACGTTGATCAGTTGCCTTCTGAGCCCGCTTGGCTTCTCTCTTGGACTTCTCCAAGGCTTCCCATAGGGAATCATCACTATTGTCAGAGCGGTCCCTTGGAGGGAACTGGCGGTCTGACATCTTATCATGGATTTCACCGACAATTCACAATCTAAAGGTGGCGTATTTTTGTTGAGTCCGAAAATGCGCCTCCATGATCAACGCTGGAGAAGCGGTGGAAAACGGAGGCCATGAGCTGTCGATTACTATTGATTATAGGGAATTAGACAACTAGTAATGGTCGAGACCAGACTTTGCCCGTCACGGCGAATGTCACTCCTGTGACAAGCTTTCCATTGATTTATGTAAAGTGATTACAGCAGGTTATAAGACCAGGAAATGAGAAGCCGACCGGTCGGACAAGTTGCAAGATAGTGAACTTGAGACCGCGGCTCTAACAAGCGAGCTCCAGGATTCCAGTGTGCTTGTCTTGGGAAGGTCGCCTCCCCCTATTTATAGGCTCGGGGGCCTACCCAAATGGGCAGAGCTAAAATAACTGCCTGCCCGGATACAGGAGAATTGGGCAAGGGGTGACGAGATACAAGAGGGAAGAGATGGGAAGTCGCGCAGTTTGGCGGCTTGACTTGTCGGCTTGTATTGGGCTTTGATGAAGATATCATTGAAGAGAATGGCGGCCTGTACTATCTGTCATTTGAGGTTGCGACTTCTTGTCTAGGAGAGCCCTTGGAGCCTTCAATCCCTGATCTTTGCCCAGCAGTATGTAGATCGAGCGGCTTGAACCTTGATCTGCAACATGCTTTAGATGGAGAGACGGAGGCTTATGTTGAGACAGACCACGCGGTCTTCTATTAGAGATCATGAACATCCTCTGAATCTTACCCTGAACTTCCATCTGATGACATTCTAGCTTATGCAAACCGTCCGGTCTGTTGATTTGAGTAGAATTATGTGACTACTCAAACAAGCCGCCCGGTCTAAGATAGTTGTGACTCTGATAGCGGTCTTCTGGGTAAACAGATCAACCTTCCTATAATACTAATTGAAAGTGCATAGCAACTCCCCTTAGTATTCTCTAGAGGGGGTGAATAGAGATTTAAAACTTTTCTAAAAAATGTGCACAAAAAATAGCTATTCTAATTACTTAGCATCCAGAATTCCAAACAGAATAAAATTAATACAGAATTATAAAACTAAGGGACATTACAAAAATTAGCACAGCACAGAAGAGACAAGAGTTATAGTGGTTCCCCAAAATCTGGGTACTCCACTCTTCTAACACCTTGGTAGGAATACACTTTCACAGTGTTTGAGTCTTTTGATAAGGTGACTCTTAGAACCAGGGTCTGAGTCTTTTGCTAAGGAGACTCTTAGAACCAAGACTAGATCTTTTGATAAGGAAATCTTGAACCAAAATTAGATTTTTTTTTTTGTTAAGGAGATCTTGAACCAGGATGAATCCTTTGAAGAGGGATTCTTAGGACTCTTCACTCAGTTTACAGGAAATAAAGAATATAGTAAGAGAAAGAAGAATAATAAGAATAAGAAGAAGAAGAAGAATAAGAAGAAGAAGATTGTTCTTTTGAGATGAATCCTTTTGCAGCAGCCTATGAGGATTGAAGGCACTAAGTGTTTTCTGGATCCTTCTTCAATAAAACTGAATCCTTGCTTGAGAAAGATGTAAGGATTATATTAGCCCTGATTCATTTATTGATCTTTGTATATTTTTTATGCTTCTTTCAGAGTGAGAGGAACAAGAAGAAGCATTTTGTGTATCTGTACAGAGATTTATCGTGTATTTTCTATAGAAGAGAGAGATGGAGCAGAAGAGAATAATTGTTCTTGTTCTTCCTTTAGAATTCTGAATATCTTATTCTTTTATCGAATGAAGATTAATGTCTTTCCTCTTCTGTTCTTTCTCCATTTGGAATGTCCAAGAGGTATTATTTTTCTCTTTCTATTTGTGTTCACTGCCCGTCAAAACCCTTTTGTATATCTTCCAAATTCATCATTGTTGATTCTCTCAAATTATTCTTTCTCTTCTTATCCATGAACGTCTTGTTACAATTCAAATAACTTCCATATATAACTTCTGAATAAGCATTAGAATCTATTCCAGGAAGTATTCCAAAACTTTTATTGTATTAAACATTACATCGAATAACTTCTGACTTCTTATCGACGCACCTCTGAGTTCTACTAGAAGCAACTTTGAAATCTTTCTCAGCTTTGAGTTGAACACTGCTATCGTCGTTGCGTCGAATCCTTATCATTGTATACATCGAGATGAAGACATAGACATTGAACTTTGACGTCTGCATCGAATACAATTAGAAGTTGTGCCGACTTATATAATACATTGACTGACATTGGCTTCTGCGCTGAAAACAATTCGACATTGCATCGACTTCCAATAATGCATTGATTCCTAGTCTGAGTTATTTTGACATCTATTTGATGCAATCAAAGCCGCATCAACTTCTTTTCGACGCAAAATTAACTCAACTTAAATTTGCACTCCTTTTGACTAGACTTTGACACTCTAATGCGAGTGTGACATCCTAAGAATCTAAAGACCATATTACCCTCACTATATAACGTGGGTAATAACTCCCAGAGGATGAAATCACTCTTACATAATTTGTAAGATAAATCAAAAAGATGTTTTTCCTAACAAAGAATTAAATTGTCGATGGAACAAGATGAAATGTCGATGAGATAGATTATATATCGTTGAGACAGCTTGCATATTGCCGAGAGAGTTTAAATTGTTGATATTCAAATCCTTGTCGATGCAGATTGCGCCAATCAGATTAGTCCTTTAAGGAAAGAGATTTCTGACATAAAGTTTAGTGGATTCAACTGTTAATGCTCTTAGTCATATAAATATTAATGAGATGTGAATAAAAAACCCTAATCCAAGAAATCTAATCAATCGAATATCATTCTCTCGTTAAACCTAAGTGCATCAAACTGGCAATCTTTTTCGGAGAACAACTTTCAGAAGGAGACAAGTTCAACAGTGAATCATCCAGTGCTCTTAAGTTTGCTAAAGATTATTTCTCTTCCAATCTCTAAAAGAGCAAAAAAATTCATGTACTAAAAGATTCAGAAAAGATCATGTTTTACAAAGAAGATTCTATCAAGTGTTGGATTTTTTACAACCATACATCGTATGTAGGCGCATCGGAAATAAACTGAATAACCCAAAATAATTTGGATCGGGGCATGAAAGTGAATCAAGAAGTTAATAAAAATGCTAGGTATGAAAATTACCTTTGCGGGATTTGATCAAATCCAACCTGGATGCTCCACGAGTTGAGTTCTGTCGGCAAGAGAGTCCTCACGAAGAATAATGTCTACGTCTCTACAGCAGTCCACACGAGCTGGGAGAAGTAGACTGCACCTTTGCACTTCCACGAACTGCTAGGTTCGCTCCAGGAAGAACAATCACGACGACGAACGCTGGGAGGGAGAACTGCGGAGGCGCGGCGGAACTCTTTCGTCTAGGGTTCGGGTGGAACTCTTCCGTCGGCTCCTCTTCTTTATCAAAAATAAGAGTAATCCTATTGAACCCTTAAAACCGGTTCTATTTATACCCGAAGTATAAAAAGACCTAGAAAAATCGCTATCCGCAGTCCATACAGAAGTTTGGGGTTTCTGTAACAATTCGTCGGGATTCCACGGAACAATCCGACGAATTCCGACGAATCATATCAGATGACAACATTTGCCGAGTTAAGGATCTCTGTAACAATTCGTCGGGATTCCACGGAACAATCCGACGAATCCGACGAATTCCGGCGAATTCTATCCATGTAAACCCGACGAATTCAGACAGCAACATTTGCTGGACCTTCCCCATTCTATATGGTGATTGGTAACCTTTACCAACACAGTCAATCTTCCATCTTCTCCACATGCTCTTATGTGCGACCCTGCAGGATCATATCACGTTGGCAGTGAGACTACATGTTTGACCACTTCTAGATCATAACGGTAACTCCAACAGTCTCCCACTTTATCTTGAAAGTATCAAACAAAAACCTCACAAACAATGAGCGGCATCTAGCAATGCATCATTGCTCCCCAAGCAATAAGAGTACATAACTCATAAGCCTTTATGACCAATGTTCCAGCGTTGTCTTTGTCCCTTTGTCCCTTACATCTGGAAAGAACTAGAGCTATGGACCGTGTCACCCTCTTAATAGCTCAAACCAAGTTTCTTGATCTAGAACGGACTTCCAGAGAATGGTGAGCTCAATATCACATATTGACTCAACCAAGAATGGCCATGCATTTCTCAGTCCAATTCCATCAAGGGGCCCATGGATGCAACTCCTGTTACATAGGAGGACAAATCCCATATCTGCTCATACCCAAACACCCAAATGATTCGTAACATACCCAATTACCACCCTTATCATCAACCTTTCTTAAGAGAAGACTTTAGATGGTATCAAAGTACGCTCTTCCTCATTTGATGAATGTTGTGACTTCAGGTCAAAGGACCACAACACCATCGTCAAATGAGACCTACTTGTGACACTTTTAAGTAACAATCCACAAAGTAGTCTCAGGTGGGTCTGTCCAGTACAACTTGTTCACTAACAAGTACCCATGTGATGACTTGATATCACAATATCATGACCTGTGAGAACCGGTCATCAGTCAACACACATGCTAGTCTTAATGTATCATCATCACCCTTATCTTCTACGATGATACCTCGACCATGGACCTTTTAAGAATGAAGCTTCGAAATCATAGGCTCTCACATTCAAGTCACGTACTTGATGTCCTATGGAAGCGAACATTCTAAGGGTATTTATCACGAATTTTATTCTATCAAATAGAAATAGTATATCATAATAAAAGAACTTGCCATTAATTGTAAAAAGGGAAATGATTGGTACACAATTCATCATATGAATAAATAATAAACAGCCAACAGAATATATATTTCACATGCAACCCACAAGTCTCCCACTAGAGTTGATCACTCAGGTATCGTATACCCATTGATCTAGTATGACCATCATGCTTTCTCTGCGCGAGAGGCTTCGTCAGTGGATCGGCAATATTCTCCTCAGTCGGCACTCTGCAAATGTTCACATCTCCTCGTTCGACAATCTCACGAATAAGATGGAACTGCCGAAGTATGTGCTTGGAGCGCTGATGGGATCTAGGTTCCTTAGATTGTGCAATTGCACCATTGTTATCACAGTAGAGAACTACGGGACCAACAATGCTAGGAACTACATCTAGCTCGCCGATGAATTTCCTAATCCATACAGCCTCCTTCGCTGCATTTGCCGTAGCGATATACTCGGCCTCAGTTGTAGAATCAGTAACTGTCTCTTGCTTGGAACTCTTCCAGCTCACAGCTCATCCATTCAGGAAAAACACAAACCCTGACTGAGACTTCGAATCATCCCTATCAGTTTGGAAGCTGGCATCCGTGTAACCACTTACAACGAGCTCTTCCCTTCCACCATATACCAAGAATACATCCTTAGTCCTTCTCAAGTACTTCAGGATATTCTTTACGGCTATCCAGTGACATTCACCGGGATCAGACTGATACCTGCTAGTCATGCTCAAAGCAAAAGAGACATCGGGTCGAGTACATAACATTGCATACATGATTGACCAAATTGCCGAAGCATATGGAATCAACTTCATGCGGTCCTTATCTTCATAAGATTTTGGACACTGGTCCTTAGAGAGATTTACACCATGAGACATGGGCAAAAATCCTTTCTTGGACTCAAGCATGTTGAACCGCTTCAGCACCTTCTCAATGTACGTACTCTGGGTCAAACCCAGCAACTTCTTCGATCTATCTCTATAGATCTTAATACTGAGTATGTAAGTCGCTTCACCCAAGTCCTTCATAGAAAAGCAGTTCCCTAGGTTGTTCTTAACAACTTTTAGGGTAGGTATGTCATTCACGATCAACAGTATGTCATCTACATACAATATCAGGAAGACAACAATGCTCCCACTGATTCTCTTATAAACACACGGTTCATCCTCATTCTTGACAAAACCAAACTCTTTGATCTTCTCATCAAAACGAAGATTCCAACTTCTAGAGGCCTGTTTCAATCCATAGATGGATCTGTTCAGCTTGCATATTTTAGTGGCTTCATTTGGGGATACAAAACCCTCGGGTTGTGTCATGTACACATCCTCAAGGAGGTTTCCATTTAGGAAAGCCATTTTGACATCCATATGCCAGATCTCGTAGTCATAATACGCAGCAATAGCAAGCAATATCCTAATGGACTTTACCATGGCAACAGGGGAAAAGGTATCATCATAGTCAACACCATGAATTTGCTTGAAACCCTTAGCCACCAGTCGCCCTTTGAATGTCTGTACATTCCCATCCATGTCGGTCTTCTTCTTGAAGACCCACTTGCACCCTATGGGTCGTACCCCTTCAGGTGGTTCCACCAAGTTCCAAACTTGGTTTGTATACATGGAGTCCATTTTGGATTTCATAGCCTCAAGCCATTTGTCAGAGTCCGGTCCATTCATAGCCTCTTGGTAGGTCACTGGTTCATCATCATGATCCATAAGCAACACATTACCTATTTGAGACATGAGAAATCCATATCTCTCAGGCTCAAATCTTGGTCTACCAGATCTACGTAGGACTTGTGTCTCTTGAGCAGGTTCTCTAGCTACAACATCTTGTAGTCCTGGCTCAGAATCCAATTCTGGTTCATTCACTACTTGTGGTGCTTGAACTTCTTCAAGTTCTACCTTTTGCGTATTTCTTGACAAGAACTCTTTCTCCAAGAAGACACTCGTCCTTGTGACAAACACTTTGCCTTCAGACGGTAGTTAAAAGTAATATCCTTTCGTTTCCTTAGGATATCCCACCATATAACACTTATCTGATTTGGGTTCCAGCTTGTCAGGCATTTGACGTCGTACGTATGCCTCACAGCCCCAAATTTTAATGAATGACATACTAGGACGCTTCCCAGTCCATATCTCATATGGTGTCTTTAGAACCGTTTTCGTTGGAGCGCGATTCAGTGTCATTGCAGCAGTCTCTAAAGCAAAACCCCAAAAGGAAACAGGCAAGTCTGCATGACTCATCATCGACCGTACCATGTCTAACAGAGTACGATTTCTCCTCTCAGACACACCATTATGCTGCGGTGTCCTAGGTGGAGTGAGCTATGTTACAATACCACACTCTTTTAGATGATCACGGAACTCATGACTCAGGTATTCGCCACCTCGATCAGATCGGAGTGCTTTAACCTTTTACCCAATTGGTTCTCCACTTCATTCTTAAACTCTTTGAACTTTCAAAAGTTTCGGATTTGCACTTCATAAGATACATGTATCTGTATCTACTGAAATCATCAGTAAATATAACGAAGTAGAAATACCCACCTCTAGCCATAGAACTCATGGGTCCGCATACATCACTATGTACTATACCCAAAAGATCCTCAGCCCTCTCTGTATAACCAGTGAAAGGGGCTTTAGTCATTTTGCCTAATAAACAAGACTCGCATCGCTCAAATGATTCATAATCAAATGAGTCCAATAGTCCATCTTTATGGAGCTTGGATATGCGCTTCTCGTTTATATGGCCCAAACGACAATGCTAGAGATATGTAGGATTTTAGACATTTGTTCTTAGTCTTTTATTATTATCTACATTATAGATCGGATGGTCTAGGTTCAAAACATAAAGACCATTAAACAATTGAGCTACAGCATAACAAACATCATTCTTAAATATAGAACAACAATTGTTCTTAATTATAAAAGAAAATCCAATCATGTCTAAGCATGAAATGGATATAATGTTTCTAGTTATGGACGGAACATAATAACAATTATTAAGTTCTATTACAAGCCCACTGGGCAAAGAAATACGGTAAACCCCTACGGCTACAGCAGCAACTCTTGCTCCATTGCCGACGCGCAGGTCCACCTCTCCTTTACTCAGCAATCTTCTCATTTTCAGTTCCTGCACATTTGTACAAATTTGAGAACCACATCCGGTATCCAATACCCAAGATGAAGGAGCAGAAAGGTTTATCTCTATAACGTAAATATTCAAAGCGGAAGTCATACCTTCCTTCATTTTCCGCGGACCGTCAATGTACGAAGGACAATTCCTCCTCCAATGACCAACCTTGCCACAGTGGTGGCATTTCCCTTCCTTCACGGTGCTCTTCTTTTTCAGCGCAGAAGATTTGGGCTCAAGATGCGACTTAGGTCCCACCTTCGTCTTCTTGAAGCCCTTGGCATTACCCTTGACTTTATGTACCATCAATATGGGACTAGCAGGCTTGGCCTTCTTCATATTTATCTCGGCAGTTCGCAACATGCCTAGGAGCTCGGGCAGTGTCTTGTCTATTTCATTCATGTTGTAGTTCAAGACAAACTGCTCATAACTATCCGGCAACGATTGCAGGATAAGATCTGTGGCCAACTCTTGACCCAGAGGAAAACCCAGTCTCTCCAGGTTCTCTATATACCCAATCATCTTGAGTACGTGAGTACCAACCGAGTCTCGAGCTCCCATTTTGCACTGAAATAAGGCCTTCGTGACATCGAACCTCTCTTGACGAGCTTGCCCTTGAAACATTTTCTTTAGGTGCTCGTCAATCTCCTTGCACCCCATGTTCTCGTGTTGCTTCTGAAGCTCAGAGTTCATGGTGGCAAGCATAAAGCACTCGACATCTAAGGCGTCATCGGTGTACTTCTTATAAGCATTCTTATCAACACGGGACGTGTTCCTGGTCGGCACCTCGGGGGCTTCTTCTTCCAAGACGTAGAGCTTTCGCTCATGCCTGAGAACAATTCTCAGGTTCCTATACCAGTCCATGTAATTCATCCCACCTAGCTTGTCCTTCTCAAGGATAGCTCTCAGGGACAAGGTGGAATGTGAACCACTTGCCATGGAATTCTACATGAATTTATGCAGAATTTAATCAGTACCAACATTTCAAAATACAATTTATTTTAATTTGGACTTCAATTAAATACTCCCACTATTTTATTCAAATTGATAACCCTCACTATCAATTCGGAGAGTCCATGCGAGCTACTCTCTTAGTGGACAAGATCCGTATTTCACCAACACCATGAGTCCGCTTTGGCGTTCCTCTCATAATGTGGTTATTTAGATAGGCAACGCTTGCCAATTGCATCCTCATGCAACTCTTGTATGGCTGGTGAATAACTCCTTATTCGCATCCATCATATGGTGCATGCCAACCCTATGCCTCTAGGCACTCAACCTTTGAGGTCACCTAGTTAAGTTAGACCCGATGTCGACAGTGGGATATCACAATTATCCGCTCGCACCCTTACCAAGATAGATTAATGCACCTTGCTTTGGCAAGCCCACACTTCATCGATCGAGGCAGGAAGAGTGTCATCCATCGGAAGTCATCCGAACACTTAATATTTGATGAAGGGATTTTAATAGCAAGTTAACACTTAACTATGATCAACATTTGATCAATGTGCACATCAACAGAAAAACAAGCTTTCTAAAATCCACATGCATCCCTTATGTGCACAGTATAACACTATCAACCTTTGACAGATGAAAGGGCTAAATCTGGACATTTAGAACTCTTCCAAATCTTCAGATTTACATGCATTGGACAAAGGCAAAGACAACTCGACATAAAGCAGTAGACAAGCTCGTCTCTCATTGTTGGATTCAAAATCCAAAACAATACAAGGGTTCATTAACCACTTGAGGGACGGTTACTGCTAAGGAGACAACAATTTCTAGCATAGAAATTACCAGGAAATCCCAGACGTTCCCGGCGGGGTTCCAAGGGGCCGCGCCCCTGGCGGGGTCTTAGGGGCAGAGCCCCGACCAAATTTTTGAAATCCCACCACCAGAAACCACACAAAATCACATCAAATGTGATATTCCAAGAAGAAATCTTGACATTTAGAACGCTTCCAAACACCTAGATTTGCACGTACTGGAATAACCAAACTTCTGAAGCAACATTCATGACCGCAACCTAGCTCTGATACCACTGTTGGGTTTTTCTACAACCATACATCGTATGTAGGCGCAGCGGAAATAAACTGAATAACCCAAAATAATTTGGATCGGGGCATGAAAGTGAATCAAGAAGTTAATAAAAACGCTAGGTATGAAAATACCTTTGCGGGATTGGATCAAATCCAACCTGGATGCTCCACGAGTTGAGTTCTGTCGGCAAGAGAGTCCTCAAGTAGAATAATGTCTACGTCTCTACAACAGTCCACACGAGCCGGGAGAAGTAGACTGCACCTTTGCACTTCCACGAACTGCTAGGTTCGCTCCAGGAAGAACAATCACGGCGACGAACGCCAGGAGGGAGAACTGCGGAGGCGCGGCGGAACTCTTTCGTCTAGGGTTCGGGTGGAACTCTTCCGTCGGCTCCTCTTCTTTATCAAAAATAAGAGTAATCCTATTGAACACTTAAAACCGGTTCTATTTATACCCGAAGTATAAAAAGACCTAGAAAAATTGCTATCCGCGGTCCATACAGAAGTTTGGGGTTTCTGTAACAATTCGTCGGGATTCCACGGAACAATCCGACGAATTCCGACGAATCATATCAGACGACAACATTTGCCGAGTTAAGGATCTCTGTAACAATTCGTCGGGATTCCACGGAACAATCCGACGAATCCGACGTATTCTGATGAATTCTATCCGTGTAAACCCTACGAATTCAGACAGCAACATTTGCTGGACCTTCCCCATTCTATATGGTGATTGGTAACCTTTACCAACACAGTCAATCTTCCATCTTCTCCACATGCTCTTATGTGCGACCCTGCAGGCTCATATCACGTTGGCAGTGAGACTACATGTTTGACCACTTCTAAATCATAACGGTAACTCCAACATCAAGATCTATTGTTGATCCAATAGAAGCTATACTCATCAAGCTTCAAGAAGACTCCAGAGTTCAATATTTATTCTTCTGAGTCTAGGTAAGTTGTAACAAACTTATAAGAATTTTTCTTGTAAGATTTCATTAAAATCCGAGTGTAGGGTCCTGTGTGACCTAAGGTAGAGTTTTGTTATAAACCTGAGGTAGGATTATGGGACAAAATCTGAGTTATAGGATCTCCTTGAGATCTGAGGTAGTGTTCTAGAAATCTGAGGTAGGGTTCTGATTGAACATGAGGTAGGGTTGCAATTATGAATCCGAGTGTAGGATCCTGAGCTAGGTAATCTGAGGTAAGGGATTAGCTAGTATCCCTAAGGTAGGAGTTTAACTCTGAGTTGTAAGATCTATGGATCTGAGTTGATTTGGTTGAATTTGCCGAGGCTAGCACACTGTTAGGTAGGCGATGGGGTAAATTGGGCTACCCAACTCAGGGAACCACTATAGCTTTCTATGTTATGGTGCTTGCTATGATTATCTCAATAATAGCATTATTGTTCCACAAATATTTTAAAAAGTAGACATCATCTATTCACCCCACCCCCCCCCCCCCCCCCCCCCATCTAAGTGAAGATTGACATCCCATAACTTGCAAGTGGTATCAGAGGGAGGTTGTTCTATAGAGAGCTTAGCAGCTTGAACAAGATCTACCCATGGGATTCATAGTCTATCCACCATGACTTCGGGAGAGAATTATAAGGAACAAAGTTCCATGAAGCTTCCAGTTTGCAGAAAGGAGAATTTTGTCATATGGAAGGAAAGGGTCAGATTGTTCATGGAAGCTTCTGATCCAAAGATATTAATCACAATAGAAGAGGGACCCGTTGTCCCTATGAAAACTTCAACCATAGATCCAGCCAGTCAAGTCCCTAAGAAAAATAATGAAATGGATAAGAATGTAATCACTCTTGTGACCATGGACAAGAGAGCTAAGAACATTCTTGTCAGTGCAATAGATGACTCGACCTTCCAGAATCTGATTCACTATACGACATCAAAAGAGATGTGGGATTCTCTTATTTTGTTCATAGAGAGGACTGAAGAGGTAAGAGATGATCGAAAGTCTCTTCTTCATCAAGAGTATGAAGCCTTTAGACAGTATAAGAAGGACTCCATATCTAACTGTTATAAAAAATTCTTTAAGATTATAAATGGACTAAGAACATCTGGGAGAGAGTTCTCTATTTATGATTTGAATGACAAGTTCCGAAGTTCCTTGAACAAGGAATAGGATATAAAGATTTGTGTCATTAGAGAAATGGGGAACCTTGCCATAATGGAGCCCCAGAATATATTTGGAAAGTTGTTGTCCCATGAACTCCAACTGAACACAAGGAAAGTAGCAACAGAAGAAGAAAACATGCCATCTTCCAAAGATAAATCAGTTGCTTTCAAGGATAAAAGTTCAAAAAGGTGTCGTGATGAATATCATATTTGTCCAGCTAGATCTGTTGAAGACGAGGATTCAGAAGCCAACATTTCAGGATCTGAATTGTCTGATGGAGAGTTACATCTCTTCTCAAAGTAATTCAAGAAATTACTTACCATAAGAGAGCCAGGAAAGAGTGGACCCTCTTCCTTATCCAGCTCAAATCCAAGATAGAACAATGATAGACATAGGAACAAGTCCAAGGATTAAAGGTATAAATCTCATTAGAACAAACATGTTTCTTCGAATGTTGTTTTCTATGGTTGTCAAAAAGCAAGTCATATTATTACTGTCTGCCCAACAAATAGAAAAGAAAAGGAAAGATCTGATGGGAGAAGATCAAACAAGAGAAAGAAGCAGGATAAGAGCTTCATAGCCAAGAAGGCTAAGACCCTGAGTGATAGTGACAAATGTTCTTCCAGTTCTGATAAGGAGGCCCACTTTGGCCTTATGGCTTGTTTAGAAGATGAAGACAATGCTTACTCCTATAATGGCAAGGTACTCTCTCACACCCCTCTCTCAACTTCTGACACTGAATCTAATGTAAGCACACCTTCTCAGCATGAGGATGATTTAGTAAAGCAGTTTTGTTCCCTACTGAAGGCTCTAACAAAGAGCAAGAAGTTGGTCAAGGCTCAGACTAAAGAGATAAAATCTCTTATGCCTCTCAAATCAGAGCTCTCTGAGAAGACTGAAAAGTTGAATCAGTTGAGCAATGAATTAAAGGAGCTTCAAGAGAAGTTTGAAGCTCAGACTAAAATACTCCTTCAGAAGGAGAAGATCATCAAGGAACTGGAAGACAAGCTTATAGTTAAGAGAAATCTGGTTGCAAAATTTTCAAGGCCAGCAATTTTCTTGACAATTATTGATGAATTCTTTGATCCTTATAAGGACCATGGAAATCCTCTTAAGGAGCATGGACCTTTTGCTACTGTATCATATGTGCCATCTAGAAAAGGCAAAGAAAAGGCTATAATTCGAAATCCTATTGCCAAGAAAGGTCATGTGACTGTGCTGCCCCATTCCAATCTTTGCACACAGCCATAAGACAAATTTTAGAATAGTGACAATTCCTGGAAATTGCTCTTCTGGTCACCAGCTCGGTCAGTTTAGTCATATAGTGAACCAGAAGATAATGTATAACAAATATGATTGTTGGTGTTGTGGCAAGATTGGTCACTTGGTTTAATGAAAAATTGTCATGGGCAAATAATGTGAAGCTGACCAATGACATTGCTATCCCACATCATTTGATTAGAATTAACAAGAACCTAGGACCCAAGATGGTTTGGGTTCCTAAGGTAAACTAATATCTTTTGTAGGATAGTCTAAAGGCCAACAAAAATCCAATATGGTATATGGATAGTGAATGTCACAAATATATGACTGGAATTAGAAGCCTTCTACAGAACTTCACACATGTAGAAGATGGACCCAAAGTTATCCTTGGTAGATCTGACTGAGGGGTTACTAATGGCTATGGAAGTACATTAGAAAAATATAAGAGAAAATCTCTAAGTATTGAGTATGTCTCTGTGATGTCAAGACGACATGAAGTCTGTGTTAGCTAGATGTCAAGACGACATGGAGACTTTATCATCTAGACAAACTTCCGACACACAGATAATTGCTTTTATTAGATCTTATAATCTCAACAATTGGATTTTTAATCACATTATTCAACGAGCGCAACCAGGACTTATCATTGATTAATCCCCAACACATATTGAGGCAAGGAAATCTATATAATCAATTATTTCCCCAACCCCCTGCAGACATTAAGAGAGAGACAGTCCCAAATTCAATGGATATAGATGTCAGCTTGGAAGGCATGTCTTTCAAAAGTAAGTTGTTGTTGAGGGGGAGACTGATCTATAGTCATCTGCACTATATGATCAAGCGCAAGGATAATATTCTTCAATCCACTTATGAAGAAGTCAAAAGGGGGAGAATACGTAACATCTCATTTCATGCAAGACCCCTCGGAGACGTGTTGATTCACCTTGGGTCGGTTTTGGGCTTTCTAGTGCGTGCTCGAATTTGGATTAATTGGTGGAATAGAATGACAATATTACTGTAGGGAATATTATAAAATCAGGAAATTATGACAGGGAGATATAATAAAATAAGAACTTATAAATTTGAACTTAAGAACTAATTTGATATTTTTGTTCGACGAATTTCTTAGTATTCGTCGATCTCAAGAGTGTTGCCTCCGTTCGACGAAATTCTCAGATTTCGTCGATCTCAGAAAGTTGGAGCAGCGGTTGACGAATTAATAATAGGCAGCGCTCAACGGATTAATATTAGGCAGTGGTCGACGAAATTGTCATCGTTCGTCGACCGCATGAAATTGAAGTCGTTCGAGGAAATATTGCGTTCGACGATATATATATATATATATATATATATATATAGGGTAATTATATTTGCAGGCCCTATATGGATATTTGCAGCCCAATTTTTACGAGTTATTACGCGTCTTTTGAAAATACTCTTTGTTAGGTGCATTTTTAGGAAAAGTGTTCAACATGAAAGTTGTAGATCTCGTCGAAATCTACAACTTTGATGTTGAACACTTTTCCTAAAAATGCACATAACATTGCGTATTTTCAAAAGGCGCGAAAAATTTCACAATAGTCTCGCGCCTTTTGAAAATACGCAATGTTAGGTGCATTTTTAGGAAAAGTGTTCAACATCAAAGTTGTAGATTTCGACGAGATCTACAACTTTCATGTTGAACACTTTTCCTAAAAATGCACCTAACAAAGAGTATTTTCAAAAGGCGCGTAATAACTCGTAAAAATTGGGCTGCAAATATCCATATAGGGCCTGCAAATATAACCACCCTATATATATATATGTTATTTCAGCGGTTGACGAATTTACAGCCAATCGACGATCGACGAAAATCGTAGCACTCGACGAAATGACTATCCCGTTCGACGAAAACCTAGCAGAGTTCGACGAAAATTGTTCTGTTGTTTTCCGAATGCTTATCTTTTAGGCTTGAAGTGGATGCCAAATTTTGGGGTTCCAACTCATGGCATTGGAAGTTGGGTTATCATTAATGCTTGTCAAATCTAATCCCGTTGCTCTCTCTTCTCTCTTAACAAAAGATCTGCTTGTCTGATTACCCGGAGATCTTCTTCTTCTTATCTTCATCTTCTTCCTCTTCTTCTTCTTCTTCATCTCCTTCCCTCCCACCTGATTGTTTTAACTTAAGGGTTTTATCCATGGAGCTTTGAAGGAGCAAAGTTTGGAGAGGCATTTGGAGCTTGGCCGACCACCACCATGCTTCCATCAAGATGAGCTCCAACCATGGCCATAAAATCAGGTGACTTCCGCCACCTCTCCCTTGGTGCTAGCTTCTTAGATCACAATAGGAGAGATGAAGGCTCAAGAGATCTTCTCGTGTGAGCTTTAATGGAGTTTCCTTAGGAAGACCAAGCCGGAACCTCAAATTTAGGGCAGCGTTCACCGCGAGGTTCTAGGAATCATTTCTTCTCTTCAAGAAGAAGAGATGGGACTTGATTTGGGGCAAACCCATGGTCGTTGAGGGTGAGTGAAGGGAATGACATTTAGGGATTAACATAAGCCTTGTTTGGGAAAGATGATGAATAGCCCTCTGTTAATTAGGGTTGTTAATTATATATATTTGTGTGATAAATGTGATGATAGCTCCCCCCTTGCTAAAGAAGTTTTCACTTTATAACATTACTGGGTATGTTAAATTTTGGGGCTATACGTGGTATTTCCCCGTGTTGGTTAGCAAAGTTCTGGATTGGTTTGGTTTGGGGTTCTATATATGTAAAATTTTACTAATTGTAAATTAAGATAGATTATGAGAGGCGGTGGAGGAAATTTATTATTTACTGTCAACACGCACGGGGAAATGATTCTGGCATTAATTATGTCCGATGGTGGAAGTTTCAGTGGCTTTGGTTTTGAATTGAATCCATAATTAAATATTATGTCATAAAGTTATTGTGTCATAAATAACACTGGTAAATATAAATGAGGCATAAAAATTGGTGGAAATATTCAAGGTGATGATTATGTGATATCATAGAAATTTCATGGGTTTTGGTTTGAAATAAGCCTTGAATAAATGTCCTGATATAAATTATTTTGATGAATGAATCATGGTGAAGTTTATTTCGACTAAATGTGATGTGGGCTATTTTTATGTTGAATGGAACATTACAACGAGCATTCGAATATAGAGTGTGGGGGACATGAATGAATTAATATTCATATTGCTTGATAATCTATTGTATGATGTAGATTGGTGATAACCTCCCCATGAGCTTGATAGCTTTAATTGTATTGAATCACGTTGTGATTTGTACTTAAGACGATTGAATATTGGTGATATGTGGTGATGTGTATTTCGACTAAATGTGATGTAGGCTATTTCCATGTTGAATGGAACATTACAATGAGCATTTGAATATAGAGTGTGGGGGACAGGAATGAATTAATATTCATATTGCTTGATAATCTATTGGATGATGTAGGTTGGTGATAACCTCCCCATAAGATTGATAGCTTTAATCGTGTTGAATCACGTTTTGATTGGCACTTAAGACGATTGAATACTGATGATATGTTGGGGAATTACATATTTAGCAAAATATGAATATGACATCGTACACACGAGTAGTCCAACAGGATTTTGTAGAGTAATTTCCATGATATACACTCGCCATCGCAAAAGAGTTATGATAACTCGGTATGGGTAGCACTGATGTCTTGGTGTGGATTATAAGATATTGTTATATCTTGTGGTGAGATGTTAAGGACCCGGTTGTTGGGGGCCTTAGATGCTAGTTAGCATCAGCTGACTTGTATGTTGTAAAAAGGAGAAGACTCCTTCGGCGAGTCTTTGGGTACTTGATAGCACAGGTGTGCATGGGAATTGCATGGGTGCATGGTTTACACTTGGAGGCGTGATGACAATGGTTGGAGGATTACTTGTGGTTGGAGGGGGTACCACTAGTTGGAGAATTACTTTTGGTTGGGGGACCACTTGTGGCGGGTCTACGGGCTTGCTAGTCGTGACACCATCAGAAGCCGGCAGTTAGACTCTAGACTGGTTGGGGTGGACTCTTGGTGCTCACCTACCCAAGTCCCCTTCCGTGTCCTTGAAGGCTCAGCTTGATGCGAGCAGTACGCATGGTCTCCGCTGTGTGTTCTTGGCATTGAGGCATACATTGGCCAAGGTATGGTAGTGTTCATACCCACCTAGTTGTGGAGGAGGCCGGTCCACAGTCTCCATCTGGCCACGACGTGAGGTGCCTGAGTGGTTAGCTACCCTCAAAAAGTGGGAACTACGAGTCTATGTCGACATAGCAAAATGCATGGGTGAGTTCATCATATCATAATCATTGCATTGCATTCATCCTTCATAAACATAGCATTGCACCGCATCTGGTCCATCATTTAAATTAGTATGGGCTCTTTTATATGATGGGTCCCAAATTGGAAACCTTAACTTATAAGTTTGTATGGGCATTCATATAAGTTAAGGTACGATATGAACTGCTTATTTCTGTACCCTTTCACTACTTGCTTACTTTCTGTCATTGCCTTATTGCTTGTTAGTTGTGCTTATTATACCTGTTACTAGTACTTGCATTTATAACCATTGCTAGTTATATACTTATGAACAGCTTAGTTAGTGCCATTGCAAGTACTTGGGTACTTATACAACCGACATATATGAGCAACC
This sequence comes from Dactylorhiza incarnata, assembly GCA_033032865.1. Classification (NCBI taxonomy): domain Eukaryota; kingdom Viridiplantae; phylum Streptophyta; class Magnoliopsida; order Asparagales; family Orchidaceae; genus Dactylorhiza; species Dactylorhiza incarnata. The sequence continues at coordinate 7,143,437 of JAWHQI010000124.1, read as the reverse complement.
ATTCCTGTCACCTGCTTTATATATAATTGCTTATATTGCAGCTTTCCTAACTTTCTTTCTGCCCGGTGCCTTGGTGTCGCCGGGGGAGCAGATATGAAGAGACTTAGTCTTTATGACTAACGGTTTCTACGTCCCTCTTTTTAGGAGTGTACCATAGAGCTGCAGTGCATGGTGCTGGAGGAGGATAGTCAGGTCAGGATGACAGGGCCGGAGTCCGTGATACCTGGCGTGCAAATCTCGCACACCGCTATAGGCGGTAGCTAGACTGCGGCACGAAATGGCAGTGTACCGATCGTTCAAGTAATATAAAATGAGGAGTAATCCCCGAGTATCGAATCTCGAAGGAACACAGTAAGGTGGAGTTTACTTTTGAGGGGGGACTTGAGATCGAAGCACTTTTATCGGATGGATGCGGAAACGGGCGATTTGGTTTGTGGAAAATAAAGAGAAAAATCTATCACTACTCCTTGCAATGCTGCTATGCAATTCTTCGCTTGGCGGGATGGAATCTACGTAGGCCTTGAGCGCGCTACTTCGTGAGGGCGGATGGACGAGAAGGCAAAAGGAATGAGGGTCGTAAGCACCTCTTCGACATGCACGCCACTAGCAATTGCTAGTGCGGCAACGCACACGATGGCGGGATGGAAAATGGATGGCGGCGCACCTCAAGCAACATAAACCATAAAACAATTTCACATAGACATGAAATGTAAAAATACAAATAAGTTTATGCACTCTACTTCATCATAATAATGAGATCTACACATATACACATCAATAAGGGAAGAACAAGGCAAGAAATCGACCGAATCCGAAGTCTTGTTGAAGATTCACGGTTGGAATCGCTGGGTTGTCAATCCGCGTCCAAGCTTGGTCAGCAACTGCGTTCGGGGTAGAGAGAGCTGTCACTACTCTCCAATGGACCCATCTTCTTCGTCTCACGATCCGGTGGAGGTTGCAAACTTCCCCTTGCTTGAAGGTAATGGCTTCTAGATCTCTCTTGAAGCTCTAGGATGATGGAGGAGGCCGAAAGGACGAAACCCTGGTGGAAATGGCGGAATCGCACAGTTGTACGACGCGTACGGAAGTCTTTTGTTTTAGGTCGAAGCTGCAGCTTTTATAGGAAAATGTTAGAATTTTGGTCACGCACGGTCGAACGCACGACCGTGCGTGGACCGTGCGATACTTAAGCGCAGCAGGCATGTAGGAGAAGAAGGCTTGCGCCCGTGCGTTTTGCTCACGCACGACCAATGCCGCTCGTGCGTTCAAACGCACGGGTAAACTCCGACGCTCTGAAATCATCAAGACACAGGTCGACCGTGCGTTTTACTCACGCACGGGCTAATACGCCCTTGCGTCAAAACGCACGAGTAAACTCCGACACTCCGTTTTCTGCCCAGACACAAACGCACGACCGCCACCGACCGTGCGTCACGGAAACGCACGACCGTGCGATATTCACAGAAATTACTTATGGGGAAAACGGGTCGATCAGGTCACCTGCATACATGGTACACAAACTGGGAATACACGTCCAGCAGCATAGAGATACAGAAAATACAATGGGGAGCACGAAGTGCTTACCCCCAACAACAAAGTGCTCAATTGCACACAAAAACAAGTACAACTATATACTTCTAACAAAAGCATAAATAAAGGAAATATGAACGAAACTGAAGTACAAATGCAGAAAAACTAGCCTAAATGAGTCCAAAAATATGTATATAATAGGAACTCATCACACCCCCAGACTTACCTGTTTGTGCGTCCCGAGCAAACAATTCCTACGCAAGCGGTAATATGAAATAGCTAACTAAAAATTAGAAAATGGAATATCATGCGAAGTCGCATGCTCATGCGCGTATAAGAAAACTAAAGAAGATTTCTAATTATACACAGAGTTTATGAATTTCTAAAAGCATAAATAATTGTTACTTCTACTAAAAAATGAGAATCGCGGTGAATCATCCGGTCACGAATACGGAGAATGTAAACTGAACGTTGAGGCGAGTATTGCTAAAGATCGGGGTGCCGGAGAAAACTCCATCGAAATCCATCGGTGTTGGTGACCATAGGCTTGCCCGGTCACATTCTCTCCACGACATTAGATTGGCTCAAAGCGTAAGTCAGTAGGACTTTTAGGTTTTGAATAGGGCTTGGGTTACGGTGAGGTAAACAAAGGTAAACTTGGAGGCTAAGCACACCTAACCCAACATGATCTTTAAGTAAGCTACCCACACAGCTATAAACATACAAGTGCATCACACCCCCAGACTTGGACTTTTGCAACATATGTGTGTGCACTCCCTACTCCCAATCATAAACTTATACAAAGATTTTTCATCTAAATCATTTTTTTCTTCTTTTTTCTTTTCTTTTTCAGCATATTTTCTAATAAGCATACCCACAACTTCACATAATAAGTAACACAGTCACACCCCAAACATGAAAATAATAATTACATTTAAGCTCGGTTTTGGTTGTGCAACTAGGTTGGGCTTTTAGGCTTTGGTGAAAAATATGTGGAGCTGAATCAAAGGAAGGGGTAGGCACAAAATGGCTAGCAAGGGTAAGATGATAGGAATGACACAAAGCTCAACCTGGCCAAAATGATGGCCTACGTCATTCTCACTCACTCAAACTATCTTATGTCAATGCTTTGAGAATCGCTTGGGGCAAGTTCTAGGCACCGAGAAAGATTCTCCTTTCTCCCGACTCGAGCAATACGAATCTAGCAAACATCTACGCACATCCCTACGCTACCGTTTGATTCACACCGGATTCATCATTTGAGTATAGTAAGCAATTTTTATACTAATAGAAAAAATGCATAAAGCTAAGAGTATAAGAAGAAATCTAATCTACATGACTTACTATACTTGCATGAGTACTTGACTAGAAACCCCGGAGTCAACATTTTATTCCACTTCATAATTTAAAAGCTAGCACAAACATTTTCTCTTATGCAAAAAGGAATGAGTTATACTCGCGACGCGCTAAAGGTTAAGTGCACGCTCAAGTGGGTGCTAAGTGTGCAGACAAAATGAACAAAAATGATTCTTAGATAAAGAAGCTTCTAGCATGCAAAAAATAACTGTGCACGTGAGTGGGTACACAAACAGGTCTCCCCCAAACTTAAACTATGTATTAAGATATTCTAAAACAAAGTTTTAGGGGAAGAGGGTACCCAATGCTCAGCAGGTAAGCATTCTGGAAGCCTGTAGTGAAGCTCTACGAAGAATCACGACCACTGCCTTCACAAATTGAAAATACCTGCAAAGGGTGGTCTCCGCACTCGAAAACTAAAATAGCACAAAATAAGCTAGTTTCTGCAGGGGATAAATTAAAAGACATGAAGAATTAAGATAACTACTGGGGTTATTGTCATCCCAGCACGACTTATTCGGATTTTATACAGTTCTAGCTAATGGGTGTATGGAAGGAGAAGTGGACAGGTAACTGGCCTAATATCCGTGTCGGTAGCGGGTACCGATACGGAGACAGAACAGTTACTCCTCTACCTAAATAATAATACCTGCTTAACACAGGTAGAGGAAATAGGAAGTAAGAGAGGAGGAAGGCTGGTCCTCACTCGTCTCACCACAAAATAATTCCTTGCCCAGCAAGGTGTCATCTTCAGGGAGGCGGCAGGAAGAGAAGGTAATGAATGAGGCTTCCTCTATGGAGGAGTGGTCAACCTCCTCACATGATAGGATACACTCATCATTGACTAGAGCGAAATGCTCCAAGTCCTGCTGGGGTACCTGTGAAGACTCAACCTGCACAGGCTCAGATAGAGAAAGGGGATCAAGAAATAAACAAGAAGAAGAACATGAATAAAAATCAATTAGAGGAGTGATCCCGGTCTCACTCCCATCAGGTTTGGGAAGTAAAAAATTGTCGGCATTGTTTACAATGCCGCAAGGTTCGATGGGTTCAATGGTGACCTTCCCCAGGATTTGGACTTCCTCCACCGGTGCTGAGGAAAAATCCTCTTCACCTAGAAGGTTGTACTCCTCCATAGGAATAGGCACAACACAAAGATCGTCAGCCTCCTCTTGTGACGCATCTTCAATAATGTTATCAGAGACAAATGTAGTAAAATGCACAATAGAGGGAGGAATAGGGCTTGGATAAAATTCAAGCACCGATTCCTCACAAAGAATCGAATCTATGCATGATGATATATGTACAGGGGAGATGGGCTCTACAATGGCAGAGTCTAGATCAGCCACACATTTGGTGACTGTGTTCACATCATTCCCTTCAAAACTTGAAGGTGAAATGGACACATAACCGGATGTTGAAAGTGTGCTGCCAGAAGTAGGAGTTGGGACGATCCGGATATCCGGCTCGTCATCCTCGTCCATCTGGCGAAGGAAAGCAGCACAATCCTTCAAGGCATGATCCATGCTCTGACAAAACAAGCACTGTTTTGCATTTTTCTTCGGCTCAAATCGAACCGGAGATGAATGTGAAAAGGGCATGTGCGGAGCAGACGAGTAGCCATAGGACTTACGCACACCATATGGAGTATTAGACAAAGTCGGTGCTCCATATATTGGGCGTTGAGTGCTAGGGTTACTATCTCCCTTTGGACATCTATCGCTAGCATGAGATATATCTCCATAAAAGCGGCAGCGAATATTAAACGAAGCCCACATAATATGAAGATAAAACGATTCAAATAAAACACTATTGTGCAAAATAATACACCCTACAAAAATTTACTAAACAACCTAATAAAAACAGGAAAGCAGAAAAAGAAGAAATAAAACAACAGAATGCAATACACAAATGGAAGGGCTTAAATCTCAGATTCTCCCCCTCGAGAAAACTCACACGACCGTGTTCCCCGACAACGGCGACAAAAACTTGGCGCGCAAATCTCGCACACCGCTATAGGCGGTAGCTAGAATGCGGCACGAAACGGCAGTGTACCGATCGTTCAAGTAATATAAAACGAGGAGTAATCCCCGAGTATCGAATCTCGAAGGAACACAGTAAGGTGGAGTTTACTTTTGAGGGGGGACTTGAGATCGAAGCCCTTTTATCGGATGGATGCGGAAACGGGGGATTTGGTTTGTGGAAAATAAAGAGAAAAATCTATCACTACTCCTATGCAATGCCGCTATGCAATGCTTCGCTTGGCGGGATGGAATGTACGTAGGCCTTGAGCGCGCTACTTCGTGAGGGCGGATGGATGAGAAGGCAAACGGAATGAGGGTCGTAAGCACCTCTTCGACACGCACGCCACTAGCAATTGCTAGAGCCGCAACGAACACGATGGCGGGATGGAAAATGGATGGCGGCGCACCTCAAGCAACATAAACCATAAAACAATTTCACATAGACATGAAATGTAAAAATACAAATAAGTTTATGCACTCTACTTAATCATAATAATGAGATCTACACATATACACATCACTAAGGGAAGAATAAGGCAAGAAATCGACCGAATCCAAAATCTTGTTGAAGATTCACGGTTGGAATCGCTGGGTTGTCAATCCGCGTCCAAGCTCGGTCAGCAACTGCGTCCGGGGTAGAGAGAGCTGTCACTACTCTCCAATGGACCCGTATTCTTCATCTCACGATCCGGTGGAGGTTGCAAACTTCCCCTTGCTTGAAGGTAATGGCTTCTAGATCTCTCTTGAAGCTCTAGGATGAAGGAGGAGGCCGAAAGGACGAAACCCTGGTGGAAATGGCGGAATCGCACTGTTGTACGGCGCGTACGGAAGTCTTTTGTTTTAGGTCGAAGCTGCAGCTTTTATAGGAAAATGTTAGAATTTTGGTCACGCACGGTCGAACGCACGACCGTGCGTGGACCGTGCGATACTTAAGCGCAACAGGCGTGCAGGAGAAGAAGGCTTGCGCCCGTGCATTTTGCTCACGCACGACCAACGCCGCTCATGCGTTCAAACGCACGGGTAAACTCCGACGCTCTGAAATCATCAAGACACAGGTCGACCATGCGTTTTACTCATGCACGGGCAAATCCGCCCGTGCGTCAAAACGCACGAGTAAACTCCGACACTCCGTTTTCTGCCCAGACACAAACGCACGTCTGCCACCGACCGTGCGTCACGGAAACGCACGACCGTGCGATATGCACAGAAATTACTTATTGGGAAAATGGGGCGATCAGGTCACCTGCATATATGGTACACAAACTGGGAATACACGTCCAGCAGCACAGAGATACTGAAAATACAATGGGGAGCACAAAGTGCTTACCCCCAACAACAAAGTGCGCAATTGCACACAAAAATAGGTACAACTATATACTTCTAACAAAAGCATAAATAAAGGAAATATGAACGAAACTGAAGTACAAATGCAGAAAAACTAGCCTAAATGAGTCCGAAAATATGTATATAATAGGGACTCATCAATACCTTGGCTACCGTCAGAGGCAGAGGCGAGTGAGTGGTTTGAGATGTAGCCCTCGTGGCATTTAGATTGATTCTCTGATGATTTGCAGGAGCTTGTGTAGCTTTCTGTCTTTCTTGTACTTACTGTTTGGACATTATTACTTATTGTGAATCTATGGCTTTTAACGCTTTCTTTTATTGATGGGTTCGCGCTGTTTAGTTGGTTTGGCCGGCAGGATAGGCATCTTGTGGGGGAGGCTAGCTCGTGTGTTGGCGCTTCCGCAAGGCAGCTGTCCTGGGTATAAGACTCCCCTCGGCCGTGTCTTGTATTCCGGGAGGGGGGCCTTACAAATGGTATCAGCTTGCAACGATCCTGAGATAAAGAAGTCCATTAAACCGCTAGGCCGCCCCATCTAGCTCAATCAATTTGCGGACAAACTGATGCAGCGGAAGCGGTGGTGTGCCCATGTGTGATTCACATTAAGTATGTCTGCTTTTTCCTATAGGAAGTGCCAACCTAAGCCAAACTCGTACCCTTACGAATAAATGCTGGCTCACTCCGAGACAGTAATTGGTATTCCCATTCCAACCATTAGAGTTGGTTTGGCATAGGATTAATGCCAACCTAACTAGGATACCATTTTGGTCGACTTAGCAGGATATGTCGTGACATACCCTAACCATATACTGATCTTGGGGATGATTGGACCAATCAATAAGTGACCTTGATTTAGTAAGGGAAGAGTTTAACGTGAGTGTAAATGCTATTGGAACATGGTCTTCCGCATCTCCTAGGTTTGAGAATAACAAATCCTATGTGTATTTGATCTTGTATGTTTAAGTGTGCAGGTTAACATAGTCCATATGACTCAAGGTGTACTCATGATGACTGCCCCCAAAATTGAGGCCAGAATTCCAACATGGCCACTAGCGCCGGCAGTAGCGATAGCGCCGGGCGCTAGCGATGATTAGCGCCATTCCGGGAGCTTTTATAGAAGGAGCTAGCGCCTGGCGATATCGATAGCGCTGGCGGTAGCGCAGAGCACAGAAGGCATATAGCAAAATGTTTCCTCAGATTGGAGATTCTGCCGCGCAAAACAATACCTAATCGGGGATAGCGCCGGTGGTAGCGATAGCGCCGGCCGTAGCGCTTTGGCTATAAAATGGACCCCTTGGCTCCGTCTTCTTCATCCTCTTGAGATCCTAAACTCCAGAGCTTCGTTCCACGGCAGAGAGAGGAAGGTTTAGAGAGATACTCCCACAAATCCATAAAGCCTTAAGGAGATCCGTGGAGTAGATTTCAACACGCGTCATCATCGTGATGAAAGTCCGCATCGACTGCGATCATACTCTAAGGGCCTTCGTCCACTTCTCCAAGAGATCCTCATAGGGAGTTTTTATATTGTTGTTATTTTATTTATACATCCTTTTAAAATCGGGTAGTAAATTCTCCTCGTGTTGGCGACTAGGTCTGGGTAGGACTTAAGGGGTAATTCGCCTCGTGTTGGCGACTAGGTCTAGGGAGTAGATCTAGGGGGTGCTCGAGGCCTTTCTGGGGATAGATTGGCTAGAGCCGCTTGAGGCCGTATCTAGGGAGAGATCGGCTAAAGCCAACCGGTTCGTGGGGATACAAGTCGGTATAGAAAACGAAAAAGAGTTTTTATTATTCGCCTCCGATTTCTAGCGTCATAGAAATCAGATTTTGTAATCAATTTTATTAATAGTAATCATGTCTTTCTTATTGTAATAAAATTGATTTTGTTCTTCATTTATCTAAATTGTTTATTATCCTATCCTTTAGTATAAAACAATTTAGATCTTTATTCAAAATCAATATTTTGATCGCGTATCACAAGCAAGTTTTCTAAATATAATATAAATTTTTGAAAACCCTTATTCACCCCCCTCTAAGGGCGCCTACCTATCCAACAAGTGGTGTCAGAGCGGTTTTATTCCAATCAGCTTAACAACTGGGAATAATGGCGTCTCATGATCTCGCTTCAACTAGTGGGGAAAATTTTTGTGAAGAGGAAAAATCACTTGCACCACCTTTATTTGAAGGGACAAATTATAAAGGGTGGAAAATCTTAATTGAAAATTTATTAAAACTTTAGACATCGAAGTTTGGAATTTAGCAATAGCAAGACCTGCAAATGAATCAAATAAAAAAGAACTTCAATTAAATGCAAAAGCTAAACATTATTTATTTTGCGGTCTATCTAATGAAATTTTCAAATTAATATATTGCTTTTCAAGTGCATATAAAGTATGGCAATTTCTTGAAGAAATGTATGATTCTCCATCTACAGGTATGGAACAATCGCAAGAATCGGAGAATATGCAAACGTGCGCAAATCTTCAAGAATGCGCTTCTCATGACGAATCAATGGAGCACACATCAAATGAAAGAGAAGAAGAAATCTTACTTTTGGAAGAGGAGTGCCAAGAAGAAGACAAAAGAACAATATGTTCAAATCCTCCCTCATCCAAAAGCAATGTAAGGAAATCAAATTCCATCTTCTGTACTTCTATCTCTACATTACAATTGCTTCAAACTACAAAGCGCAAAATAAAGAAATTAAAAAATGCTAATAAACTCTTTCGCTTAGAAAATAAAATTTTAAAAGCAAAAATTAATGAAGAATCAAATGTTAATCTATCTAGTTCTACCCATGCCTCCTTAGTCGAAAACATTACATCTTGTGAAGAATATAATGAATTAAAAGAAAAACACAAGAAACTTGAAAAGGAGCTTATTTTTGTAAAAGAACAAAATGAAAAATTATGTTTAAAAAATTCTTCTTTAAAAATTAAATGTGCTAAGTGTAAAGATTATAAAAATGAGATCAAAGAGATGGACCAAACATTTGATGAGTTTAGAAATGAGTATCAAAATCATATTGACTTTATCATCTCTACTCTTAAAAATAGCACAATAGCTTATAATAAAGCTAGGCATAATCTAAAGATAAAGAATGATAAACTAAAATCAAAAATCAACTTGCTTATGAAAATTATAAATACAAATTCAAAACATACAAATTTAGAATATCAAGGAATATCTAAACGCAAGTTGAATACAAATATAAATATCTTAACTAAACCTAATAATGGGAATAAGAAACAAAATGTTTTTGTATATCAAAAACCAAATCATCATTATTTACAAAATCATGTTTCTCCCAACTTAAAATTGAAATTACACAAATTTCCTATAAATGATAATTTCAATTATAATCTTCAAAGGAAAGAAAATCATCATGGAAATTTGATTAATAAGAATAATATTAAACCAATGTTTGAATGGCGGCCAAAAAAAAGATAAAACACAAACTCAAATCAAAAAGGCCCATTCAATCATATCTCCCCAAAAGAAAACACGATATATTTGGGTACCCAAAGGAACTGTTATTCCCGGTCCTCTTTGGATACCTAAATCTCTTATTCATTAGTATCCCATCATTTGCATGAAGTAGAAATCAATTAAAGATGAAATATCATTTCCCTACTACATGATGTGCTTAAACTTTCTTTTTGTTTATTTTCTTTTGTTTTTCTTTAACTATCATGCTATGATCACTTTATATATCTTGTGATATGACTTTCATAAATTAAACCATAATTAATAAATGAATAAAATTGAATAAAAGTCATATCATTTTGTTTAGTGATCTACTTATCCTTTTTATTTTTACCTTCTAAACCATTACCTTTTAAATGTCTTGAATTATAAATTGTAAATTGAAATTATTGTCAAGACTAATGATATTATTTTAATGGATTTAAATGGTTAATTAAAGGGCTTAGGCTAAAAAATTAAAATGCACAATGTGTTGATTATTATCTATCTTGTGTGTTGAATATGATAGCCCTTATATTAAAGAAATTTATCAAGAAAACAAAAATATAACATTGCATTCAAACCCATCATCCTAGCATCACTTTTTGTTCTATGCTTATTTGTCTATGCTAGGTATAACATTTACAATGTTATGATAACTATGTGATTTGAAATCATAATAGAGTACTAAAATTCCATCAAACATATAGTTTATGGATTAATCATTAGAAAATATATCTTGAAATTATACATTATCAAGCAAAACCAAAGATCAATAAACTCAACTATTAAATACAATTTTATTATAAATGTCAAAATGTTATTTATGTGATCTTTGTCTTTAACATGATTGCTTGATCATCATTGTAGTCCTACAAATCAAACATGCTCTTTCAAAAGGAAATCACCAAATCATATCTTCATAAGTCTAGAAGAATTAAAATTCACATACATCATGATGATCTTTCTTATATCTCATGCAAATTTATTTGGTAAAGTCATATACAAAATCGCTATTGTTTCATGCAATTTGCACTATCTAAACATCTCCTAAAATTCTGAAATTTCAGCATGAAACTACTATTGGGACACTTAATCAAGATCAACAATCAGAAATTTCAAAATCATAGAAAATCGTTCACTGTCTCCCGCGCTAGCGCTACCGCAGGCGCTAGCGTGCTTATTCAGTTTTTTGTGTTTTTTAAATTTTGAAAAATTCTTAAAAATATATTAATCTATATGTACTATTTATTTTTGCACTTCTGATTTTATTTATTTTTGAAAAATCAAATACAAAACTACAACAGCCAAATTACAAAAAAAAATATATATGTTTTGCCTTTTTGTTTTGGTTTAAAGTCTATTCTATGCAAAAAATAAAATACAAAAATATAAAACATTAAAACTATCAAAAAAAACTGTATAGACTTTCTTGTGAAAATCAAGCATGATTGAATCTATTATTTAGAACTTCTATAATGTTGCAATTTATCCTTTCAAAATACTTTGAACATTGTTTTCATCATGCTTTGATATATCTATTAATATGTGCATCAATTATATTTTCAAAGGGTGTGTAGAATCAAGCTTAGCATGCCTCTAAGTATGAGTAAATGTTTTATGTTTGATAATGATATTTATTCACTCACCTTTTTGCCATTGTCTACATATGGTTTAATTTAAGAATGCTTGTATATGTTATGTATTAGTACAATGAATTAAAATTGCACAAGTATCTTACCTACACTCCTTTATTTGCACTTCTAAAAGATAAGAAAAGTGGTTATCTTTTTCATAAATTCTATTGGTTTACAAAACAAGTGTATTCGGAGAACTTTGTACAAAACAAAAATCTTAAAATAAATGACAAAGACAACTCCACCAAGCACTACTTGAACCTCCTGATAAGTCTTAATAAGCGTTGTGAGGTTGAGCACCTTGGAAAGAATAGTAAAGTGTCTTGTGCAAACCATATTTTTCTTTCAAAATAAAAACCACTTACTCTTAAGTACACCGAATCACTAGTCTCAACATTAAAAATAAAATATGTGATCCCCCAAGCACTACTTTGCACCCTGATAAGTCTTAATGAGCATTATGTGTGCAAAGCACCTTGGTAGTTGTACACTTTTTGTTTGTGCATTAAAATGTGTGGAAGTAAAATTATTTGTGTTTTATTGTGCTTTTACTTTACATATCTCTTGTATTTTTGATTAAAACATTTGTTTACTCTACTCAAAAATACACTTGTGTGCACATCATTATCTTCCATAACACTTATTCTCATGAGTATTGGATCCTAATGCTAATTCTATACTACTCTTTAGTTATGAAATGCACTAGTTAACCTAGCATGCTTTCTACAATGTTTGGTGTGTTTTTGAAATTGTGAATTAAAGTAACATTGTAGTAATCTCTTTTTGATAACATTATTTCATGCTTTGTTACTGTATTGTCAAAATAAAAATTTTAAATACAAAATGATTTACAAAAACATCTTCTTTTTGAAATTGAACTCATATATCTTTTTATGGACCATCATTGATTACCATAAGATGTTTCTTGTATTTCTATAAGTCTTCCGCATCATTACCATATAACTTTTACCTCGCGCTTTCATATTTATATCAAGTCTTAAATCTCAATGTTTCCTAAAAACAAGTGATAGACTTGCTTGGTAGAATTTATATTGGCTGTTCTAACACGCATATCATTTTTATGCTAAAAACTCTAATTTATTTCTGTGTAATCTTTTATGCTAAACACTCCTCCAACAAGAGAAATATTGCTTATAAAAACATCTTCTTAGTATTGAATTTCAAATCAAATATTATTTTTGCGCTAAAAAGATGTTGTTTATTAATTCCAAAATGCTTTAACTCTTATCTTTATAAAGTTAGTTTTTGAAACTCAAAAACATCGTCTTTTTAAACTCAATCTCTTATGATGTTTCTTTTTCGACATCTTCCGCAAAGCTCAAACTCTGATTCATTCATGAATTTCAGTATAGCTAAGAGTGTTTTATTTTCAAATAAAAATCCTTATGTTATGAAACTTCCCATTAAATTTAAATGCTTAATGTTTCCAATAATTATTATCCATGACTTCATATCTCACCACAGCGGGGGCGTAGGGTTGTAGACAGTAGATAACCTTATCTCTAGGCACTGGGGGGAAAGAGTGCTAGGTTAAGTTTTTGTCTAGTGTTTGCATATGGGACTAACACCCCAACCTACGTCATGTTTGCAGCTCCTCATGCCCATCCGTCACTCAGTACGGGGCTAGGGTGTAGACATATTGTCTGGGTAGATCGGTTACTTGGAAATCATTATGTTTTTATGCTTAAAACTCCTATATAAAGGGGAAATCATTACTTTTTTTAAAACTAAAAACTATGATCTATAAAAATTATTCTAAAACTCCATATCATTTCCTTCTCACTAAGAAGCTCGATCATGCCTTTATCTTTTTATCAATCTTTTGTGTGGTGCCTCCTAATCCACTTTTGCTAATAACAAAGGGGGAGAACTAACATGATAAAATGCAAAAGGGAGAGAACTAACATGATTAATATAATGCGCTATCAAAATAAAAACCCAACATGATTAATTATTAATGATAGCTTACATATTAGGGGAGCATTCACTTAGGGGGAGCATGTATTTAGGGGGAGAAATTCTAAATGCTAAAATCGATAATTATCCTAAGTCATCACTCTCACACACACACACAAGTAGGATTTCATCATGCTTATATATTAACGCTCTGATTTATCATTAATGGATTTGTTATTATCAAAAGGGGGAGTTTGTTGGAACATGGTCTTCCGCATCTCCTAGGTTTGAGAATAACAAATCCTAAGTGTATTTGATTTGTGTGTTTAAGTGTGCAGGTTAACATAGTCCATATGACTCAAGGAGTACTCATGATGACTGCCCCCAAAATTGAGGCCAGAATTCCAACATGGCCACTAGCGCCGGCGGTAGCGATAGCGCCGGGCGCTAGCGATGATTAGCGCCATTCTGGGAGATTTTATAGAAGGAGCTAGAACCTGGCGATATCGCTAGCGCTGTTGGTAGCGCAGAGCACAGAAGGCATAGAGCAAAATGTTTCCTCGGATTGGAGATTCTGCCGCGCAAAACAATACCTAATCGGGGATAGCGCCGGCGGTAGCAATAGCGCCGGCGGTAGCACTTTGGATATAAAATGGACCCCTTGGCTCCGTCTTCTTCATCCTATTGTGATCCTAAACTCGAGAGCTTCATGCCACAACAGAGAGAGGAAGGTTAGAGAGATACTCCCACAAATCCATAAAGCCTTAAGGAGATCCGTGGAGTAGATTTCAACAAGCGTCATCATCGTGACGAAAGTCCACATCGAATGCGATCATACTCTAAGGGCCTTCGTCCACTTCTCCAAGAGATCCTCATAGGGAGTTTTTATATTGTTGTTATTTTATTTATACATCCTTTTAAAATTGGGTAGTAAATTTGCCTCGTGTTGGCGACTAGGTCTGGATAGGACTTAGGGGGTAATTCGCCTCGTGTTGGCAACTAGGTCTAGGGAGTAGATCTAGGGGGTGCTCGAGGCCTTTCTGGGGATAGATTGGCTAGAGCGGCTTGAGGCCGTATCTGAGGAGAGATCGGCTAAAGCCAACCGGTTCGTGGGGAAACGAGTCGGTATAGAAAATGAAAAAGAGTTTTTATTATTCGCCTCCTATTTCTAGCGTCATAGAAATCAGATTTTGTAATCAATTTTATTAATAGTAATCATGTCTTTCTTATTGTAATAAAATTGATTTTGTTCTTCATTTATCTAAATTGTTTATTATCCTCTCCTTTAGTATAAAACAATTTAGATCTTTATTCAAAATCAATATTTTGATCACGTATCACAAGCAAGTTTTCTAAATATAATATAAATTTTGAAAACCATAATTCACCCCCCCCCCCCTCTAAGGGCGCCTACCGATCCAACAAATTCTAGAGACTCACACCATGAGATTTCTATCCCAGTTATGGAGTAATATTACCACCTTACCCAAAATATTAGGGCAATCTTAATGAGATTGGCGCCTGCAATCTATTCTCAGCTTAGTAAGAGACCACCAAGCTTGTCTTTTATACTCTATGAGGATGCCTCGCACTTCTATTTATATAGAAGGTTTCATATGGAGAAGATAAGATAAGAATTCGGATCCAGGGAAGGCTCATTTTGGGACGAATGTGTTATATTGGTGGCAGAAGAAACTTAGTCGAAGAGATATGAGGGCTTATCTCTTCGTTTATTGGGCTAGTTATGTACCACCTTGGATTCCTTGAGGAGTTAGAATCTTTGTAATTTTTGACATTGGTAGTTTTGATCCTTGAGAAGTTAGTTCACCTTAAGCAAAGCAGACTTCTAAGGCCATGTTTGGATTGATATGAATTTTATTAGCAGAATAAGAGAGGAAAAGCATTTTTGAAGATGACCAGTTTCAATATATTGTTCTAAGATTATGTGGATAAGTAACGAGTAGAGTAGTAAATTTACACTTTGGGGATATGCAGCTATGTTGTGATAACATTATAACTGGAAAGTTAATGAAATTTTGTGCATGCATTGCGGGTATGATGATAAACTACCCCTGAGTTTGGAAACTCCGGTGAACGTTTCCTTTAGTGTTGTAATTACTTGACATCAGGAAATTAATAAGTGTTAGGCGGTGGAGTCAACAATATTAATATGACTTGATTGATGATTTAAAATCCTAAGAGTTTGTATAAAATAAACATGCATGCCATGGATGATCGTTGGCAGGAATGGTAGGGCGCTTGTAATGGATTTGATTTAGTTTATCATATGGTGAAGTATGCCCTACTTTTGGTAGTCTGCATAACCCATGTCGAAGGGAAATCATCCCGAACCTTGCACCTTGGTTCATATTAAGTTCAAACATATATAAATGTACCGGGTGATTGGATGTTATTTGCACATGCTCTCTTTACAATGAGATGCAGCTTGGTCATCGCCGAAAATTTTTGAATTTCTACATCACGGCTAATATATAAGTGCGTCGATACGGGGATCTATAGAGTAAGAACTCTAGTCAAGGAGGATATGCCCCTAAGGTTTGTGCTCATACGTGAGATGAATGTACCTTATGGGCGGTGGAAGAAATTTAGTCCGAAAACGTATGCGGGCTTGTTCCTTCATTTATTGGACTATTTACGTGCCGACTTTGTTTTCCCGTAGATCCTGTTTGTTCGAATAGTACGTGAACGGTGATGATTGGATTCGTGATAACCTCTCAGTACAGGTGAGAGCGTCAAGGGTGTTGAGACACGCCGTGAATTGAACCCGTGAATTGAATATTGAGGATAAGTTGAATTTACTTATTTAAGAAGATATGAATATGTCTCTATACGTACAGGTAGGTGTACGTGTAATTGTATTGCCTCGACAAGGCAGTCCTCTAAAGACTCTGTGTCAAAGCCCAGTCATTGGATAAGGTTTATGTTCACGGTTTAGGATCCCTTAAATGAAATGAATTAAATCACGAGATAAAAGTAGCACGAATTTTTGAATCCGGTGCAAATCTAAGTAGAACTGGGAGTAGACAAAAGTAACAATTGACTCGAGGTCATGTGTTATTAGAAGGGAATGATGTGATTATAACCCATTTGAGGTGTAGAGTGATGGATTCACCTTACTTTGAGCCTCAATAGCGATTCATAATATCGCCAGAACTAATTGATAAGCATTATCGGATGATCATGTGCAGAATTTGGAAACTATTTAGAAACATAAAGCTTCCTGTGCTTAACCCTTAAGCTAGTAACATCATTTTTGGTAGTTGATGAATTGGAAGGGCATAATGTCATGGCAAGTAAGGTGGGGCGATTGTAGGATTTGACAATTATACGTATTTCAAGTAAAGCGGTAAACATCCACGATGTTTGACCATTGTAATTATCTTGCCATAACTAGATACTGAACTTGGTTGGTGGATTTTGCATGAATAATTATGAGGCGATCATAATGATTGTTGAAAATTTATATCAAGTGGTTGCCTCGGATGAGATGACATTGATAGGAGCAATTGATAATGAAATGGATAATGATGGTTGTACGAGAAGATGAGATTGAGGCTTGCTTCTATATTTCTAATACACAAGAGAGGCGATCTCGTGGGTACAATAACTGTTTGGGTATATGAGGTTTGACCCAAGGATATGACATCGTGAATTTTATGGCTGATCACCCGTTTGACTTTGAGGCTATCAGTTATCTATTTTTATGTTGGAGTTTTCCTAGGACTATATGTTAATGGCTAAGTTTTGATGTTTTGGCGGGCTAAACCTCCTGGAAATTATGCTTAATAATTCTTGATGGGTCGGGGGAAATTGGATTTTAATTTCCCTGGAAATTTTGTTTTCTAACTCTGGGCAGTTTGGAGAATTAGATTCTACATTTCCTAGGAGATTATTTATAGTATTTCCCTTCTTATAGTGGTTGTTTGGGTTTATACTCCAGAAATTTTTTGGGGGGAAATATGTTGGTGGCTGTCAGGTTTTAGTGTTAGAGATTTTACTTTATTGGGGATTCAGGGTTGCTGCTGCTTGGTTTCTCCTTCCAGGTTTGATAAATTATTTTGTTGGCTTATTACTAGCTGCCAAGGTTTATGATGAGGGGATTTTGGAAAATTTATTTTGTTCTTGGATTATTGACTGGCTGCTGTGGATTAAGAATGGAGATTGATCAATTTATTTTTGATTCATGCTAAAATAAATTTCCTGATTTATGAAATTCTGGATTGGTTTGGTTTGGAATTCTGGGAAATTTTTCTGAGTTATGGCTCTTACCTTCAAATATCTGATAACGTGGTTGAGGAATACTAAATTATTTTGGGTTATATATATATTTTTCTTCTTCTTCTTGATGAGCTGATTTCATAGCTGATATCTGTTGCTATGCAATTGTGTTCCTTTTTCCCTTCCTCTTTCCTATTGGTGTGCTGTTGGGAGATTTGAGCTAGGGCTTTTAGTTGGGTAATGTTGACTGAATATATGTTGAATAATTAAGTGGATCTAAACCCCCCTAACCTCAACCTAAATTTCAGGGACGAAATTGATTCTTCGTTTATTGGATTTGTAACATCCCATTTCGTGCTAGACCCCTCGGAGACGTGTTGACTCACCTTGGGTCGGTTTTGGGCTTTCCAGTGCGTGCTCTGATTTGGATTAATTGGGGGAATAGAACGACAATATTGTTCTAGGAAATATTATAAAATCTGGAAAATATGACAGGGAGATATAATAAAATAAGAACATATAAATTTGAACTTAAGAACTAATTTGATATTGTCGTTTGACAAATTTCTTAGAATTCGTCGATCTAAAAAGTGTTTCCCCCGTTCGACGAAATTCTCAGATTTCGTCGATCTCAGAAAGTTGGAGCAGCGGTTGACAAATTAATAATAGGCAGCGCTCGACGGATTAATATTAGGCAGCGGTCGACGTAATTGCCGCCATTCGTCGACCGCAAGAAGTTGAAGTCGTTCGACGAAATATTGCGTTCGATGATATATATATATATATATATATGTATATATATATATATTATTTCAGCGGTTGACGAATTTACAGCCGATCGACGATCGACGAAAATCGTAGCGCTCGACGAAATGACTATCCCGTTCGACGAAAACCTAGCAGAGTTCGACGAAAATTTTTCTGCTATTTTCCGAATGCTGTGGTGTCTGTCTTGGTCAGGGCTTGGTGAGTCTCTATTTCCCAGTTGGTTGTTTTGGACGGTGGATGGTCGGAATGGCCACCACCAGTACCGGGTTGTTTTTTCGTGGACGGGTAGACTGTTGGTTGGTGGACTGTAAACCACCGCCGCAGTGTTTTTGTTCCTCGGGGGTTTTAGTCTGATGGTTGGTTGGAAAGAATGTCTCCGCCTCAGTACTGTTTTTGGCTGGGATAGTGATTCACCCCTTGGGCAATTCGACACTTTTCCTTCTTTGGATATTGTTGTAGTACAACTTTGACTGCACTTCGTGCCAGTTTTTCCCTTACTTGTGGATATTTAATTGATTTGCTGAAGTTTACAGCTGTTCTTGGTGGGTTGGTAAACCTCCTTTGGTTGAGTTTCTCTTACTCTCTGATTTTTATGCCTTGTGCTGAGGCATTCTTTTCTTTTGAATGCCTCAGGTTCGGACCAGTAGCAGGTGAAGCTGACCGAGTCCTGTTTCTAGATTGTGGCAGTGTTTTCTACTCCTCTTGTTAGGGAGAGGTAGACTTTTGATTTCTTTTGAGACTTGTTAGGGTTATGGGTTCGTGTCAGGTTGTTGACGCCCATAGCCTGAGATCTTTATGTTAGACTTATCTTGCTATTTTTATGCTACTACCATTATTTGCTTTTATGCAATTGCTCTCTGGGAAGGTTTTATGTTAGGATGCATAGTAGTTATTTTATATACAAAACTGCATAATATCTTCTACATGACATCTCTTTTAAAACCATTAACTCTCTATTTTGAACCCGTAAAAGAAATCCTTTTTACTTATACTAAATATAGAAGTTGCATACCATTAGAATGCTGGTTAGTTCCTCATGCTCATGTAGGTTAAATTAAAGTAAATTATGTATTTTCCGCTGCGTAAACTTATACTTTCTTAATTATGGACTAGTTGATCCATTAAACCGAGGGACACGGTAATTAAAAACCTTAAACTTAAGTTATGTTTTAAAACATAAAGTTCATGACTTTCTAAAGAAAAGTGTGAAGTTAGAACCGCCTGAGCGTCTGCAGTGGTCCCCTGCACGACGTGGCATCACGACGCGTATTTTCTCTTACTCTGACGTATTATTTAATACGGAGAAAATGCGGGTTGTGACACCGACAGTCCTCAGTCAGATGCCCTCCCTCTTAATGATACTCATAAGAGAGGTTCGGATTTCGGTTGCGGATATCTGATTTTAAAGGACTAGGCCTCTTGAAATCCGGCCTTTTCTGAAGAATTTGGACGACTTCGTCCATGGTGACATTGAGAGGGGTGAATGATTCTTGCAAATCATCATACAGGGTGGATGGAGCAGCCGGAGGTGGCTGCACAGTATATTGCGGCAAATATACCTGCATTGCTTGAGGAATTACCATTAATGGAGCAGGTGCGATGGTCAACGGTAGTTCCTGATCCTGAAACCGCTGATGGCCGATGAAAGGTTGCTTGTGCTTGTAATTCCTCTCCTCTGGGCATGAGGCTCGAAATGATGTTGGTTTGATTGTTGATGAGTGGAAAATGAGTCGGGTTGATCCTTGTCGCTGATCAACTTTGTGACGTCCCCGGGGTTACTCTTTTCGCCCCTTAAGAACATATTTGCTAAACTTATCATCTCCTGATAAGTTTTTGGTTCTCTGATGCTCGCTTCAAACTTCAATGGGCCTTCCCTCAGGCCATTAATCAAAGCAACCTGATATAACTCAGGATCCACGTTCTGGATCTCCATGATCTCCTTTTGGAATCGATCCACAAAACGAGCCCAAGTCTCATCTTCTCGTTGCCTTATCTCGAAAAGTGCCACCGGGCCACTTTTCCTTTCCTTGGAGGTAGAGAATCTGAGCAAAAATTCTCTGCGCAACTCTGCAATGCAGCTGATTAATTTGGGATGCAAGCCATAGAACCATTCCCTTGCTTGTCCATCAAAGGATGTTACAAGGAGCTTTTACTTGGTTGCATCAGTAAGAGTTCTCAAGGTGATGGCCGACTCAAAGGCCTGGAGATGAATAGCTGGATCAGCTTCCCCATTGTATGCTGGCAAATGTGGCTCCCTGAAGTTATTTGGGTCTTGCTCCCCTCAAACTTAATCCACAAATGGAGAAGTCTCTTCAGCATCTTCATAGAGAAGAGGGACAGAATAGTAAACCACATGGGTTGTGGGTACTTGCGGACAGGCCGCCTGGTAGGAAGAGAGGGCCATGGCTTCTGTCGGGTAGGCCGCCGGGTAGGAGAGGCAGGCCGCATGAGAAGTTGCCGCCTGAAAGTCTAGAACCCGGGCTGGCATGCTTTGAGCAGCCTCTTGATAGAAGGTTTGTCGAGCTGCAAAACCTTCTTAAAGTGGTTGAAAGTTGGCGACTTGTGGTAGTGGGTACGGAGGAGGAACCAGAGTTATCGCCTGGATATCCGCGGCCTATTGAGGGAATAACCGCTCGGTTAACAAGGCCAAGGCCTGACTGATTGCTTCCAGACGTTGATCAGTTGCCTTCTGAGCCCGCTTGGCTTCTCTCTTGGACTTCTCCAAGGCTTCCCATAGGGAATCATCACTATTGTCAGAGCGGTCCCTTGGAGGGAACTGGCGGTCTGACATCTTATCATGGATTTCACCGACAATTCACAATCTAAAGGTGGCGTATTTTTGTTGAGTCCGAAAATGCGCCTCCATGATCAACGCTGGAGAAGCGGTGGAAAACGGAGGCCATGAGCTGTCGATTACTATTGATTATAGGGAATTAGACAACTAGTAATGGTCGAGACCAGACTTTGCCCGTCACGGCGAATGTCACTCCTGTGACAAGCTTTCCATTGATTTATGTAAAGTGATTACAGCAGGTTATAAGACCAGGAAATGAGAAGCCGACCGGTCGGACAAGTTGCAAGATAGTGAACTTGAGACCGCAGGCTCTAACAAGCGAGCTCCAGGATTCCAGTGTGCTTGTCTTGGGAAGGTCGCCTCCCCCTATTTATAGGCTCGGGGGCCTACCCAAATGGGCAGAGCTAAAATAACTGCCTGCCCGGATACAGGAGAATTGGGCAAGGGGTGACGAGATACAAGAGGGAAGAGATGGGAAGTCGCGCAGTTTGGCGGCTTGACTTGTCGGCTTGTATTGGGCTTTGATGAAGATATCATTGAAGAGAATGGCGGCCTGTACTATCTGTCATTTGAGGTTGCGACTTCTTGTCTAGGAGAGCCCTTGGAGCCTTCAATCCCTGATCTTTGCCCAGCAGTATGTAGATCGAGCGGCTTGAACCTTGATCTGCAACATGCTTTAGATGGAGAGACGGAGGCTTATGTTGAGACAGACCACGCGGTCTTCTATTAGAGATCATGAACATCCTCTGAATCTTACCCTGAACTTCCATCTGATGACATTCTAGCTTATGCAAACCGTCCGGTCTGTTGATTTGAGTAGAATTATGTGACTACTCAAACAAGCCGCCCGGTCTAAGATAGTTGTGACTCTGATAGCGGTCTTCTGGGTAAACAGATCAACCTTCCTATAATACTAATTGAAAGTGCATAGCAACTCCCCTTAGTATTCTCTAGAGGGGGTGAATAGAGATTTAAAACTTTTCTAAAAAATGTGCACAAAAAATAGCTATTCTAATTACTTAGCATCCAGAATTCCAAACAGAATAAAATTAATACAGAATTATAAAACTAAGGGACATTACAAAAATTAGCACAGCACAGAAGAGACAAGAGTTATAGTGGTTCCCCAAAATCTGGGTACTCCACTCTTCTAACACCTTGGTAGGAATACACTTTCACAGTGTTTGAGTCTTTTGATAAGGTGACTCTTAGAACCAGGGTCTGAGTCTTTTGCTAAGGAGACTCTTAGAACCAAGACTAGATCTTTTGATAAGGAAATCTTGAACCAAAATTAGATTTTTTTTTTTTGTTAAGGAGATCTTGAACCAGGATGAATCCTTTGAAGAGGGATTCTTAGGACTCTTCACTCAGTTTACAGGAAATAAAGAATATAGTAAGAGAAAGAAGAATAATAAGAATAAGAAGAAGAAGAAGAATAAGAAGAAGAAGATTGTTCTTTTGAGATGAATCCTTTTGCAGCAGCCTATGAGGATTGAAGGCACTAAGTGTTTTCTGGATCCTTCTTCAATAAAACTGAATCCTTGCTTGAGAAAGATGTAAGGATTATATTAGCCCTGATTCATTTATTGATCTTTGTATATTTTTTATGCTTCTTTCAGAGTGAGAGGAACAAGAAGAAGCATTTTGTGTATCTGTACAGAGATTTATCGTGTATTTTCTATAGAAGAGAGAGATGGAGCAGAAGAGAATAATTGTTCTTGTTCTTCCTTTAGAATTCTGAATATCTTATTCTTTTATCGAATGAAGATTAATGTCTTTCCTCTTCTGTTCTTTCTCCATTTGGAATGTCCAAGAGGTATTATTTTTCTCTTTCTATTTGTGTTCACTGCCCGTCAAAACCCTTTTGTATATCTTCCAAATTCATCATTGTTGATTCTCTCAAATTATTCTTTCTCTTCTTATCCATGAACGTCTTGTTACAATTCAAATAACTTCCATATATAACTTCTGAATAAGCATTAGAATCTATTCCAGGAAGTATTCCAAAACTTTTATTGTATTAAACATTACATCGAATAACTTCTGACTTCTTATCGACGCACCTCTGAGTTCTACTAGAAGCAACTTTGAAATCTTTCTCAGCTTTGAGTTGAACACTGCTATCGTCGTTGCGTCGAATCCTTATCATTGTATACATCGAGATGAAGACATAGACATTGAACTTTGACGTCTGCATCGAATACAATTAGAAGTTGTGCCGACTTATATAATACATTGACTGACATTGGCTTCTGCGCTGAAAACAATTCGACATTGCATCGACTTCCAATAATGCATTGATTCCTAGTCTGAGTTATTTTGACATCTATTTGATGCAATCAAAGCCGCATCAACTTCTTTTCGACGCAAAATTAACTCAACTTAAATTTGCACTCCTTTTGACTAGACTTTGACACTCTAATGCGAGTGTGACATCCTAAGAATCTAAAGACCATATTACCCTCACTATATAACGTGGGTAATAACTCCCAGAGGATGAAATCACTCTTACATAATTTGTAAGATAAATCAAAAAGATGTTTTTCCTAACAAAGAATTAAATTGTCGATGGAACAAGATGAAATGTCGATGAGATAGATTATATATCGTTGAGACAGCTTGCATATTGCCGAGAGAGTTTAAATTGTTGATATTCAAATCCTTGTCGATGCAGATTGCGCCAATCAGATTAGTCCTTTAAGGAAAGAGATTTCTGACATAAAGTTTAGTGGATTCAACTGTTAATGCTCTTAGTCATATAAATATTAATGAGATGTGAATAAAAAACCCTAATCCAAGAAATCTAATCAATCGAATATCATTCTCTCGTTAAACCTAAGTGCATCAAACTGGCAATCTTTTTCGGAGAACAACTTTCAGAAGGAGACAAGTTCAACAGTGAATCATCCAGTGCTCTTAAGTTTGCTAAAGATTATTTCTCTTCCAATCTCTAAAAGAGCAAAAAAATTCATGTACTAAAAGATTCAGAAAAGATCATGTTTTACAAAGAAGATTCTATCAAGTGTTGGATTTTTTACAACCATACATCGTATGTAGGCGCATCGGAAATAAACTGAATAACCCAAAATAATTTGGATCGGGGCATGAAAGTGAATCAAGAAGTTAATAAAAACGCTAGGTATGAAAATTACCTTTGCGGGATTTGATCAAATCCAACCTGGATGCTCCACGAGTTGAGTTCTGTCGGCAAGAGAGTCCTCACGAAGAATAATGTCTACGTCTCTACAGCTAGTCCACACGAGCTGGGAGAAGTAGACTGCACCTTTGCACTTCCACGAACTGCTAGGTTCGCTCCAGGAAGAACAATCACGACGACGAACGCTGGGAGGGAGAACTGCGGAGGCGCGGCGGAACTCTTTCGTCTAGGGTTCGGGTGGAACTCTTCCGTCGGCTCCTCTTCTTTATCAAAAATAAGAGTAATCCTATTGAACCCTTAAAACCGGTTCTATTTATACCCGAAGTATAAAAAGACCTAGAAAAATCGCTATCCGCAGTCCATACAGAAGTTTGGGGTTTCTGTAACAATTCGTCGGGATTCCACGGAACAATCCGACGAATTCCGACGAATCATATCAGATGACAACATTTGCCGAGTTAAGGATCTCTGTAACAATTCGTCGGGATTCCACGGAACAATCCGACGAATCCGACGAATTCCGGCGAATTCTATCCATGTAAACCCGACGAATTCAGACAGCAACATTTGCTGGACCTTCCCCATTCTATATGGTGATTGGTAACCTTTACCAACACAGTCAATCTTCCATCTTCTCCACATGCTCTTATGTGCGACCCTGCAGGATCATATCACAGTTGGCAGTGAGACTACATGTTTGACCACTTCTAGATCATAACGGTAACTCCAACAGTCTCCCACTTTATCTTGAAAGTATCAAACAAAAACCTCACAAACAATGAGCGGCATCTAGCAATGCATCATTGCTCCCCAAGCAATAAGAGTACATAACTCATAAGCCTTTATGACCAATGTTCCAGCGTTGTCTTTGTCCCTTTGTCCCTTACATCTGGAAAGAACTAGAGCTATGGACCGTGTCACCCTCTTAATAGCTCAAACCAAGTTTCTTGATCTAGAACGGACTTCCAGAGAATGGTGAGCTCAATATCACATATTGACTCAACCAAGAATGGCCATGCATTTCTCAGTCCAATTCCATCAAGGGGCCCATGGATGCAACTCCTGTTACATAGGAGGACAAATCCCATATCTGCTCATACCCAAACACCCAAATGATTCGTAACATACCCAATTACCACCCTTATCATCAACCTTTCTTAAGAGAAGACTTTAGATGGTATCAAAGTACGCTCTTCCTCATTTGATGAATGTTGTGACTTCAGGTCAAAGGACCACAACACCATCGTCAAATGAGACCTACTTGTGACACTTTTAAGTAACAATCCACAAAGTAGTCTCAGGTGGGTCTGTCCAGTACAACTTGTTCACTAACAAGTACCCATGTGATGACTTGATATCACAATATCATGACCTGTGAGAACCGGTCATCAGTCAACACACATGCTAGTCTTAATGTATCATCATCACCCTTATCTTCTACGATGATACCTCGACCATGGACCTTTTAAGAATGAAGCTTCGAAATCATAGGCTCTCACATTCAAGTCACGTACTTGATGTCCTATGGAAGCGAACATTCTAAGGGTATTTATCACGAATTTTATTCTATCAAATAGAAATAGTATATCATAATAAAAGAACTTGCCATTAATTGTAAAAAGGGAAATGATTGGTACACAATTCATCATATGAATAAATAATAAACAGCCAACAGAATATATATTTCACATGCAACCCACAAGTCTCCCACTAGAGTTGATCACTCAGGTATCGTATACCCATTGATCTAGTATGACCATCATGCTTTCTCTGCGCGAGAGGCTTCGTCAGTGGATCGGCAATATTCTCCTCAGTCGGCACTCTGCAAATGTTCACATCTCCTCGTTCGACAATCTCACGAATAAGATGGAACTGCCGAAGTATGTGCTTGGAGCGCTGATGGGATCTAGGTTCCTTAGATTGTGCAATTGCACCATTGTTATCACAGTAGAGAACTACGGGACCAACAATGCTAGGAACTACATCTAGCTCGCCGATGAATTTCCTAATCCATACAGCCTCCTTCGCTGCATTTGCCGTAGCGATATACTCGGCCTCAGTTGTAGAATCAGTAACTGTCTCTTGCTTGGAACTCTTCCAGCTCACAGCTCATCCATTCAGGCAAAACACAAACCCTGACTGAGACTTCGAATCATCCCTATCAGTTTGGAAGCTGGCATCCGTGTAACCACTTACAACGAGCTCTTCCCTTCCACCATATACCAAGAATACATCCTTAGTCCTTCTCAAGTACTTCAGGATATTCTTTACGGCTATCCAGTGACATTCACCGGGATCAGACTGATACCTGCTAGTCATGCTCAAAGCAAAAGAGACATCGGGTCGAGTACATAACATTGCATACATGATTGACCAAATTGCCGAAGCATATGGAATCAACTTCATGCGGTCCTTATCTTCATAAGATTTTGGACACTGGTCCTTAGAGAGATTTACACCATGAGACATGGGCAAAAATCCTTTCTTGGACTCAAGCATGTTGAACCGCTTCAACACCTTCTCAATGTACGTACTCTGGGTCAAACCCAGCAACTTCTTCGATCTATCTCTATAGATCTTAATACTGAGTATGTAAGTCGCTTCACCCAAGTCCTTCATAGAAAAGCAGTTCCCTAGGTTGTTCTTAACAACTTTTAGGGTAGGTATGTCATTCACGATCAACAGTATGTCATCTACATACAATATCAGGAAGACAACAATGCTCCCACTGATTCTCTTGTAAACACACGGTTCATCCTCATTCTTGACAAAACCAAACTCTTTGATCTTCTCATCAAAACGAAGATTCCAACTTCTAGAGGCCTGTTTCAATCCATAGATGGATCTGTTCAGCTTGCATATTTTAGTGGCTTCATTTGGGGATACAAAACCCTCGGGTTGTGTCATGTACACATCCTCAAGGAGGTTTCCATTTAGGAAAGCCATTTTGACATCCATATGCCAGATCTCGTAGTCATAATACGCAGCAATAGCAAGCAATATCCTAATGGACTTTACCATGGCAACAGGGGAAAAGGTATCATCATAGTCAACACCATGAATTTGCTTGAAACCCTTAGCCACCAGTCGCCCTTTGAATGTCTGTACATTCCCATCCATGTCGGTCTTCTTCTTGAAGACCCACTTGCACCCTATGGGTCGTACCCCTTCAGGTGGTTCCACCAAGTTCCAAACTTGGTTTGTATACATGGAGTCCATTTTGGATTTCATAGCCTCAAGCCATTTGTCAGAGTCCGGTCCATTCATAGCCTCTTGGTAGGTCACTGGTTCATCATCATGATCCATAAGCAACACATTACCTATTTGAGACATGAGAAATCCATATCTCTCAGGCTCAAATCTTGGTCTACCAGATCTACGTAGGACTTGTGTCTCTTGAGCAGGTTCTCTAGCTACAACATCTTGTAGTCCTGGCTCAGAATCCAATTCTGGTTCATTCACTACTTGTGGTGCTTGAACTTCTTCAAGTTCTACCTTTTGCGTATTTCTTGACAAGAACTCTTTCTCCAAGAAGACACTCGTCCTTGCGACAAACACTTTGCCTTCAGACGGTAGTTAAAAGTAATATCCTTTCGTTTCCTTAGGATATCCCACCATATAACACTTATCTGATTTGGGTTCCAGCTTGTCAGGCATTTGACGTCGTACGTATGCCTCACAGCCCCAAATTTTAATGAATGACATACTAGGACGCTTCCCAGTCCATATCTCATATGGTGTCTTTAGAACCGTTTTCGTTGGAGCGCGATTCAGTGTCATTGCAGCAGTCTCTAAAGCAAAACCCCAAAAGGAAACAGGCAAGTCTGCATGACTCATCATCGACCGTACCATGTCTAACAGAGTACGATTTCTCCTCTCAGACACACCATTATGCTGCGGTGTCCTAGGTGGAGTGAGCTATGTTACAATACCACACTCTTTCAGATGATCACGGAACTCATGACTCAGGTATTCGCCACCTCGATCAGATCGGAGTGCTTTAACCTTTTTACCCAATTGGTTCTCCACTTCATTCTTAAACTCTTTGAACTTTCAAAAGTTTCGGATTTGCACTTCATAAGATACATGTATCTGTATCTACTGAAATCATCAGTAAATATAACGAAGTAGAAATACCCACCTCTAGCCATAGAACTCATGGGTCCGCATACATCACTATGTACTATACCCAAAAGATCCTCAGCCCTCTCTGTATAACCAGTGAAAGGGGCTTTAGTCATTTTGCCTAATAAACAAGACTCGCATCGCTCAAATGATTCATAATCAAATGAGTCCAATAGTCCATCTTTATGGAGCTTGGATATGCGCTTCTCGTTTATATGGCCCAAACGACAATGCTAGAGATATGTAGGATTTTAGACATTTGTTCTTAGTCTTTTATTATTATCTACATTATAGATCGGATGGTCTAGGTTCAAAACATAAAGACCATTAAACAATTGAGCTACAGCATAACAAACATCATTCTTAAATATAGAACAACAATTGTTCTTAATTATAAAAGAAAATCCAATCATGTCTAAGCATGAAATGGATATAATGTTTCTAGTTATGGACGGAACATAATAACAATTATTAAGTTCTATTACAAGCCCACTGGGCAAAGAAATACGGTAAACCCCTACGGCTACAGCAGCAACTCTTGCTCCATTGCCGACGCGCAGGTCCACCTCTCCTTTACTCAGCAATCTTCTCATTTTCAGTTCCTGCACATTTGTACAAATTTGAGAACCACATCCGGTATCCAATACCCAAGATGAAGGAGCAGAAAGGTTTATCTCTATAACGTAAATATTCAAAGCGGAAGTCATACCTTCCTTCATTTTCCGCGGACCGTCAATGTACGAAGGACAATTCCTCCTCCAATGACCAACCTTGCCACAGTGGTGGCATTTCCCTTCCTTCACGGTGCTCTTCTTTTTCAGCGCAGAAGATTTGGGCTCAAGATGCGACTTAGGTCCCACCTTCGTCTTCTTGAAGCCCTTGGCATTACCCTTGACTTTATGTACCATCAATATGGGACTAGCAGGCTTGGCCTTCTTCATATTTATCTCGGCAGTTCGCAACATGCCTAGGAGCTCGGGCAGTGTCTTGTCTATTTCATTCATGTTGTAGTTCAAGACAAACTGCTCATAACTATCCGGCAACGATTGCAGGATAAGATCTGTGGCCAACTCTTGACCCAGAGGAAAACCCAGTCTCTCCAGGTTCTCTATATACCCAATCATCTTGAGTACGTGAGTACCAACCGAGTCTCGAGCTCCCATTTTGCACTGAAATAAGGCCTTCGTGACATCGAACCTCTCTTGACGAGCTTGCCCTTGAAACATTTTCTTTAGGTGCTCGTCAATCTCCTTGCACCCCATGTTCTCGTGTTGCTTCTGAAGCTCAGAGTTCATGGTGGCAAGCATAAAGCACTCGACATCTAAGGCGTCATCGATGTACTTCTTATAAGCATTCTTATCAACACGGGACGTGTTCCCGGTCGGCACCTCGGGGGCTTCTTCTTCCAAGACGTAGAGCTTTCGCTCATGCCTGAGAACAATTCTCAGGTTCCTATACCAGTCCATGTAATTCATCCCACCTAGCTTGTCCTTCTCAAGGATAGCTCTCAGGGACAAGGTGGAATGTGAACCACTTGCCATGGAATTCTACATGAATTTATGCAGAATTTAATCAGTACCAACATTTCAAAATACAATTTATTTTAATTTGGACTTCAATTAAATACTCCCACTATTTTATTCAAATTGATAGCCCTCACTATCAATTCGGAGAGTCCATGCGAGCTACTCTCTTAGTGGACAAGATCCGTATTTCACCAACACCATGAGTCCGCTTTGGCGTTCCTCTCATAATGTGGTTATTTAGATAGGCAACGCTTGCCAATTGCATCCTCATGCAACTCTTGTATGGCTGGTGAATAACTCCTTATTCGCATCCATCATATGGTGCATGCCAACCCTATGCCTCTAGGCACTCAACCTTTGAGGTCACCTAGTTAAGTTAGACCCGATGTCGACAGTGGGATATCACAATTATCCGCTCGCACCCTTACCAAGATAGATTAATGCACCTTGCTTTGGCAAGCCCACACTTCATCGATCGAGGCAGGAAGAGTGTCATCCATCGGAAGTCATCCGAACACTTAATATTTGATGAAGGGATTTTAATAGCAAGTTAACACTTAACCATGATCAACATTTGATCAATGTGCACATCAACAGAAAAACAAGCTTTCTAAAATCCACATGCATCCCTTATGTGCACAGTATAACACTATCAACCTTTGACAGATGAAAGGGCTAAATCTGGACATTTAGAACTCTTCCAAATCTTCAGATTTACATGCATTGGACAAAGGCAAAGACAACTCGACATAAAGCAGTAGACAAGCTCGTCTCTCATTGTTGGATTCAAAATCCAAAACAATACAAGGGTTCATTAACCACTTGAGGGACGGTTACTGCTAAGGAGACAACAATTTCTAGCATAGAAATTACCAGGAAATCCCAGACGTTCCCGGCGGGGCTCCAAGGGGCCGCGCCCCTGGCGGGGTCTTAGGGGCAGAGCCCCGACCAAATTTTTGAAATCCCACCACCAGAAACCACACAAAATCACATCAAATGTGATATTCCAAGAAGAAATCTTGACATTTAGAACGCTTCCAAACACCTAGATTTGCACGTACTGGAATAACCAAACTTCTGAAGCAACATTCATGACCGCAACCTAGCTCTGATACCACTGTTGGGTTTTTCTACAACCATACATCGTATGTAGGCGCAGCGGAAATAAACTGAATAACCCAAAATAATTTGGATCGGGGCATGAAAGTGAATCAAGAAGTTAATAAAAACGCTAGGTATGAAAATACCTTTGCGGGATTGGATCAAATCCAACCTGGATGCTCCACGAGTTGAGTTCTGTCGGCAAGAGAGTCCTCAAGTAGAATAATGTCTACGTCTCTACAGCAGTCCACACGAGCCGGGAGAAGTAGACTGCACCTTTGCACTTCCACGAACTGCTAGGTTCGCTCCAGGAAGAACAATCACGGCGACGAACGCCAGGAGGGAGAACTGCGGAGGCGCGGCGGAACTCTTTCGTCTAGGGTTCGGGTGGAACTCTTCCGTCGGCTCCTCTTCTTTATCAAAAATAAGAGTAATCCTATTGAACACTTAAAACCGGTTCTATTTATACCCGAAGTATAAAAAGACCTAGAAAAATTGCTATCCGCGGTCCATACAGAAGTTTGGGGTTTCTGTAACAATTCGTCGGGATTCCACGGAACAATCCGACGAATTCCGACGAATCATATCAGACGACAACATTTGCCGAGTTAAGGATCTCTGTAACAATTCGTCGGGATTCCACGGAACAATCCGACGAATCCGACGTATTCTGATGAATTCTATCCGTGTAAACCCTACGAATTCAGACAGCAACATTTGCTGGACCTTCCCCATTCTATATGGTGATTGGTAACCTTTACCAACACAGTCAATCTTCCATCTTCTCCACATGCTCTTATGTGCGACCCTGCAGGCTCATATCACGTTGGCAGTGAGACTACATGTTTGACCACTTCTAAATCATAACGGTAACTCCAACATCAAGATCTATTGTTGATCCAATAGAAGCTATACTCATCAAGCTTCAAGAAGACTCCAGAGTTCAATATTTATTCTTCTGAGTCTAGGTAAGTTGTAACAAACTTATAAGAATTTTTCTTGTAAGATTTCATTAAAATCCGAGTGTAGGGTCCTGTGTGACCTAAGGTAGAGTTTTGTTATAAACCTGAGGTAGGATTATGGGACAAAATCTGAGTTATAGGATCTCCTTGAGATCTGAGGTAGTGTTCTAGAAATCTGAGGTAGGGTTCTGATTGAACATGAGGTAGGGTTGCAATTATGAATCCGAGTGTAGGATCCTGAGCTAGGTAATCTGAGGTAAGGGATTAGCTAGTATCCCTAAGGTAGGAGTTTAACTCTGAGTTGTAAGATCTATGGATCTGAGTTGATTTGGTTGAATTTGCCGAGGCTAGCACACTGTTAGGTAGGCGATGGGGTAAATTGGGCTACCCAACTCAGGGAACCACTATAGCTTTCTATGTTATGGTGCTTGCTATGATTATCTCAATAATAGCATTATTGTTCCACAAATATTTTAAAAAGTAGACATCATCTATTCACCCCACCCCCCCCCCCCCCCATCTAAGTGAAGATTGACATCCCATAACTTGCAAGTGGTATCAGAGGGAGGTTGTTCTATAGAGAGCTTAGCAGCTTGAACAAGATCTACCCATGGGATTCATAGTCTATCCACCATGACTTCGGGAGAGAATTATAAGGAACAAAGTTCCATGAAGCTTCCAGTTTGCAGAAAGGAGAATTTTGTCATATGGAAGGAAAGGGTCAGATTGTTCATGGAAGCTTCTGATCCAAAGATATTAATCACAATAGAAGAGGGACCCGTTGTCCCTATGAAAACTTCAACCATAGATCCAGCCAGTCAAGTCCCTAAGAAAAATAATGAAATGGATAAGAATGTAATCACTCTTGTGACCATGGACAAGAGAGCTAAGAACATTCTTGTCAGTGCAATAGATGACTCGACCTTCCAGAATCTGATTCACTATACGACATCAAAAGAGATGTGGGATTCTCTTATTTTGTTCATAGAGAGGACTGAAGAGGTAAGAGATGATCGAAAGTCTCTTCTTCATCAAGAGTATGAAGCCTTTAGACAGTATAAGAAGGACTCCATATCTAACTGTTATAAAAAATTCTTTAAGATTATAAATGGACTAAGAACATCTGGGAGAGAGTTCTCTATTTATGATTTGAATGACAAGTTCCGAAGTTCCTTGAACAAGGAATAGGATATAAAGATTTGTGTCATTAGAGAAATGGGGAACCTTGCCATAATGGAGCCCCAGAATATATTTGGAAAGTTGTTGTCCCATGAACTCCAACTGAACACAAGGAAAGTAGCAACAGAAGAAGAAAACATGCCATCTTCCAAAGATAAATCAGTTGCTTTCAAGGATAAAAGTTCAAAAAGGTGTCGTGATGAATATCATATTTGTCCAGCTAGATCTGTTGAAGACGAGGATTCAGAAGCCAACATTTCAGGATCTGAATTGTCTGATGGAGAGTTACATCTCTTCTCAAAGTAATTCAAGAAATTACTTACCATAAGAGAGCCAGGAAAGAGTGGACCCTCTTCCTTATCCAGCTCAAATCCAAGATAGAACAATGATAGACATAGGAACAAGTCCAAGGATTAAAGGTATAAATCTCATTAGAACAAACATGTTTCTTCGAATGTTGTTTTCTATGGTTGTCAAAAAGCAAGTCATATTATTACTGTCTGCCCAACAAATAGAAAAGAAAAGGAAAGATCTGATGGGAGAAGATCAAACAAGAGAAAGAAGCAGGATAAGAGCTTCATAGCCAAGAAGGCTAAGACCCTGAGTGATAGTGACAAATGTTCTTCCAGTTCTGATAAGGAGGCCCACTTTGGCCTTATGGCTTGTTTAGAAGATGAAGACAATGCTTACTCCTATAATGGCAAGGTACTCTCTCACACCCCTCTCTCAACTTCTGACACTGAATCTAATGTAAGCACACCTTCTCAGCATGAGGATGATTTAGTAAAGCAGTTTTGTTCCCTACTGAAGGCTCTAACAAAGAGCAAGAAGTTGGTCAAGGCTCAGACTAAAGAGATAAAATCTCTTATGCCTCTCAAATCAGAGCTCTCTGAGAAGACTGAAAAGTTGAATCAGTTGAGCAATGAATTAAAGGAGCTTCAAGAGAAGTTTGAAGCTCAGACTAAAATACTCCTTCAGAAGGAGAAGATCATCAAGGAACTGGAAGACAAGCTTATAGTTAAGAGAAATCTGGTTGCAAAATTTTCAAGGCCAGCAATTTTCTTGACAATTATTGATGAATTCTTTGATCCTTATAAGGACCATGGAAATCCTCTTAAGGAGCATGGACCTTTTGCTACTGTATCATATGTGCCATCTAGAAAAGGCAAAGAAAAGGCTATAATTCGAAATCCTATTGCCAAGAAAGGTCATGTGACTGTGCTGCCCCATTCCAATCTTTGCACACAGCCATAAGACAAATTTTAGAATAGTGACAATTCCTGGAAATTGCTCTTCTGGTCACCAGCTCGGTCAGTTTAGTCATATAGTGAACCAGAAGATAATGTATAACAAATATGATTGTTGGTGTTGTGGCAAGATTGGTCACTTGGTTTAATGAAAAATTGTCATGGGCAAATAATGTGAAGCTGACCAATGACATTGCTATCCCACATCATTTGATTAGAATTAACAAGAACCTAGGACCCAAGATGGTTTGGGTTCCTAAGGTAAACTAATATCTTTTGTAGGATAGTCTAAAGGCCAACAAAAATCCAATATGGTATATGGATAGTGAATGTCACAAATATATGACTGGAATTAGAAGCCTTCTACAGAACTTCACACATGTAGAAGATGGACCCAAAGTTATCCTTGGTAGATCTGACTGAGGGGTTACTAATGGCTATGGAAGTACATTAGAAAAATATAAGAGAAAATCTCTAAGTATTGAGTATGTCTCTGTGATGTCAAGACGACATGAAGTCTGTGTTAGCTAGATGTCAAGACGACATGGAGACTTTATCATCTAGACAAACTTCCGACACACAGATAATTGCTTTTATTAGATCTTATAATCTCAACAATTGGATTTTTAATCACATTATTCAACGAGCGCAACCAGGACTTATCATTGATTAATCCCCAACACATATTGAGGCAAGGAAATCTATATAATCAATTATTTCCCCAACCCCCTGCAGACATTAAGAGAGAGACAGTCCCAAATTCAATGGATATAGATGTCAGCTTGGAAGGCAAGTCTTTCAAAAGTAAGTTGTTGTTGAGGGGGAGACTGATCTATAGTCATCTGCACTATATGATCAAGCGCAAGGATAATATTCTTCAATCCACTTATGAAGAAGTCAAAAGGGGGAGAATACGTAACATCTCATTTCATGCAAGACCCCTCGGAGACGTGTTGATTCACCTTGGGTCGGTTTTGGGCTTTCTAGTGCGTGCTCGAATTTGGATTAATTGGTGGAATAGAATGACAATATTACTGTAGGGAATATTATAAAATCAGGAAATTATGACAGGGAGATATAATAAAATAAGAACTTATAAATTTGAACTTAAGAACTAATTTGATATTTTTGTTCGACGAATTTCTTAGTATTCGTCGATCTCAAGAGTGTTGCCTCCGTTCGACGAAATTCTCAGATTTCGTCGATCTCAGAAAGTTGGAGCAGCGGTTGACGAATTAATAATAGGCAGCGCTCAACGGATTAATATTAGGCAGTGGTCGACGAAATTGTCGTCGTTCGTCGACCGCATGAAATTGAAGTCGTTCGAGGAAATATTGCGTTCGACGATATATATATATATATATATATATATATATATATATATATATATAGGGTAATTATATTTGCAGGCCCTATATGGATATTTGCAGCCCAATTTTTACGAGTTATTACGCGTCTTTTGAAAATACTCTTTGTTAGGTGCATTTTTAGGAAAAGTGTTCAACATGAAAGTTGTAGATCTCGTCGAAATCTACAACTTTGATGTTGAACACTTTTCCTAAAAATGCACATAACATTGCGTATTTTCAAAAGGCGCGAAAAATTTCACAATAGTCTCGCGCCTTTTGAAAATACGCAATGTTAGGTGCATTTTTAGGAAAAGTGTTCAACATCAAAGTTGTAGATTTCGACGAGATCTACAACTTTCATGTTGAACACTTTTCCTAAAAATGCACCTAACAAAGAGTATTTTCAAAAGGCGCGTAATAACTCGTAAAAATTGGGCTGCAAATATCCATATAGGGCCTGCAAATATAACCACCCGATATATATATATGTTATTTCAGCGGTTGACGAATTTACAGCCAATCGACGATCGACGAAAATCGTAGCACTCGACGAAATGACTATCCCGTTCGACGAAAACCTAGCAGAGTTCGACGAAAATTGTTCTGTTGTTTTCCGAATGCTTATCTTTTAGGCTTGAAGTGGATGCCAAATTTTGGGGTTCCAACTCATGGCATTGGAAGTTGGGTTATCATTAATGCTTGTCAAATCTAATCCCGTTGCTCTCTCTTCTCTCTTAACAAAAGATCTGCTTGTCTGATTACCCGGAGATCTTCTTCTTCTTATCTTCATCTTCTTCCTCTTCTTCTTCTTCTTCATCTCCTTCCCTCCCACCTGATTGTTTTAACTTAAGGGTTTTATCCATGGAGCTTTGAAGGAGCAAAGTTTGGAGAGGCATTTGGAGCTTGGCCGACCACCACCATGCTTCCATCAAGATGAGCTCCAACCATGGCCATAAAATCAGGTGACTTCCGCCACCTCTCCCTTGGTGCTAGCTTCTTAGATCACAATAGGAGAGATGAAGGCTCAAGAGATCTTCTCGTGTGAGCTTTAATGGAGTTTCCTTAGGAAGACCAAGCCGGAACCTCAAATTTAGGGCAGCGTTCACCGCGAGGTTCTAGGAATCATTTCTTCTCTTCAAGAAGAAGAGATGGGACTTGATTTGGGGCAAACCCATGGTCGTTGAGGGTGAGTGAAGGGAATGACATTTAGGGATTAACATAAGCCTTGTTTGGGAAAGATGATGAATAGCCCTCTGTTAATTAGGGTTGTTAATTATATATATTTGTGTGATAAATGTGATGATAGCTCCCCCCTTGCTAAAGAAGTTTTCACTTTATAACATTACTGGGTATGTTAAATTTTGGGGCTATACGTGGTATTTCCCCGTGTTGGTTAGCAAAGTTCTGGATTGGTTTGGTTTGGGGTTCTATATATGTAAAATTTTACTAATTGTAAATTAAGATAGATTATGAGAGGCGGTGGAGGAAATTTATTATTTACTGTCAACACGCACGGGGAAATGATTCTGGCATTAATTATGTCCGATGGTGGAAGTTTCAGTGGCTTTGGTTTTGAATTGAATCCATAATTAAATATTATGTCATAAAGTTATTGTGTCATAAATAACACTGGTAAATATAAATGAGGCATAAAAATTGGTGGAAATATTCAAGGTGATGATTATGTGATATCATAGAAATTTCATGGGTTTTGGTTTGAAATAAGCCTTGAATAAATGTCCTGATATAAATTATTTTGATGAATGAATCATGGTGAAGTTTATTTCGACTAAATGTGATGTGGGCTATTTTTATGTTGAATGGAACATTACAACGAGCATTCGAATATAGAGTGTGGGGGACATGAATGAATTAATATTCATATTGCTTGATAATCTATTGTATGATGTAGATTGGTGATAACCTCCCCATGAGCTTGATAGCTTTAATTGTATTGAATCACGTTGTGATTTGTACTTAAGACGATTGAATATTGGTGATATGTGGTGATGTGTATTTCGACTAAATGTGATGTAGGCTATTTCCATGTTGAATGGAACATTACAATGAGCATTTGAATATAGAGTGTGGGGGACAGGAATGAATTAATATTCATATTGCTTGATAATCTATTGGATGATGTAGGTTGGTGATAACCTCCCCATAAGATTGATAGCTTTAATCGTGTTGAATCACGTTTTGATTGGCACTTAAGACGATTGAATACTGATGATATGTTGGGGAATTACATATTTAGCAAAATATGAATATGACATCGTACACACGAGTAGTCCAACAGGATTTTGTAGAGTAATTTCCATGATATACACTCGCCATCGCAAAAGAGTTATGATAACTCGGTATGGGTAGCACTGATGTCTTGGTGTGGATTATAAGATATTGTTATATCTTGTGGTGAGATGTTAAGGACCCGGTTGTTGGGGGCCTTAGATGCTAGTTAGCATCAGCTGACTTGTATGTTGTAAAAAGGAGAAGACTCCTTCGGCGAGTCTTTGGGTACTTGATAGCACAGGTGTGCATGGGAATTGCATGGGTGCATGGTTTACACTTGGAGGCGTGATGACAATGGTTGGAGGATTACTTGTGGTTGGAGGGGGTACCACTAGTTGGAGAATTACTTTTGGTTGGGGGACCACTTGTGGCGGGTCTACGGGCTTGCTAGTCGTGACACCATCAGAAGCCGGCAGTTAGACTCTAGACTGGTTGGGGTGGACTCTTGGTGCTCACCTACCCAAGTCCCCTTCCGTGTCCTTGAAGGCTCAGCTTGATGCGAGCAGTACGCATGGTCTCCGCTGTGTGTTCTTGGCATTGAGGCATACATTGGCCAAGGTATGGTAGTGTTCATACCCACCTAGTTGTGGAGGAGGCCGGTCCACAGTCTCCATCTGGCCACGACGTGAGGTGCCTGAGTGGTTAGCTACCCTCAAAAAGTGGGAACTACGAGTCTATGTCGACATAGCAAAATGCATGGGTGAGTTCATCATATCATAATCATTGCATTGCATTCATCCTTCATAAACATAGCATTGCACCGCATCTGGTCCATCATTTAAATTAGTATGGGCTCTTTTATATGATGGGTCCCAAATTGGAAACCTTAACTTATAAGTTTGTATGGGCATTCATATAAGTTAAGGTACGATATGAACTGCTTATTTCTGTACCCTTTCACTACTTGCTTACTTTCTGTCATTGCCTTATTGCTTGTTAGTTGTGCTTATTATACCTGTTACTAGTACTTGCATTTATAACCATTGCTAGTTATATACTTATGAACAGCTTAGTTAGTGCCATTGCAAGTACTTGGGTACTTATACAACCGACATATATGAGCAACCATTCCTGTCACCTGCTTTATATATAATTGCTTATATTGCAGCTTTCCTAACTTTCTTTCTGCCCGGTGCCTTGGTGTCGCCGGGGGAGCAGATATGAAGAGACTTAGTCTTTATGACTAACGGTTTCTACGTCCCTCTTTTTAGGAGTGTACCATAGAGCTGCAGTGCATGGTGCTGGAGGAGGATAGTCAGGTCAGGATGACAGGGCCGGAGTCCGTGATACCTGGCGTGCAAATCTCGCACACCGCTATAGGCGGTAGCTAGACTGCGGCACGAAATGGCAGTGTACCGATCGTTCAAGTAATATAAAATGAGGAGTAATCCCCGAGTATCGAATCTCGAAGGAACACAGTAAGGTGGAGTTTACTTTTGAGGGGGGACTTGAGATCGAAGCACTTTTATCGGATGGATGCGGAAACGGGCGATTTGGTTTGTGGAAAATAAAGAGAAAAATCTATCACTACTCCTTGCAATGCTGCTATGCAATTCTTCGCTTGGCGGGATGGAATCTACGTAGGCCTTGAGCGCGCTACTTCGTGAGGGCGGATGGACGAGAAGGCAAAAGGAATGAGGGTCGTAAGCACCTCTTCGACATGCACGCCACTAGCAATTGCTAGTGCGGCAACGCACACGATGGCGGGATGGAAAATGGATGGCGGCGCACCTCAAGCAACATAAACCATAAAACAATTTCACATAGACATGAAATGTAAAAATACAAATAAGTTTATGCACTCTACTTCATCATAATAATGAGATCTACACATATACACATCAATAAGGGAAGAACAAGGCAAGAAATCGACCGAATCTGAAGTCTTGTTGAAGATTCACGGTTGGAATCGCTGGGTTGTCAATCCGCGTCCAAGCTTGGTCAGCAACTGCGTTCGGGGTAGAGAGAGCTGTCACTACTCTCCAATGGACCCATCTTCTTCGTCTCACGATCCGGTGGAGGTTGCAAACTTCCCCTTGCTTGAAGGTAATGGCTTCTAGATCTCTCTTGAAGCTCTAGGATGATGGAGGAGGCCGAAAGGACGAAACCCTGGTGGAAATGGCGGAATCGCACAGTTGTACGACGCGTACGGAAGTCTTTTGTTTTAGGTCGAAGCTGCAGCTTTTATAGGAAAATGTTAGAATTTTGGTCACGCACGGTCGAACGCACGACCGTGCGTGGACCGTGCGATACTTAAGCGCAGCAGGCATGTAGGAGAAGAAGGCTTGCGCCCGTGCGTTTTGCTCACGCACGACCAATGCCGCTCGTGCGTTCAAACGCACGGGTAAACTCCGACGCTCTGAAATCATCAAGACACAGGTCGACCGTGCGTTTTACTCACGCACGGGCTAATACGCCCTTGCGTCAAAACGCACGAGTAAACTCCGACACTCCGTTTTCTGCCCAGACACAAACGCACGACCGCCACCGACCGTGCGTCACGGAAACGCACGACCGTGCGATATTCACAGAAATTACTTATGGGGAAAACGGGTCGATCAGGTCACCTGCATACATGGTACACAAACTGGGAATACACGTCCAGCAGCATAGAGATACAGAAAATACAATGGGGAGCACGAAGTGCTTACCCCCAACAACAAAGTGCTCAATTGCACACAAAAACAAGTACAACTATATACTTCTAACAAAAGCATAAATAAAGGAAATATGAACGAAACTGAAGTACAAATGCAGAAAAACTAGCCTAAATGAGTCCAAAAATATGTATATAATAGGAACTCATCACACCCCCAGACTTACCTGTTTGTGCGTCCCGAGCAAACAATTCCTACGCAAGCGGTAATATGAAATAGCTAACTAAAAATTAGAAAATGGAATACCATGCGAAGTCGCATGCTCATGCGCGTATAAGAAAACTAAAGAAGATTTCTAATTATACACAGAGTTTATGAATTTCTAAAAGCATAAATAATTGTTACTTCTACTAAAAAATGAGAATCGCGGTGAATCATCCGGTCACGAATACGGAGAATGTAAACTGAACGTTGAGGCGAGTATTGCTAAAGATCGGGGTGCCGGAGAAAACTCCATCGAAATCCATCGGTGTCGGTGACCATAGGCTTGCCCGGTCACATTCTCTCCACGACATTAGATTGGCTCAAAGCGTAAGTCAGTAGGACTTTTAGGTTTTGAATAGGGCTTGGGTTACGGTGAGGTAAACAAAGGTAAACTTGGAGGCTAAGCACACCTAACCCAACATGATCTTTAAGTAAGCTACCCACACAGCTATAAACATACAAGTGCATCACACCCCCAGACTTGGACTTTTGCAACATATGTGTGTGCACTCCCTACTCCCAATCATAAACTTATACAAAGATTTTTCATCTAAATCATTTTTTTCTTCTTTTTTCTTTTCTTTTTCAGCATATTTTCTAATAAGCATACCCACAACTTCACATAATAAGTAACACAGTCACACCCCAAACATGAAAATAATAATTACATTTAAGCTCGGTTTTGGTTGTGCAACTAGGTTGGGCTTTTAGGCTTTGGTGAAAAATATGTGGAGCTGAATCAAAGGAAGGGGTAGGCACAAAATGGCTAGCAAGGGTAAGATGATAGGAATGACACAAAGCTCAACCTGGCCAAAATGATGGCCTACGTCATTCTCACTCACTCAAACTATCTTATGTCAATGCTTTGAGAATCGCTTGGGGCAAGTTCTAGGCACCGAGAAAGATTCTCCTTTCTCCCGACTCGAGCAATACGAATCTAGCAAACATCTACGCACATCCCTACGCTACCGTTTGATTCACACCGGATTCATCATTTGAGTATAGTAAGCAATTTTTATACTAATAGAAAAAATGCATAAAGCTAAGAGTATAAGAAGAAATCTAATCTACATGACTTACTATACTTGCATGAGTACTTGACTAGAAACCCCGGAGTCAACATTTTATTCCACTTCATAATTTAAAAGCTAGCACAAACATTTTCTCTTATGCAAAAAGGAATGAGTTATACTCGCGACGCGCTAAAGGTTAAGTGCACGCTCAAGTGGGTGCTAAGTGTGCAGACAAAATGAACAAAAATGATTCTTAGATAAAGAAGCTTCTAGCATGCAAAAAATAACTGTGCACGTGAGTGGGTACACAAACAGGTCTCCCCCAAACTTAAACTATGTATTAAGATATTCTAAAACAAAGTTTTAGGGGAAGAGGGTACCCAATGCTCAGCAGGTAAGCATTCTGGAAGCCTGTAGTGAAGCTCTACGAAGAATCACGACCACTGCCTTCACAAATTGAAAATACCTGCAAAGGGTGGTCTCCGCACTCGAAAACTAAAATAGCACAAAATAAGCTAGTTTCTGCAGGGGATAAATTAAAAGACATGAAGAATTAAGATAACTACTGGGATTATTGTCATCCCAGCACGACTTATTCGGATTTTATACAGTTCTAGCTAATGGGTGTATGGAAGGAGAAGTGGACAGGTAACTGGCCTAATATCCGTGTCGGTAGCGGGTACCGATACGGAGACAGAACAGTTACTCCTCTACCTAAATAATAATACCTGCTTAACACAGGTAGAGGAAATAGGAAGTAAGAGAGGAGGAAGGCTGGTCCTCACTCGTCTCACCACAAAATAATTCCTTGCCCA
Source organism: Dactylorhiza incarnata (assembly GCA_033032865.1). Taxonomy (NCBI): domain Eukaryota; kingdom Viridiplantae; phylum Streptophyta; class Magnoliopsida; order Asparagales; family Orchidaceae; genus Dactylorhiza; species Dactylorhiza incarnata. The sequence continues at coordinate 7,100,741 of JAWHQI010000124.1, read as the reverse complement.
GCAAGGTGTCATCTTCAGGGAGGCGGCAGGAAGAGAAGGTAATGAATGAGGCTTCCTCTATGGAGGAGTGGTCAACCTCCTCACATGATAGGATACACTCATCATTGACTAGAGCGAAATGCTCCAAGTCCTGCTGGGGTACCTGTGAAGACTCAACCTGCACAGGCTCAGATAGAGAAAGGGGATCAAGAAATAAACAAGAAGAAGAACATGAATAAAAATCAATTAGAGGAGTGATCCCGGTCTCACTCCCATCAGGTTTGGGAAGTAAAAAATTGTCGGCATTGTTTACAATGCCGCAAGGTTCGATGGGTTCAATGGTGACCTTCCCCAAGATTTGGACTTCCTCCACCGGTGCTGAGGAAAAATCCTCTTCACCTAGAAGGTTGTACTCCTCCATAGGAATAGGCACAACACAAAGATCGTCAGCCTCCTCTTGTGACGCATCTTCAATAATGTTATCAGAGACAAATGTAGTAAAATGCACAATAGAGGGAGGAATAGGGCTTGGATAAAATTCAAGCACCGATTCCTCACAAAGAATCGAATCTATGCATGATGATATATGTACAGGGGAGATGGGCTCTACAATGGCAGAGTCTAGATCAGCCACACATTTGGTGACTGTGTTCACATCATTCCCTTCAAAACTTGAAGGTGAAATGGACACATAACCGGATGTTGAAAGTGTGCTGCCAGAAGTAGGAGTTGGGACGATCCGGATATCCGGCTCGTCATCCTCGTCCATCTGGCGAAGGAAAGCAGCACAATCCTTCAAGGCATGATCCATGCTCTGACAAAACAAGCACTGTTTTGCATTTTTCTTCGGCTCAAATCGAACCGGAGATGAATGTGAAAAGGGTATGTGCGGAGCAGACGAGTAGCCATAGGACTTACGCACACCATATGGAGTATTAGACAAAGTCGGTGCTCCATATATTGGGCGTTGAGTGCTAGGGTTACTATCTCCCTTTGGACATCTATCGCTAGCATGAGATATATCTCCATAAAAGCGGCAGCGAATATTAAACGAAGCCCACATAATATGAAGATAAAACGATTCAAATAAAACACTATTGTGCAAAATAATACACCCTACAAAAATTTACTAAACAACCTAATAAAAACAGGAAAGCAGAAAAAGAAGAAATAAAACAACAGAATGCAATACACAAATGGAAGGGCTTAAATCTCAGATTCTCCCCCTCGAGAAAACTCACACGACCGTGTTCCCCGACAACGGCGACAAAAACTTGGCGCGCAAATCTCGCACACCGCTATAGGCGGTAGCTAGAATGCGGCACGAAACGGCAGTGTACCGATCGTTCAAGTAATATAAAACGAGGAGTAATCCCCGAGTATCGAATCTCGAAGGAACACAGTAAGGTGGAGTTTACTTTTGAGGGGGGACTTGAGATCGAAGCCCTTTTATCGGATGGATGCGGAAACGGGGGATTTGGTTTGTGGAAAATAAAGAGAAAAATCTATCACTACTCCTATGCAATGCCGCTATGCAATGCTTCGCTTGGCGGGATGGAATCTACGTAGGCCTTGAGCGCGCTACTTCGTGAGGGCGGATGGATGAGAAGGCAAACGGAATGAGGGTCGTAAGCACCTCTTCGACGCGCACGCCACTAGCAATTGCTAGAGCCGCAACGAACACGATGGCGGGATGGAAAATGGATGGCGGCGCACCTCAAGCAACATAAACCATAAAACAATTTCACATAGACATGAAATGTAAAAATACAAATAAGTTTATGCACTCTACTTAATCATAATAATGAGATCTACACATATACACATCACTAAGGGAAGAATAAGGCAAGAAATCGACCGAATCCAAAATCTTGTTGAAGATTCACGGTTGGAATCGCTGGGTTGTCAATCCGCGTCCAAGCTCGGTCAGCAACTGCGTCCGGGGTAGAGAGAGCTGTCACTACTCTCCAATGGACCCGTATTCTTCATCTCACGATCCGGTGGAGGTTGCAAACTTCCCCTTGCTTGAAGGTAATGGCTTCTAGATCTCTCTTGAAGCTCTAGGATGAAGGAGGAGGCCGAAAGGACGAAACCCTGGTGGAAATGGCGGAATCGCACTGTTGTACGGCGCGTACGGAAGTCTTTTGTTTTAGGTCGAAGCTGCAGCTTTTATAGGAAAATGTTAGAATTTTGGTCACGCACGGTCGAACGCACGACCGTGCGTGGACCGTGCGATACTTAAGCGCAACAGGCGTGCAGGAGAAGAAGGCTTGCGCCCGTGCATTTTGCTCACGCACGACCAACGCCGCTCATGCGTTCAAACGCACGGGTAAACTCCGACGCTCTGAAATCATCAAGACACAGGTCGACCATGCGTTTTACTCATGCACGGGCAAATCCGCCCGTGCGTCAAAACGCACGAGTAAACTCCGACACTCCGTTTTCTGCCCAGACACAAACGCACGTCTGCCACCGACCGTGCGTCACGGAAACGCACGACCGTGCGATATGCACAGAAATTACTTATTGGGAAAATGGGGCGATCAGGTCACCTGCATATATGGTACACAAACTGGGAATACACGTCCAGCAGCACAGAGATACTGAAAATACAATGGGGAGCACAAAGTGCTTACCCCCAACAACAAAGTGCGCAATTGCACACAAAAATAGGTACAACTATATACTTCTAACAAAAGCATAAATAAAGGAAATATGAACGAAACTGAAGTACAAATGCAGAAAAACTAGCCTAAATGAGTCCGAAAATATGTATATAATAGGGACTCATCAATACCTTGGCTACCGTCAGAGGCAGAGGCGAGTGAGTGGTTTGAGATGTAGCCCTCGTGGCATTTAGATTGATTCTCTGATGATTTGCAGGAGCTTGTGTAGCTTTCTGTCTTTCTTGTACTTACTGTTTGGACATTATTACTTATTGTGAATCTATGGCTTTTAACGCTTTCTTTTATTGATGGGTTCGCGCTGTTTAGTTGGTTTGGCCGGCAGGATAGGCATCTTGTGGGGGAGGCTAGCTCGTGTGTTGGCGCTTCCGCAAGGCAGCTGTCCTGGGTATAAGACTCCCCTCGGCCGTGTCTTGTATTCCGGGAGGGGGGCCTTACAAATGGTATCAGCTTGCAACGATCCTGAGATAAAGAAGTCCATTAAACCGCTAGGCCGCCCCATCTAGCTCAATCAATTTGCGGACAAACTGATGCAGCGGAAGCGGTGGTGTGCCCATGTGTGATTCACATTAAGTATGTCTGCTTTTTCCTATAGGAAGTGCCAACCTAAGCCAAACTCGTACCCTTACGAATAAATGCTGGCTCACTCCGAGACAGTAATTGGTATTCCCATTCCAACCATTAGAGTTGGTTTGGCATAGGATTAATGCCAACCTAACTAGGATACCATTTTGGTCGACTTAGCAGGATATGTCGTGACATACCCTAACCTTATACTGATCTTGGGGATGATTGGACCAATCAATAAGTGACCTTGATTTAGTAAGGGAAGAGTTTAACGTGAGTGTAAATGCTATTGGAACATGGTCTTCCGCATCTCCTAGGTTTGAGAATAACAAATCCTATGTGTATTTGATCTTGTATGTTTAAGTGTGCAGGTTAACATAGTCCATATGACTCAAGGTGTACTCATGATGACTGCCCCCAAAATTGAGGCCAGAATTCCAACATGGCCACTAGTGCCGGCAGTAGCGATAGCGCCGGGCGCTAGCGATGATTAGCGCCATTCCGGGAGCTTTTATAGAAGGAGCTAGCGCCTGGCGATATCGATAGCGCTGGCGGTAGCGCAGAGCACAGAAGGCATATAGCAAAATGTTTCCTCAGATTGGAGATTCTGCCGCGCAAAACAATACCTAATCGGGGATAGCGCCGGTGGTAGCGATAGCGCCGGCCGTAGCGCTTTGGCTATAAAATGGACCCCTTGGCTCCGTCTTCTTCATCCTCTTGAGATCCTAAACTCCAGAGCTTCGTTCCACGGCAGAGAGAGGAAGGTTTAGAGAGATACTCCCACAAATCCATAAAGCCTTAAGGAGATCCGTGGAGTAGATTTCAACACGCGTCATCATCGTGACGAAAGTCCGCATCGACTGCGATCATACTCTAAGGGCCTTCGTCCACTTCTCCAAGAGATCCTCATAGGGAGTTTTTATATTGTTGTTATTTTATTTATACATCCTTTTAAAATCGGGTAGTAAATTCTCCTCGTGTTGGCGACTAGGTCTGGGTAGGACTTAAGGGGTAATTCGCCTCGTGTTGGCGACTAGGTCTAGGGAGTAGATCTAGGGGGTGCTCGAGGCCTTTCTGGGGATAGATTGGCTAGAGCCGCTTGAGGCCGTATCTAGGGAGAGATCGGCTAAAGCCAACCGGTTCGTGGGGATACAAGTCGGTATAGAAAACGAAAAAGAGTTTTTATTATTCGCCTCCGATTTCTAGCGTCATAGAAATCAGATTTTGTAATCAATTTTATTAATAGTAATCATGTCTTTCTTATTGTAATAAAATTGATTTTGTTCTTCATTTATCTAAATTGTTTATTATCCTATCCTTTAGTATAAAACAATTTAGATCTTTATTCAAAATCAATATTTTGATCGCGTATCACAAGCAAGTTTTCTAAATATAATATAAATTTTTGAAAACCCTTATTCACCCCCCTCTAAGGGCGCCTACCTATCCAACAAGTGGTGTCAGAGCGGTTTTATTCCAATCAGCTTAACAACTGGGAATAATGGCGTCTCATGATCTCGCTTCAACTAGTGGGGAAAATTTTTGTGAAGAGGAAAAATCACTTGCACCACCTTTATTTGAAGGGACAAATTATAAAGGGTGGAAAATCTTAATTGAAAATTTATTAAAACTTTAGACATCGAAGTTTGGAATTTAGCAATAGCAAGACCTGCAAATGAATCAAATAAAAAAGAACTTCAATTAAATGCAAAAGCTAAACATTATTTATTTTGCGGTCTATCTAATGAAATTTTCAAATTAATATATTGCTTTTCAAGTGCATATAAAGTATGGCAATTTCTTGAAGAAATGTATGATTCTCCATCTACAGGTATGGAACAATCGCAAGAATCGGAGAATATGCAAACGTGCGCAAATCTTCAAGAATGCGCTTCTCATGACGAATCAATGGAGCACACATCAAATGAAAGAGAAGAAGAAATCTTACTTTTGGAAGAGGAGTGCCAAGAAGAAGACAAAAGAACAATATGTTCAAATCCTCCCTCATCCAAAAGCAATGTAAGGAAATCAAATTCCATCTTCTGTACTTCTATCTCTACATTACAATTGCTTCAAACTACAAAGCGCAAAATAAAGAAATTAAAAAATGCTAATAAACTCTTTCGCTTAGAAAATAAAATTTTAAAAGCAAAAATTAATGAAGAATCAAATGTTAATCTATCTAGTTCTACCCATGCCTCCTTAGTCGAAAACATTACATCTTGTGAAGAATATAATGAATTAAAAGAAAAACACAAGAAACTTGAAAAGGAGCTTATTTTTGTAAAAGAACAAAATGAAAAATTATGTTTAAAAAATTCTTCTTTAAAAATTAAATGTGCTAAGTGTAAAGATTATAAAAATGAGATCAAAGAGATGGACCAAACATTTGATGAGTTTAGAAATGAGTATCAAAATCATATTGACTTTATCATCTCTACTCTTAAAAATAGCACAATAGCTTATAATAAAGCTAGGCATAATCTAAAGATAAAGAATGATAAACTAAAATCAAAAATCAACTTGCTTATGAAAATTATAAATACAAATTCAAAACATACAAATTTAGAATATCAAGGAATATCTAAACGCAAGTTGAATACAAATATAAATATCTTAACTAAACCTAATAATGGGAATAAGAAACAAAATGTTTTTGTATATCAAAAACCAAATCATCATTATTTACAAAATCATGTTTCTCCCAACTTAAAATTGAAATTACACAAATTTCCTATAAATGATAATTTCAATTATAATCTTCAAAGGAAAGAAAATCATCATGGAAATTTGATTAATAAGAATAATATTAAACCAATGTTTGAATGGCGGCCAAAAAAAAGATAAAACACAAACTCAAATCAAAAAGGCCCATTCAATCATATCTCCCCAAAAGAAAACACGATATATTTGGGTACCCAAAGGAACTGTTATTCCCGGTCCTCTTTGGATACCTAAATCTCTTATTCATTAGTATCCCATCATTTGCATGAAGTAGAAATCAATTAAAGATGAAATATCATTTCCCTACTACATGATGTGCTTAAACTTTCTTTTTGTTTATTTTCTTTTGTTTTTCTTTAACTATCATGCTATGATCACTTTATATATCTTGTGATATGACTTTCATAAATTAAACCATAATTAATAAATGAATAAAATTGAATAAAAGTCATATCATTTTGTTTAGTGATCTACTTATCCTTTTTATTTTTACCTTCTAAACCATTACCTTTTAAATGTCTTGAATTATAAATTGTAAATTGAAATTATTGTCAAGACTAATGATATTATTTTAATGGATTTAAATGGTTAATTAAAGGGCTTAGGCTAAAAAATTAAAATGCACAATGTGTTGATTATTATCTATCTTGTGTGTTGAATATGATAGCCCTTATATTAAAGAAATTTATCAAGAAAACAAAAATATAACATTGCATTCAAACCCATCATCCTAGCATCACTTTTTGTTCTATGCTTATTTGTCTATGCTAGGTATAACATTTACAATGTTATGATAACTATGTGATTTGAAATCATAATAGAGTACTAAAATTCCATCAAACATATAGTTTATGGATTAATCATTAGAAAATATATCTTGAAATTATACATTATCAAGCAAAACCAAAGATCAATAAACTCAACTATTAAATACAATTTTATTATAAATGTCAAAATGTTATTTATGTGATCTTTGTCTTTAACATGATTGCTTGATCATCATTGTAGTCCTACAAATCAAACATGCTCTTTCAAAAGGAAATCACCAAATCATATCTTCATAAGTCTAGAAGAATTAAAATTCACATACATCATGATGATCTTTCTTATATCTCATGCAAATTTATTTGGTAAAGTCATATACAAAATCGCTATTGTTTCATGCAATTTGCACTATCTAAACATCTCCTAAAATTCTGAAATTTCAGCATGAAACTACTATTGGGACACTTAATCAAGATCAACAATCAGAAATTTCAAAATCATAGAAAATCGTTCACTGTCTCCCGCGCTAGCGCTACCGCAGGCGCTAGCGTGCTTATTCAGTTTTTTGTGTTTTTTAAATTTTGAAAAATTCTTAAAAATATATTAATCTATATGTACTATTTATTTTTGCACTTCTGATTTTATTTATTTTTGAAAAATCAAATACAAAACTACAACAGCCAAATTACAAAAAAATATATATATATGTTTTGCCTTTTTGTTTTGGTTTAAAGTCTATTCTATGCAAAAAATAAAATACAAAAATATAAAACATTAAAACTATCAAAAAAAACTGTATAGACTTTCTTGTGAAAATCAAGCATGATTGAATCTATTATTTAGAACTTCTATAATGTTGCAATTTATCCTTTCAAAATACTTTGAACATTGTTTTCATCATGCTTTGATATATCTATTAATATGTGCATCAATTATATTTTCAAAGGGTGTGTAGAATCAAGCTTAGCATGCCTCTAAGTATGAGTAAATGTTTTATGTTTGATAATGATATTTATTCACTCACCTTTTTGCCATTGTCTACATATGGTTTAATTTAAGAATGCTTGTATATGTTATGTATTAGTACAATGAATTAAAATTGCACAAGTATCTTACCTACACTCCTTTATTTGCACTTCTAAAAGATAAGAAAAGTGGTTATCTTTTTCATAAATTCTATTGGTTTACAAAACAAGTGTATTCGGAGAACTTTGTACAAAACAAAAATCTTAAAATAAATGACAAAGACAACTCCACCAAGCACTACTTGAACCTCCTGATAAGTCTTAATAAGCGTTGTGAGGTTGAGCACCTTGGAAAGAATAGTAAAGTGTCTTGTGCAAACCATATTTTTCTTTCAAAATAAAAACCACTTACTCTTAAGTACACCGAATCACTAGTCTCAACATTAAAAATAAAATATGTGATCCCCCAAGCACTACTTTGCACCCTGATAAGTCTTAATGAGCATTATGTGTGCAAAGCACCTTGGTAGTTGTACACTTTTTGTTTGTGCATTAAAATGTGTGGAAGTAAAATTATTTGTGTTTTATTGTGCTTTTACTTTACATATCTCTTGTATTTTTGATTAAAACATTTGTTTACTCTACTCAAAAATACACTTGTGTGCACATCATTATCTTCCATAACACTTATTCTCATGAGTATTGGATCCTAATGCTAATTCTATACTACTCTTTAGTTATGAAATGCACTAGTTAACCTAGCATGCTTTCTACAATGTTTGGTGTGTTTTTGAAATTGTGAATTAAAGTAACATTGTAGTAATCTCTTTTTGATAACATTATTTCATGCTTTGTTACTGTATTGTCAAAATAAAAATTTTAAATACAAAATGATTTACAAAAACATCTTCTTTTTGAAATTGAACTCATATATCTTTTTATGGACCATCATTGATTACCATAAGATGTTTCTTGTATTTCTATAAGTCTTCCGCATCATTACCATATAACTTTTACCTCGCGCTTTCATATTTATATCAAGTCTTAAATCTCAATGTTTCCTAAAAACAAGTGATAGACTTGCTTGGTAGAATTTATATTGGCTGTTCTAACACGCATATCATTTTTATGCTAAAAACTCTAATTTATTTCTGTGTAATCTTTTATGCTAAACACTCCTCCAACAAGAGAAATATTGCTTATAAAAACATCTTCTTAGTATTGAATTTCAAATCAAATATTATTTTTGCGCTAAAAAGATGTTGTTTATTAATTCCAAGATGCTTTAACTCTTATCTTTATAAAGTTAGTTTTTGAAACTCAAAAACATCGTCTTTTTAAACTCAATCTCTTATGATGTTTCTTTTTCGACATCTTCCGCAAAGCTCAAACTCTGATTCATTCATGAATTTCAGTATAGCTAAGAGTGTTTTATTTTCAAATAAAAATCCTTATGTTATGAAACTTCCCATTAAATTTAAATGCTTAATGTTTCCAATAATTATTATCCATGACTTCATATCTCACCACAGCGGGGGCGTAGGGTTGTAGACAGTAGATAACCTTATCTCTAGGCACTGGGGGGAAAGAGTGCTAGGTTAAGTTTTTGTCTAGTGTTTGCATATGGGACTAACACCCCAACCTACGTCATGTTTGCAGCTCCTCATGCCCATCCGTCACTCAGTACGGGGCTAGGGTGTAGACATATTGTCTGGGTAGATCGGTTACTTGGAAATCATTATGTTTTTATGCTTAAAACTCCTATATAAAGGGGAAATCATTACTTTTTTTAAAACTAAAAACTATGATCTATAAAAATTATTCTAAAACTCCATATCATTTCCTTCTCACTAAGAAGCTCGATCATGCCTTTATCTTTTTATCAATCTTTTGTGTGGTGCCTCCTAATCCACTTTTGCTAATAACAAAGGGGGAGAACTAACATGATAAAATGCAAAAGGGAGAGAACTAACATGATTAATATAATGCGCTATCAAAATAAAAACCCAACATGATTAATTATTAATGATAGCTTACATATTAGGGGAGCATTCACTTAGGGGGAGCATGTATTTAGGGGGAGAAATTCTAAATGCTAAAATCGATAATTATCCTAAGTCATCACTCTCACACACACACACAAGTAGGATTTCATCATGCTTATATATTAACGCTCTGATTTATCATTAATGGATTTGTTATTATCAAAAGGGGGAGTTTGTTGGAACATGGTCTTCCGCATCTCCTAGGTTTGAGAATAACAAATCCTAAGTGTATTTGATCTTGTGTGTTTAAGTGTGCAGGTTAACATAGTCCATATGACTCAAGGAGTACTCATGATGACTGCCCCCAAAATTGAGGCCAGAATTCCAACATGGCCACTAGCGCCGGCGGTAGCGATAGCGCCGGGCGCTAGCGATGATTAGCGCCATTCTGGGAGATTTTATAGAAGGAGCTAGAACCTGGCGATATCGCTAGCGCTGTTGGTAGCGCAGAGCACAGAAGGCATAGAGCAAAATGTCTCCTCGGATTGGAGATTCTGCCGCGCAAAACAATACCTAATCGGGGATAGCGCCGGCGGTAGCAATAGCGCCGGCGGTAGCACTTTGGATATAAAATGGACCCCTTGGCTCCGTCTTCTTCATCCTATTGTGATCCTAAACTCGAGAGCTTCATGCCACAACAGAGAGAGGAAGGTTTAGAGAGATACTCCCACAAATCCATAAAGCCTTAAGGAGATCCGTGGAGTAGATTTCAACAAGCGTCATCATCGTGACGAAAGTCCACATCGAATGCGATCATACTCTAAGGGCCTTCGTCCACTTCTCCAAGAGATCCTCATAGGGAGTTTTTATATTGTTGTTATTTTATTTATACATCCTTTTAAAATTGGGTAGTAAATTTGCCTCGTGTTGGCGACTAGGTCTGGATAGGACTTAGGGGGTAATTCGCCTCGTGTTGGCAACTAGGTCTAGGGAGTAGATCTAGGGGGTGCTCGAGGCCTTTCTGGGGATAGATTGGCTAGAGCGGCTTGAGGCCGTATCTGAGGAGAGATCGGCTAAAGCCAACCGGTTCGTGGGGAAACGAGTCGGTATAGAAAATGAAAAAGAGTTTTTATTATTCGCCTCCTATTTCTAGCGTCATAGAAATCAGATTTTGTAATCAATTTTATTAATAGTAATCATGTCTTTCTTATTATAATAAAATTGATTTTGTTCTTCATTTATCTAAATTGTTTATTATCCTCTCCTTTAGTATAAAACAATTTAGATCTTTATTCAAAATCAATATTTTGATCACGTATCACAAGCAAGTTTTCTAAATATAATATAAATTTTGAAAACCATAATTCACCCCCCCCCCCTCTAAGGGCGCCTACCGATCCAACAAATTCTAGAGACTCACACCATGAGATTTCTATCCCAGTTATGGAGTAATATTACCACCTTACCCAAAATATTAGGGCAATCTTAATGAGATTGGCGCCTGCAATCTATTCTCAGCTTAGTAAAAGACCACCAAGCTTGTCTTTTATACTCTATGAGGATGCCTCGCACTTCTATTTATATAGAAGGTTTCATATGGAGAAGATAAGATAAGAATTCGGATCCAGGGAAGGCTCATTTTGGGACGAATGTGTTATATTGGTGGCAGAAGAAACTTAGTCGAAGAGATATGAGGGCTTATCTCTTCGTTTATTGGGCTAGTTATGTACCACCTTGGATTCCTTGAGGAGTTAGAATCTTTGTAATTTTTGACATTGGTAGTTTTGATCCTTGAGAAGTTAGTTCACCTTAAGCAAAGCAGACTTCTAAGGCCATGTTTGGATTGATATGAATTTTATTAGCAGAATAAGAGAGGAAAAGCATTTTTGAAGATGACCAGTTTCAATATATTGTTCTAAGATTATGTGGATAAGTAACGAGTAGAGTAGTAAATTTACACTTTGGGGATATGCAGCTATGTTGTGATAACATTATAACTGGAAAGTTAATGAAATTTTGTGCATGCATTGCGGGTATGATGATAAACTACCCCTGAGTTTGGAAACTCCGGTGAACGTTTCCTTTAGTGTTGTAATTACTTGACATCAGGAAATTAATAAGTGTTAGGCGGTGGAGTCAACAATATTAATATGACTTGATTGATGATTTAAAATCCTAAGAGTTTGTATAAAATAAACATGCATGCCATGGATGATCGTTGGCAGGAATGGTAGGGCGCTTGTAATGGATTTGATTTAGTTTATCATATGGTGAAGTATGCCCTACTTTTGGTAGTCTGCATAACCCATGTCGAAGGGAAATCATCCCGAACCTTGCACCTTGGTTCATATTAAGTTCAAACATATATAAATGTACCGGGTGATTGGATGTTATTTGCACATGCTCTCTTTACAATGAGATGCAGCTTGGTCATCGCCGAAAATTTTTGAATTTCTACATCACGGCTAATATATAAGTGCGTCGATACGGGGATCTATAGAGTAAGAACTCTAGTCAAGGAGGATATGCCCCTAAGGTTTGTGCTCATACGTGAGATGAATGTACCTTATGGGCGGTGGAAGAAATTTAGTCCGAAAACGTATGCGGGCTTGTTCCTTCATTTATTGGACTATTTACGTGCCGACTTTGTTTTCCCGTAGATCCTGTTTGTTCGAATAGTACGTGAACGGTGATGATTGGATTCGTGATAACCTCTCAGTACAGGTGAGAGCGTCAAGGGTGTTGAGACACGCCGTGAATTGAACCCGTGAATTGAATATTGAGGATAAGTTGAATTTACTTATTTAAGAAGATATGAATATGTCTCTATACGTACAGGTAGGTGTACGTGTAATTGTATTGCCTCGACAAGGCAGTCCTCTAAAGACTCTGTGTCAAAGCCCAGTCATTGGATAAGGTTTATGTTCACGGTTTAGGATCCCTTAAATGAAATGAATTAAATCACGAGATAAAAGTAGCACGAATTTTTGAATCCGGTGCAAATCTAAGTAGAACTGGGAGTAGACAAAAGTAACAATTGACTCGAGGTCATGTGTTATTAGAAGGGAATGATGTGATTATAACCCATTTGAGGTGTAGAGTGATGGATTCACCTTACTTTGAGCCTCAATAGCGATTCATAATATCGCCAGAACTAATTGATAAGCATTATCGGATGATCATGTGCAGAATTTGGAAACTATTTAGAAACATAAAGCTTCCTGTGCTTAACCCTTAAGCTAGTAACATCATTTTTGGTAGTTGATGAATTGGAAGGGCATAATGTCATGGCAAGTAAGGTGGGGCGATTGTAGGATTTGACAATTATACGTATTTCAAGTAAAGCGGTAAACATCCACGATGTTTGACCATTGTAATTATCTTGCCATAACTAGATACTGAACTTGGTTGGTGGATTTTGCATGAATAATTATGAGGCGATCATAATGATTGTTGAAAATTTATATCAAGTGGTTGCCTCGGATGAGATGACATTGATAGGAGCAATTGATAATGAAATGGATAATGATGGTTGTACGAGAAGATGAGATTGAGGCTTGCTTCTATATTTCTAATACACAAGAGAGGCGATCTCGTGGGTACAATAACTGTTTGGGTATATGAGGTTTGACCCAAGGATATGACATCGTGAATTTTATGGCTGATCACCCGTTTGACTTTGAGGCTATCAGTTATCTATTTTTATGTTGGAGTTTTCCTAGGACTATATGTTAATGGCTAAGTTTTGATGTTTTGGCGGGCTAAACCTCCTGGAAATTATGCTTAATAATTCTTGATGGGTCGGGGGAAATTGGATTTTAATTTCCCTGGAAATTTTGTTTTCTAACTCTGGGCAGTTTGGAGAATTAGATTCTACATTTCCTAGGAGATTATTTATAGTATTTCCCTTCTTATAGTGGTTGTTTGGGTTTATACTCCAGAAATTTTTTGGGGGGAAATATGTTGGTGGCTGTCAGGTTTTAGTGTTAGAGATTTTACTTTATTGGGGATTCAGGGTTGCTGCTGCTTGGTTTCTCCTTCCAGGTTTGATAAATTATTTTGTTGGCTTATTACTAGCTGCCAAGGTTTATGATGAGGGGATTTTGGAAAATTTATTTTGTTCTTGGATTATTGACTGGCTGCTGTGGATTAAGAATGGAGATTGATCAATTTATTTTTGATTCATGCTAAAATAAATTTCCTGATTTATGAAATTCTGGATTGGTTTGGTTTGGAATTCTGGGAAATTTTTCTGAGTTATGGCTCTTACCTTCAAATATCTGATAACGTGGTTGAGGAATACTAAATTATTTTGGGTTATATATATATTTTTCTTCTTCTTCTTGATGAGCTGATTTCATAGCTGATATCTGTTGTTATGCAATTGTGTTCCTTTTTCCCTTCCTCTTTCCTATTGGTGTGCTGTTGGGAGATTTGAGCTAGGGCTTTTAGTTGGGTAATGTTGACTGAATATATGTTGAATAATTAAGTGGATCTAAACCCCCCTAACCTCAACCTAAATTTCAGGGACGAAATTGATTCTTCGTTTATTGGATTTGTAACATCCCATTTCGTGCTAGACCCCTCGGAGACGTGTTGACTCACCTTGGGTCGGTTTTGGGCTTTCCAGTGCGTGCTCTGATTTGGATTAATTGGGGGAATAGAACGACAATATTGTTCTAGGAAATATTATAAAATCTGGAAAATATGACAGGGAGATATAATAAAATAAGAACATATAAATTTGAACTTAAGAACTAATTTGATATTGTCGTTTGACAAATTTCTTAGAATTCGTCGATCTAAAAAGTGTTTCCCCCGTTCGACGAAATTCTCAGATTTCGTCGATCTCAGAAAGTTGGAGCAGCGGTTGACAAATTAATAATAGGCAGCGCTCGACGGATTAATATTAGGCAGCGGTCGACGTAATTGCCGCCGTTCGTCGACCGCAAGAAGTTGAAGTCGTTCGACGAAATATTGCGTTCGATGATATATATATATATGTATATATATATATATTATTTCAGCGGTTGACGAATTTACAGCCGATCGACGATCGACGAAAATCGTAGCGCTCGACGAAATGACTATCCCGTTCGACGAAAACCTAGCAGAGTTCGACGAAAATTTTTCTGCTATTTTCCGAATGCTTATCTTTTAGGCTTGAAGTGGATGCCAAATTTTGGGGTTCAAACTCATGGCATTGGAAGTTGGGTTATCATTAATGCTTGTCAAATCTAATCCCACTGCTCTCTCTTCTCTCTTAACAAAAGAGCTGCTTATCTGATTACCCGGAGATCTTCTTCTTCTTATCTTCATCTTCTTCCTCTTCTTCGTCTTCTTCATCTCCTTCCCTCCCACCTGATGGTTTTAACTTAAGGGTTTTATCCATGGAGCTTTGAAGGAGCAAAGTTTGGAGAGGCATTTGGAGCTTGGCCGACCACCACCATGCTTCCATCAAGATGAGCTCCAACCATGTCCATAAAATCAGGTGACTTCCTCCCCGTCTCCCTTGGTGCTAGCTTCTTAGATCACAATAGGAGAGATGAAAGCTCAAGAGAGCTTCTCGTGTGAGCTTTAATGGAGTTTCCTTAGGAAGACCAAGCCGGAACCTCAAATTTAGGGCACCGTTCGCCGCGAGGTTCTAGGAATCATTTCTTCTCTTCAAGAAGAAGAGATGGGACGTGATTTAAGGAAAACCCATGGTCATTGAGGGAGAGTGAAGGGAATGACATTTAGGGATTAACCTAACCCTTGTTTGGGAAAGATGATGAATAGCCCTCTGTTAATTAGGGTTGTTAATTATATATATTTGTAGGATAAATGTGATGATAGCTCCCCCCTTGCTAAAGAAGTTTTCACTTTATAACATTGCTGGCTATGTAAAATTTTGTGGCTATATGTGGTATTTCCCCGTGTTGGTTAGCAAAATTCTGGATTGGTTTGGTTTGGGGTTCTATATATGTAAAATTTTATTAATTGTAAATTAAGATAGATTATGAGAGGCAGTGGAGGAAATTTATTATTTACTGTCAACACGCACGGGGAAATGATTCTGGCATTAATTATGACCGATGGTGGAAGTTTCAGTGGCTTTGGTTTTGAATGAATCCATAATTAAATATTATGTCATAAAGTTATTGTGTTGTAAATAACTTTGGTAAATATAAATGAGGCATAAAAATTGGTGAAAATATTCAAGGTGATGATTATGTGATATCATAGAAATTTCATGGGTTTTGGTTTGAAATAAGACTTGAATAAATGTCCTGTTATAAATTATTTTGATGAATGAAGCATGGTGATGTGTATTTCGACTAAATGTGATGTAGGTTATTTTTATGTTGAATGGAACATTACAACAAGCATTCGAATATAGAGTGTGGGGGACATGAATGAATTAATATTCATATTGCTTGATAATCTATTGGATGATGTAGATTGGTGATAACCTCCACATGAGCTTGATAGCTTTAATCGTATTGAATCACGTTGTGATTTGTGCTTAAGACGATTGAATATTGCTGATATGTGGTGATGTGTATTTCGACTAAATGTGATGTAGGCTATTTCCAAGTTGAATGGAACATTACAGCGAGCATTCGAATATAGAGTGTGGGGGACAGGAATGAATTAATATTCATATTGCTTGATAATCTATTGGATGATGTTGGTTGGTGATAACCTCCCCATAAGCTTGATAGCTTTAATCATGTGGAATCACATTATGATTGGCACTTAAGACGACTGAATACTGATGATATGTTGGGGAATTACATATTTAGCAAAATATGAATATGACATCGTACACACGAGTAGTCCTACAGGATTTCGTAGAGTAATTTCCATGATATACACTCTCACCGCAAAGGAGTTATGATAACTCGGTATAGGTAACACTGATGGCTTGGTGTGGATTATAAGATATTATTATATCTTGTGGTGAGATGTTAAGGACCCGATTGTTGGGGGCCTTGGATGCTTGTTAGCATCAGCTGACTTGTATGTTGTAAAAAGGAGAAGACTCCTTCGGCGAATCTTTGGGTACTTGATAGCACGGGTGTGCATGGGAATTGCATGGGTGCATGGTGTACACTTGGAGGCGTGATGACAATGGTTGGAGGATTACTTGTGGTTGGAGGGGTACCACTGGTTGGAGGATTACTTTTGGTTGGGGTACAACTTGTGGCGGTTCTACGGGCTTGCTAGTCGTGTCACCGACAGAAGCCGACAGTTAGACTCTAGACTGGTTGGGGTGGACTCTTGGTGCTCACCTACCCAAGTTCCCTTCCGTGTCCTTGAAGGCACAGCTTGATGCGAGTAGTACGCAGGGTCTCTACTGTGTGTTCTTGGCATTGAGGCGTACATAGGCCTAGGTCTGGTAGTGTTCATACCCACCTAGTTGTGGAGGAGCCCAGTCCACAGTCTCCGTCTGGCCACGACGTGAGGTGCCTGAGTGGTTAGCTACCCTCGAAAAGTTGGAACTACGAGTCTATGTTGACATAGCAAAATGCATTGGTGAGTTCATCATATCATAATCATTACATTGCATTCATCCTTCATAAACATAGCATTGCACCACATCGGGTTCATCATATTAATTAGTATGGGCTCTTTTATATGATGGGTCCCAAATTGGTAACCTTAACTTATAAGTTTGTATGGGCATTCATATAAGTTAAGGTACGATATGAACTGCTAATTTCTGTACCCTTTCACTACTTGCTTACTTTCTTCCATTGCCTTATTGATTGTTAGTTGTGCTTATTATACCTGTTACTAGTACTTGCATTTATAACCATTGCTACTTATATACTTATGAACAACTTAGTTAGTGTCATTACATGTACTTGGGTACTTATACAACTGACATATATGAACAACCATTCCTGTCACCTGCTTTGTACATTATTGCTTATATTGCAGCTTTCCTAACTTTCCTTCCGCCTGGTGCCTTGGAGTCGCCGGGGGAGCAGATGTGAAGCCACTTATTCTTTATGACTAACAATTGTTATGCCCCTCTTTTTAGGAGTGTACTTTAGAGCTGCAGTGCACGGTGCTGGAGGAGGATAGTCAGGTCAGGATGACAGTGCCGGAGACCGTGATACCTTGGCTACCGTTAGTGGCAGAGGCGAGCGAGTGGTTTGAGATGTAGCCCTCGGGGCATTTAGCTTGATACTCTGATGATTTGCAGGAGCTTGTGTAGCTTTCTGTCTTTCTTGTACTTACTGTTTGGACATTATTACTTATTGTGAATCTATGGCTTTTAACGCTTTCTTTTATTGATGGGTTGGCGCTGTTTAGTTGGTTTGGCCGGCAGGATAGGCGTCTTGTGGGGGAGGCTAGCTCGTGTGCTGGCGCTGCGCAAGGCGGCTGTCCTGGGCATAAGACTCCCCTCGGTCGTGTCTTGTGTTCCGGGAGGGGGGCCTTACAGAATATTACAAGATATTCTTATCCCCCATAACAACAGAAATTGAAAAGTCATAAAGGGGGAGAAGGTAAAGAAATTGAAAAGTCAGAAAGAAGGAGAAGGTTAAAATGTGAGGTAACAATTGGTATTAGTTTTCATTTTTCAGAACCACCTTAAATGATGCACATGATTAGTTTTGATGTTTTTATTGTGTGACGTTCATCTTTACTTGAGGTTCTAAATTCTTCAAATAGGGGGAGATTGTTGGGAAAATTGCCCACAATTATCCTGATTTAAAAAAGCCCTCAGGATAAAGATAAACTCACTTTGTATTTGATGCATGGCTTAGTTTTGGCGTTTCAGGATGGATATTTAATTAAGGATAAATCACTCATAATAACTCATTGAATCAATACAAGTCCAAGGGATATTTGAAGAATTCACAAAATCATTTTAAGTCAAATATTGCCTTGATAAGGTTCACAAAGTCATGAAATATCGGCTTAACAACCTTAAGCCTCAAGGAATATCATTTTGAAGACACATAGCTAAACTCACAAATCATCTTGATGATACTCAAACAAATAATTACCGTCTTGAAGAGGTTTGTCTAATTCATCAATTCAAGTAGGAGCTCTCAAACACCAAGTATAAATCATGTTGAAACCGTGGTATCATCTTGAAGGCTTGGGTGAAGTTAATTTGGTATAAGTCAATGATCGTCCAGACCAGTTAAAATATCATCTTGAATTCTTTATGATATTTCTAAAAGCATATTGAAATGATGAGTGCATAAGTTCATATCATTTAGATATGACTCCCCCGTATTAGTCCAAAAGCTCAGATCTAAAGTCTAAGTCATATTGACATGACAAGTTGAAATATCATCTTGATAAGCTTAACAATAGTCTTGAAGACAATGGTCATGTTGAATTCAGATATCGTCTTGAAGACCATAAGTATCGTCGAGATGAGGTTTATCGGCTTGATGGCTTTACACTTTGTTAGAAATTAAGTCTAAGCCTGAAAGAGTTTATATCGGCTAGAAGAATTAAATTTTTGTTGGGATAAGAAGAAATGTCGTCGAGATAGCTTGCATATCGTCGAGACAGCTCGCATATCGTCGAGACAGTTCAAAATAAAGATATTCAAATCCTTGTTGTCGCCGATTGCACCAATCAGATTAGTCCTTTAAGGAAAGAGATTCCAGACATAATGTTTCGTGGGTTCGACCATTAATGCTCTCAGTCATATAAATACTATTAAGATGTGAAGGGAAAACCCTAATCCAAGAAATCTAATCAATCAAACAGTATTCTCTCGAAAAACCTAAGTGCAGCCGACAAATAATCTTTTTCAGAAAACAACTTTCATAAGGAGATAAGTTCAATAGTGAATCATCCAGTGCTCCTAAGTTTGCTCAAGATCATTTATCTTCCAATCTCTAAAAGAGCAGAAAATTTTTTGGACTCAAAGGTTCAGATCAGATCAAATTCTACAAAGAAGATTCTATCAAGATCTGTTGTTGATCTAGTAGAAGCTATTCTCATCAAGCGTCAAGAAGACTCTAGAGTCCAAGATTTATTCTTCTGAGGCTAAGTAAAGTTGTAACAAACTTATAAAAAAAAATTCATGTAGGATTTCATTGAAATCCGAGTGTAGGATCTTGTGTGACCTGAGGTAGGGTTTTGTTATAAACTTGAGGTAGGATTCACGGACAGAATCTGAGTTGTAGAATCTCCTTGAACTCTGAGGTATGGTTCTGGATTGAACCTGAGTTAAGGTTCTGCATTGAAACTAAGGTAAGATTCCAGTTGTGAATCCGAGTGTAGGATCCTGAGCTATGGGTTTTTAGGTAGGGGATCATCTAGTATCCCTGAGGTAGGAGTTTAACTCCGAGTTGTAAGATCTGCGGATCTGAGTTGATTTGGTTGAAGTTGTTGAGGATTGCATACTACTAGATAGGCGAAGAGGGAAAGTGGACTACCCAACTCGGGGAACCACTATAGCTTTCTATGTTTGTGGTGCTTGTTGTGATTGTCTCTTTAGTAGTATTATTAGTCTATAAATATTTTAAAAAGTAGACCTCACATATTCACCCCCCTCCCCCTCCAGGTGAAGATTGACATCCTATAACTTACAATCACTACGCCTATCATTCCTCCTGGGTGTTGGTTGCGGTGGCATTTCCTACCCCCTTATTCTCTTTGAGCTCCTCTCGAACTGCTGATGATGCGCCTCAATTGCCTCGTCACCTACAATCTAGGCCTCAACCCAGTGAATGAGTTTGGGATAGCTTGGCATAGTCTCCCATATTAGCATTGAGTAAAAGCCACTAGAGCAGAGCCCTTCGATAAAATCTTCCCTCGGATGCTTGGGACCGACCTCTAGAATTTTATGTGCCTAGGTGGTGAAGCGCTAGATGAATTCCTAAAGTGTCTCCGCCTCATTATGGTGGATTTAGGAGATGTGAGAGGGGTCCTGGAGGATTCGGCATTAGCTATGAACAGATATGTGAACATCAGAGTTAACTCTACAAAGATATTAATCTTTCCCACTTTTAGAGAATGGAACCAGGTGCGAGCATAGTCCTTCATATTCACTGGGAATACTTGGCATTGTAGTTGGTCAATAGCATTGTAGATCCTCATGAATGTGGTGAAGTGGTTGACATGGTCTAGCAGATCGTCGATCCCATCGAATGTCTCAATATTTAGGAGTTTGAAATCATGTGGGATCAGATGCACTAGAACTAGGGTGTCAGCGGGGAGCGGCGATGGAGAGGGCAATGTGCTAAAGTGGCCCATCCCCCCGACTTGTCTGTATTCTTCTACGATCATGTATGGCACTTCTTTGCGAGTGAGCCTCCCGACAATGCACTCATTACCTACTGTTCATGGATGGGGGTGATGATAGTTTCCTTCAGGACCCTAGCAAGTAAAGTTATGTGCACTGAGTTAGCTGCGTCAGAAAGTGAAAGAATATGGATCTATGTCATCTAGAGGGGGGTGAATAGGTGTTTATGCTTTTTAAATTAATTACAGCAGATTAAAAGACAAATCACACATAGTACAATCATACCACAGAGAACATAAATATTTAGAGTGGTTCCCTGAGATGGGTACTCCACTTTCCCCCTACGCCTATATAGCTGTGTGCAAGCCTCAACAAAAATTCCTCCAAACTCAGATCTACTACTAGATATCTTACACCTCATAGTACAAAACTCCTACCACAGGAACAATAATAATTTTCCTACCTCAGATCCCAAATACTAGATCCTACAACTCAGATTCAACCTTGAATCGTACATCAGGTTCACACAAAACCCTACACTAAGATCTTAAAAGATCCTACCATAGAAAATATAATTTTGTTTACAATAATACAAATAGACTCAAGAAATATGTTTCTTGTAAGGATTGAGTCTTTTTAGGCTTCTAAGCAGTTAGCCTTCTCTGGTTCAGCCAAGATCTTCATTGAATCTTCTTTTTGGAAACTTAGATCAGACTAACCTAGAGATCCGAGAACTTCTTACTCTGATAAGATTGAGAGTGAAGAACCTGGAGCACACTATGAGAACAAGATTCTTGAATAATTCTCCTTCAGCTTCTTGTCCTCAAACTTTTAATATCTTGACAACAACCTTTTGATTTTCTGAGGAAAGCAATGTTCTATCGCGGTCGTCACTTAAATTGTTAAGAAGATTGGTGATTCTTATAATTAGGGTTTTCATCTCATATCTTATTAGTATTTATATGAGAGTCAACCCTTAATGGTCAAAAACTAGGAATACTTAATGTCAAATATTTCTTTCCTTAAAGGTCTGATGTGATTGGCGCAATCGGAGGTGGAAATCTTTGAATTTCTGCTTATTTAACTATCTCGACGACATTTGCATTGTCTCGATGATATTTCATTTCTTCTAGATGATACTTGTGGTCCACAAGACGATATCTGTGCTCAACACTACCACTATCTTCAAGAAGAATATTAAGCTTATCAAGATGACATTTTAGCTTGTCAAGACGATAAGTCTTAGCACTTTGATCTAAGCATTGTCTTGGCAATAGGGGTGCCATATCTAGATGAAATTGTTGGGAAAACCCCTTGTAATTTATCTCACAAATTATTTAAGTTGATTTCATAATTTAGGTGTTATTACACACATTGTGTAGAAAGGGTAAAATGGTTATTAGATGTCCTAGGATGTCACACTCACCTTAGAGTGTCAAGACAAAGTCAAGATAAACACAAATTCAGTTGAATTGATATTTGCATTGAATAAAAGTCGACGCAACTTCGACTAGATGTTGACGTAACTCTGACTGAAAGTAGAAGGAACTCAAACTATCTATCGAAGTATATCAAGTCAACGCAACATCAAAAGGATATCAATGTAGAAGGAAGAGTCTATCGAAGTTATCTTAGAAGTCGATGCAGCTTCGACTTCAACTCAACGCAGAAAGAAGAGACTGTTGAATCTTTATTAGAAGTCGACGCAACTTCGACTTCAACTCGAAGCAGACGATGAAGTTAAAGTTCAAGTCTTCAACTCAACGGTTACATCGATAAGGAATCGACGCAACGTTGACATCTGAGTTCAGCTAGAGCAAGGAATTTGAAGCTACTCTTATAAGAACTTAGAGGTGAATCGACATGAGGAATGGTGAAGTCGACGCAGCGTCGAATATAGTCTGAAAATAGAAGCTTTCTTCCCCGTCCTTCTAATACCTTTTCAGAGGGTTCACCATACTAAAGATAGTTCTCCAATGGCTCGTTTATTGCCAAGAAAGGAATGGAGTATTCCAAAAGAGAAAAAGCATCCTTGGAATGTTATTCAAACTTGATAGATGCGTCGGGAAAAAAGTAGAAAGAAAAATTCCATTACTTTACAGGACTGTCCAAAGGAAGAAACAAATTCAAATCCCATGATGGACAATAAATATGCAGAGAAGAGAAGAAAATAACAGAGCAATCAATACAATATTCTCAGGCAGTTGATTAGGGTTTCTTCCTCCTTCAACCCTGAGACAAGAATGAACATTATTCTGTACAGAAAAAGAAAAACAACTGCTTTTCCATGTTCTTTCAATACAACAGCTAATATTCAATAAGTTCTCAGAGAAAAGGATCAATCATACAACCCTTGCAAACATCACTATCATAAGCAGGGTACATCATATTCAAATTCTGAGAAAAATAGAATCTACAGCAAGAGAAAGCTTCTAAAGAATTCTTACAGAAGAATTCTATTCTACTCCTCTCTATTTCTTCTCTTTCTTTCACCAACTATAAAAGAGTTTTATTAATCCCATTTTCAAAGAATTCAGTGGTTCTAAGAGTCTCCTTATCAAGAGACTTTGTGGTTCTAAGAGTCTCCTTATCAAAAGACACAGTGGTTCTAAGTGTCTCCTTATCAAAAGACTCGGACACCGATTGTGCAATCCTACAATGGAGGTAGAAGAGTGGAGTACCCACATTTTGGGGGACCACTATAAAAATCTTGTGTCTTATGGATTGTCTTTTCTGTGTTGTCCCTCTTTATCATTTTCAATATTTATATTTCCTGCACTTGTTTATTCTATGTTGGTTTTGTTGTGTGCATAATACTTAGTATTATTTTATCGTATGCATAGTTAGGGTAGAAAGTTTTAAAACTCTATTCACCCCCACCACTCTAGAGAATACTCAGAGGCACATTGTGCACTTTCAATTTGTATCAGAGGGAGGTTGATTATTAAAAGGCTAAAACCTTGATGAAAAGACCTCCTACTCATTTTTCTTTATATTAAATATATTTTCTAAAAAGAAAATGAGTTCTAAGGATTATGCATCCACTAGACCACTAGTGTGTTGTAACGCCCCTGATTTTTTTCGTCAATTATTTTACGTACCCGTTGTGACGTAATTTTGGCGTGAGGGCGTTACGTCAGCTCTTTTGGTAGTGTTTCGAGCCTTAGCTTAGTTGGAGCTCGTGATCCAGATCGAGCGTGCGAGATTTCGCGTCGTTTCGAGTTAAAGTGAAGGTTTGGAGTAATTATCAAGATTTTAGCTTCAGAAGGCTTTATCCGGAGTTTGGCTTGTCGGAATTGAATTCTGACTTCGCCGTTGGATTCGTAGCGCCGTGTTTTAGTTAGGGTGCGAATTTCGTAGAAATCCGAGGTGTTTTGGTCGCCCTCGCAGTTTTAAGTAATTTGGAGGATTAATTAATTATTTAAATAATAAATTAGGTTTATATATAAGCCTAAAACCCTTCCCTTCCCTATTCATCTCCTTCCTCGATCAAAAGCAGCCGCCGAGGGTTAGGGCGAGAGCGGAGCTTCGTGGAGCCTTCAACTGGCGATTCCTAGGGCTGTAGTGGTCGGAATCGAGTTTGGTTTGAAGATTTGGAAAGCTCTCGGCGAGATCTTCGTTCTAGCGGTAAGCCTTTCTCGTTTCGTGGAGTTTTGGGAGCTTTGGTGGTGACCTAACCCCTCCTTTTGATCCGAAAAGTTTCAGGAATCTGTGCTCGTGTGTTTCCCTAGCCGATCCATAGCTTTCGGAGCGGAGATCTTCGAGTTTGCGAGGTTTAAGGCAAGTGGTTTCTTCCTCTTTCTCTCTTGATTCTTTTGACGGTTGGTTTGCTCGTTTTGAGCTCTTGTCATGCTGTTTAGCAAGAGTTTGTGTGTTTGGTGTAGTAACTTATGATCTAGAACCTTCCCTTGATTTTCTCCTCCTCAATCTTACCCTAATATCAAGTTTTTTCCCCTTGTTCTTGCGGTGGCTCGAGAGACAGATTTGGATGTCTCGAGACATAGCTGATGTCTCGAGACATAACTGTCTCTGTCTTTGGGGATGTCTCAAGACATAGCTGATGTCTCGAGACATACCTGTCTCTGCACCTTTGGATGTCTCGAGACATAAGGGATGTCTCGAGACATAGCTGTCTCTGGCCCTTTCTTGTCTCGAGAGATACCTTTCATGTCTCGAGAGATTTCTCTTGTCTCGAGAATTACCCTTCATATCTCGAGAGGTCCCTTTCATGTCTCGAGAGATTTCTCTTATCTCGAGAATTACCCTTCATATCTCGAGAGGTCCCTTTCATGTCTCGAGAGATTTCTCTTGTCTCGAGAATTACCCTTCATATCTCGAGAGGTCCCTTTCATGTCTCGAGAGATTTCTCTTGTCTCGAGAATTACCCTTCATATCTCGAGAGGTCCCTTTCATGTCTCGAGAGATTTCTCTTATCTCGAGAATTACCCTTCATATCTCGAGAGGTCCCTTTCATGTCTCGAGAGGTTGCCTATTACTCGAAAATTCAACCTTCTATCTTCCGAGAAGTCCTTTGTAGTTCTCGGGAAGTCCTCATTTTGATGTGATTTTTGCATGATTTCCGGTGGTGGGATTTCAAAAATTTGGACGGGGCTCTGCCCCGCACCCCGCAAGGGCTCTGCCCCTTGACCCCGCTCGCTGATCGGTCAGCGAGACCACCGCCAGGGGAGCTGCCCCTTGCACCCCGTTAGGGGCTCTGCCCCTAAGACCCCGCCAGGGGCGCGGCCCCTTGGAACCCCACCAGGTGCGCATGTGATTTCGTTGCGATTTCCATGTTTAAATCTTGTGTCCTCTCAAGCGCACAGGGATGTTGCCAGTATCCCTTCGGTGCTCCTGATCTTGAATCCCTTTTGCTTGAATCCTTTTTCTCGTTGTGGTCTGATAATGTTTGAGTTTACTCTTATGATTCGTCATGAGTTATGCCTCTGATTACTTCTCCTCCTTCTTGAAACCTTGTGCCTCTTACAAGGGTACAAGGAGTTTTGCCCAAGTCTCTTGGGTGTCCTTGATCGTGAATCCCTCGAGCTTGAACCCCTTTTCCTTTTTGGTTCAATGACTCCGAGTTTCCCCTTATGAATCGTTTGATCAGCAGTTATCTCATGGTGACCCTATCCTTAGGGTGTTTCTTCTTAGTATTTGTGATGTTAGCAGTATGCGGTGATGTTGCTAATAACTGCATTGCGTCTTTGATCATGTTTACCTCCTATCAAAATTCTGAACCTGCTGTGATCTTGCAAATCTTTGGTTCTGCTTGTGATTCATCTTGATCGGTGTGTGCCTTGCTTTGACCCTATCTCTTAGGGTATCCCTGTTGATTGTTTCTCGGGCTTCGTCCCGTGTCTTAATGATTTAATTAAAATGAATATATACTTTTAGCTTTGCACGGTGGCCATTTCAAGGACGTGATCAGCAGGCGCTGCCTGTGTTCCTGTGGGCCGTGTTTGGGTGGTTGGGTCTAGAAGTACCCCCACCTGGATTTGGGCTTGGGTTGCGGAGGTAAGAAACCGCACCCGTTTATTTGAGCTGATCAGTCTCATGTATGAAAAATTTACAAGATAATTAATTTATACTTGCTCCTACTTATGATATTTGGTTGCACTTGGTGCTTTGCTTAGCTCCTTGTTTCAGAGCTTCTTTTTCAGTGAATCAGGCTTGGGTTGGTACCCCGTATGCCTTTATTGCTTGTCTTTTTCCTTATTTTCTTGCCACTTGCAATTCCCTTGCTGAGGCGTTCTTGTTTATTGAATGCCTCAGGTTCAGAGCCATAGCGGTTAGTGGAGTAGCCCGAAGTCTTCGGGAGTTTTTAGCTGCTGTTTACCCCGCTGCTACGAGGTAGTAGTAGTTGTTGTTGTTTGCTTCTCCTTGTGTTCAGACATGCTAGTTTGGGCCAATGGGTTAGTGTCAGCTTGTTGACGCCCATTGTGCCTCTTTGATACTTTATAGTTTACTTACCAGTTTATGCCACTGTTTTTAGATCTGATACCTTACTCTCTGGGAATGGTTTATGACTAGGTGCATTATAGTGATAAAATGGCTTTTCATTCATCTTCATCTCATCATTTTTAACTAAAACCCTTAGTTTTAAAGTCACCTAAAGATATTTTCTATACTTATACTACGCCTAGTTAAGTGCATATCATCTACTTTATGTCCTGCCATCACGTGCATATAGGACCTTAAATGAACTAAATCAAGTGTTTTCCGCTGCAGTTACATATATAATTTTCTCTGTGGACTAGTTGATCCACGAACTGAGAGACACAGTTCTTACTCTAAACCCTAATAAATGATTTCAAATAATGATTATCATGCAATCATGTTTTAAATTATCAAGTA
Source organism: Dactylorhiza incarnata (assembly GCA_033032865.1). Classification (NCBI taxonomy): domain Eukaryota; kingdom Viridiplantae; phylum Streptophyta; class Magnoliopsida; order Asparagales; family Orchidaceae; genus Dactylorhiza; species Dactylorhiza incarnata. Next base: position 7,073,512 of record JAWHQI010000124.1, on the reverse strand, counting down.
ATAGGATCCCGCCTGAGCGTCTGCAGTTGTCTCCTGCATGACGTGGCATCATGATGCGTATTTTCTCTTCCTCTGATATTCTTAATTCCTGAGAAAATGCGGGTTGTGACATGTGTAACCTAAATAAGTTTACTCTCTAGAAGGCCGAAATAAAGTTGTACATGAACTATCTTGATGAAGACATTTTTAATTTCATTATTACAGGTCCCCCAGCCCTAGTATGAAAAGATGCTAGTGGGATAGTCACACAAATTGCAGCCCCCGGAGCAGAGTGGACTGATGCTGAGAAGAAGTTAAAAGCATGTGATGCCAAATCCATGAATATCCTGGTGACAATAATGTCAAATGACATTTTTCAAAAAGTTGTTGATTGCAACTCTGCTAAAGAAATTTGGGAATCTCTTTCTAGATTAGTTGAGGGAATCTCAAATGAAAGAAAGGATTGAAAGTCCCTTCTCATATCCCAATATGAGAATTTCAAGAAAAAAATTGATGAGAGCATAACTGAAATGTATGACAGGTTCAACCTCATCATAAATGAGCTGAAGGACCTTGACAAAGAGATTTCTCTGTCAGAAATAAATGACAAGCTCCTCATGTGCTTCCCAAGCACATGGGATTCAAGAATCTGGGCCATCAGAGACTCTAGATGCCTCTGAAAAATATCAACTGATGCTCTGCTAGGCAATCTCAAGTTCTATGAGCTCTTACTAAAAAGCAGAGCTGAATCAGAAGTCTAGGAGAGAATCTCAACTCCTAACGAAAGGAAACTTGCATTAAAGGCTGATGAGGGAGATCCTTCCACCTCTAAAGAATAGATGTTCAATCTCTTAGCTAGAAGATTCTAGAGATGGGTTAAGAAAGAGGACTCCTGAAGGAAAGAGAGGAGCTCAAGCAAGCCAAGGTATGACAAAACTCCCAAAAAGGAAATTATTTGCTTCTCATGCAGGAAACCAGGACACTTTTCCACTGAATGTCCTGAAGAAGAAAAGAACAAAAGCAACAAGCAGAAGAAGGAACATAAGAAGAAATCACTCATAAAGAAGGATAAGAAAAGAGGGAAAGGTTTCATTGTTGAAACCTGGAGTGATTCAGAGTCTGAGCCAAGATCCTCCTCATCTGATAGTGATGAAGAGTCTGGAACTGAAGAAGCCTACTTAATGGCTATGAAAGACTCTACTGCTGAGAATCAGGTAACTATCTTTGATGATTTTGAATTTTCTTCAGAAGACTTCAAAGATTGTTTCAAAGAATTCTGTCAAGATTATATAAATAGTCAAAAGGAACTTAAGATAATCAGACTAGAACTAGAAGACCTTAGGAAAGACATTTTGTACTCAGTTAACTATGATCTGAAAGGTCAATTGTTTATGAAAGAGAAAGAAATGTACACCTTAACCAATGAAAATTTTGATTTAGAAAAGGAACTTGCAAAGGCAAAAGCCTTTGAGGGCTCACTCAATGGAAGGAGTCAAAAGCTTAAGGATATCTCACAAAATCTCTCCAAGATATTCAACCATCTTGGTCTATAATCACTACCATCCACTAGCATATTTATCCCTAGCAAACTTGCTTGGAAAAATCCTATAGCATTTATTAGGTCTAGCATGAATGAGCCTAATAACAACTCAGAACAATGTGAAGAACAAAATAATAACCCTAATAAACTCACAATATTTAATAGGGTACACATTACTAATCAATAAGGGATTCTAGGTAAACAACCCTTAGAAAAGCCTAATAAATATTATGAAAAGCTTAATAAAAAGAATCATACGTCGACTAGAACTCGACGCAGTTTTAAAGATGCGTCGAATGCAACTTGACGGAGTTCTGCATATGCTTCAAAATCAGCTCAAAGCAAGTATGTGGGTGCATCGAATTATACTCGATGCAATGAATATTCTACATCGAATCATTATCGATGTGACTATGCAGACATGTCGAATTACACTCGACGCAACTCTAAAGATGTGTCGACTTCTTATCGACGCATGCTTCCTGCAAGAAAATTTCAGACTTATATTCCTAGATGTTTCTGTTGTTCTAAAATAGGGCACATAGCCAAACATCGCTGGCATAATAATGCATCACTTCTACACCTAAAGGGGTATACTGAAAGACCAACTTATTCTTTTACAACTCCGTATGATGATAGAAGAAAGAGACCCCAGCAAGTGAGGGTCTATACTAATGTTTGATTTCATGTGTAGAAAGGAGATTGTTCAACCACAAACCAGCAGTGGTATCTGGAGAGTGGGTGTTCCATGCATATGACAGGAGCAAAAGAATTTCTGGACAACTATAAGGCCAAGCAAGGGCCCAAGGTAATCTCCACTCTGGTCAAACCAAAGGGTATGGTTTACTCAGGATTGGGGAAGTCTCTTTCTCTAAGGTAGCTTATGTTGAAGGACTTCAACATAATCTAATTAGCATTAGTCAACTGTGTGATGGTAAATACAAAGTTGTATTCACTAAGTCATTATGCCATATAGTTAGTTTTGTAACTAACCAAATTGTGTTGACTGGTCTTAGGAAAGGTAAGGTCTATGTTGTAGACTTTGAGTATACTAAGTCAGAGATTTGCTTATTCAACTCTCAGTTAGAAAACAATGAGTTGTGGCATATGAGACTCAGTCATCTAAATTTGAAGACCATTACCAAACTCTTTAATCTTAACCTAGTAATAGGCTTACCAACAGGTAAGTTCAACAAAGACCATCCCTGTAGAGCCTACCAACTAGGAAAGTAGATCAAATCATCATTTAAGCCAATTGATAAGAATGATTCCCCTAAAATCCTTTACCTGTTGCACATGGACTTATTTGGTCCTATCTCCACTTAGAGCTTAGCAGGTAAGTCCTATACCCTAGTTATTGTTGATGACTTTTCTAGATTCAGCTAGGTGTTCATCTAAGAGCTAAGTCAGACACCTTCAAGATCATCTAAAAATTCATTAGATAGATTCAATTTGAATTCAACACTCAGGTTGCTGTGATCAGAAGTGATCATGGTACTGAGTTTGAAAATTAGTTAATGTGTAGATTCTGTGAGGATGAAGAGATAAGATAAATCTTTTCAGCTCCTAGAACCCCCTAACAAAATGTGGTGGCTGAAAGGAAAAATAGAACTCTAATTGAAATAGGAAGGACATTATTGGCTGAATCAAATCTGCCAAAGTGCATTTAGGCTGAGGCAGTAAATATAGCCAACTATGTTCTGAATAGAAGTCTCATCCACAAAACTAAGTTAAAGACTCCCTATGAGTTATTGAGGGGAAGGCTCCGATAGTCACTTACTTTAGGATCTTTGGTGGTACTTGCTTTATCCTAAACAATGGGAAAAGTCATCTTGCCAAATTTGACAAGAAGTCTGATGATGGAATATTCTTGGGATATTCTACATCAAGCAAGGCTTATAGGTTCTATAATAAAATCTCTATCAAGATTGAGGAGTCTGTGCATGTAGTGTTTGATGAAGCTCGCATGTTTTACAAGGGGAAGGAAACTTCCACCAGCACTATTTTGCAGGAAAAAGATCAACTAGAAGATCAAGTTAAAAGGCTAATTATCATGGATCATCCATCAGAATGTCAAGACAAAGGAAAACAAAAAGTTGACACTAATTCAAATGAAGATTCTACAGCAGATGAAGAGGAACTTCCAGCACCTGAACTACCAGCCACTGAGATCATCCTAGAGAATTAAGATGATGACCCCACTATGTAAGACCCCCCCTCCCCAAAACTGAACCGGGTTCAGGGAGGGGGGATCTTACTGCCCAAGGACGTCCACTAGAGCTTCCTGGATGGCAACGGCCCACCCTCTTAAGCACTGAGTGGTCGCCTTGTCAGGAACTCGAATCATAACAACACATCAGAATCACATAGCGGAATCATTTAGAAAAATTAAAACTAGCACACGACTTACAATTATATAATAGAAAAGGATGAAGCCTATTGTTTACAAAATCTGTCTCGAGGATACATATCACTATAACAAAATGATCCTAGTCTAGTCCTATACTCTAGGACTCACGTCGCGGAAGACAGGGGGTGAGGCTGGAGTATCTGATCGGGCCATCTTTAAAGCTGGTAACTCATCTTGTGATGTGGGGCTTCACGCTGTCCCATCTCCTGTGATTGGTTATAAGAATAACCGTTAGTCACAGAGCTAAGAAGAAAACACATCCCCTCCCCGGATCTGTATCCTGGGGGCGGGCTAAAGGACAGAAATAAATAGCCGAAGCAAGGTAGAGGGTTAGTAGTAGGTGAAACATATATACGTATATATAGCTATATTGCCTACTAACCATAATTTCCATGAGGTGGCATAGACATGCGGTATGCAATAACACAACAAAACTATCTTGCGCATACTCACACTCAGGTATTCAAACATGTACACAAAAACTCTGTGTCGATACAGCTTAGACCGCTTTGCTTCAAGCGGGGTTGTGAACCCCGCGGGCCTCACCGATATGGTCGTCGGTGACAGTGGCCAGTCCTACCACTTACGAATGTAGTCGTACCGTATCACTCAGGCCCTCCCAAACAACTTGGTGTACTAACTGGATGTGAGCAACATCTGGGAATTCCGATATTTAGGCTAACCAGCGGAGGAAAAATTGTGGGTTCGGAGTGGTGACAATCCGTTGTGCACATCTCCCTGTCACCATGAGTCGTCAACCCTCACGCACCGGTATGAACAGTCTATGGGCGTGACCGACTCGCCACTTCCAAAACAATCTTCAAAAAGCTTAAACACAGAGAAAGCGCTTTAAGACTTGATGCGGCAGTCTTAGCTCGACCAGTCATTCGGCTTTTGACCGGGAGGCTCAGTGTTAGGAGGGCTCCTTATTTGGGGCTAACTTAGGAGGAGAGAATCAACTCCAGGTTTCCCCCAACTAAGGCCTCACAGAAAGCAGGAGAAGCATCGCTTGCCAGTAAACATCTCCTCAATGGTAACAAACCAGTCACCTAATGCCATGAAATCATCTCTTCCGTCAAACGTAGGAGGTCCTAGTCGATGCAAATGCGATATGAAGTTCATCTCTGGTGGCAGTAGAACTGGAGGCACCAAAGGAGCGGGAGGAACAGGTACAGTCTGACCAACTATAGGGTCCTGCACCACAGGTTGCTTCCCAGCAGCGAAAGTCATCAATGTCTGAATCTGCGATTGCATCGCAACTAACTGCCTGGACAGAGCCTCATTACTTTGTCGCGGACTTTCGATCATGGCCTCACTCTGCGCACTTGAGGACTCACTCTCCGATTGGGTGGTCAACCTCATCGCAACACGCCTCCGAGACATCTCTGCTAAAACGCATAAACCTATAATTAAAACTTAACCTTATACTAGAACAACACTACTTGGTTCAGAACATACATGTACAGATACTTGCCATTTCAACTACCTTTCTCTGGGATATTTTCATGATGATATGCTAAATTCGGGAACGATACTACATTGTCCCTCTTGACTCATGTGCAAAGGGCATGAATGCATGAATTTTTCCTGTTCATTTTGAAATCATGTGTGTACGTGTGCCATCATATAAGTCTTTAACATCTCACGAGTGCTTATGCAATGCTATGTAAGGTATGGTGTGTTATACATTCTAATAAAGGCCTTAATGCATGTTATGAGCGGCGTACACATGAAATATTATGCATCCCATACTACATAATATTGCATGTAACAAAAGAAAAATGTGCTAATGGGCATCTATGTGATGATGGTTATGCATCCCATACTACATAACCGTCACATGTTGCCTCCTATGGTGGATCCATATACAGACACATATTATGCATCCCATACTACATAATATGCCATGTATACTTCTTATCATGCTATGAGTGTAGTGTTCATGCTTCGGCCAAGACGTACAGATGACACATCGGTGTGTGTATGCAATGAAATCAAACAACTATACTATATCAGAATTTGTTGCTCGACCGACTTGTCGAACAACCTCCCTCTGATACCAACTGTCATAACATGCATTTTCTCCTAATTTAGGAATATCAGAGTAAGAGAAAATACACGTCATGATGCCACGTCATGCAGGAGACAACTGCAGACGCTCAGGCGGAAACCTATTACTTAATTAATCAAAACATGATTATATGATAAGTCATCATTTGAAATCATTTATTAGGGCTTGGGGTAAGAACTGTGTCTCTCAGTTCGTGGATCAACTAGTCCACCGAGAAAATATATGTAAATGCAGCGGAAAGTACTTGATTTAGTCCACTTAAAGTTCTAAATGCACGAGATGATAGGACATAAGGTAAATGATATGCACATATCTAGGCGTAGTATAAATATAAAAAGTATCTTTATGCAACTTTTAAGGTAAGGCTTTTAGTTAAAAAGAATGCACTGAGGATGAAAGAAAGGCCATTTTATAACTATAGTGCACCTAACATAAATCATTCCCAGAGAGCAAGATACACAAGATCTAAAAGTAGTGGAATTCAACTGGCAAATAAACTATAAAGTATAAAAAGGGCACAATGGGCGTCAACAACATGACACTAACCCATTGGCTCCAACTAGTATGTCTGAACACAAGAAGAAAACTAAAGACAACTACCTCGCAGAAGCGGGGTAAACAACAACTAAAACTCCGAAACTCCGAGCCACACCTCTAGCCACTACGGCTCTGAACCTGAGGCATTCAATAAAAACAAAGACCGCCTCAACAAGGGAATTACAAGTGGCAGAAAAAAATACGTAGAAGAGAAAATAAGGCATAAGGGGTACCAACCCAAGCCAGATTTACCGAAGGAGAAGTTCTAAACAAAGAACTAACCAAGCACTGAGTGCACGAATATCTTAAAGAGGAACAAGCATAGTTCAATTATCTTGTAAATTTTATTAAAGAGACTGATCAGCTCAAATAAAATGGGTAGCGGTCCTTTATCCTCTGCCAACCCAAAAGCCAAAAAACCGGGTGGTGGTATTTCATCCACTGCCACCCAAAAAGCCAAAACCAGGTGGTGGTACTTTATCCACTACCACCCAAATATAATTAAATTAAGATTTATATAAGGCACGAGACGTAACCCAAGATATCAGCACCATAACACCTTGAGAATAGAGTTACAATGAAATAAACACTACTCAACGATTCATAAGGGAAGACATAAGTTAAATGCACCACAACGGGTACGATATTTCAAAGAGGAGAAGTGATCGGAGGCATAACTCAAACACTAAGAAAATAGAGGGCCTTTCTCGAGGAAGTCAAGGGTTACGAACAACCATGAGATCAAAGGGGAATTTCTCGAGAATTTGGAGGAAGCAAACAAGGGATTTCTTGAAAAAATTAGGAGTAGACAAGGGCTTTCTCGAGAAACTAAAGGAAATGCACGGGATTTCTCGAGAAGTAAAAGGATCAGGCTAAGCACTTCTCAAGAACTAAAAGGGATCAGCACAAGCACTTTCCGAGAAACTCAAACAGCAGGAAGAATTAAGATAAAAGGGGGAAGTAGCAATCTATGAAGCCAACACTAAAAAAATATACAAGCCAAAAGTACAACCATAACCCATAAACAAGGAAAAACTGGGATTCAGGAAATAAGAAAGGAGGAGGAGAAAGCCACTTGCCTCAAAACCCGGCGAACCACGAATTTCTCCGCTCCAAAAGCTAAAGATCCGCCAAGGAATCACTCGAGCACGAAACCTGGAACTTCTCGGATAAAAAGGAGGAGTTAGGTCACTACCTCAAACCCCCAAAATCCAAGAGATAGGGAAAAGCTTACCTCTAAAGCGAAGATCTCACCGAGAGCTTTCCGAATCTACTCTCCAAATGCGATTCTAACTACAACAGCCCTAGAAATTGCCGGGAACTCCACGACAGCCGCTCTCGCTTTCTCACCCGAAAGGAATCTAGGTCGGCCGACAGGGAAGGCGGTGAAAAGGTAAAAACCTAAGAGTAAAGTATAAATACTAAGTCTCCGGAAATTCACCGAACCCAGCCAGTAGTTTGTCGAACCCAGCAAACCTACAGTTCGTCGAACGCAGAAAACCTACAGTTCGTCGAACGCAGAAAGCCTGTCGTTCATCGAACGCAGGCTGCGTGCCGTTCGTAGAACGCAGGCTGCCTGCCGTTCGTCGAACACAGGTTGCTTGTCGTTCATCGAACGCAGGCTGCCTGCTGTTCGTCGAACGCAGGTCGCTTGCCGTTCGTCGAACGCAGATATGGAATTACAAAAACATCCTCTCATTCTACTTAAACTAAGACGGCGAATAAATCACCTCGGATATTTACGAAATTTGCACCTAAACTAAAATTCAACACTACAAATCCAACGGCGAAGAAAGAATTTAATTCCAACGAGCAAAAATCGGGGTAAAGCTTCCCGAAGCTAAGATCTCAATAACTACACAAAATCTCGCACGCACGATCTAATTTACATACATTAACCAATCTAAGGCTCCAAACTAAACCTGACGAGCTGACATAACGCCCTTATGCCAAAATTACGCCACAGCGGCCACATAAATAATTAACGAAAAATTAGGGACGTTACAGGGGCGTCGGGGAGGGGGCAGCCCTCCGGCGAGGGTCCGGCATCCTTGCGCCGCCAACCGCCGCCGGGGATGGGGCTTTTCCCATACAGGAAACACGAGGAGGAGGGGGGAGAGTGCGGGTGCCGCCGGAGGCGCATCCTCCGGCGGCCATGCCGCCTCCTCCCATCAGGGCTAGGGACCCCAGGTGGGGACCTGCTCCCCCACCCCACCCCACCCCCCACCCCACTCCCAACGCCACCACTGGCGGTGGGGGTGCAGGGCTACGACCAGCCCTTCCCCCACCCAAACCTGGGCATAGTTTGGGGTTGGGATTGCGGCACTTTGGCGATTTGGGAGGGCGGCAGGCTGCCTTAGGGGAGTTGGAAGGAGGAGGGGGAGGCTTTCTACCTGAAGGGGAGGGGCTCGGGAGGTCGATGGGTGACGCGCTATTTCCACACCGTTAATTAGCGAGCATGAAATGCGGTACGACGGCAGTGCACCGGTCGTTGTCAACTAATTAAAGTAGGGAGTAGCTCCCCGAATATCGTTCTCAAAGGACCGCAAGTTAGGGAATACGATATGTTCGTTTAAGAAATTGATTATGGGGGTTCTAAGTTTAACAAAACAAGAAGGGGGTTTGGTTGATTTTATAGAACGGGAAATGAGAAAACTTAACACTATGCGGGTCGCAATCACCGCTTCGCTTGGTGGATGGGTTTAGTGCAGGCCGCGATGCCGTGCTTCGCTTAGCGGATGGCCGGTGAGCATATGGATGAGGTGAGCGCAAATGTGAGGGTTGAGGGTTGAAGGCACCTCTTCGCTATCGCTTCCAGCTCTTGCTAGAGCGGGTGCTAGAATGTGTGGGTGTAAGTGGAGCGAGAGCGGAGCGCATCACAACACAGCATAACGTAAAGACAAGTTCATAAATAAACTTCCATTCATAGACAAATAGATGTTCATTCAGTTCATTACAACTATTAGGAGTACAAATCACAAAAAGAGAAGGGGTAGAAGTAACCACGAGATGAGAAGCCTCGCCGCGGATCGTGGTCGGAATGGGGGGTCGTCACGCCTCCTCCGAGCTCAGTCCTTGGTTGCTTCCGGGATGTAGAGGCTGTCACTACCTCCAACTGCTGCCCATCTTCTTCTCAAAGCTGGGTTCACTTCTCCTTCCCCCAATGGAGATGTCTTCCACTTGGAATGCTGGCCGTAGATGGCGGAGAATGCTTCCGGAACCCTAGAATGACCTTAGGATCAATGGATGAAGCTTTCCCAAGGGGAGGAATGGAAGGAGGGACCTTGGAGAGGTGGAACGGCGGAGTCGCGCGCAGAAATCGCGCCAAAAACCTTGCTGAATACCTAAAATCGCGGAACAGCGCCTTAAATAGGGAGCAGAATAAGTATTGTGCACGGTCAGTGGCGCACGACCAATGGTCGTGCGCGAAGGAATGCCTGTGATCGTGCGCAGTCAACCTGTAGCAAAGGGAAAATAGAAAACATCGCACGGTCAGGGGCGCACGACCAGTGGTTGTGCGCGAAGACAGGCCTGTGATCGTGCGCATATCTTTGGTCCAATCTTGATCTGGGTTGGGAATTAACGCACGATCAATGATCGTGCGCCTGATCGTGCGCGAAGGAATGCGCACGATCTGAGGCTTTCTAGGCCAAAAATCACCCCGCACCATCGCGAACGTGCACACGACCCCAGGACAAGCAGGAAAAGTACAAATAATCCCGATCCGTGCACACCACCGGATCCATAACACAGGCATACAGTAATATATAAGAAAAACATGCCACAAGGGGAAAGGATTGCACAAAAGGCGCAGAAACGCCATGCTATCACTATAAGCGTATATGAACAGCAAATGTAGTGCAATGTCACTAAAACGAACCCAAATGAGGCCAGAAATCACTGTATAAACCAGACTCATCACAACCCCAGATTTACCTGTTTGCGCGTCCCGAGCAAACAAATCCGGCGGAGCGAGAAAAGACATAGTTGGGTTAGAAATTGCAAGGGCGGAGTAATATGCGAAGTCTCATACGCATGAGCATAGAAATCTAGTAGACAAAATTTCTAATTATACATATTAGTTTATAATTTTCTAAGAGCGTATTTATATATTACGTTTACTCAACAAGTGATTCACGGTGAATCATAAAGTTGTACATAGGAAGAAAGTACACTGAACACTGAGGCGAGCGTTGCCAAAGATCGGGACTCGGGACAACTCCATTGAAATCCATCAATGTCGGTGGCCATAGGCTTGCCCGTTCGCACTCTCTCCACGGAACTGGTATGACTCAAATGCGTGAATCAATAGGAATTTAGGTTTGAGATTAGGCTTGGGTTTAGGTGAGGTAAACAAAGATAAACGCGACGGCTCAGACACTAAACCCAAATGAGCTAGCACAGACAACTATCCTTATCACCACACAAACATGCGGGTACACTACACCCCCAGACTTGGACTTAACAACATGGGTGCGTGCACCGCCTACTCCCAAACTTATACTTATACGAATGAATTTTTCATTCAAACTCATATCTTTTTCTCTTTTTCATTTTTTTTTTCTTTTCTTTTCTTATCATTTTCAGCAAATTAACAATAACACAAATCCACAACTTCACAAACATGTCACCACATCAACAACCCAATTCCAGAAAATAATAAACAACTAAAGCTCAGATTTGGGTGTGTGACAAGGATCGGCTTTTGGGCTTTGGTGTGATAAAAGTGGGGCTGAATCAAAGAACGGGTAGGCACAATCGGGCTAACGAGGATATATCGATAGGAAAGGGTGCAAAGGCTCAACCGGGCCAAAATGATGGCCTATATCACATTCACGCAGTTGACCAACCGTATACCCATGTTTCAAGAATCGCTTGGGGCGAGTTCTAGCCACCGAGAAAGATAATCCTTCCTCCCGACTCGGGCAACACGAGACTAATGAACTTCTACACACATTCTTATGCTACTGTTTGATTCACACCGGATTCACCAAATTGAGTAAAGGAAACAATATTTATGCTAATAGAAAAATGTAAACTAAAAGCATAAAAATAAATTAAATCTACACGAATTCCTACGAGACATGAGCACTCGACTAGGAGCACTACAGGAGTCAACACAGTACTTCGTCTCGCAATCCTAACCCCGCACCATGATTTCCCATTCACACAACTGAGACGAGTTAGACTCCTCGCGCGCCTACAGCTAAGTGCGTTCACGTGGGTGTCCTGGTGTGCCATGAGATGAGCAATGCTACAATATAACACAGATTGTAAATCCTAGTATGTTGTGCACTGTGCATGTGCACGAGGTAACGATAACTCTTACTCCCCCAGACTTACACTAAGAAAAAAGCATGTTCGATAGTGGCATAAGCTTAAGAAGGCTAAGATGAGAGATTACCCTATGCTCAGAAATGATTATACCAGAAGATATGGAGTTTTGTTCAGAAGGCGGTGATCCCGCCGTGCTCCAATAGATGCGGACCTGCGATTAAAGAGATCTCAACACAAAAAAAATATAGCAAAGAAAGATAACAAGAAAGAACGAAACCAAATGGTCCCGAATGGGTTGTCTCCCAAGAGCCCTTTTGTTTAATGTCCTTGAAGGTGGACCAAATACCTGTATTAGAGCAGTTTTTATAAAGTCTAGAAATAAGCAAAAGTCAAAAGATCCTAATTATTATTACAAACTCAAAACAAATCAGCTATAAGCTGATTTGAAGTAGTAACAACTGATGAAAGAAAAAGGTCCGGGGACCTGGTAGTAGGGGTGGAATTTAAGTAGGATGCTCAGCCTCCAACTCCAAATCTCCTCATTTTTCGCTCTCTTCTTCTCCTCCAGTATTATGTCTTCAAAGAAAAACCGCTTGCCCCCTTGTAACCAATCCTCAAGGGGAAGCACCAACGATGATGAGGAAACAAGATGTTCCTTCACTGTACCTTCCTCATCCCGCCAGGCTTTCGACTCCTCCATGCATAAGGTTTGATCAACCGGAGGAGGGGCATCCTGCATCCTTGTACATAAAGAAAGGGGGTCAGGAAATAAATTGGAAGAAAAACTAAAAGAAATCTCATCTGAGGGGACAATCCCGGCTTCATCCCCCATGGGGTGCGGCAATGACAAACTGATGATATCATCGAAGACTCCACTAGACTCCACATCGCACACAATGGCCTCCTCAATAACTTGGACTTCCTCACACTGGACCGAAGCGGTTGCTTCAGCACAATCAAGGCTGTCCTCCTCCATGAGAGTGGGCACAACATTGCGAAGGTCTGCAACATCCTGCAAAGTGACCTCAATAAAAATATCAGCAACAGATGTAATTTTGTGCGTGGCGGGAGAGGACGTGCTTCTTAAGAGTTCGGGCTATTCCAAAGCCTTCAAAAGGTGAAGGTGGAAGTGACACGTAATCAGAGGAAGAAGCTGTGCTCGCAGAATTTGAAGATGGGACGATCTGGATATCCGACTCATCGTCATCAGCCAATTCGCAAAGATAAGAAGCACAGTCCTTCAAGGCGTGCTCTCTACTTTTGCAGAATAGGCACTGCTTTGCCGGCTTTGCCGGCACAAAAAGTGCGGCAGCCGTGTAAAGGTGCGCTAACGAAGGTGCAGTAGAGTAGCCAAGAGACTTATGGGCTCTGTACGGTTTCTGAACATCACCATACTCCGTGGGACACCTATCACTAGCGTGGGATGTGTCCCCACACCAACGACATCGGATATTCAAATGCGCCCACATGATATAGAAGAAGAAAATAACATACTGAAGAAAAACACAACCTTAAAACGAATTTCCAAACAAAAACAAATCACACACGCTTGTAGTCCACGGCAACGGCGCCAAAAACTTGACGCGCTATTTCCACACCGCTAATTAGCGGGCACGAAATGCGGTACGACGGCAGTGCACTGGTCGTTGTCAAGTAATAAAAGTAGGGAGTAGCTCCCCGAATATCGTTCTCAAAGGAACGCAAGTTAGGGAATACGATTTGCTCGTTTAAGAAATTGATTATGGGGGTTCTAAGTTTAACAAAACAAGAAGGGGGTTTGGTTGATTTTATAGAACGGGAAATGAGAAAACTTAACACTATGCGGGTCGCAATCACCACTTCGCTTGGTGGATGGGTTTAGTGCAGGCCGCGATGTCGTGCTTCGCTTAGCGGATGGCCAGTGAGCATATGGATGAGGTGAGTGCAAATGTGAGGGTTGAGGGTTTAAGGCACCTCTTCGTTATCGCTTCCAGCTCTTGCTATAGCGGGTGCTAGAACGTGTGGGTGTAAGTTGAGTGGGAGCGGAGCGCATCACAACACAGCATAACGTAAAGACAAGTTCATAAATAAACTTCCATTCATAGACAAATAGATGTTCATTCAGTTCATTACAACTATTAGGAGTACAAATCACAAAAAGAGAAGGGGTAGAAGTAACCACGAGATGAGAAGCCTCGCCGCGGATCGTGGTCGGAATGGGGGGTCGTCACGCCTCCTCCGAGCTCAGTCCTTGGTTGCTTCCGGATGTAGAGGCTGTAACTACCTCCAACTGCTGCCCGTCTTCTTCTCAGAGCTGGGTTCACTTCTCCTTCCCCCAATGGAGATGTCTTCCACTTAGAATGGTGGCCGTAGATGGCGGAGAATGCTTCCGGAACCCTAGAATTACCTTAGGATCAATGGATGAAGCTTTCCCAAGGGGAGGAATGGAAGGAGGGACCTTGGAGAGGTGGAACGGCGGAGTCGCGCGCAGAAATCTCGCCAAAAACCTTGCTGAATACCTAAAATCGCGGAACAGCGCCTTAAATAGGGAGCAGAATAAGTACTGCGCACGGTCAGTGGCCCACGACCAATGGTCGTGCGCGAAGGAACGCCTGTGATCGTGCGCAGTCAACCTGTAGCAAAGGGAAAATAGAAAACATCGCACGGTCAGGGGCGCACGACCAGTGGTCGTGCGCGAAGACAGGCCTGTGATCGTGCGCATATCTTTGGTCCAATCTTGATCTGGGCTGGGAATTAACGCACGATCAATGATCATGCGCCTGATCGTGCGCGAAGGAATGCGCACGATCAGAGGCTTTCTATGCCAAAAATCACCCCGCACTATCCCGAACATGCACACGACCCCAGGACCTGCAGGAAAAGTACAAATAATCCCGATCCGTGCACACCACCGGATCCATAACACAGGCATGCAGTAATATATAAGAAAACCATGCCACAAGGGGAAAAGATTGCACAAAAGGCGCAGAAACACCATGTTATCACTATAAGCGTATATGAACAGCAAATGTAGTGCAATGTCACTAAAATGAACCCAAATGAGGCCATAAATCACTGTATAAACCAGACTCATCAATGGGCGGCTCGCCATGGGGAGGAGGTGGTGGTGGCAGTTTGGATGGGAAGAACTCTGGCAGAGGGGGAGGGGAGGGTTGGCCGGCAGGGGGAGGAGGAGGAGGAGGCTGAGGGGGGGGGGGGGGGGGGGGGGATGCATCCAGGGAAGGGGGTTGGGCCCTTCCTTTTATAGGGGAGGAGGGGGCCCTCCCTCCCTTTACTCACGATGTGGGACTAAAGCGAGGTTAGGTGGGGGAGATATTTCCCCCCCCCCCCCCCCCCCCCCCCCGTCCCCTCCACTACCCTAGGGACTGCCCAATCATGGGCAGCCCCCTCCCCTTTGGGGGAGGAGATTATCTCTCCTCCCCCTCCTTTTTCTCCTCTTTTCCCCATTTTTCCAAGTTTGGGGGGAGGGGTTGACCAAAGTCAACTTAGGGTGAGGTCCTCCATGGTCCCGAGGGTCCACCAAGATTTACCGATGTCGATTCCGAGTTCGTGCTCTCTATATTTCGTGCGTTGTGCCGAGGCGGTCTGCATAATCAAAAATGGGCTTATTTTCTATATGACCTCGGATTGATGGTCAACGAGTTCCGTGACGTTCGTGTGGACTATACAAGTCTGATGGAAGTTAAATCGGAGAACGTTCGGTTACCGTACCCCAACGACTTCATTGCGACGCACAACAATACTTAAAATGGTTGTTTTCTCCAAATGACCTTGAATCAGAATGGAACGAGTTCCATTACACTCGTATTGGTTATACGAGTCTAATAGAACTGACGAGAGTCAAATCGGGGTACATTTGGTCATTGTACCCTAACGACTTAGTTGCAGCACACAACAATACCCAAAATGGTCATTTTCTCCAAACGACCTCGGATCGTACTAGAACGAGCTCTTTTACACTCGTATTGGATATACGAGTCTAACGGAAATGATGGGAGTCAAATTAGGGTACATTTGTTCCTTGTACCCCAATGAATTAGTTGTGGCGCGCAACAATACCCAAAATGGTCATTTTCTCCAAACGACCTCAGATCGGAATGGAATGAGCTCCATTACACTCGTATCGGTTATATGAGTCTAACGTAACTAACGAAAGTCAAATCGCAGTCCCCTAGTACACAATCCTATAATGGGTCATTCTCTATCGCTCGGGCTAACTTTTATTGGGCTCACTAGGGTCTAGTGACCCAATAAAAGTTGGGATGTTACAATCCAATAAAAATAAATGGATTTTCGTCCTCGAAAATTTCCTAAAGTAGGGGGTTAAAAGGACATACCTAGGGAAAGAGTGATGGGTATTATTCCCAAACAAGCGTCTATGGTTCCGAGGTAAACTCCTCACGTCCACAGTTTGACCATAAGATCTTGACCATCGTGATGGTTTTGTTCTGCAGTTCTTTGATCTTGGAGTCTACTATCTTCACTGGTTTGAGTTGGATGGATCGGTCAGATTGCATTGATGCTGGTGGTGTGGAAAAATGTTGCTCCGGTTGGCGTAGGACACGTCTTAGCGAGGAGACATGAAATACGTCGTGAAGATTTCCCAGTTCAACTGGCAGAGCTAGCCTATATGCAACAGGGCCAATCCTTTCTATGATTTGATATGGGCCTCGATAGCGGGGATCTAGCTTTTTTTGCTTCTTTATTCGGGATACCCCATGCATTGGTTTAATCTTCAAGAATACCATGTCTCCCACGTTGAATTCCACCAGTCGATGATGTACATCGTGATATTTGGCTGGATGGCTCTGTGCCTCCAACATCCGTTCTCGAATTAGCCTTATAGCCGTCGTGGTATCATCTATGTAGGTGACTCCTAAAGCTTCTAGGTCTTCATCTTGTGCCCATGATAATGGTGTTCGACAACATCTTCCGTAGAGGGCCTTGTATGGTGCCATTTTGATGCTTTCCTGGAAGCTGTTATTGTAAGAGAATTCTACCAAGGGCAGTACATGTTCCCAAGGTTTGTTGTGTTCTACTATGCATAGTCGGAGGAGGTCTTCCATGGTTCTGTTCGTCCTTTTGGTTTGCCCATCAGTTTGGGGATGGAAAGCGGTGCTAAAATCCTGTCTGGTTCCCAGATAAGCTTGTACTCTCCTCCATTCTTTTGATGTAAAGCGCCCGTCGCGGTCAGACACGATTGACTTGGGTACCCCCATGAAATCAGACCACTTGCTCTATAAATAGCCAGGCTAATATGTCGATGTCGTTGCCTTGTCTGTTTGGGATAAAATGGGCCATTTTGGTGAGGCGATCTACTATGACCCATATTGAGTCGTTCCCTACACGAGATCGGGGTAAGCCATGAATGAAGTCCATGGAGATATCTTCGAATTTCCATTCCAGTATGGGCAGGGGTTGTAGCAAACCTCCTGGGCTATGATATTCTGCCTTAACCATTTGACAGGTCTGGCAATGTGCTACATAATCGGTGATGTCCTTCTTCATACCTGGCCAATATAACGTTCTTCGTAGATCTGTATACATTTTCACTACTCCCGGATGTATTGAATACCTTGATTGATGTGCTTCGCGGAGTATCTCTTCCCGGATTCCTTCGGCAGAGGGAATGAATATGCGGTGTTCGTACTGCAGGATGCCATCATATAGATTGTAGTCTTCCTGAACGCCGTGTTGCAGGGTCTGACTGATTGGGGCCGCCTCTACATCGATCTTCTAGGCCTCTCGTATTCTATCTCTGATGTCACACTGTATCTCCATCCAGTAAAGTTGGGCCTGGTACTCCATCAGGTTCCTGTGGGTGATGAGGATGATATCCAAGTCTGGCAAGAACTTGACTAATTCTTCTGGTATCATCTCTAGCCAATTTCCGGCCATCGGAGGTTTCCGATTTAGGGCATTTGCAACCTTATTTGCTTTGTCGGGGTGGTATTTGAGGGCGAAGTCGTAATCGCATAGGAACTCCAGCCACCGGCGCTGTCGGAGATTTAGCTCTTTCTGGGTGAAGATATATTTGAGGCTCTTGTGGTCAGAGAAGATCTCGCATCTTACTCCGTAGAGGTAATGCCTCCAAACTTTTAGTGCAAAAACTACTGCACCCAGTTCCAAGTCATGGGTTGCATTGTTTAGTTCGTGAGGCTTCAGCTGTCGTGAGGCGTAGGCGACTACCTTAATGTGTTGCATTAGTATGGCTCCCAACCCTTTCAGCGATGCGTCAGCGTAGATTTGGAAGCCCTCAGTGCCTGAGGGGAGCGTCAAGATTGGGGCCGATATTAGTCGGTTCTTTAGTTCCACGAATGTTGCCTCGCATTCGGGAGTCCATTGAAACGTTGTATCCTTTTTGGTGAGGAAGGTGAGGGGTAAGGCAATTTTAGAGAAACCTTCTACAAACTTGCGGTAGTAGCCGGCAAGGCCAAGGAATCTCCTGACATCTACTACTGACTAAAGCGGCGGCCAGTCTCATACTGCTTGTACCTTGGCTTGGTCCACCGCTACCCCTTTCTTGTTGACCGTATGCCCAAGGAAACCAACTTCCTCCATCAAGAATTCACACTTGCTAAACTTCGCGAAGAGCGAGTGTTCCCTTAACTTGAGCAAAACCATTTGGAGATGCCTGGAATGATCGGTCTTACTCTTCAAGTAGATGAGTATATCATCTATAAAGACAATCACAAAGTGGTCTAAGAAGGGTTCAAACACTTTATCATTAGGGCCATGAATGCGGACGGGGTATTGGTCAGCCCAAACAACATTACCATAAATTCATAAAGCCCATAACGGGAGCTGAAGGACATTTTGGGAATGTCCTCCTCTCATACTCGGAGCTGATAGTAGCCAGACCTTTAGTCCATTTTGCAGAAGACGGACGCGCCTTATAATTGATCGAACAACTCATCTATCCTAGGTAGTGGATACGTATTTCGGATGGTGAGTTTGTTTAGTTCCCTATAATCGATACAGAGACGCAAGGATCCATCCTTCTTCCTGACAAATTGTACTGGATCTCCCCAGGGCGAGGTACTCGAACGAACGAAACATGCGTCAATTAGCTCTTGTAACTGTATCTTGAGCTCGACCAGTTCTCTTGGGGCCATTCGGTACGGTGCTCGGGACACAGGTCGAGCTCCATGAGCTAGTCCAATTTGGAAGTCCACTTCCCATTGCGGAGGCAACCCAGGAAGGGATTCTGGAAAGACATCTGGGAAGTCTCGAATTATGGGTATTCTAGAGAGTACTTGCGTCTTGTCCTCCATCTCAAAGTAGATTAAGTATACCTCATCCTTTCGTCGGACAGCCTTGACGGTTTAAGCAAATGTTAAGATGATGTCGGTGACGGAGGGTATACCTGCTAGTGTGATAGCCTGCCCATTTGGGTTCCGGAGGTGGATTTCTCGAGTCGAACAATTGATTTGGGCGCTGTGCTCGGCCAACCAATCCATTCCTAAAATGATATCGAACCCAGTTATCGTTAGAATGGTTGCGTTGATTTCAAATTCTACGCCTCCCAGCATTGCTTGGAAGGAGCACTTTTCTGTGGACGTCATGTCTGATCCATCTAGGAGTCGTGTTCGTATCGACATTCCAGATGATCGCAAGGTATTCCCTTTGTCTGCGATGAAATTTTGAGCGACGAAGGAATGCGTGGAACTTGTATCAAATAGCATTTTAGCGGGATGACCTTCTACCAAAACTAAACCTGGTAATATATATATACTATGATCATATGATTTTTACAGATATACAAGGGGAGTAATCACTTGGACAAAACAGAAGCTACATCACATATCGTTTCAACCTAGTATGTCGTGACTAATGAAAGTATATACATATCACCACATCTGGTGCAGGCCCAAGCTGGAGATCTAATGCATATGCCTCGAGCGGTGCTGCTCTACCCTGTCTGGCCTGGTCTCTCCTGCCTGTAGGTCATCCTATGCGACCTCCTCGTCCTCGTCCTCTCTCCGTGGCTCCCTGCACTGCTCCTAAGCCGGGCCTACCCATAGCCTGAGGGCAGAAATCTCGTATGTGTCTGGGCTACTGGAAAAGATAGCGGTTCCATGTAAAGCGAACATCTCGTAGTGTGGCTGGGATGGCCTGAGGTGCTGGGGCTGGAGTTGCCGGTCGAGGCTGGGGTGCCTGCCTAGGATGGGGTGCCTGCCTATATTGCTGGTGACGCTGACACTATCTCCTATCTCGATCCTGCCTGATGATGGCGCAAATCTCGCACACCGCTATAGGCGGTAGCTCGACTGCGGCACAAAACGGTCCTGTACCGATCGTTCAAGTAATATAAAATGGGAATGAATCCCCAAGTATCTATCTTGGAAGAAACACAGTAAGGTGGAGTTAACTATTGAGGAAGGACTTGAGATCGAAGTCCTTAAGGTCGGATGGATTGCGAAAGGGGGGTGATTTTGTTTGTGGAAAATAAAATGAAAGCTACAACTACTCCTATGCAATGTCGTTATGCAATGCTTCGCTGGCGGGATGGAAACTAGGCAGGCCTTGAGCGCGCTACTTCACTAGGCGGATGGGCGAGTAGGCTAGCGGATGAGGTGAATAAGTGCGGAATCGAACAATGCAGGCCTTGAGCGCACTGCTTCGTAAGGCGAATGGATTACACGGGCCGCTATGCCACGCTTCGCTAGGCGGAAGGAAGAGTAGGCTTGCGGATGGAGTGGGTCACACCGGCGGAATGAGGGTCGCAAGCACCTCGTCAACAAGCACGCCACTAGCAATTGCTAGTGCGGCACACCAACACTCACACCACAATCTCCACTAAATCACACCTCATACACACTTATAAACAAGATGATTTCATATAAATGAAATAACATTACACACATGGTTTATAGTGCTCATCATCAAAAGATAGAGAAATCCTACCCTAAATAACAAATCAAGAGGAAAATGAGTAAAGGAATCAACCACGTCCGAAGCCTTGTTGGGATTCACAGTAGGAATCGCTGGGTTGTCAATCCACGTCCAAACTCGGTCCACAACTGGGTCCGGGGTAGAGGAGGGCTGTCACTTCCTCCCAATGACCCGTCTTCTTCGTCTCACGACCCGATTTACTCCGATACATGATCTCCTTGCTTGGTATTGATGTTCTTTGGGCTAGAATCCTCTCCTTGAAGGCTCTTGGATGATGGAGGGTGAAGGAGAACGAAGAGCCCCTGAAAATGGTGCTGAAAAAGACCTAAAATGCGGGTTAGGGCGGAAGAATTCGTGAAAACGCGTATTTAATTATAGAAAGAAGAATTTTGAATGGGCACGATCAATGGCGCACGATCAGTGATCGTGCGTCAAGGAATGTCAGTGAGCGTGCGGGAACAAACTGTAGCAAAATCCAGAATGCAAAATATAGCGCACGATAAGTGGCGCACGACCAGTGGTCGTGCGTACTATGTCCCGTGGTCGTACGAAGTGCCGGACAGGCCCATTTTAAGTGAGAATTAATGCACGATCAGTGGCGCACGACCAGTGGTCGTGCGCACTAATGTCCAGTGCTCGTGCGCAGTGTTCCTATGCAGTTTTTGCGTCCCGGAACACTCGCACAACCCTCGTGTCAACATGAAAGATCGTCGGGCCACGCAAATGGGCATTCCACACATTCTCAAATATAGAAATTAAATTGCAACATAAATCATGAGTAAGATAATCATGAAAATACACCGAAACGGGCCTAAAAGTGCACATAGCATGGAATATCAAATATGAATGAAAACATGCCTAAAGTGTAGTGCAAAGACTAGATAATCGGCCCAAATGAGTCCATAAAAGTGTATATAAATGGGACTCATCACACCCCCAGACTTAACTGTTTGCGCATCCCGAGCAAACAAATCTGGCGGAATATGAAAATGGTAGTTAGCGTAGAGAATTGCAAAGAAAGAGTACGGTGCGAAGTAACATACACATGCAAATAGAAAATCAGCAAAAGAAGATTCTAACTATGCTTACTAAATTACAATTGTGTCAATGCGTAAAATAGAGATTTATTAGTACTCAAATGGTGAATCATGAAGAATTTGTGCGGTCGTGCCCGGTGTGAAAGTAAACAAGCCACTCAGGAGGGTGTTGCTAAAGACCGGAATTCAGGGATAACTCCGCTGAAATCCATCAACGACGAGAACCATAAGCTTGTCCGGTTACACTCTCTCCACGGCGCTAGCAAACTCAAAAGTTAAATCATTAGGACTTTCAGGTTATAATGGGGCTTGGGATACGATATCATATTCAATGATAAACATGATGGCTACGCAACCCGAATGAATTAAAAGACCAAGCTGCACCTGAACAAGTCCAAGACAAATGCTAGTGTGACACACCCCCAGACTTAGCTTGTAAACTGTGTGTGCACACAGCCTACTCCGAACAAACACCAACCGAATTTTTTTTCTATTACGCCCGAGGGGATTTCTTTTCATTTCAGAATTTTTCTCTTCAGATTTTTACTTCTAACTTCATTTTTTTCAATCATTTTATCCCCCAATTGGTTTACAAAGGTGTGTTCAGCACACAATATAATAAAAAAAATTCACATCACCAAAATTCCATATTTCACACCCAAATAAAAAACATAACTTCAGTTAACTCACTACTTGGTTGCGATAATAGGATAAGCTTCAGGTTTTGGTGATTGGAAGAAGAGCTGAAACAAAGGAGGGGTAGACACAAATTTGGCTTGCAAGGGTAAGCGAATGGGTCATGGAAATCAAAGCTCAAACTAGCCAACTAGATGGCCTACGTCACGCTCAACTTATTGAGTCGCTCTCACCCATGCTTCGAGAGTTGCTTGGGGCAAGTTCTTAGCCCGCGAAAAAGATAAACCTTCCTTCCAACTCGAGCAAGACACAACTAGCGCTCGCTTACACACAACACTGTGCTACCACAAATTTCATTCACATTCACCAAGTGAGTATAATAAATCAAAAACTACGTAAAAACACTAATTGTAAATTAAATGCATAGAGATAATCTAATTTTACTCAGATTTCTATGGGAGCATGTGAATGCGACTAGAACACTACAAGAGTCAACATCGCACTCATATTTGCAATTCCTAAGCTAACATTCTATTTCACAATCCTAACCAAGATAGCGTGTTCGGAACACAAAAACAGGTGAGTGTGCGCACGTGCGGGTGAATGGTGTGAAAAGAAAATGAAAAAAACTACTAAATATAATTGAAATAAGATATTCTCCTAGTATGCAATGCAGGGTGCATAGTGGAAAGGGTAACCATAATTCGCTCTCCCCCAGACTTAATCTAAGCAACATGGTAAGCATACATAACAATATGAACTTAAATAGATGCTAGGAGAAGAGGTTACCTCATGCTCAGAAATGAGCATACCAGAAGATTGGCGTGAGATTCAAGACAAAACTGCAGCATCCCCGAACCAGAAAAGATACCTGCAGGGGTCAGCTCCGCAAAAACAAAAGAAAATAGACAAACTAAAATAAACTACAGCTAAGCAAACAGGATTAGATGAAATAAAAATGCATGAAAAGTAAGATAACTACTGGGGTTATTGTCTTCCCAGCACGACTTATTCAGAATTTTAAGAGTTCTAGCTTATTGGAGTATGAAATAGGAAATGAACAGGTAATTGTTCTAATATGAGTGTCTGTAGCGGGTACCGATACGGCGATAGAGCAGTTACTACCCTGCCTAAATAATAGTACCTGCTCAACACAGGTAGAGGAAATAGGAAGTAAGAAGAGGAGGAGAGCTGGTCCTCACTCATCTCACCACAAAATAAATCCTTGCCCAGCAAGGTGTCGTCAACAGGGAGGTGGCAGGAGGAGAAGGCAATAGATGGAGCTTCCTCGACGGAGGAGGAATAAACCTCATCACATGAGAGGATGCCCATATCATTGACTTGGGCAATATGCACCAAATCCTCCTGAAGTACCTGTGAAGACTCAACCTGCACAGGCTCAGATGAAGAAAGGGGGTCAAGGAATAAAAGAGAAGAAGAACAAAAATAATCAAAAATCGGGGGAGTGGTCCCGGTCTCACTCCCAGCAGGATCCAAACATAGATCACTGTCGGTGTCATATGAGTCATAGCGAGGTGAATTCGGGAGCTCAAGGTCCTCTGTGGTGAGGTGGACCTCCTCATCCAATAAGGAAGTACAAACCTCCTCATCAGAAGAGGAATCCTCCTCATCCCACTTCGGCGCATCATCGTGTGCCAAGGAGTCACACTCCCCATCAGAGAGAATAGCATCCTCGTCCCACTTTGATGCAACCTCAGGCTCCGAATGAACCTCCTGCACAACATCATCAACCAACTCAAAAGGAATAGGAATAAAAAATTCTTGCAAAGAAAGAGGAGGAACAACGATACTAACATCCGGGAATATATAAACAGGTTCCTCTGGGGGTGAATCCAAAAGAGGAGATGAACGCAAAGGGAGAGGAATCTCCACCACGTCATCACACTGAGCAGTTGAAAGTCTGATGGGAATATCCGCAGCAGTCCCCCATAGACAAGGTGGTACTGCGAACTCATCATCAGAATCAGAAGGGGCAACCAAATGAGAGGTGGATGGACAAACACGGACATCTGGTTCATCATCCATCTCCAAATGGCGCTGGAATTCTGCACAGTCTTTCAACGAATGCTCAGTGCTATGACAACACAAACATAATTTTCTATTCCTCGTCAGTCCTTGCGGGGCCGGTGAGGAATACAAAAATGATGGAAGTGGCGAAGAAGAGCGACCATAAGACTTGGGTTCAGTGTATGAAGTGTCGTAGGAAAACGATGCTTCATGCACTGAACCACGAGAATTATGCCCACCATCTTCAGTGGGGCACTCATCACTAGAATGCCTAGCATCCCCACACCATTTGCAACGGATATTTAGATAAGCAAACATGGTGCAAAGGAAGTTAATTCACCAATAGAAATATTCTAAGCAAGAATTAACTATACACACACAATAAAATTGAAAACCTGCTTTTGAAAAATTGCAAATAAAGATTAGAAACAAAAAATTAAAAGATGTTACTTATATAACAAGAAATACAAAAGATGGTATAAGCAAAGGGCACAAGGGCTTCTATCTCTTGTCTCCCTCTCCAGCAAACTCACACGTCTGTGTTCCCCGGCAATGGCGCCAAAAACTTGATGGCGCAAATCTCGCACACCGCTATAGGCAGTAGCTCGACTGCGGCACGAAACGGCAGTGTACCGATCGTCAAGTAATATAAAATGGGAATGAATCCCCAAGTATCGATCTCGGAAGGAACACAGTAAGGTGGAGTTAACTATTGAGGAAGGACTTGAGATCGAAGTCCTTAAGGTTGGATGGATTGCGAAAGGGGGGTGATTTTGTTTGTGAAAAATAAAATGAAAGCTACAACTACTCCTATGCAATGCCGCTATGCAATGCTTCGCTTGGCGGGATGGAAACTAGGCAGGCCTTGAGCGCGCTGCTTCACTAGGCGGATGGGCGAGTAGGCTAGCGGATGAGGTGAATAAGTGCGGAATCGAACAATGCAGGCCTTGAGCGCACTGCTTCATAAGGCGAATGGATTACACGGGCCGCTATGCCACGCTTCGCTAGGCGGAAGGAAGAGTAGTCTTGCGGATGGAGTGGGTCACACCGGCGGAATGAGGGTCACAAGCACCTCGTCAACAAGCACGCCACTAGCAATTGCTAGTGCGGCATGATAGTGCATTATTTATAGTTATTTTTATATAGTATTTTAGTAGTAATTAATTAGTTTTTATATAATTTTAATTTAATATATATCTAATTTGCTTTGTTTTATATTTTCAGGGACTTTGGGGCTGCTAATAGCAATTTCAAGCACATAGCCGTGTTCAGGGGAAATTCTGGAGCATTTCTGCAAAAACCCTCAATACACGCCCCAGGTCACGGGCGTGACCTAGGGGCGTGACCATGGCCACGACCGTGTATCGCTTTCAGCTCACAGAACTCGCTGCCACGTCGGATTAAAGTTACACGCCCCAGGTCACGGGCGTGACCGGGGGCGTGACCTTCAAGTCACGGGCGTGACTCGCCCAACAAGCATTCAATTCAAGCAGTTTCTGCCGCCGAGTCGTTCCAGCTTACACGCCCTTGGTCACGGGCGTGACCGAGGCCGTGCCCTCTCCCTCAACTGCCAAATTAACTCCAGATCGCGCCGTTTCCCGCCGTTTCCTGACTCGGTCAAGACACGCCCTAGGTCACGGGCGTGACCTAGGCCGTGACCCGTCGAGATGATCAATTTTGGCGGTTTTTCTTCCCCAACGTTCCCGGGCTTTCAAGACGCAATTACGCAGCTTACACGCCCTTGGTCACGGGCGTGACCAAGGGCGTGACTCAGCAATTTTCTGCCTATAAAAGCCAGCTGCTGCCAAAGTGATGGGGATCCAGTCCATGCTTCGATTGGATCATTTCTAGTATAGTTTTCCTGCATTTTTAGTGTAACTTTATTTTATGTCTTGTCCTTTTATTTCCTATTTTAGATTTACTTTCCCAGCAATTGTAATTCTTCTTTCTTAGTTATAAAATGTTCTTTTTCTTTAATCATGAGTAGCTAATTTTGTAGCATTTGATCGGATGAATTCCTAAGCTTTTATATTTCATAATCTTTTATTCATTGTTTGGATTTTGAAAACTAAGATTTACCGTTGATTTGCAATTTTTTTGGTTTCATATTTCTAGGGTATGATAATCAAGTTTGATCCATATTTTAGTGTATCGAGAGATCCTTAAATACGGTAGATCGCTCATCGGTAGAAAGAATTGTTCGCACTCCTCGAGAGAGAGTGTCGCAAATCTTCCGGATTGGAGTCAAATCCAATAGTGGGGCTCACAGCATAAAGCAAGCTTAGGGGTTTCGACTGGCCGAGGGGTCTTAATCGATCAACCTAAGGTTAGGTGGTAGTTCTCTCGAGAGAGGTTCTATCATATTTTGGGAACCTCCACGGTCAAGTTTGTCTAAATTGATTTCTTCCGAATTCTAGATTTATGAAATATTTTACTTAAGAAAGATTCCCGATCAAATGTTTTTCTTCTTTTAATTATTTACAAAACTCTATTTTACTTTCGATAAAATAATATTAATTTGCGTGAGTAGAAGTAATCAACAGACCCGTGGAATACGACACTTGATATTTATTTGTTTTAAATATCCTATGCTATGACCGATAGGTGCTCTTGCCTATAGTTCGTAGAATTTGGAGAATATTATTTACATTCTAAATTTTAGCTATCAAGTTTTTGGCGCCGTTGCCGGGGAGTACTTTTTTGTTGATATTTTGAAAGCGTGAATTTTATTAATTTTATCATTCTCTTTCTCCACCCCCATTTCTCTTTTTGCTTTTTCTTTTAAAATTCACTTCTATTAGGTAACGGTTGTTTAATTTTCTTTTTAAAAAAAAAATGATGTTATCGCAGTTGGCCGCAAAAGTTGCCGAGCTTCAAAATAAAGTTGATCTTTTGGAAGCCGCGCGAATGCGCCAAATTATTTGTCATTTTTGTGGGCATCATCATTCTAGTGAGGAATGCTATTTTTCATTTCAAAAATTTTCTCATGAACATCAAATTAATTTTTCTACTGAAAATTATAATTTTTATAATGAAAATAATAATTTTTATGATGAAAATAATTTTTCTTTAAATAATGATTTGAATGAATTTCCTTCTTACTCTGATGTTGATTATTCATGGTGGCAAGGTCACCCGGATAGTTTTCAGTGCGAAAATGGAAATTCCTTCAATTATGATTTGCATTCCTCGCCTTTTCCACAAATTTGTTCTTCTTCTGATCTTGAAATTTTTCCGAATGTTATTTCTCTCACTTTAAATGTTTATTCTCAAGATCAAGAAGAACAATTGTACCAAGAATTTCGCAAAGTCATGGAGACACCGGACGAATTAGCAAATGAAAATTTTTCTTCTTCTCCTTCGCCCGCCCTTTCTTCTCATTCTCATGAAATTATAGTTCATGAAGAAATTGTGTCTCATGAATTTTCTCCCCTTTGCATTGATTTTTCTGATAATTCTTTTATTTTTGAAAATAAACAACCGACGCTTAATCATGTATTTTCGCAAGAAACTCCTCCTTGTGAAAAATTTTCTGACTCGCTAAATCCTGATTCTTTTTATACTAACGATTTTCATGTAGAGGATGAGCCGTTGCAACCAAACGTCTTCACCGATTCATTTGCCGCTCATCTCCAACAATCCAAATTACCTAAGGTATGTATAGGTAATTTGGATTCGCAATTTCACGCTAACGGACAACGGAAGAGTCAAGAGTATAGCGGAGGAGTCGCCGGGCAACGGATTTCGGCATGCTCACCTGAGCGTGAATTAAGGGAGTTGCCTGTGCATTTTCAATTTTATTTTCCTTTTTCCTAATAATAACCGTCTAGCTTAAAGACGGGAAAAAGAAAGCGCTCTTGGGAGGCACCCCTTGCTTATCTTTATTTTTCTTGCCCTTTACTTTTTCCGCATTTTATTTTCTTTTCCCTCCTACTTGGCTTATAAACATTGGGGACAATGTTTATTTTTAAGTATGGGGGTGTATTCTCCTATATTCAGTTTTTATTAAAAATCCAAAAAAAATTAGAAAATCTTTTTCAAAACTCACAAAAAAAATTGATTTTTTTTTATTCTTTATTTTCAATTTTGTTATAAAAATTTACAAAATTCAAAAAAATGTTTTCATTTAAAAAACTATTTTAATTTCCAATAAAATAAATTTTGTAATATTAAATTTCTCCAAACTTCATTTATGCAAAATTAATTTTAATTATGAGTTGTCTTTATAGGCTTTTTAAGGAGTTTTCTTTTTATGTAGTTTTAATCTTATATTTCTCTTCAAAATATGTTAGATTTAATTTTTAGATGAATTTGATTTAATGAGTTTTTCATTATCTTGATTTGCTTAGAATATTTCTTAGTTTTACTTTCTCTCTTTAAAATATCATAATTCAATTTTGTAGTAATTGTGTTAAATATCTCTAGATTTTACTTATATTAACTTGAACTCATAGTTTCTTGTAGATTGCTCAAATTATTTTCTATGCTCTTAAAATGTTTCTTTGGAATTTGTTTAGCCTTTAAACCCTAGCCCTTCCCCTACCTTTTTGTTAAACCCATTGTTTGGCATAAAAAAAATTTTGAAAAGATCATATGTCATGGGATGAGAGGATAAAATTCATCATTCCTAAACATATGCACCCAAATCAGTAAAAGATTATATGGCATGGAGTTGAGAGGATAAAATTCATCACTCCTAAACATATACATTTGGGATATAAAAAGAAGAAGAAATTAAAAAAAAAGAGATGGAAATGAGAGGATAAAATTCATCATTTCCCATATACAAAGTAACTTCTTCAATGCCAATTTTACCCCATTTAGCCAAGTTCACTTTTTTATCCAAGATATTATTGAGAGAGCATAGTTAATATTTTGTAGTTTTCTAAAAGTTTCTCATGATTGTAAAGTTCTTATAATTTTAATCTTGGAATATTTTGCTTAATTCAATGCAATTTTGTTTATGAAGATTTAGTTAGAGAATTTCAAAACTAAAATTTATTCTACTCATTTCAATTTATGAATTATTAATTATTTCTTATAAATCTGAATTTTAATTTCTTAACTTATTTTGACATGAGTTTTATGAGATTTGAAGTGCATAATTTGAAGTAAATCTTTTTGGAAATGTCCTATAAATTCTTCTCATACTTATAAATTAGTTTTTGCTCTGGAATAGCAAAAGCTTAAGTATGGGGGTATTTGATAGTGCATTATTTATAGTTATTTTTATATAGTATTTTAGTAGTAATTAATTAGTTTTTATATAATTTTAATTTAATATATATCTAATTTGCTTTGTTTTATATTTTCAGGGACTTTGGGGCTGCTAATAGCAATTTCAAGCA
The DNA here is from genome assembly GCA_033032865.1 of Dactylorhiza incarnata. Classification (NCBI taxonomy): domain Eukaryota; kingdom Viridiplantae; phylum Streptophyta; class Magnoliopsida; order Asparagales; family Orchidaceae; genus Dactylorhiza; species Dactylorhiza incarnata. The sequence continues at coordinate 7,043,754 of JAWHQI010000124.1, read as the reverse complement.
CATAGCCGTGTTCAGGGGAAATTCTGGAGCATTTCTGCAAAAACCCTCAATACACGCCCCAGGTCACGGGCGTGACCTAGGGGCGTGACCATGGCCACGACCGTGTATCGCTTTCAGCTCACAGAACTCGCTGCCACGTCGGATTAAAGTTACACGCCCCAGGTCACGGGCGTGACCGGGGGCGTGACCTTCAAGTCACGGGCGTGACTCGCCCAACAAGCATTCAATTCAAGCAGTTTCTGCCGCCGAGTCGTTCCAGCTTACACGCCCTTGGTCACGGGCGTGACCGAGGCCGTGCCCTCTCCCTCAACTGCCAAATTAACTCCAGATCGCGCCGTTTCCCGCCGTTTCCTGACTCGGTCAAGACACGCCCTAGGTCACGGGCGTGACCTAGGCCGTGACCCGTCGAGATGATCAATTTTGGCGGTTTTTCTTCCCCAACGTTCCCGGGCTTTCAAGACGCAATTACGCAGCTTACACGCCCTTGGTCACGGGCGTGACCAAGGGCGTGACTCAGCAATTTTCTGCCTATAAAAGCCAGCTGCTGCCAAAGTGATGGGGATCCAGTCCATGCTTCGATTGGATCATTTCTAGTATAGTTTTCCTGCATTTTTAGTGTAACTTTATTTTATGTCTTGTCCTTTTATTTCCTATTTTAGATTTACTTTCCCAGCAATTGTAATTCTTCTTTCTTAGTTATAAAATGTTCTTTTTCTTTAATCATGAGTAGCTAATTTTGTAGCATTTGATCGGATGAATTCCTAAGCTTTTATATTTCATAATCTTTTATTCATTGTTTGGATTTTGAAAACTAAGATTTACCGTTGATTTGCAATTTTTTTGGTTTCATATTTCTAGGGTATGATAATCAAGTTTGATCCATATTTTAGTGTATCGAGAGATCCTTAAATACGGTAGATCGCTCATCGGTAGAAAGAATTGTTCGCACTCCTCGAGAGAGAGTGTCGCAAATCTTCCGGATTGGAGTCAAATCCAATAGTGGGGCTCACAGCATAAAGCAAGCTTAGGGGTTTCGACTGGCCGAGGGGTCTTAATCGATCAACCTAAGGTTAGGTGGTAGTTCTCTCGAGAGAGGTTCTATCATATTTTGGGAACCTCCACGGTCAAGTTTGTCTAAATTGATTTCTTCCGAATTCTAGATTTATGAAATATTTTACTTAAGAAAGATTCCCGATCAAATGTTTTTCTTCTTTTAATTATTTACAAAACTCTATTTTACTTTCGATAAAATAATATTAATTTGCGTGAGTAGAAGTAATCAACAGACCCGTGGAATACGACACTTGATATTTATTTGTTTTAAATATCCTATGCTATGACCGATAGGTGCTCTTGCCTATAGTTCGTAGAATTTGGAGAATATTATTTACATTCTAAATTTTAGCTATCAAGTTTTTGGCCCGTGACCAAGGGCGCCAAAAACTTGATAGCTAAAATTTAAGATGTAAATAATATTCTCCAAATTCTGCGAACTATAGGCAAGAGCACCTATCATTCATAGCATAGGATATTCAAAACAAATAAATATCAAGTGTCGTATTCCACGGGTCTGTTGATTACTTCTACTCACGCAAATTATTATTATTTTATCGGCAGTAAAATAGAGTTTTGAAAATAATTAGAAGAAAAGAAACATTTGATCGGGAATCATTCTTAAGTGAAATGTTTTGTAAATCTAGAATTCAAAAGAAATCGATTTAGACAAACTTGACCGTGGAGGTTCCCAAAATATGATAGAACCTCTCTCGAGAGAACTACCACCTAACCTTAGGTTGATCGATTAAGACCCCTCGGCCAGTCGAAACCCCTAAGCTTGCTTTATGCGGTGAGCCCCACTATTGGATTTGACTCCAATCCGGAAGATTTGCGTCACCCTCTCTCGAGGAATGCATACAACTCTTTTTACCGATGAGCGATCTACCCGTATTTACGGATCTCTCGATACACTAAAATACGGATCAAACTTGATTATCATACCCTAGAAATATGAAACCAAAAATTGCAAATCAACGGTAAATCTTAGTTTTCCAAACTAAACTATGAATAAGAGATTTTGAAAAGATAAAAGCTTAAGAATTCATCCGACCAAATACTATGAAAATCAAAACATAATTGAGAAGAAAGTTATTTTTATTTCTAAGTAAAGAAAAGTACAATTGCATGTAAAGTAGATCTAAGCTAGGAATTAAAAAAGACAAGACATAAAATAAAGTTACACTAAGAAAAATGCAGAAAAACTATACTAGAAACGATCCAAACTAAACCCGGCAACGGCGCCAAAAACTTGATAGCTAAAATTTAAGATGTAAATAATATTCTCCAAATTCTGCGAACTATAGGCAAGAGCACCTATCATTCATAGCATAGGATATTCAAAACAAATAAATATCAAGTGTCGTATTCCACGGGTCTGTTGATTACTTCTACTCACGCAAATTATTATTATTTTATCGGCAGTAAAATAGAGTTTTGAAAATAATTAGAAGAAAAGAAACATTTGATCGGGAATCATTCTTAAGTGAAATGTTTTGTAAATCTAGAATTCAAAAGAAATCGATTTAGACAAACTTGACCGTGGAGGTTCCCAAAATATGATAGAACCTCTCTCGAGAGAACTACCACCTAACCTTAGGTTGATCGATTAAGACCCCTCGGCCAGTCGAAACCCCTAAGCTTGCTTTATGCGGTGAGCCCCACTATTGGATTTGACTCCAATCCGGAAGATTTGCGTCACCCTCTCTCGAGGAATGCATACAACTCTTTTTACCGATGAGCGATCTACCCGTATTTACGGATCTCTCGATACACTAAAATACGGATCAAACTTGATTATCATACCCTAGAAATATGAAACCAAAAATTGCAAATCAACGGTAAATCTTAGTTTTCCAAACTAAACTATGAATAAGAGATTTTGAAAAGATAAAAGCTTAAGAATTCATCCGACCAAATACTATGAAAATCAAAACATAATTGAGAAGAAAGTTATTTTTATTTCTAAGTAAAGAAAAGTACAATTGCATGTAAAGTAGATCTAAGCTAGGAATTAAAAAAGACAAGACATAAAATAAAGTTACACTAAGAAAAATGCAGAAAAACTATACTAGAAACGATCCAAACTAAGCATGGCCTGGATGCCCATCACTTTGGCAGCAGCTGGCTTTTATAGGCAGAAAATTGCTGAGTCACGCCCTTGGTCACGGCACACCAACACTCACACCACAATCTCCACTAAATCACACCTCATACACACTTATAAACAAGATAATTTCATATAAATGAAATAACATTACACACATGGTTTATAGTGCTCATCATCAAAAGATAGAGAAATCCTTCCCTAAATAACAAATCAAGAGGAAAATGAGTAAAGGAATCAACCACGTCTGAAGAGTTGTTGGGATTCACGGTAGGAATCGCTGGGTTGTCAATCCACGTCGAAACTCGGTCCACAACTGCGTCCGGGGTAGAAGAGGGCTGTCACTTCCTCCCAATGACCCGTCTTCTTCATCTCACGACCCGATTTACTCCGATACACGATCTCCTTGCTTGGTATTCATGATCTTTGGGCTAGAATCCTCTCCTTGAAGGCTCATGGATGATGGAGGGTGAAGGAGAACGAAGAGCCCCTGAAAACGGCGCTGAAAAAGACCTAAAATGCGGGTTAGGGCGGAAGAATTCGTGAAAACGCGTATTTATAGAAAGCAGAATTTTGAACGGGCACGATCAGTGTCGCACGATCAGTGATTGTGCATGAAGGAATGCCAGTGAGCGTGCGGGAACAAACTGTAGCAAAATCCAGAATGCAAAATATAGCGCACGATCAGTGGCGCACGACCAGTGGTCGTGCGCACTATGTCTCGTGGTCGTGCGAAGTGCCGGACAGGCCCATTTTAAGTGATAATTAATGCACGATCAGTGGCGCACGACCAGTGGTCGTGCGCACAAATGTCCAGTGCTCGTGCGCAGTGTTCCTATGCAGTTTTTGCGCCCCGGAACACTCGCACAACCCCCGTGTCAACATGAAAGATCGTTGGGCCACGCAAATGGGCATTCCACACATTCTCAAATATAGAAATTAAATTGCAACATAAAGCATGAGTAAGATAATCATGAAAATACACCGAAACGGGCCTAAAAGTGCACATAGCATGGAATATCAAATATGAATGAAAACATGCCTAAAGTGTAGTGCAAAGACTAGATAATCGGCCCAAATGAGTCCTTAAAAGTGTATATAAATGGGACTCATCACCTGCGAGGGCCTACTCCTCTCTCTCGTCCCTGAGCCCAGGGAACATCCTTGTGTCCCCTTCACTGCTGGGCCACCATCCTCTGATCCATCTCTAGAGTTGCGGCGTATGAGGCGATCGTGTGGAAGGTCGACTGCGAGATCATAATCAAAGCCTGTCGGAGATAGTCTCGTAGTCCTCGATAGAACCTAGATGCTCTATCTCTGTCTATAACTACCAAGGTCCCGGCGAAATGGTCCAGGTGGATGAACTCTCGCTGTTACTCTGGTACCGTCCTCTCTCCTTGTCGGATCTGTAGGAACTGCTCCTGAAGTGCAATCCTATCCGCGTCTGAGATGAAGTGCTCTAGGAAGGCCTCTGAGAATTCTCCCTAGAGAACCGTGCTGAGTGGTCATCCTCTAAATGTGGAGCGACTGGCTTCCCTCCACTAGTCTCGGGCATTCCCTTCTAGTAGGGTCACTACCAAAGACACTACGGCCACGACAGGGCACATCATCCCAACTAGGAGCTCCTCTACTCTCTCTACCCACTCTTTTGCCTGTATGGAAGACTCGGTGCCTCAGAAGGTAGGGGGCCTTATCCCTCAGAATGTCGTCAGAAGGTCGGTAGGCACAGTGGTCTGCTGGGGTGGTCGTAGGATGGTCGTCTGAAAGGTGGCTAGCAGGGCTGTCAGTGTCCGTCCTAGATCCGTATCAACAAAAGGGACTGCAGCTGGGGCGGTCGGGGCTGGTGGTGGAGTGGTAGGATGGTACTGACCCCTGGAGGAGGACCATCCGTTACTGGACTCCGGTATCTGGAGAGAAGTAACAGACGAACATCAGTATTTGCAAAACTAAGGGAATTTTGCAGAACTGACTGAAAGGAAGCGGAAAAACGTGTGGGTGTACTGCTGTGCAGTCTAGGATCCATAAACCTTAAACCTAAGAGACCACCAGGCTTCCGCTGTGTGGTTCGTCCCGAACCAAGTAATGGAAATTGGGAAGGGAGGATCTAAATACTGCCCCATGTGGTCGGATCGTGGTAGCTCTAATCCATTTGTAAGAACCCCCCCCCCCCCCCTCCCCAAAAATGGACCGTGTTCTGGGATGGGGGATCATACTGTCCAAGGACGGCCACAAGCGCTTATTGGATGGCAACGGCCCACCCGCTTAAGCACTGAGTGGTCGCCTTGTCAGACACTCGAATCATAACAACACATCAGAATCACATAGCGGAAGCATTTAGAAAAAGGAAAACTAGCACACGGCATATAATTATATGATAGAGAAGGCCAAAGCATATTATTTACAACATCTGCCTCGAGGCTACATATAACTATAACAAAATGATCCTAGTCTAGTCCTATACTCTAGGACTCACGTCGCGGAAGACAGGGGTGAGGCTAGAGTATCCGATCGGGCCATCTCTAAAGCTGGTAACTCATCCTGTGGTGCGGGGGATTCACGCTGTCACATCTCCTGTGATTGGTTATAAGAACACCCGTTAGTCACAGAGCTCAGCAGAAAACACATCCCCTCCCCGGATCCGTATCCTTGGGGTGGGCTAAAGGACAGAAATAAATAGCCAAAGTAAGGTAGAGGGTTAGCAGCAGGTGAAACATATATATGTATATATAGCTATATTGCCTACCAACCATATTTTTCATGAGGTGGCATAGACGTGCGGTACGAAATAACACAACAAAACTATCTCGCGCATACTCACACTCAGGTATTCAAACCTGTACATAAAAACTCCGTGTCGACAAAGCTTGGACCGCTTTGATTCAAGCGGGGTTGCGAACCTCGCGGGCCTCACCGATGTGGCCGTCGGTTACAGTGGCCAGTCCTACCACTTCTGAATGTAGTTGTACCATATCACTCAGGCCCTCCCATACAACTTAGTGTACTAACTGGATGTGAGCGACATCCGGTGATTCCAATATTTAGGCCGACCAGCGGTGGAAAAATTGCGGGTTTAGAGTGGTGATAATCTGCTGTGCACATCTCCCTGTCGCCATGAGTCATCAACCCTCCCACACCGGTACGAACGGTTTGCGGGTGTGACCAACCCACCACTTCCAAAACAATCTTCAAAAAGCTTAAACATTGAGCAAGCGCTTTAAGACTTGACTCGACATTCTTAGCTCGACCGGTCATTCGACTTTTGACCGGGAGGCTCAGCGGTAGGGGAGCTCCTTATTTGGGGCTAACTTAGGAGGAGAGACTCAACTCCGGGTTTCCCCCAACTAAGGCCTCACAGAAAGGAGGATAAGCACCGCTTGCCAGGGTAGGACTGTTGTTAGCACTAAAATATAAATAATGTGCAACTTAAGCAGTAAGAAAGGCCGGAAGCAGGGGCCGAAATATTAGGACCAGTAGGAGACTAGAGAATTGAAAGTACAGAAAGCAGTAAATAAATGACCAGTGCAAGACTGGTTTACTGGAAATGAACAAACAGAAATATAAGTAGGGGGACCAGTACAGGACTGGATTACTAAAAGTATAAACAGAAAGCAAAAAGAAAGGGGACTAGTGCGAGACTGGATTTAAAGAATAAATGCAGAAAGTAAATGCAGGACCAGTATAAGAATGGAGAGCATAATAAATAAAGGGTTAGTAGTCCAATCACTCCATAACAGGAGGCTTCAATGACGACTCCGTTCTTAGGAGGAAGTTCCGTTCGATCCCCGTTCATAGGGGTCTTTTCTCCGTTCATAGGAGCTTACTTATATTTCATGAAATTGTTTTTTGCCGTGTGCCTTGGGTTCATATTTTTAATATTCTTGCTTTAAAGAATTGGCAGTGTCGCTTCGTGATTGCGACCCAAATTGCGCATCGATATTTTTAACTTAGTCGATTCCTTAGATCGATACACATTATTTCGCTACGTAACAAAAATATGCGTCGTGAGTTTGCCAATTTGTCCCAAGTAATTTTGCTCACTTTCGGGCGTTTATTTTGCTTGTAAAAGACTTTTAAAGGACCAAAAGAAAAGGTCACACCTTCAAACTTTGATAGTAATTGCAAAACACCCTGAATTAGAGCCTATAATTTTTGGGGATTTTTCCAAACTCATTTGGGCTTTTAATTCCTTAAAATAAACTTGTAGAGGGATTTAAAAATAGCAAAACCTCCTTCTAAAAATCTCAAAAAATTACAGGAGGTGCCCCTCTGAGTGGGGAACATTTTTCATGTTGGGAGTTTTTGCCAAAAGAGCCCCTTTTCCCCCAAACAATTAAAATAGGGAAAGAGCAGTTGGGGTGCATTTAGAGGAAAGGAGGAAAGCAGGGGCGCCACACCAGGCGCCATCCTGGGGTCCCCACAACGGATCCACAGTGGATCCATTGCGGGTGGCACACAAGTGGAGGCGGGGGGCGGGAAACTAGAATAGGGGAGCCGCCCGATCTCCTACGGGAGATCGGACGACTCCCGCTATCCCAGCGGGAGGCGGCCACTGTTGCGGTCGAGCATCTGCCGGCTAGGGTTGGCGCCACCCCCGGTCGGTGCATCAGGGGCCGGAGACTACTCTGGTGGTGGTCCGGCGTCCTGGCGTTGCAGGCCACCGCTGGAAAAGAGAGGGAAAGAGAGGCAGGGGCATTGGCGCAGCCTGCATGTGCCATGCAGGCTTGCTGCATCGCCGCCTCTACTAGGGGAGCCTCCCCTGCCGCCCCTGGCTGGGGAGACGGGGAGGGGGCAGCCCTCCGGCGGGGGTCCGCCAGCCTAGCGCTGCCGGCCTCCGCCGGGGGTGGGGCTTTTCCCGTATAGGAAACACGAGGAGGAGGGGGGAAGAGTGCGGGTGCCGCCGGAGGAGCGTCCTCCGGCGGCCTTGCCGCCTCCTCCCGTCGGGGCTCGGGTCCCGGGTGGGGACCTGATCCCCCCCCCCCCCCCCCTCCCCCACCACCACCCCATTGCCACCACCGGCGCTGGGGGTGCAGGGCTACGACCAGCCCTTCCCCCACTCGAACCTGGGGGCATTTGGAGTGGGGCTGTCGGCGCTCTGGCGACGGGGGAGGGCGGTCGGCTGCCTTAGGGGAGTAGGAAGGAGGAGGGGGAGGCTTTCTACCTGAAGGAGAGGGGCTTGGGATGTCGATGGGCGGCTCGCCATTGATAGGAGGTTGTGGCGGCAGTTTGGATGGGAAGAACTCTGGCAGAGGCGGAGGGGAGGGTTAGCCGGCTGGTGGAGGAGGAGGAGTAGGCTGAGGGGGGTTGCATCCAGGGAAGGGTGCTGGTCCCTTCCTTTTATAGGGGAGGAGTGGGCCCTCCCTCCCTTTACCCACGATGTGGGACTAAAGGGAGGGTGGGTGGGGGGAGATATTTTCTCTCCACCCCCCCCCCCCCCCCCCCTCCCCTCCACTACCCTAGGGGCTGCCCAATCATGGGCAGCCCCCTCCCCTTTAGGGGAGCAGATTCTCTCTCCTCCCCCTCCTTTTTATCCTCTTTTCTCCATTTTTCCATGTTTGTGGGGAGGGGTCGACCAAACTCAACTTAGGGTGAGGTCCTCCATGGTCCCGAGGGTCCACCAAGATTTATCGAGGCCGATTCCGAGTTCGTGCGCTCCGTATTTCATGCGTTGTGCTGAGGCGGTCTGCATAATCTAAAATGAGCATATTCTCCGTATGACCTCGGATTGACGGTCAACGAGTTCCGTGACGTTTGTGTGGACTATACAAGTCTGATGGAAGTCAAATCGGAGTACGTTCTGTTACCGTACCCTAACGACTTAGTTGCACCGCACAACAATACTTTAAACACTCGTTTTCTCCAAACGACCTCGAATCAGAATGGAACGAGCTCCATTACACTCATATTGGTTATATGAGTCTAACGGAACTGATGAGAGTCAAATCGGGGTACATTTGGTCATTGTACCCTAACGACTTAGTTGCGGCATGCAACAATACCCAAAACGGTCGTTTTCTCAAAATGACCTCAGATCAGAATGGAACAAGCTCCATTACACTCATATTGGTTATACGAGTCTAACAGAACTGACGGGAGTCAAATCAGGGTACATTTGGTCACTGTACCCCAACGACTTTGTTGCGACGTGCAACAATACCCAAAACGGTCGTTTTCTCCAAATGACCTTGGATCGGAATGAAACGAGCTCTATTACACTCGTATCGGTTATATGAGTATAACGGAACTGACGGAAGTCAAATCACAATCCCCTATTACACAATCCTATATTGGGTCATTCTCTATCGCTCGAGCCTACTTTTATTGGGCTCACTAGGGTCTAGTGGCCCAATAATAGTCGGGATGTTACACACTATCACTGAGCAAGTGGAACCTCAGGAAGAAGAGAATTCTCCTAATAACTTATCAAGAACCAGAATGACCCTAAAGGATCACCCTTCAACACAAGTTATAGGATACTTGATAGTGCGAGTCAAAACAAGAAATCAGCTAACAAATGAAACAATGCTGCAATGTTTTCTCTCTCTGTAGAAACCTAAGAAGTTTGAAGAAGCATATAGTGATCCTCACTAGATATCTGCAATGCAGGAAGAGCTAACTCAATTTGAGAGGAACAAGGTTTGGACATTAGTTGAGAGACCAAGGAATTACCAGTCATTTGAACCAAGTGGGTATTCAAAAACAAGATGGATTTAGTAGGAGTCATAATCAGGAACAAGGCAAGACTTGTATCTCAAGGATATAGGCAAGAGGAAGGGATTGACTTCAACCAAACATTTGCTCTAGTAGCTAGGATGGAAGCCATTAGAATGTTTCTTGCATATGCTGCTCACATGAAGATTAAAGTCTATCAGATGGATGTAAAGTGTGCATTTCTAAATGGCACTCTTCAGGAAGAAGTGTATGTGGAGCATCCCCCAGGTTTTATCAATCCATCTTTTCCCTCGTTGGTATACAGGTTATAGAAAGCATTGTATGGTCTCAAGCAAGCTCCAAGAGCTTGGTGTGAGACCTTATCCACCTTTCTTCTAGAACACTCTTTTGAAAGAGGGAAAGTGGATAAAACACTCTTCACAAGAGCACATAAAAATCAGCTACTACTAGTACAAATATATGTAGATGATATTATATTTGGGTCAACAAATCAATCACTATGCAAAAGGTTTGCAAACCTAATGCATTCTAGATTTGAAATGAGTAACATGGGGGAATTACCATATTTCCTTGGCCTCCAAGTAAGGCAGATGACATCTTCATATCCCAGTCCAAGTATACTAGAGAACTCATCAAGAGGTTTGGGACAAAAAATGCCTCTGTAATGAAAACCCTCCATGGCTACCAATGATGTTTTAGATAGAGATAAAAAAGGTAACTCCTTTGATCAGAAGACTTATAGAGCAGCCATTGTCTCTCTTCACTATCTGATAGCCAGCAGACCAGATATAATATTTGCTGCTTGTATATGTACTAGGTTATAGGTTGACCCCAAGGAATCTCATATGAGTTCTGTAAAAAGGATACTCAGATATCTAAAAGGTACACTTGAGCTTGGCTTGTGTTATCCAGCAGACTCTAGATTTAATCTAGTTGGCTACTCAGATTCAGACTATGCTGGATGTAGGCTGGATAGAAAAAGTATCTCATGAACATGTGAATTCCTGGGTGTTAAAATGATTTCATGGTTTAGCAAGAAGAAAACAACAGTCTCTACTTTTATAGCTGAAGTTGAGTATATAGATGCAGGAAGCAACTGCTCACAAATATTGTGGATGCAAAATCAGTTGTTAGATTACAACTTTTCTCTTGACAATTCCACAAAATATTGTGATAGCTCTAGTGCTATCTTAATAGATTCCAATTCTATTCTCCACAGCAGAACTAAGAACATAGAGATAAGAAACTACTTTCTCAGGGACAATGTTGAGAAGGGTAAGATGAACCTTCAATACATTCCACTAATGATCAAAGGGCTGACATCTTCACTAAGCCACTTGATGAAAATAAGCACGAGTTCTTCATCAATGCACTGGGAATGCTTGATGGAGCACTATAGGACACACTTATTATGTATAAAGATCTATTTTCTATAGAAAGTTATTGCTGAGAAAAATAGTAAGAATATTGAGAAAAATATAACTTTTTAATTAAAGCTACGTCGAATACAAATTGACATACCGTCGAATTCTACTTGACGTCAGCTTCGATAGCATCCTAGGATAGATCATTCGAATAACACTTGACATAGCATCAAATATATATCGATGTCTCCATCGACATTGTATCTGTCGTCTTCATTTGAAGCCATGTTGATTACTAATCGACGGAACGTCGACATATCAGCGCGCGCAGAGTCGCTTCTAGAAAGTGCCTTGACATGTTTTGGCATGCTAAATATTAATTCTTGTCGATGTTATTGCGAATTCAACCCTAAGTTGCGACAAATCGTCTCCTCTTATGCAACTTAGACGTCAAAATCTCCTGTGTTTTTGAATTCTCTCCGTGCTGCTCTCCTCCATTTTCTTCTTCTCCATCTCCCTTTTTTGTTTCAGTGTAGGTACTCCAAGGACATCAATGACAACTCCTCCAAATCATAGAGACAGTGTCGAAGCAGTCGATCTCGCTTTAGAGACTCTACTGTCTCAATTTAGTTCTCTATACCTTAATTTCTCGACAGATTGCTATAGAAAGACTAATGCTCAACATAGGAGAATACAGAACCTCAATGCTCAAATCAAGGCACTTGATGAAGAAGTAAGGTTAGTAGGAATGACTGTTGATGCCTTTATATCCTTGATCAATGATATAAAGTAGGGGGAGAAGTGTGCCAGCAGGCCTCCTCAAGATTCAGTGTACACCACAACAATCCCCCTATCCTTTGTCTCTGAAGAAGAGCCAGCCATTACCTCTAAGCTACTACCTGATGATTCAGCAACTCCCAAGGAGTCAACTCCTCCAAGGATACTGCCTTCAATATAGGGGGAGTCATCGAATCAGGGGGAGTGTGCTATACTCTCAGATGACAATGGTTATCTGAAGAATCTGCAAAAGTTCAATGAGGATACTAAGCCATTCATTTCTGATGTACAGGGATTCAGGGTTTCTTCTGAAGAATCTACAACAGCACCTTCTCTAGTCAAGGTTGCTGATCAGGTCTTTGCTACTCCACCTTCCTCACCTCCAACTCTGTTTCCTCCTGATCCTATTCTAGCACCCATTCCAATTATTCCAGCACCCATTCCAATTATTCCAGCAACCACTCTAATACTTCCAACACCAGTATTCATAGGATGACCTTCATATAGAGGAAGAACTCCATATAGAGGAAGAAGAAGAGGAAGAAGGGACAGAGAAAAGCTGCCAATTTGGGAAAAGTATATAAAAGAGCAAAGGAAGAAATTTAAGAAAGATAAGTCTTACCATAAAACCTTTGAGAGGATTGAAATTCCAGAGAACAGAATGGTAGCATACATTGATCCAACTCTTGATGAAGACCTAGAAGAAATTATGGATAGGGATACATATGAATATGAAGCCTCTCAAAAAGAGATAGAAGAAAATAGAAGGCTATTCATTGAAAGGATAAAGAAGGGCAAGGACTTTGTGGTGAAAGAACAATTGAAGGAAGCAATCAAAATTCCAAGCACACTCTTTATCCCTACAAAGTATGCTGCCAGAAATCCTCAAGCCAAAATTTTGGAAGGTATAGGGCAACTTCATTGGTGGGGTATTGGATGTGATCCAGATGAAGCAGAGCAGCCACCTCAAAAGAAAAAGAAAGTAGAGCAGCTACCCCAAAAGAAAAAGAAGATTATATTCAAGACAACTCAATCTTCTGGGAATCCACAATCAACTTTCATTGTACCAGACCCTAATTAAGAAGATCTAGATTTGGAAGAAAACAACTTGATGACAGCTAAAGTATTTGGTCTAGGTCTCCAACTTAAAGATGTTTATCCTGAAGCTGAAGTTGATCTAGAAAATCTCTTCAAGGGACATGAGAGAATTCAGAAGAATCCAGAGAAAGCTACCACAGCAAACTTCAAATATGTGGAGAGGAAATTCAGAAAGGTCTATGAGGCTTTATCTACTTTTCTTAAAGGAAGGAAGTAAAGTATTTCTTGGGTAACTATCTCTGATAAATATTTGATTATATGAATCAGATGTTATTTTCATACCTTTTGTCTCTATTGTCTATATATAAATTTTGTTTGTATTATGAGCTCTATGTCAAAACATGTTTGAAATCACTTATCTCATCTTGTAAAATTTGTTATGATATATAGGGTAGATTGTTGGGAAAAACCTTGTAATTTATCTAACAAATTATTTAAAATGATTTCATCATTTAGGTGTTGTTACCCACATTGTATAAAAAGGGTAAACTGTTCATTAGATATCCTCGATTGTCACACTCACCTTAGAGTGTCAAGACTAAGTCAAGACAAACACAAATTATGTTGAATTGATATTTGTGTCGAATAAAAGTCGATGCAACTTCGACTAGATGTCGATGTACTCTGACTGAAAGTCAAAGCAACTCAAACTATTTGTCAAAGTATATCAAGCCAACGCAACGTCGAAAGGAAATCGATACAAAATGAAGGGCCTATTGAAGTTATCTTAGAAGTCAACGCAGCTTCGACTTCAACTCAATGCAGAAAGAAGAGACTATCAAAGCTATCTTACAAGTCGACGCAACTTCGACTTCAACTCAACGCAGAAGATGAAGTTCAAGTCTTCAACTCGACGGTTATGTTAATATGGAATCGACGCAATGTCGACATCTGATTTTAGCCAGAGCTAAGAAGGAATTTGAAGCTACTCTTATAAGAACTTAGAGGTGCGTTGACATGAGGAATGATGAAGTCGACGCAGCGTCGAATACAATCTGAAAATAAAGGCTTTCTTCCCTGTCCTTCTAATACCTTTTCAGAGGGTCCACCATACTGAAGAAAACTCTCCAACAGCTCATTTATTGCCAAGAAAGGAATGGAGTATTCCAGAAGAGCAAAAGAATTCTTGGAATGTTATTCAAACTTGATGGACGGGTCGGGAACAAAAGTAGAAACAAAAAATTCAATTACTTTACAAGACTGTCCAAAAGAAGAAACAAATTCAAATCCAATGATGGACAATAAGTATGCATAGAAGAGAATAAAATAACAAAGCAATTAGTACAATATTCTCAGGCAGTCGATTAGGGTTTCTTCCTCCTTCAACCCTAAGAGACAAGACTGAACATTGCTCTGTACAGAAAAAGAAAAACAGTCGCTTCTCCATCTTCTTACACTACAACAACTAATCTTCAAGAAGTTCTCGGAGAAAAAGATCAAACATACAACCCTTGCAAACATCACTATCATAAGTAGGGTTCATCATATTCAGACCCTGAGAAAAATAGAAGCTACAACAAGAGAAAGCTTCTAAAAAATTTTTACAGAAGAATTCTATTCTACTCATTCTTCTCTCTATTTCTTTGCTTTCTTTCACCAACTATAAAAGAGTTTTATTAATCCCTCTTTCAAAGGATTCAGTGATTCTAAGAGTCTCCTTATCAATAGACTTTGTGGTTCTAAGAGTCTCCTTATTGATGCACAAATCTTAGCACAACGCTATAGGCGGTAGTAAGACTGCGGCACGAAATGACAGTGTACCGATCGTTCAAGTAATATAAAACAAGGAGTAAATCCCCGAGTATCGAATCTCTCAAGGAACACAGTAAGGTGGAGTTAACGTTCGAGGAAGGACTTGAGATCGAAGTCCTTAGGTCGGATGGAATGCGGAGGGGGGTTGATTTGGTTGTGGAAAATAAAAAGAAAATGCTACAACTACTCATATACAGGCCTTGAGCGCACTGCTTCACCGGGCGGATGGATCACTACACGGGCCGCTATGCACCGATTCGCTACGCGGATGGAAGAGAAGGCAAGCGGATGGAGTGGGTTGCACCGGCGGAATGAGGGTCGCAAGCACCTCGTCACAAAGCTCACACATAGCAATTGCTAGTGCAGCCAAACCACACACTCACACCATAAATACCACAAGAACTCACCTCAAGCACTCATACACAAATAATAACATTGCATAACAATGAAATAACTATTAAATCAAGTGCAGAGTACAAACATCATCAAAAATAGAAGATTACTCTACAAGCAACAATAACCTAAGAAGAGAAACATGCAAGAGATACAACCGAATCCGGAGGCTTGCTGTAGATTCACGGTAGGAATCGTCGGGTTGTCAATCCGCGTCCTAGCTCGGTCCCAGCTATCGTCCGGGGTAGAGGAGGGTTGTCACTTCCTCCCAATGGACCCGTCTTCTCCGGTAAGCTACAATCCGGCCACGTCTATTGCGAAGAACTCCTAGCTTGGCGATGAAGATGAGTGTAGAATCATCTCCTTGAAGCACTTGGATGATGCGAGGTGGCCTTGGGCAAAAGGTGGAGGAAGAAGTGAAGAAACGGAGCTGGAACTACCCTTGCGGTGGAAGAAATCGCGGAACTGAAATCTGTCCAGAAAACCTAAAAATCGCAGTTTAAATAGAAAAGTTGCAGAATTTGTTCATGCACGATCAAACGCATGACCGTGCGTTTAAACACACGACCAGAATCCGAAAGCTGTTTTGGGCCATAAATGAAAGCGCACGATCGCAGCCGACCGTGCGTGAGTAAAACGCACGACCGTGCGATTCATGCAGACATGAAAACTGGGCATAATTGATGCTCTACCGATCTGCACATCACCAAACAGCAACCACACAGCTGGGAATACCCTTTCAGCTCAATCCAAATAAACAAAAAGGGTTGGGGAGCACCGTGTGCTTACCCCCAACAATAAAGCGTGCAATTGCACACCAATATGGGCCAAAACATTGCACTTAAGGTGAAAGCATGTACGAGTAGATTATAAGTCGTAATGAACTAAAAGTGTATTGCATATGCATTAAAACATGCTCAAATGAGTCCAAAAATGTGTATATAATTGGGACTCATCACTTATCAAAAGACTCAGTGGTTCTAAGAGTCTGTTTATCAAAAGACTCAATCACAGGTTGTGCAATCCTACAAGGAAGGTAGAAGAGTGGAGTACCCACATTTTGGGGAACCACTATAAAAATCTTGTGTCTTGTGGACTGTCTTTTCTGTGTTGTCCCTCTTTATAATTTTTAGCATTTATATTTCCTGCACTTATTTATTATGTGTTGGTTTTGTTGTGTGCATAATACTTAGTATTGTTTTATTGTATGCATAATTAGGGTAGAAAGTTTTAAAACTCTATTCATCCCCCCCCCCCCCCCCCCCCTCTAGAGATTTCTCAGAGGCACAATGTGCACTTTCATAAATGGACTTAAGTTATTCTCAACTTAATATACTTCTGAATTGTCGTGGAGGCTCCTCGATGATATTTTACTTGTCCTCGACGACAATTGACATATCCTTGATGTTAATTGACTTAGAAAAATTTTACCTTCAATGAAGAGCTTCCAAAAGTCTTATTGATCTTCTTCAAGATGATATGTGCATAACTGATCATTATCAAAACCATATCATCTTGGATTATGTATTACCAAGAGGATATTTGGAGCTTGAGCTATTTCTTCTAATCAAGATGATTTGATACTTTAGCTACGAGTCTACAAGACGATATCGTCTTGAGTCTTAATGTCATCAAGCTAATATCGATACCTCTACAATATGATATTTGTAACTCTCCAAGACAATATGACTTGAACAATTTCTGATCATCCTGAATTTGGATCCTTTGCTCTATCCAACTTGCAGACCTTTCTTCCTAATATTTATGAGTGAGTAACAAGTCTAATATAGTCTAGATGTTATGTCGACATGGTGTTTTGCACAATAAGAGATTACATTGGCAAAACTATGTCTAATGACACTAAGTCTAGCCCTATTCTAGACTTGCACTATCTAATACCAAAAAATAACATACTAAACATATGCATCAAATACAAAGTGTATTTACTCTTGACTTGAGGGCTTCTTTAAATCAGGAACATTTTATGCAAGGTTCAAAACAGAAACCTCCTCCTCAATACATTATTCTCGCGAACGACATGCTCAATTGGGACATGGTTTGGAACTGGTGGAGGCTAGTTGGCCAACAGGGTGGGGTACGTGGGGGGAGGGCTAGATTGGGAGCTCAAGCGGTCCCTATATTTCTCAGGAGAGTGAGCATCTAATCCTGACTCTCCTCCATTTGGCGCATTCTCTATCCCAAGTCAACTACTAGCGCGATTGCGGCTTCTTCTGTGAGTGTTACATTGATGTGTGATTGAGAGGGATCCTGGTCGGAGTGCCTTTCCGGGATTTATCCATCAGTAGTGAGGGTACCCTTTCTTATTATCATTGTTAGTCACGAGTACTGCCACAAAGCAGGTACTTGTTGGATCAGTAGGCGCCCTTAGAGGGGCGGTGAATAAGGGTTTTCAAAAAGTTATATTATATTTAAGAAAAAGCTTCGAAATAATTCGAGATTAAGACAATAAGAAGTCAAGTAAAACAATAAAGTAGAGACATGCTTTATTAATATCAAATGAGGTTTTACAAAAGTTGATTTCTATAACGCTAGAAATCGGAGGCGAAGAATAGTAGACTTCTTTTGTTTTCTATCCCGACTCGCATCCCCACGAACCGGTGACCCTAGCCTATCCACCCCAGATTCGGCCTCAAGCCTCTCTAGCCAACCCTTCCCCAGATATGGTCTCGAGCACCACCTAGACCTACCCTAGATCTAGTCGCCAACACGAGGCGAATTTCTGCCCTAAGTCCAACCCAGACCTAGTCGCGAACACGAGGCGATTTCACTAATCGTTTACAAGAAATAAGAAATGAAAATAATTAAAAACTCCCTCTTGATGAACTTCTAAAGTAGGAGACGATGATCCGCTGTAGAATAAGCGTTGTAGAAGAGGACTTCGTTTGGATCCTGCGTGATGAGATTCTCCTTCAGAAGTTTGCAGAACTTTGGTAGGACATCAACTTTCGGCCAAGGCAGCCCCTGGAATTCTAGCACTCAATCTCTCTCTCTGATATGTGTCTGAAATGAGAGAAGAGGCGTCCTATTTATAACCACAGCGCTAGCGCCTGAGCTAGCGGTACCGTCGGCGCTATCCCAATTTAGGACATATTCTGCACTGTAGAATCTTCAATCCGAGGAAACAATTCTCTCTTGCCTTCTGTGCTCCGCGCTACCGCCAACGCAATCGGATACCGCCAGGTGGTATCTCCTTCTTAAAGTACTCCCGGAATTGCGCAAATCATCGCTAGCGCCAGGCGCTAGGTGATACCACCGGTGCTAGTAAGAGTGTTGGATTTGATGGCTCAAATTTGGGGGCAACCTTCTTATGTAATCCTTGAGTCATATGGACTTTATTTTACTGCACACTTAACCACACAAGATCAAAAACCCATAGGATTTGTTATTCTCAAACCTAGGAGATGCGGAAGACCATGTTCCAACAAACTCCCTCTTTTGATAATAACAAATCCATTAATGATAAATCAGAGCATTAATATATAAGCATGATGAAACTTACTTGTGTGTGAGAGAGAGTGATGACTTAGGATAATTATCGATTGTAGCATTTAGAATTGCTCCCCCTAAACACATGCTCCCCCTAAGTGAATGCTCCCCTAATATGTAAGCTATCCTCTTAATTAAGCATGTTAGTTTTCTCTTTTGATAGCAGATTATATTTATCATGTTAGTTCTCCCCCTTTTGTTATTAGCAAAAGTGGGTAAGGAAACAAAACACATAAAAGTTTTGATTAGAAGATAAAGGCATGATCGAGCTTGTAGAGAGAAGGAAATGATAATGAGTTTTTAGAATACATTTCATGGAAATAAATCAGAGTTTTAGTATCACAGCATTTTCATAAATCAGAGTTTGTAGCATACAAGGTAAATGTAAAGTTGCGGAAGACTTAGAAAAATACAATCAAACATCTTTTATAAAATATGATGATTCATAAAAGATACATGAGTTAAATTTCATAAAGAAGATGTTTTTGTAAATCATTGTTCAAGTAAAAATCTTTAAATTCAATAATAAAGTAACCAAGCATGAAATAATGTTACCAAAAAGAGAGTACTGCAATGTTATTTTAATTCACAATTTCAAAACATAGTAAACATTGTAGAATGCATGCTAGGTTATCTAGTGCATTTCATAAATAAAGAGTAGTTTAGAATTTGCATTAGGATCCAATACTCATGAGAAGAAGTGTTATGGAAGATAATGATGTGCACATAAGTGTATTTTTGAGTAGAGTAAACAAATGTTTTAATCAAAAATACAAGAAATATGTAGAGTAAGAGCACAATAAAACACAAATAATTTTACTTCCACACACTTCAATGCACAAAAAAATGTACAACTACCAAGGTGCTTTGCACACACAATGCTCATTAAGACTTATCAGGGTGCAAAGTAGTGCTTGGGGGATCACATATTTTATTTTAATGTTGAGACTAGTGATCCGGTGTACTTAAGAGTAAGTGGTTTTTATTTTGAAAGAAAGATTTGATTTGCACAAGATACTTTACTATTCTTTCCAAGGTGCTAAACCTCACAACGCATATTAAGACTTATCAGGAGGTTCAAGTAGTGCTTGGTGGAGTTATCTTTGTCACTTTATTTTATGATTTTTGTTTTGTACAAAGTTCTCCAATACACTTGTTTTGCAAACCAATATAATTTATGAAAACATAACCACTTTTCTTAACTTTTAAAAGTGCAAATAAAAGGAGTGTAGGTAAGATACTTGTGCAATTTTAATTCATTGTACTAATACACAACATACACAAGCATTCTTAGATTAAACACATATGTAGACCATGCCAAAATAAGTGAGTGAATAAAGATCATTTTCAAACATAAAACATTTACTCATACTTAGAGGCATGCTAAGCTTAGTTCTACACAACTTTTAAAAGATACTTGATGCACATATTAATAGATAGATCAAGGCATGTTGAAAACAATGTCCAAAATGGTTTGAAAAGATAAATTGCAACATTGTAGAAGTTCTAAATAATAGATTAAATCATGCTTGATTATCATAGGAGAATCCATACAGTTTTTTTGATAATTTTAATGTTTTATATTTTTTTATTTGATTTTTGAAAAAAAATAAACTTTAAACAAATGGCAATGGCAAAACATGTTTTTTTTGTAATTTGGTTTTTGTATCTTTGTATTTGATTTTTGAAAAATAAATAAACTTTAAGCATATGGCAATGGCAAAACATATTTTTTTTTTTGTAATTTGGTTTTTGTATTTTTGTATTTGATTTTTTTAAAAATGAAATATAATCAGAAGTGCAAAAATAAATAGTACATATAGATTAATATATTTTTAAGAATTTTTCGAAATTTTAAAAATACAGAAAAACGAATAAGTACGCTAGCGCCGGCGTTAGCGCGGGAAACAGTACACGATTTTTTATGATTTTGAAATTTTTAATTGTTGATCTTGATTAAGTGTTCCAATAGTAGTTTTATGCTGAAATTTCAGAATTTTATGAGATGTTTTCGATGGTTAAAAAATTACAAATTGGGTTTGTGAATGTGTTTTAACTCGAAAGATCTAGGACACCTAACTCAAGTCGTAATAAACGAAATCTGGTATCGGGAAGAGGTTTAGTAAATATGTCAGCGAGTTGAGAGTCCGTGCAAATGAAACTTTTACATGCTCTTTCTTAATGTGATCCCTAATGAAATGATGATGAACATCGATGTGTTTGGATCTAGAATGGTGTACGGGATTATATGTGAGGTCTATTGCACTTTTGTTGTCACATTTAAGATCAATGTTTTTGAGATGAAATCCAAAATCCTCTAGTGTTTGGCGCTTGTGCACAACAACTACCAAGTGCGATATATTCAGCCTCCGTGGTGGAGAGTGCAACCGAAGATTGTTTGCTACTAGACCAAGCAACTAAAGAGGGTCCTAAAAAGTGACAAGTAGCGCTAGTGCTTTTTCGATCTAGTGAGCACCCAGCGTAGTCCGAATCGGAAGAGCCGTGGAGTGTGAATGATTCATTGTGTGGGTACCATAATCCTAATTTAGATGACCCTAATAGATAACGAAAAATACGTTTTATCGCTTTTAAATGAGTTTATTTTGGATTGGCTTGAAAGCGAGCACATAAACATACGACAAACATTATATCTGGTCTAGATGCACGTAAGTAAAGAAGAGATCCTATCATTCCTCTATATAACGTTTGATCAATGGAAATTCCAGATTCATCTTTTCCTAGTTTTGAAGAAGCACTCATAGGAGTAGAAGCTTGTTTAAGATTTTCAAATCCAAATCGTTTAAGCATATCGTGAACATATTTTGTTTGGCAAATAAAAATACCATCAGTTCGTTGTGAGATTTGAAAACCAAGAAAATATGATAGTTCTCCTACAAGACTCATTTCAAATTCATTTTTCATTACTAAGACTACTTCATTACACAACTCTTCATTAGTGGCTCCAAAAATGATATCATCAACATATATTTGTAAAATAATTAGATCGTTATTTTTATGCTTAATGAAGAGTGTGTTGTCGGCACTTCCCATAACATAACCGTGCTTTAACAAAAAACGATGTAAGTCGATCATACCATGCACGGGGCGCTTGTTTTAAAACATAAAGCGCTTTTTCTAATTTGTAAACATGATTAGGGAATTTTTCATTTATGAAACCGGGGGGTTGTTCTACATAAACTTCTTCTTTTATAAACCCATTTAAAAATGCACTTTTATCATCCATTTGAAATAATTTTATTCTTTTAAAACTCGCAAATGCCAAAACTATTCGTATAGATTCTAAGCGAGCAACGGGTGCAAAAGTTTCTTCAAAATCTACCCCCTCGATTTGAGAATAGCCTTGAGCAACTAAGCGTGCTTTATTTCTTATAATCCTAGATTCACCATCTAATTTATTTTTAAAGATCCATTTTACGTCGATAATTGGATGATTAGATGGTCTATCTACTAGATTCCAAACTTTATTTCTTTCAAATTGACCAAACTCTTCATTCATAGCCAAAAACCAAAATTCGTCATTTAAAGCGGTGAAAATGTTTTTAGGTTCGATTTCAGAAACAAAGCAAATATTTGAAAACGTTTCATGAAGAGAGGATCGAGTTCTTACCCCAGTAGAAGGTTCCCTAATGACTAGCTCTTTTGGATGATTTTTTGAGAAGTTCAAAACACATGGAGGTACATATTCATCTTCCTTGAACTTCTCCTCCTCTTCTTTGGAAGGTTCCTCTTCGTCGTGCTCCAAAGATGGCAAAGGTTCATCATTTGTACCTATAGGGAGCTTCTCTGCACATGGAATAAACTCATCAAATTTAACATTAATCGACTCTTCAACCTTACTCGATCTTTTGTTAAATATTCTATAGGCTTTACTGGTTGAAGAATATCCAAGAAATGTTCCTTCATCACATTTTTCATCAAATTTCCCTATAGAATCTTTTGTATTAAGAATAAAACATTTACATCCAAACACTTTAAAATATGATAAGTTAGGTTTCTTTTGATAATATAGTTCATACGGTGTGAGATTTAGTGATGGGCGAAGCATAACTCTATTCATTACATAGCATGATGTGCTTACGGCTTCGGCCCAAAAAGACTTAGGTAATTTATATTCAGATAACATGGTGCGTGCTAGTTTTTGGATTGTCCTATTTTTCCAATCTACAACACCGTTTTGTTGAGGTGTGCGTGGAGCGGAGAACTCATGCGTAATACCTAACATTTCACAAAAAGATTTAAAATTTTCATTTTCAAATTCACCTCCATGATCTGAGCGAATGCGTTTTATTTTTAAATCTAGTTCATTTTGAATACGGGTACATAATTTTGAGAATATGCAAAACGCATCAGATTTGGAAGAGAGAAATAAAGTCCAACAATATCGTGAGAAATCATCTATTAGAATGAAAGTGTATATTCTACCACCAAGACTTGCGGTGTTAACGGGACCAAAGAAATCCATATGAATTAATTGCACTGGTTTTGAAGTAGAAATTTCGTTTTTGCTATTAAAAGATGATTTTGTAAATTTACCTCTTTGGCATGGAGAACATAGTGAAGATAAATTTCCATTCAACTTAGGCAATCCTCTAATCAATTTCCTTTTTGCTAGTTTTAAAATGAGCTTTGTACTAGCGTGACCTAAACGTCTATGCCATAGTTCTAATTCATCATTTTTGGTTATAAAACATTTTATAGAAGATTTGGAAAGATCATGAAACGAAACTATGTAAACATTGTGAATTCTATGAGCAGTTAGTAACACATCTTTTGTTTTAGGATTAACTATTTTGCAAAGATTCGTGGATGATTCAAATAATACGTCTAATCCTTTATCACACAGTTGACTTATAGATATTAAGTTATGTTTTAATCCTTTTACATAAAGAACATTTGAGATAAGAAAGGATCTGTTACCCACTGTACCTACTCCCATGATCCTTCCTTTACCGTTATCACCAAGCGTTACGATCCCTCCTTTCTTCTTTTCTAGGCTAAGGAATTTTGCTTTGTTGCCCGTCATGTGCTTGGAGTAGCCTGAGTCCAAGTACCACACGTCCTCCATTTCCTTAGCCTTCCTGCAAATCTAGAGAGAAGATGAGAGTAAAGACTCAGATACCCAATAGGTACCACCCATAGAGTAAGTGGATTTCTTAGGTACCCAGATTTGTTTTAATGATCGTTGTTTTATATTCCTGCAAGAGCTGGACGTGTGTCCAAACTTAAGACAATTAGCACACGAAATAAAGGGGGTTGAGACCCTTTTCTGAGTTTCTACATTGCTCTTGATGGATGATGTTTGAACATTAGAAAAGACAGAAGATTTTTTAACAGTTGAGCTACCGTCGGCGTTAGTGGCTAGCGCCGGGCGGTAGAGTTCACTTTTATATCCGACCCCAAATTTTCCAGAACCATAACATTGGTTTCCCAAAAGCATATCTAGGGATTTTTGACCAATCCCGAATTTGTTTATGGCTATATTGAGGTCATGATTTTGTTTTTTAAGAGATGTATTTTCCTGTACAATCATAACCCATTTATTTTCAAATCCCTTTTTGTTATTTTCAATTTGTAAAAGAGAGGTTTTTAGTTTTCTCTCTAAGTCCCCCTTTTCTTTTGCAATAGTTTTGTTTTGTGAGAGGGCCTTAGAAAGAGAAACTTCAAGTTCTTTTATCTTAAATAAAGAGTGCTCACACTCTTGACATGAAACCTTTCTCTTTTCAAGGGAAACCAATTTTTTGTGAGCTTATGATTTTCTTTGATAATAGATTTATTTTCACGATTTAATATAATATTATCTTTTATACTTTGATCATAGGATTTGGAAGTTAGAACAAATTCATCATAGAGTTCTTCAAAAGTAGGAGGAGTTACCTCAGTGTCGCTAAGAACACTGGTGTCGTCGTCGTTGCTTTTTTCCAATAAGCATAAGTTTGCTTCCTCCTCGCTACTTGACTCAGACTCATTTGACTCTTCAGAGGAAGAATCATCCTAAGTTGCGGCTTTCAGTACTTTCTTTTTCTCTTTTGCTTTGTATTGTTCTTTTTTCTCCTTTTGATACTTTGGGCACTGGCTCCGAATGTGCCCGGTCTTTCTGCAGTGGTAGCATTCTGGTGGTGGTCTTTCTTCTTCATCTTCGCTTCCTTTTTCTTTCCTTGATGAAGAGGAAGATCCCTTTCATCGAGTATCCTTTTGGATGTATTTTCGGAATGTGTTCATTCTTTCCGGATTCCTAATGAACTTCCTGAAGTTCTTCACCAGGAGACCTTCTTCATCTTCATCATCCTCTTCGATGCTCTCCTTCTTTGATTTTAGTGCTAGCGCCTTTTTCTTTGGCTCTTTGTTGTATTCATCGTGTTGAATCTGGAGTTCTACCTCACGGGTCTTGAGATTCCCAATAAGGTTCTCAATCTGGAGCGTTCTTAAGTTGTGCGACTCCGAGATGGCTGTCACCTTTGGATTGAACCTTGGAGGTAAGGAGCGAAGAATTTTCCACACCAAGTCCCCGTCTGAGTAGGTCTATCCAAGTGCCTTTGAAGCGTTGACGATCTTGGTGAAGCGAGTGTACATCGAGTTGATGTCCTCTTCGGTATCCATCCTAAATTTTTCATATTCAGATTCCAGTTGGAATAGCTTTGCATCTTTCACCTGCGATGTACCTTCATGAGTAACTTCCAATTGATTTCAAATATCATAAACAGTTATGCATGCAGAAATTCTATTAAACTCGATCCTATTTAAAGCGCAATATAAAGCGTTCATTGCTTTTGCATTATTTTTACACCTTAGTTTATCGTTATCATCCCATTTATCTTTAGGTTTTAATAATGTCGCCTCTCCCACTACAGTTGTAGGAGGAGAGTACTGAACTTCTACCATGTTCCATACTTCTACATCCATGGTCATAAGAAAACATATCATTCGATTTTTCCAGTAGTTAAAATCTGACCCAGTAAAGAGAGGTGGTCGACTAACCCCTTGACCCTCCAGAAAAGCGAGATCATGAGACGCCATTATTCCCGGTTGTTAAGCCGATTGGAATAAAACCTAGCTCTAATACCACTTGTTGGATCGGCAGGCCTCTTAGAGGGGGGGGGGGTGAATAAAGGTTTTCAAAAGGTTATATTATATTTAAGAAAAAGCTTTGAAATAATGCGAGATTAAGACAATAAGAAGTCAAGTAAAACAATAAAGTAGAGACATGCTTTATTAATATCAAATGAGGTTTTACAAAAGTTGATTTCTATAATGCTAGAAATCGGAGGCGAAGACCAGTAGACTCCTTTTGTTTTCTATCCCGACTCGCATCCCCACGAACCGGTGGCCCTAGCCTATCCACCCCGGATTCGGCCTCAAGCCGCTCTAGCCAACCCTTCCCAGGATATGGCCTCGAGCACCCCCTAGACCTACCCTAGATCTAGTCGCCAACACGAGGCGAATTTCTGCCCTAAGTCCAACCCAGACCTAGTCGCCAACACGAGGCGATTTCACTAATCGTTTACAAGAAATAAGAAATGAAAATAATTAAAAACTCCCTCTTGATGAACTTCTAAAGTAGGAGACGACGATCCGCTATAGAATAAGCGTTGTAGAAGAGGTCTTCGTTTGGATCCGGCGTGATGAGATTCTCCTTCAGAAGTTTGCAGAACATTGGTAGGACATCAACTTTCGGCCAAGGCAGCCTCTGGAATTCTAGCACTCAATCTCTCTCTCTCTGATGTGTGTCTGAAACGAGAGAAGAGGGGTCCTATTTATAACCACATCGCTAGCGCCTGCGCTAGTGGTACCGCCGGCGCTATCCCATTTTAGGACATATTCTGCGCGGCAGAATCTTCAATCCGAGGAAACAATTCTCTCTTGCATTCTGTGCTCCGCGCTACCGCCAGTGCTATCGGATACCGCCAGGCTCTATCTCCTTCTAAGAGTACTCCCGAAATTGCGCAGATCATCGCTAGCGCCATGCGCTAGGTGATATCGCCGGCGCTAGTAGGAGTGTTGGATTTGATTGCTCAAATTTGGGGGCAACCTTCTTATGTAATCCTTGAGTCATATGGACTTTGTTTTCCTGCACACTTAAGCACACAAGATCAAAAACACATAGGATTTGTTATTCTCAAACCTAGGAGATGCGGAAGACCATGTTCCAATAGTACTATCTTTGGAGAATTTTCTGAGAGTTTGGGAACACGTTCCCATTGACGACCCAAAATGTTATGTGTCGCTTGACACTCTCACGGTTCGATTGAACTGAACTGTCTTAACTCGAGAGTGAACCGAACACGCAAACAGTCATCGAATGAACCAACAGATGACAAGAAAGGCCATCGCTCGTTACAATGAGTTATCAGGATCAATGAAGTTGCTTGATGCAAAGTGCAATAAAGCGCTCTTGGGAGCAGTCAAGAAGGATGAACGCAACATTGGGGCTCTGGACTTGAAGCACAAAAACCGATGGAGATCTTTGAGCAATCTTCAAGAGAAAACTTGAAAGCCGAAGGAGAAATTCAAAGTGTCTTCGAGGGGATCTTCAAAAACCATAGGATATCTCTGAGCAATCTTCAAGCACTGAAGGAGGACTCTGGGAAATATTCCAGGGATGATTTGGGAGCTCCCTCTAGTGCTGAAAGCCATGTGTCCTCAAATGAGGGCTCAATGCCCTTTGTATAAATTTTTTGTGGGGAGTCCTGATAACTGCGCCACCTCAACTTCCAGACGGGCGAATATGAGCTCTTGATCACACACAAATCACCATTTTTTTTGAATTTTGACGTTATTGCCCCCCTCGGACGGACTGGACGACCTGGGTGGCCTAGTCGACCCAGTTAGTGAGACGGCGACATGAGCTTGCAATCAAGTGGAGGTGAGAGGCAGGAGCATGTGATGGCGTGGAGGTGAGCCACATGAGCATGCGATGGAGTGGAGGTGAGTCATGGGAGCATACGATGGTGTGGTGGTGAGCGACAGGAGTATGCGACGACGTGGAGGTGAGCGACAGGAGCATGGGGTGACGTGTAAGTGAGTGACCAGATCATGCGATGGCGTGGAGGTGAACGACGCGAGCATGCGGTTGTGTGGAGGTGAGCGACGAGAGCATGCGATGTCATGGAGTTGAGCGAGGGGAGCATTGGGGTGGCGTGGAGGTGAACAAAAGGAGCATGTTGTGGGGTGGAGGTGAGCAAACCACGACGGTGATGGCGTGGAGTTGAGCGACGGTAGGCGCACACGACTGTGATGGCGTGGAGTTGAGCGATGGGAGGCGTGCACGGTGGTAGCACAGAGGATTACGACGGGAGGCGTGCACAACGACAACACAGAGGTCAAGCGAAGGCCGCGTGGCGTCGGCGGCACAAAGGTTTTTGGAGATAAGGGGGATGAATTCAAATGAAAATTATTATATACACTCACACATTATTCATAGGATTCATGAAAATACAAAGGAATCAAAGAACAAAGTTATACCGATTTGCAAGGATGCCTCCAAATGTCACAAAAAAAATTCTAAGTACTCCAAATCAATACCCTATTTGCGAGGAAGAAGAAGAGCAAAACATTAGGGTTTCAGATCTGGAGAGCTAAAGGAAATGCGGCCAGAAATCGAAAATCATTCTTTCTGAATGTTGGTGGAGGAGGAAAATTGGGATTGCCAGCTAAATAGAGGACCACCCGGGCTGGAGGTGGGCAACGAAACACCCTATTTACGAGGAAGAAGAAGAGCTAGCAAATCATTAGGATTTTCGGATTTGGAGAGCTAAAGGAAATGCGGAGAGGAATTACAAATCATTCTTACTGAAAGTTTGTGAAGGAGAAATAGGGATCGCCAGCTAAATAGAAGACCACCAGAGCTGGAGGCGAGCGGCGTCGGGCGAGTCAGAGTGAAAAGGCGAGAAATCGTGAATGATGGTATTATTTGAATTTGGCTATTATTTGAAGTTTATTTTGATGTGCTATTAACCAACAACCATGTGCTTATAACATTACCCGATAAGTATTCTTCTACGAAACTAGTCACATAAAAATTGGTTTTAGATTCGGAGGCCAAAACTGATAACCATTTCCATTTCTCTCGGTTCACAACTAGGATCAGTCGTGCACGAGGGTAGCCTCATGCACAACAATTAAAGTAGGACATTATTTTGTGTTATACCATTAAATTTTTCTCAACAACTTGATTGATTTATTATATTGTTATGGTAAAAAAAAAAAATTTAAAAAAACATATAGTCAAAAAAAATATTTACTGTGGAAGGAGCCAATAGAATGGCTGTCGTCACTGCTCCAAAATAATTTCGACATCAGTCATTGTACACATGCGATGTTATATGTAAACCAAGAATGGCTATATACAAACCAAAATATTACAGTATTTTAGGTGTTTTAAAATACTATACACAAACCAAGAATGACTCTCTTGCGTGATTCTTCTTTCCCATCCGGCGCCGCCCCTCCTCCGCTCCTTGCCGGCGCCGCCCCTCCTCCGCCCCTTGCCGGCGACCTCCCTCCATGGCCGACGGTGGCACCTTGGCCGGCGACCTCTCTCCTTCTTCGGCTGGCTCGTCTGCGCCATTAGATCATCATGATGCTTTTGCTTCCTCAATCTTGACCGCCTCGCTTCTCTAAATCCTTCGTCGCCCAGCGTTTTGACAAAATTTATCTCTTTCAATCTTGCTCTGTCCGGATGGTTTGTTTGGGGAATTTTTTTCCCTTTTCGTGAACAAAGATAAAATTAGAATTAGTTCATTTTACTATTCTGTGAATGCAATCTTCAATCAATCCTTAAGAAAAGAAGACATTAATGCATTCAAAATTATTTCTAATTCGCATTCCCGTGAATTCTTGCAGTTTTGGTTAGATCAGCTTCCAACATTCAGTTTTAGATTTTCTGTTTGTTTACCCAGAAATCGGCGATCATCTCAAATTAGCTGTCCGAGCCCTGGCGGTCCCCCATCGCCCGAGTGGTCTCGCTTTTTCTTTCCCCGTAAAGGTCAAGCTTCGCGCCCCGCACGACCTTTTCCCCCGGAGGGTCGCCCCTTTGCGCGACCTCGCCTCTGCAAGGAGGAGATCGCCCCTTGGGCGATCTCCCGCTTTGAGATCGCCCCTCGGGCGATCTCCCCCGTGAGGAGGTCGCCCCCTTGGGCGACCTCGCCTCCGCGAGGAGGAGATCGCCCCTTGGGCGATCTCCCCCTTTGAGATCGCCCCTTGGGCGATCGCCCCCGTGAGGAGGTCGCCCCCTTGGGCGACCTCGCCTCCGCGAGGAGGAGATCGCCCCTTGGGCGATCTCCCCCTTTGAGATTGCCACTTGGGCGATCTCCCCCGTGAGGAGGTCGCCCCCTTGGGCGACCTCGCCTCCGCGAGGAGGAGATCACCCCTTGGGCGATCTCCCCCTTTGAGATCGCCCCTTGGGCGATCTCCCCCGTGAGGAGGTCGCCCCCTTGGGCGACCTCGCCTCCGCGAGGAGGAGATCGCCCCTTGGGCGATCTCCCCCTTTGAGATCGCCCCTTGGGCGATCTCCCCCGTGAGGAGGTCTCCCCCTTGGGCGACCTCGCCTCCGCGAGGAGGAGATCGCCCCTTGGGCGATCTCCCCCTTTGAGATCGCCCCTTGGGCGATCTCCCCCGTGAGGAGGTCGCCCCCTTGGGCGACCTCGCCTCCGCGAGGAGGAGATCGCCCCTTGGGCGATCTCCCCCTTTGAGATCGCCCCTTGGGCGATCTCCCCCGTGAGGAGGTCTCACCCTTGGGCGACCTCGCCTCCGCGAGGAGGAGATCGCCCCTTGGGCGACCTCGCCTCCGCGAGGAGGAGATCGCCCCTTGGGCGATCTCCCCCTTTGAGATCGCCCCTTGGGCGATCTCCCCCGTGAGGAGGTCGCCCCCTTGGGCGACCTCTCCTCCGCGAAGAGGAGATCTGTTGGAGTTTCTGAGGTGATCTCAAAGCAATCAATAGTTAGTCTTGCTGCCAACGCAATATGAGCCTATAGGGTCGCACATAAAAGCGTTTGGAGAAAGGATTGTGTTGGCCTCACTTATATAGGATATGAGTGGAGGACCAATCCTGTGACTATATAGAGTCAAGTTGAGAATGTCTCAACGGGGAATCGTTTAAAGGGTTTAAACGGATGGATTTGAAATAGTCGAATTCGGTTATTGGGAATAGTCGAATTCGGTTATTGCCATGATTCGAATTCGGTCATAGTGTATAGTCGAATTCGGTTAATGGTCTAATTCGGTTATTGTGATTCGCCGAATTCGGTTATAGTGTATAGCCGAATTCGGCTATAGTCGATTTTCAATAGCCGAATCCGTCGAAATGGTTTCGCCGGACTTGTGTCGAATTCCGTTAATTGGATTAGTCGAATTCGGCGAATTGGATTAGTCGAATTCGGCGAATGGGATTAGTCGAATTCGGTTAATCAAATTCTGGACAGAAATGTTCTGTATTTCCCTCTGGTCTGCGGATAGTCTTTTTATGCCTATAAAAGGAATCACGATTAGGTCTTTCAATGGACAACAGACGACGGTTTTCGAAAGAAGCCTTTATCGCGATTTCATCAGAGGCGAAGACAGAAGTGTTCCGCTCGTAGCCTGTCCGCAGCTCCTCTTCCGCCGCCGCCAGTCGACGCCGCCGGTCGCCGCCTCCTCTGGATCGGGCCTAGCAGCCCGTGAGGACGTAGAGAGCATCCTTCTCCAACCTAGTTCTTGTGCGACAAGAAGCTAGGGTTCTTCATCGCTTGTGTGGACTTCTGTAGAGGGATCGATCTATTTCGATCCTTGAAGAACTCAAGTCAGATCTCGGATTTCTCTTGGAGCATCTTGGTTGAGTATTGACTCAACCCCGCAAAGGTATATCGTATTTAGATTTCCTTTTATCTCTTGAATCATGTAAGATCGCAAGATCCGTTAATCTCTTTTGGGTTGTTCTTGTTATTTCCGCTGCGCACATTTGATGTGTCATCCCTAATGTAGGGATATAGAAAACCCAACAGTGGTATCAGAGGGAGGTTGCGGTCAAGTGCGTGAAAATTGGGACATTTAGAAGTGTTCTAGATGCCCTAATTTCTTCTTGGTATATCACATGTGATGTGATTTTGTGTGGTTTCTGGTGGCACGGCCCCTTGGAACCCCGCCAGGAACGCATGTGATTGCGTTGCGATTTTCATGTTTCAGAGGTTGTTTCTCCTCTGCAGTAACCGTCCCTCAAAATGGTTTGCGAAACCAAATGTTTAGATTATTGAATCTGACATGAGAGACGAGCTTGTCTACTGCATGAGTAAAGTTGTTGTTCATATGTCCAATGCATGTAAGTCTGGAGATTTAGAAGTGTTCTAAATGCTCAGACTTAGCCCTGTTTGTCAAAGTGTTGATAGACTGTTTTTGTGCACATCTGGGGTGCATCTGGAATATGAATGTTGTTTTTCTTTTTGAGAAATGTTCACGGTGATTAAATGTTAATCACGATGAAATGTTCATCAATCGAAAGATAAAATCCCTTATCCAATATTAAGTATACGGATGCCTTCCGATGGATGACACTCTTCCTGCCTCGATCGATGAAGTGTGGGCTTGCCAAAGCAAGGTGCATTAATCTATCTTGGTAAGGGTGCGAGCGGATAATTGTGATATCCCACTGTCGACATCGGGTCAAACTTAACTAGGTGACCTCAAAGGTTGAGTGCCTGGAGGCATATGGTTGGCATGCACCATATGATGGATGCGAATAAAGAGTTATTCACCAGCCATACAAGAGTTGCATGAGGATGCAATTGGCAAGCGTTGCCTCCCTAAATAACCACATTATGAGAGGAACGCCAAAGCGGACTCGTGGTGTTGGTGAAATACGGGTCTTGTCCACTAAGAGAGTAGCTCGCATAAACTCTCCGTGTCAATTTAAAGGGTTATTGATTCGATCAAAAATAGTGGGAGCTTTAATTAAAGTCCAAATTAAAATAAATTGTATTTTGAAATTTTAGTACTGATCAAGTTCTGCATGAATTCTTGTAGAATTCCATGGCCAGTGGTTCACACTCCACTCTGTCCCTAAGAGCTATCCTTGAGAAGGACAAGCTAAGTGGGACGAACTATATGGACTGGTATAGGAACCTGAGAATTGTTCTCAGGCAAGAGCGAAAGCTCTACGTCTTGGATGAAGAAGCCCCCGAGGTGCCGACCGGGAACACGTCCCGTGCTGATAAGGATGCTTATAAGAAGTATACCGATGACGCCTTAGACGTCGAGTGCCTTATGCTTGCCACCATGAACTCTGAGCTTCAGAAGCAACATGAGAACATGGGGTGCAAGGAGATTGACGAGCACCTAAAGAAAATGTTTCAAGGGCAAGCTCGTCAAGAGAGGTTCGATGTCACGAAGGCCTTATTTCAGTGCAAAATGGGAGCTCGAGACTCAGTTGGTAATCACGTACTCAAGATGATTGGGTATATAGAGAACCTGGAGAGACTGGGTTTTCCTCTGGGTCAAGAGTTGGCCACAGATCTTATCCTGCAATCGTTGCCGGATAGTTATGAGCAGTTCGTCTTGAACTATAACATGAATGAAATAGACAAGACACTGCCCGAGCTCCTGGGCATGTTGCGAACTGCCGAGATAAACATGAAGAAGGCCAAGCCTGCTAGTCCCATATTGATGGTACATAAAGGCAAGGGTAAGGCCAAGGGCTTCAAGAAGACGAAGGTAGGACCTAAGTCACATCTTGAGCCCAAATCTTCTGCGCTGAAAAAGAAGAGCACCGTGAAGGAAGGGAAATGCCACCACTGTGGCAAGGCTGGTCATTGGAGGAGGAATTGTCCTTCGTACATTGACGGTCTGCGGAAAATGAAGGGAGGTATGACTTCCGCTTCGAATATTTATGTTATAGAGATAAACATTTCTGCTCCTTCATCTTGGGTATTGGATACCGGATGTGGTTCTCACATTTGTACAAATGTGCAGGAGCTGGGAAGGAGGAGATTGCTGAGTAAAGGAGAGGTGGACCTGCGCGTCGGCAATGGAGCAAGAGTTGCTGCTGTAGCCGTAGGGGTTTACCGTCTTTCTTTGCCCAGTGGGCTTGTAATAGAACTTAATAATTGTTATTTTGTTCCGGCCATAACTAGAAACATTATATCCATTTCATGCTTGGACATGATTGGATTTTCTTTTATAATTAAGAACAACTGTTGTTCTATATTTAAGAATGATGTTTGTTATGCTGTAGCTCAATTGTTTAATGGTCTTTATGTTTTGAACCTAGACCATCCGATCTATAATGTAGATAATAATAAAAGACTAAGAACAAATGACTCAAATCCTACATATCTCTGGCATTGTCGTTTGGGCCATATAAACGAGAAGCGCATATCCAAGCTCCATAAAGATGGACTATTGGACTCATTTGATTATGAATCATTTGAGCGATGCGAGTCTTGTTTATTAGGCAAAATGACTAAAGCCCCTTTCACTGGTTATACTGAGAGGGCTGAGGATCTTTTGGGTATAATACATAGTGATGTATGCGGACCCATGAGTTCTATGGCTAGAGGTGGGTATTTCTACTTCGTTACATTTACTGATGATTTCAGTAGATACGGATATGTGTATCTTATGAAGTGCAAATCCGAAACTTTTGAAAAATTCAAAGAGTTTAAAAATGAAGTGGAGAACCAATTGGGTAAAAAGGTTAAAGCACTCCGATCTGATCGAGGTGGCGAATACCCGAGTCATGAGTTCCGTGATCATCTGAAAGAGTGTGGTATTGTATCACAGCTCACTCCACCTAGGACACCACAGCATAATGGTGTGTCTGAGAGGAGAAATCGTACTCTGTTAGACATGGTACGGTCGATGATGAGTCATGCAGACTTGCCTGTTTCCTTTTGGGGTTTTGCTTTAGAGACTGCTGCAATGACACTGAATCGCGCTCCAACGAAAACGGTTCTAAAGACACCATATGAGATATGGACTAGGAAGCGTCCTAGTATGTCATTCATTAAAATTTGGGGCTGTGAGGCATACGTAAGACATCAAATGCCTGACAAGCTGGAACCCAAATCAGATAAGTGTTATCTGGTGGGATATCCTAAGGAAACGAAAGGATATTACTTTTACCTACCGTCTGAAGGCAAAGTGTTTGTCGCAAGGACGGGTGTCTTCTTGGAGAAAGAGTTCTTGTCAAGGAAGACGCAAAAGGTAGAACTTGAAGAAGTTCAAGAACCACAAGTAGTGAATGAACCGGAATTGGATTCTGAGCCAGGACTACAAGATGTTGTAGCTAGAGAACCTGCTCAAGAGACACAAGTCCTACGTAGATCTGGTAGACCAGGATTTGAGCCTGAGAGATATGGATTTCTCATGTCTCAAATAGGTAATGTGTTGCTTATGGATCATGATGATGAACCAGCGACCTACCAAGAGGCTATGAATGGACCGGACTCCGACAAATGGCTTGAGGCTATGAAATCCGAAATGGACTCCATGTATACAAACCAAGTTTGGAACTTGGTGGAACCACCTGAAGGGGTACGACCCATAGGGTGCAAGTGGGTCTTCAAGAAGAAGACCGACATGGATGGGAATGTACAGACATTCAAAGGGCGACTGGTGGCTAAGGGTTTCAAGCAAATTCATGGTGTTGACTATGATGAGACCTTTTCCCCTGTTGCCATGGTAAAGTCCATTAGGATATTGTTTGCTATTGCTGCGTATTATGACTACGAGATCTGGCAGATGGATGTCAAAACGGCTTTCCTAAATGGAAACCTCCTTGAGGAAGTGTACATGACACAACCCGAGGGTTTTGTATCCCCAAATGAAGCCACTAAAATATGCAAGCTGAACAGATCCATCTATGGATTGAAACAGGCCTCTAGAAGTTGGAATCTTCGTTTTGATGAGAAGATCAAAGAGTTTGGTTTTGTCAAGAATGAAGATGAACCGTGTGTTTACAAGCGAATCAGTGGGAGCATTGTTGTCTTCCTGATATTGTATGTAGATGACATACTGTTGATCGGGAATGACGTACCTACCCTGAAAGTTGTTAAGAACAACCTAGGGAACTGTTTTTCTATGAAGGACTTGGGTGAAGCGACTTACATACTCGGTATTAAGATCTATAGAGATAGATCGAAGAAGTTGCTGGGTTTGACCCAGAGTACGTACATTGAGAAGGTGTTGAAGCGGTTCAACATGCTTGAGTCCAAGAAAGGATTTTTGCCCATGTCACATGGTGTGAATCTCTCTAAGGACCAATGTCCAAAATCTTGTGAAGATAAGGACCACATGAAGTTGATTCCATATGCTTCGGCAATTGGGTCAATCATGTATGCAATGTTATGTACTCGACCCGATGTCTCTTTTGCGTTAAGCATGACAAGCAGGTATCAGTCTGATCCCGGTGAATGTCACTGGATAGC
Organism: Dactylorhiza incarnata; assembly: GCA_033032865.1. Taxonomy (NCBI): domain Eukaryota; kingdom Viridiplantae; phylum Streptophyta; class Magnoliopsida; order Asparagales; family Orchidaceae; genus Dactylorhiza; species Dactylorhiza incarnata. The sequence continues at coordinate 7,007,622 of JAWHQI010000124.1, read as the reverse complement.
CGTAAAGAATATCCTGAAGTACTTGAGAAGGACTAAGGATGTATTCTTGGTGTATGGTGGAGAGGAAGAGCTCGTTGTAAGTGGTTACACGGATGCCAGCTTCCAAACTGATAGGGATGATTCAAAGTCTCAGTCAGGGTTTGTGTTTTGCCTGAATGGAGGAGCTGTGAGCTGGAAGAGTTCCAAGCAAGAGACAGTTGCTGATTCTACAACTGAGGCCGAGTATATCGCTGCGGCAAATGCAGCGAAGGAGGCTATATGGATTAGGAAATTCATCGGCGAGCTAGATGTAGTTCCTAGCATTGTTGGTCCCGTAGTTCTCTACTGTGATAACAATGGTGCAATTGCACAATCTAAGGAACCTAGATCCCATCAGCGCTCCAAGCACATACTTCGGCGGTTCCATCTTATTCGTGAGATTGTCGAACGAGGAGATGTGAACATTTGCAGAGTGCCGACTGAGGAGAATATTGCAGATCCACTGACAAAGCCTCTCGCGCAGAGAAAGCATGATGGTCATACTAGATCAATGGGTATACGATACCTGAGTGATCATCTCTAGTGGGAGTCTTGTGGGTAGCATGTAAAATATATATTCTGTTGGCTGTTTATTATACATTCATATGATGAATTGTGTACCAATTATTTCCTTTTAAAATTAATGGCAAGTTCTTTTATTATGATATACTGTTTCTATATGATAGAATAAAATTCGTGATAAATACCCTTAGAATGTTCGCTTCCATAGGACATCAAGTACGTGACTTGAATGTGAGAGCCTATGATTTCGAAGCTTCATTCTTAAAAGGTCCCTGGTCGAGGTATCATCATAGAAACTAAGGGTGATGATGATACATTAAGACTAGCATGTGTGTTGACTGATGACCGGTTCTCACAGGTCATGATATTGTGATATCAAGTCATCACATGGGTACTTGTTAGTGAACAAGTTGTACTGGACAGACCCACTTTGAGACTACTTTGTGGATTTTTATATGAACGTGTCACAAGTAGTTCTCAACTGACAATGGTGTTTGTGGTCCTTTGACCTGAAGTCACAACATTCATCAAATGAGGAAGAGCGTACTTTGATGCCATCTAAAGTCTTCTCTTGAGAAAGGTTGATGATAAGGGTGGTAATTGGGTATGTTACGAGTCATTTGGATGTTTGCGTGTGAGCAGAAATGGAATTTGTCCTCCTTTATGACAGGAGTTACATCCATGGGCCCCTTGATGGAATGAGACTGAGAAATGCATGGTCATGCTTGGTAGAGTCAATATGTGATATTGAGCTCACCAATTTTCAGACAGTCTATTCTAGATCAGGAAACTGGGATTGAACGATTATGAGGGTGACACGGTCCATGCCTCTAGTTCTATCCGGATGTAAGGGACAAAGGGACATGACAACACTGAAACATTGGTTAAGACAGGCTTAGTGAGTTATGAACTCTTATTGCTTGGGTAGTAATGATGTATTGCTAGATGCCGCTCATTGTTTGTGAGACTTTTGTTGATACTTTGTGATCAAGTGGGAGACTGTTGGAGTTTCTGAGGTGATCTCAAAGCAATCAATAGTTAGTCTTGCTGCCAACGCAATATGAGCCTATAGGGTCGCACATAAAAGCGTTTGGAGAAATTGGAGAAAGGATTGTGTTGGCCTCACTTATATAGGATATGAGTGGAGGACCAATCCTGTGACTATATAGAGTTAAGTTGAGAATGTCTCAACGGGGAATCGTTTAAAGGGTTTAAACGGATGGATTTGAAATAGTCGAATTCGGTTATTGGGAATAGTCGAATTCGGTTATTGCCATGATTCGAATTCGGTCATAGTGTATAGTCGAATTCGGTTAATGGTCTAATTCGGTTATTGTGATTCGCCGAATTCGGTTATAGTGTATAGCCGAATTCGGCTATAGTCGATTTTCAATAGCCGAATCCGTCGAAATGGTTTCGCCGGACTTGTGTCGAATTCGGTTAATTGGATTAGTCGAATTCGGCGAATTGGATTAGTCAAATTCGGCGAATGGGATTAGTCGAATTCGGTTAATCAAATTCTGGACAGAAATGTTCTGTATTTCCCTCTGGTCTGCGGATAGTCTTTTTATGCCTATAAAAGGAATCGCGATTAGGTCTTTCAATGGACAACAGACGACGGTTTTCGAAAGAAGCCTTTATCGCGATTTCATCAGAGGCGAAGATGGAAGTGTTCCGCTCGTAGCCTGTCCGCAGCTCCTCTTCCGCCGCCGCCAGTCGACGCCGCCGATCGCCGCCTCCTCTGGATCGGGCCTAGCAGCCCGTGAGGACGTAGAGAGCATCCTTCTCCAACCTAGTTCTTGTGCGACAAGAAGCTAGGGTTCTTCATCGCTTGTGTGGACTTCTGTAGAGGGATCGATCTATTTCGATCCTTGAAGAACTCAAGTCAGATCTCGGATTTCTCTTGGAACATCTTGGTTGAGTATTGACTCAACCCCGCAAAGGTATATCGTATTTAGATTTCCTTTTATCTCTTGAATCATGTAAGATCGCAAGATCCGTTAATCTCTTTTGGGTTGTTCTTGTTATTTCCGCTGCGCACATTTGATGTGTCATCCCTAATGTAGGGATATAGAAAACCCAACAAGATCACCCCTTGGGCGATCTCCCCCTTTTAGATCGCCCCTTGGGCGATCTCCCCCGTGAGGAGGTCGCCCCCTTGGGCGACCTCGCCTCCGCGAGGAGGAGATCGCCCCTTGGGCGATCTCCCCCGTGAGGAGGTCGCCCCCTTGGGCGACCTCGCCTCCGCGAGGAGGAGATCGCCCCTTGGGCGATCTCCCCCTTTGAGATCGCCCCTTGGGCGATCTCCCCCGTGAGGAGGTCGCCCCCTTGGGCGACCTCGCCTCCGCGAGGAGGAGATCGCCCCTTGGGCGATCTCCCCCTTTGAGATCGTCCCTTGGGCAATCTCCCCCGTGAGGAGGTCGCCCCCTTGGGCGACCTCGCCTCCGCGAGGAGGAGATCGCCCCTTGGGTGATCTCCCCCTTTGAGATCGCCCCTTGGGCGATCTCCCCCGTGAGGAGGTCGCCCCTTTGGGCGACCTCGCCTCCGCGAGGAGGAGATCGCCCCTTGGGCGATCTCCCCCTTTGAGATCGCCCCTTGGGCGATCTCCCCCGTGAGGAGGTCGCCCCCTTGGGCGACCTCGCCTCCGCGAGGAGGAGATCGCCCCTTGGGCGATCTCCCCCTTTTAGATCGCCCCTTGGGCGATCTCCCCCCGTGAGGAGGTCGCCCCCTTGGGGGACCTCGCCTCCGCGAGGAGGAGATCTCCCCTTGGGCGATCTCCCCCTTTGAGATCTCCCCTTGGGCGATCTCCCCCGTGAGGAGGTCGCCCGCTTGGGCGACCTCGCCTCCGCGAGGAGGAGATCGCCCCTTGGGCGATCCCCCCGTGAGGAGGTCGCCCCCTTGTGCGACCTCGCCTCCGCGAGGAGGAGATCGCCCCTTGGGCGATCTCCCCCGTTGAGATCGCCCCTTGGGCGATCTCCCCCCTTTGAGATCGCCCCTTGGGCGATCTCCCCCCGTGAGATCGCCCCTTGGGCAATCTCCCTTGTGAGGTCTCCCCTCTGAAATCTTTGTTTGTGTGATCTGTTCAGGTACAGCAGGACCAGACGATCTCAGCGGTCTCAGCTGACGATCTCAGCAGATCCAGACGATCTCAGCGGTCTCAGTAGCGGTCTCAGGCGATCTCAGCAGATCCAGACGATCTCAGCGGTCTCAGTAGCGGTCTCAGGCGATCTCAGCAGTTCCGGGCAGCCCGTTACCTTCCAGATCTGCCCGTTCGGGCAGGCCCCGCGTCTATAAATAGAGGGGTAGGGGTACCAGTTTGAGGACTTTTAGGAGAGCTTCCAGTTCCAGCCGGTGGTTGGAGCGGTCTCAGTTTTAAGTGACCGCCGAGACCGCCGATCTCCCTTCCGACATCAGCTCAAAGTAACCAGCCATTCAACAGTCTTACCCCCCATCCTTGAGTTCGAGCGATCGTGGAGTTGGTACATTTTTTGGTGCCAACACTGTTCATTCTATATGGAGATGGAGGCGACACTCGGTGAGTGTCAGTTCATAATATGTCGATGCCCCCTGCGCCGAGTGCCACCTGATGGAGATGAAAACAAACTAGAGGAAGAAAGAAGAAGAAGAGGAGCAGAACCTTTAATTTTTAATTTTTATCTAATAAAAAAATTAATTTTTTTTTAATTTTGTATTGGTTTGTATATAACCATTAGGTTTGTGTATAACAAAATTATATTTGTACTGATTTGTATATAGTGAGGGTTTATATATAGCCAAAAACGATTTGTATATAACATCACCCGATTTTTATTATTGAATATTCATCGCGAGACTTTTGTAAGGATTAATATGACAGGCAAACTAATTATAAATAAATTTTAATAAAAAAATTTTATGATGTCATATTTTATATTTTTCTGCTGCCAGACGAAATAACAGGACCCGTGCCCGGAACTCTTTCCGGCAAAGCAAAAAAACAAAAAAGGTACTGTTGCAGCTTTTTGGACCTGGTGTGATGGATGGAATGCATGTTTTGAAATGTGGCACGTGTGCGTGAAGTGCGCTTAACTCAACAGTGACTGTGCTAGCCGCTATTATTTGAATTTGGCTATTATTTGAAGTTTATTTTGATGTGCTATTAACTGCCAACAATGATGTGCTTATAACATTACTCGATAAGTATTCTTCTACGGAACTTGTCACATAAATAATGGGAATTGTTAAAGGCAAACCCACTATGGCTATCCGCAAACCAATTTCTGTGAGTTATCATGCTTCTTTTGAAAATACGTCTTTTACATACATTTTTAGGAAAAGTATTTAACACGAAAATTGTAGATCTCGACGAGATCTACAATTTTTGTGTTGAACACTTTTCCTAAATATGCATGTACAAGGCGTATTTTCAAAAAGCGCGTAATAACTCATAGAAATTGGTTTGCGGATAACCATTTATGATTTGCCTTTAACAATCCCCTAAATAATCGGTTTTAGATTCGGAGGCCAAAACTGATAACCGTTTCCATTTCTCTCGGCTCACACATGCCACATTCCAAAACATGCATTCCATCACACCAGGTCCAAAAAGATGCAACAACCGTACCTTTTTTGTTTTTTGCTTCGCCGGAAAGAGTTCCGGGCACGGGTTCTGTTATTTCGTCTGGCAGCAGAATAATATAAAAAATGACATCATAAAATTTTTTTATTAAAATTTATTTATAATTAGTTTGCCTGTGTCATATTAATCCTTACAAAAGTCTCACGATGAATATTCAATAATAAAAATCTGCATGTGTACAATGACTGATGTCGAAATTATTTTGGAGTAGTGACGACAGCCATTCTATTGGCTCCTTCCACAGTAAATATTTTTTTTTACTATATGTTTTTTAAATTTTATTTATTTATTTTTTACCATAACATTATAATAAACCAATCAAGTTGTTGACAAAATAATGTCCTACTTTAACTGTTGTGCATGAGGCTACCCTCGTGCACGACTGATCCTAGTTGCGAACTAGTTGTGCCCGTTCTTGAAAGCTTAAAGTGCGCACGTGCACAAAGTAGTGTGGCTCCTCTCATGTGCGCTACCAAGCTTCACCTGCTTACGATATGGTATGGGGCTCTGTCCAAGTGAATAATTTGAAAAATAAGAAAAAATATGCAAACGTTATTTTAGAGATAAAAATGAAAATAAAATACTCCAATTAAAAAATAAACTAAAAACACACTCTCACATGATTTTCCCTCACTCCCTTATATTTTATCTATTTAAGTATGTTTAAGAAGTGAGTAAAAACTTTTCTTCTCACCCTTCTTCTTCTCTCTCTCTCTCACTTCCCCCTATCTATCCCTCATGTAATGATAGAATGACTAAGGGTCTGATGGAGACGATGCCCCTCAACATGACGACGACAGCAACTGCAACGCCAACGCCGCTACAACCTCCGCCCGCGGCACAATAATAATCTAATTAATAAATATAATTAATTAATAATTATTATTAATTAAATATTATCCCTATAATATTTAATTATAATTATCATTATTCAATTATGATTATTAATTAAATATTATCATGTCATGTTTTAATGTTATTGTGTGAACCATATTTCATGTATGGTGTGTCTAGTATTTATTTTATTATGTTGGGCTGCATGTAGTCTTGTACGTTTATTTTGGTATGTTGTCATCGTTTATTTTGGTATGTTTTAATTTTGTAAGCCTATGAATAGACCCCCCATGTAATGGAATAAGTCATGATATGAATGAATAAAATTTGAATTCCTCTTAATTGAGAAATCTCCTCTTGCCTATTATTCTCCCCTCTCCCTCCCTTGGATCTCTTGCCTAAAGTGTTCTATTCTCCCTCTCTAGGAATTTCGAAATTCCTCCTCTCCTCTTGCCTAAGATTTCTTCTCTCTTTCCTTTCTCCTTCATCCTCTTGGCTTTGGCCGAAATTCTCTTCCCCCCTTGCCTAAAATTCTCCTTCTTCTTCCTCCACTTTGTGGTATTCGACCACCTTCTTCTCTTGCCACCACCACCTTTCCTCCTTCTCCTTTTGTTCAAGCCGCCACCATCATCCCTCCTCCACAAAACTAAGAAGCCATCATTTCCCTCTTCAAAAGGGGTCTACTATTCATTCACCACCTTTTCTCTCTCCACCATCATAATATTCAAGATTATTCGGCCACCACAAAGTCAAGGAACAAGGCGTGCGTGCTTTTCGTGGGATCTTAGAACGTGCAATTTTCCAAGGCCTACATCAATTTGGTATCAGAGCCAGGTTGTCTCAATTTCTTAATTGACACACGATCCATTGGAGGTTCAAGCCGGACGTACTACCGATGGATGCTACCTTCGTCTATTTTCCTCTCCTATGCCACTCATCGGGGATGAGTGATTTTGAGATGGGGAGGATTGATGGAGACGATGACCCTCAACATGACGACGACAGCAACTGCAACGCCAACGCCGCTACAACCTCCGCCCGCGGCACAATAATAATCTAATTAATAAATATAATTAATTAATAATAATTATTAATTAAATATTATCCCTATAATATTTAATTATAATTATCATTATTCAATTATGATTATTAATTAAATATTATCATGTCATGTTTTAATGTTATTGTGTGAACCATATTTCATGTATGGTGCGTTTAGTATTAATTAATAATCATTATTAATTAAATATTATCCCTATAATATTTAATTATAATTATCATTATTCAATTATGATTATTAATTAAATATTATCATGTCATTTTTTAATGTTATTGTGTGAACCATATTTCATGTATGGTGTATCTAGTATTTATTTTATTATGTTGGGCTGCATGTAGCATTGTACGTTTATTTTGGTATGTTGTCATCGTTTATTTTGGTATGTTTTAATTTTGTAAGCCTATGAATAGGCCCCCCCCCCCCCATGTAATAGAATAAGTCATGATATGAATGAATAAAATTCGAATTCCTCTTAATTGAGAAATCTCCTCTTGCCTAATATTCTCCCCTCTCCCTCCCTCGGATCTCTTGCCTAAAGTGTTCTATTCTCCATCTCTAGGAATTTCGAAATTCCTCCTCTCCTCTTGCCTAAGATTTCTTCTCTCTTTCCTTTCTCCTTCATCCTCTTGGCTTTGGCCGAAATTCTCTTCCCCCCTTGCCTAAAATTCTCCTTCTTCTTCCTCCTCCTCTTTGTGGTATTCGACCACCTTCTTCTCTTGCCACCACCACCTTTCCTCCTTCTCCTTTTGTTCAAGCCGGCATCATCATCCCTCCTCCACAAAACTAAGAAGCCATCATTTCCCTCTTCAAAAGGGGTCTACTATTCATTCACCACCTTTTCTCTCTCCACCATCATAATATTCAAGATTATTCGGCCACCACAAAGTCAAGGAACAAGGCGTGCGTGCTTTTCGTGGGATCTTAGAACGTGCAATTTTTCAAAGCCTACATCAGGGTCCGTTCGTTTGGATGGAATTGGCTTTCTGGAATTAGCATTGACGATTAGAAATCCAATTCTAATGTTCGGCGCAACAGAATTTACGAGGATATTGGCTTTTATATGAAAACTCATGACTTTGACTTTGAACTAAAAAATCAAATCGCCAATTCTTTCCTCCACCCATGAGTTTTCCGCATAATCGAGTGTTTTTGCCATAGTTTTTCGGTCTACGCGCGTGTTTTCCTAACGGGCGTGTGTTTTTCTGTCGGGCGCGTGTTTTTCGACGGCGCGTATTATTTGGCCGAGCATTCATTTTTTGCTCAAGCTGGTGTTTTTCGCCCGGGCGCGCATTTTTCGGTCGGCCGTGTGTTTTTCAGCCGGCCGGGTAATTTTCACCCGGGCGCGCATTTCTTTTGCTCTAGCGCACTTTTTCAGCCAGGGCGCGCTTTTTTTGCCAAAATGCGATTTTTCCGGTCGGAAGCGAATTTTCTGGCCGGACGCGGTATATTTTGCCTGGACGCGATTTTTTCTAGCCCGGGCGCACTTTTTTCGCCCGGGCGCGTTTTTCGCCCGGGCGCGGAATTTTTCGCCCGAGCGATATTTTTTCCCCCGGGCGCATTTTTTTCGCCCAAGTGTGATTTTTTCGCCCGGGCGAAAAAACGCGCAAGGGAGAAAAATCGCGGCCGGGCAAAAAAATCACGTCCGGGCAAAAAAAATGCGCCCGGCCGAAAAAAAAACCCGCCCGGCCGAAAAAAACACTCCAGGGTGGGACAAAACGCTCCCGGGCGGAAAAAAACGCGCCTCCCCGGAAAAAATGCGCCCGGACGGAAAAAATTGCGCCTGGGCGAAAAAAATGTTCCTGGGCGAAAAAAAAAACACGCCCGGGCGAAAAAAAAACGTGCCCGGGCAAAAAAATCGCACCCGGGCGAAAAAAATGAGCCCTTGTGAAAAAAAAACGCGTCCGGGCGAAAAAAATGCTCCTGTGCGAAAAAATCGCACGCAGGCGAAAAAAACGCGCCCGGGTGAAAAAATCGCGCCCAGGATTGCATTTTTAGTATGTACACCTAGAAAAAATTGTGCTCTCGGGCAAAAAATATGCGTCCAGACTAAAATTGCGCTTCCGTGCAAAAAAAATGCACTCCCGACTGCAGAACTCGCGATCGGGCGAAAAACGTAGTCCTGGGCCAAAAAACGCACACCTTGGTAAAAACACGCGCCTTGGAGAAAAATGCGTGCTCGGGCAAAAAACGTGCACCTGGGCAAAAAACCGTGCTTGGGAGAAATACATGCGTCTTAAAAGTTGAATCTTATTAGACAATTTACTACGTTCGGCGTTGACGTTTATTTTGAGTTTTATAAAATTATTGTATAATGTCAATTCCAATACTAATTCCATCATTCAGCCGAACAACTTTTGTACCTAAATTTCAATTTTGTTGTCTGAATTCAATCTTAAAGCCGAACAACATAATTGGAATTCTGTACAAAGCCAATTCATGTAGATATTGGTTTTCGTCGAAAAGCCAGTTCCAGAAAGTTAATTCCGTTCAGATGAACGAACCCTAAATGTTTTTGATGGTTTTATATGAGTACTATGAACTTTTTCAAAGATTGAACGAATTGGATGTATGAATGCATTTTATCACGGATGCGATATTTTCTAGTAAAGAGAGCATAGTGCAGTGGGCTCATAATGTTGGAAAAGGGTTGAGATTTATAGTCACTATTCAAAGAACATTTGAAATTGATGGAAGACCTATGCCAGAGTTTTTTTGGGTGTGATAGATCTGATTTAGGCAATTGATGAAGTCTTGGATTCATAGAGTTGTATAATTTTGATTATATTGTCTTAATTTCAACAAAAAACAAGATTTATTAGGGATGTTTGGTGTTTTGCACTACATATTTATCATTCCTACAAATTATGAGGTAAAATTTTTGTAAAAAAAAAAAATCAAACTTTTACTTTGGTGTACATAAATCAATTTTGTACTTTTGTGTGCAAAAATGAAATTTTAGATATGGTGTGCAAAAATTAAAATTTTAACTTTAGTGTGTTATTAACATGTCGGTGTGAAAATACTCAATTTTGATGTCATTATAATTTGGCGGTCAATAGCCAATAACAGTGTGCTTATAACATTACCCATACTTTCAGGTCTGATCCAAGTTATTTACATTATTATATATAATTTCATTCTTATTTGGGATGGTTATGATGCACCTCTCCTTAGATTAAGGGTCTGTTTGGCGGAGACATTTTTGCTCCTGTGAGTTCAAACAAAAATGTTACCGTCATGAAATGTGTTTGAAAAGACAACAGTTATGATCACTATAAATTTTTTTTTTAATTTTGAACATAAAAGTGGATAGAGTTCCTTAGGTGAGGATGGACATTCAGGAATAACGGTTCATAACCATCATTTTCAAGATCGCCAGTGCCATGTGAGATCATAAAGTGCAAATTATTTAGGTTATAGTCCAACTGTCCCAGACTCCCAGTGGTCCATCCTGTCCAAATAAAGTGCAAATCAAATGTAAACTCAAATCTTGGGTCTCGCAACATAAGAAATTAAATCCATCCTTAGGGGAAAGGTGAGTAGTGGTCCATACATAGGGATTCCCCAAGGCATGTACAAGCATTTTCACTTAGGTTTGAATGTTAGGGTTTAATAGAAAAGCTCACTACAAGATATATGCTCTATAATGACATTTTTTTTGCGACGTTTTTGAAAGCGTCGCTGTTAGTTTTATATTTAGTGATGATTTTTTTCATAAACGTCACTAATGCAAAAAATATCATTTGCTACGTTTTTTTGAAAAAACGTCACCAAAAGTGTTTAGCACTTTTGACGATTATTTTTAAAACATCACTAAAATAATGTTTTTATTGTGCCGTTTTTGAAAACGTCGTCGTTAGTATACATTTGGCGACAGTTTTTTTAAAACGTCGCCAATATACAAATTTAGCATTAGCCACGCTTTGCATGAAAACACGTCAGCATAAATGTTTATCTTTCGTGACGATTTTTTTTTAAAAACATCATCAACACACATGATCTTCTGTCAAAATTTATTATCAAACATTTTAGAAGATCTTTTATTAAAAGTGATATGAGTGATATAGTTATCATTTATCAAATGATTGAACAAGAATCATTTTATGTACTTAGTGAGCATGATGCATGAAATACATGAAGTACGTATACGACACACATTATGCATGCTTAAGTTGATGATATATATATCAGCCTTATCTATATGCACACACCCATAAACATACATTTGGTTATGCGTACTCCAACGATATGGGGTAGTTTGCTATGCACACATGCACCCATAAATCATGCGCTTGGGGCTATGCGCACCCCATGATGGCCAAATATTTTGCTATGCGCACACCCATAACTATATGCACACACATGCAAGTATGATGAGGTATTTCACTATGCGCACACCCATAACCATATGTTTGGCTATGCACACCCCCATGATGGGGTATTTTGCTATGAGCACCACCCATAACTACGCTTGGCTATGCGCAGCTCATGATGGGGGATGTTTTGCTATGCGCATACCTATAATCATATGCTTGGCAATGCGCATCGCCATGATAGGGTATTTTGCTATGCGCACACCCAACACCATACACCTGACTATCCACACTCCCATGGACGGGAGACGACTACGGCAGACGGTGAGCGCGGCGTCATCAAAACATACGATCTTCTGTTAAAGTTCTAATAATGATATTTTTGATGGTAGTGAAGTTATATTGATGATAGCGATGATCTCGATCGTATGCTTGATACGAGCAATTAAATATATATAATATAAATGTGTTCACTGTGGATATTAAATATGTCTCCACAAACGTACATAACTGTTATGGTCGGCATACATACGTACATCATGTAGACATGTATTATTCGGCCTGTAGCTCAATGATCTTGTCAAATGTTACTAGTTATGGAATACCCTGAAATCATACCAATATATTTCTTTTTGTATAGAGAATATGTTTACATTGATCGATGAGGCGTTAGGTGAATGTTCCAATATTGTAAGTATCATGAGTTGCGATAATGATGAGGATGACTGTATCGATCAATGACGAGTCGATTAAACAAAGTCTAGGATGGGAGATCATAACCTCATATGAATTTTGCGCTTACCTTGAAAAATAACAACTATTTTTGTTGGTGCAAAAATAACAATGAATTGTTTTGTTACAAAATACATGTTTTTATATAAAAATGAAATATACATTTCCAAAATTTTCATGCTAATATTTTAACATAAAATTATTTATGAAGGGAAAAATTCGTTTCCCTCCAAAACTTTCATGACACTTTTAGATTTTTTTTTTAGTTTTTAATTTCTTTATCCTAACTAAATATAGTAAATAATTAGCCCTAGCTTTCATTTACTCCCCTAACCCGTAATCAGCTCCCGTCCCACTCGCGCCACTCCCGCGATCGAGTCCTCCACACCAGCGATCCATTTGGACTACTCCTCCACTCCGGCGGTTTCTTCTCCACTCCTCCACGGGCGACGACGTATAGAGCCACTGCTAGCACAGAAGGCAATGGGTTTCTTCGCGAATCCCTATGTTGGTGGCTGCGTCTCGCTCGAGGCTTCTTCAGTTCTTCATAGAGGGCTTCTCAACTTCTAAAGTATATTCTATCACCTTTTTCTAGTAATTTTTATGAGTTTTTTTTTCAGTTGGGATTATTTCAAGTGAGAAGTTTCACCTTTGTTGATTTTGTCTTTTACTACTTAATTTCCATGAGTCTTTTACTAATGATTTTTAGTGTTGGTTTTAATTGGAAGTGTAACGCCCCAGGTTTTCTTATAGTCTTTTAAGCGGGGAATGTGAAAGGATAATGCCTTAAATATGAAACTTCCGTTGCGAATTTTAAATGCGAGAGGGCATTACCGTTTCAGAATCGTCGTCGTCGCCATCCGGCGAGTTAATTCCAAATGAGAGCGTATATGCAAATATATATATATATATATATATATATGTCTATGTATATATGTACACATATGTATGTATATATATATATAAGCATGGATGCAAGTCTATATATATACATATATATATATATGTAATAGTAAATGTATACCAATATATATATACACATGTGTATGCATGCAGGAAGTTTTTTTTTAGGGAGGCTTTGTGTGGGGTGCTATATACACATATATACGTAGGTGGCAAAGAATCGAGCAGATTATCTGTCTTCCCTCTCCTCTTACCGCACCCCTCTTGCATTGTTTAGGGGGTTTAGGGTTTTTCGTCGGCGAGTGTCGCAAGGCGCCAGAGCGGTCGTAGGAGGAGGGATCTTGGTCGTCGGGGCTTGTTGGAACATGGTCTTCCGCATATCCTAGGTTTGAGAATAACAAATCCTATGTGTATTTGATCTTGTGTGTTGAAGTGTGCAGGCTAACTAGGTCCACATGACTCAAGGAGTACATATGATGACTGCCCCAAAATTGAGGCCAGAATTCCAACATGCCCACTAGCGCCGGCGGTAGCACCTAGCGCCCGGCGCTAGCACCTAGCGCCCGGCGCTAGCACCTAGCGCCCGGCGCTAGCGATGATCAGCGCAATTCCGACAGCATATATAGAAGGCGCTAACGCCTGGCGGTAGCTGATAGCGCTGGAGGTAGCGCATAGCACAGAAGGCATAAAATCCATGTTGCCGCAGATTGAAGATTCTGTCGCGCAAAACCATGCCTAATCGGGGATAGCGCCGGCGGTAGCGCTAGCGCAGGCGCTAGCGCTGTGGCTATAAAAAGGACCCCTTGGATCCGTCTTCATCATCCTTCTACAACCCCAAACTCCAGAGCTTCGTGCCACATCATATAGAGGAAGGTTCAGAGAGATACTCCCACAAATCCATAAAGGCTTAAGGAGATCTGTGGAGAATATTTCAACACGCGTCATTATCGTGACGAAAGACCGCATCGACTACGATCATACTCTGCGGGCCTTCGTCCACTTCTCCTAGAGATCCATATAGGGAGTTTTTATATTGTTGTTATTTTATCCATCTCTTTTAAATCGTGTAGTAAATTCGCCTCGTGTTGGCGACTAGGTTTGGGTAGGAGTTAGGGCTGAAATTCGCCTCGTGTTGGCACTAGGTCTAGGGAGTAGATCTAGGGGGTGCTCGAGGCCTTTTTGGGGATAGATTGGCTAGTGCGTCTTGAGGCCGTATCTGGGGAGAGATAGGCTAAAGCCAACCGGTTCGTGGGGATACGAGTCGGTATAGAAAACGAAAAAGAGTTTTTATTATTCGCCTCCGATTTCTAGCGTCATAGAAATCAGATTTTGTAATCAATTTTATTAATAGTAATCATGTCTCTCTTATTGTAATAAAATTGATTTTGTTCTTCATTTATCTAAATTGTTTATTATCTTCTCCTTTAGTATAAAACAATTTAGATCTTTATTCAAAATCCATATTTTGATCTCGTATCACAAGCAAGTTTTCTAAATATAATATAAATTTTTGAAAACCCTTATTCACCCCCACCCCCCTCTAAGGGCGCCTACCGATCCAACAAGTGGTATCAGAGCGGTTTTATTCCAAATCAGCTTAACAACCGGGAATAATGTCGTCTCATAATCTCGCTTCTATTAGTGGGGGAAATTTTTGTGAAAAAGAAAAATCACTTGCACCACCTTTATTCGAAGGGACAAATTATAAAGGATGAAAAATTTTAATTAAAAAATTTATTAAAACCCTAGACGTCGAAGTTTGGAATCTTGCCATAGCTAGACCTGCAAATGAATCAAATAAAAAGGAACTTCATTTAGATGCAAAAGCTAAACATTATTTATTTTGTGGTCTCTCAAATGAAGTTTTCAAATTTGTGTATTGCTCTTCTAGTGCTTACAAAGTATGGAATTTTCTAGAAGAAATGTATGAGTCCCCTTCTGCAGGTATAGAACAATCACAAGAACCGGAGAACATGCAAGTTTGCACAAGTCTTCAGGAATGTTCCTCTCATGACGAATCAATGGAGCACACATCAAATAAGAGAGAATAAGAAGTACAGTCTTCGGAAGAGGAGTGCCAAAAAGATGTAAAAGAAACTATATGTTTAAATCGTGCATCTCCCGAAAGCAATGTGAGGAAATCAAATCCCTTTTTCTGTACTTCTATTTCTTCATTACAATTGCTACAATCTACAAAGCGCAAAACTAAGAAATTAAAACATGCTAATAAACATTTGCGCTTAGAAAATAAAAATTTAAAGGCAAAAATTAATGAAGAATCAAATTCTAATGGCTCCTTAGTTGAAAACATTACTCCTTGTGTGAAATATAATGAATTAAAAGAAAAACACAAGAAACTTGAAAAAGAACTTCTTTTTATAAAAGAACAAAATGAAAGTTTATGTTTAAAAACTTCTTCTTTAAAAATTAATTGTGCTAAGTGTAACGATTATAAAACTGAAATCAAAGAGATGGACGAAACATTTGAAGAATTTAGAAATGACTATCAAAATCATATTGATTCTATTGTCTCCACTCTTAAAAATAGCACAATAGCTTATAATAAAGCTAAGGATAATCTTAAGGCCAAAAATGATGAATTAAAATCGAAAATCAATTTGCTTATGGAAATTTTGAATAAAAATTCACAACACATATGTTCACAATATCAAGCAATATCCAAAAGCAAGTTGAATACAAATATGAATAACTTGACTAAGCCTAATAATGGGAGTAAGAAACACAGTTTTTGTGAATCATAAACCAAGGTTTGAATGGAGACTAAAAATTAAAAATGAAACCTTAAATACAAGGATCCATTCATCTCTATCTACATAACAAAAACCAAACAATAAACAAAAAAAGATTGTAAATGAAATTTCAAAACGCTATCATCATCATCATTTACAATATCAATCCTTTCCCAACTTAAATTTAAATGCAAATAAATTTACAATAAATATTGTTTTGCAAAATCACAATGGAAATTTAATGAACAAGAACAATATTAAACCAAGGTATGAATGGAGACCCATACTTGAGAATGACGCATTAATGTCGAACGAAAGGGTCCATTCATCCTTGTCTCCCCAAATGAAAACACGATGTATTTGGGTACCCAAAGAAACCGTCACTGCCGGTCCTCTTTGGATACCTAAATCTCTTATTCATTAGTATCCCATAATTTGCATGAAGTAGAAACCAACTAAAGATGAAATAT
Source organism: Dactylorhiza incarnata (assembly GCA_033032865.1). Classification (NCBI taxonomy): domain Eukaryota; kingdom Viridiplantae; phylum Streptophyta; class Magnoliopsida; order Asparagales; family Orchidaceae; genus Dactylorhiza; species Dactylorhiza incarnata. The sequence goes on along the minus strand of JAWHQI010000124.1, from coordinate 6,991,402 downwards.
CATTATTCTACTTCATGATTTGCTTACACTTCTTCTTATTTTTCTTTTAAGCCATCATAATATGATAACTTTAAATATCTTGTAACATGACTTTCATAAATTAAACCATAATTCATAAATGAATCAAATTGAATAAAATTGAATAAAAGTCATGTCATTTTTAGTGATCTACTTATCCTTTTTTTTATTGTTTTTACCTTCTAAATCCATTACCTTTAAATGTCTTGAATTATCATTATTAATTGAATATTGAAATTATTATCAAGACTAATGAAATTATTTTAAATAGATTTAAATGGTTTAATAAAGGGCTTAGGCAAAAAATTAAAATGCACAATGTGTTGATTATTATCTATCTTGTGTGTTGAATATGATAGCCCTTATATTAGAGAAAATTTACAATAACTCTTCAAACTAACCAAAAATAGTTTCTCACTATTTTCATATTCACTATTCACCTCACAATCTTTCTTTAAAATATTTTGAAAAATGATGAATATGATTTGTGCTACATGCTTTACCATCATAATTATGTAATATCAAAAGATCTTTAAATTGAAATATTACACATAACTACAAAAGATCCATTTGGTTCTATCATTTGATTGGTGATCATAATAATTACATGAATGAATTAATGTAGTATGACTTGCATGTATCTCATTTGTTTATAAACCATAGAATCAACTTTATATTAATTAGAATAAATCAAATGAAATCATAAATTCATTCTATGTCAAAATATTACATCATTTCCTTGAATACATGCAACATTTTCTCAATTAATCTTGTGGTATAACAATTGCAACCAAACTCATTATTCTAGCATTACCAACTAATAGATATTATTATTCATGCTAGTTATCTCATATTGTTATAATAAATCAATTGTGAAGTAAAATAAAATAAAATTGAACGATAAAATAACTATGTGACTTTAAATTGTTTCCATAGGACTAAAATGCTTATGAATGTCCATGATATTCTTTTGCATGAACATTATTCTCTAAATCACTAAAATCATGCATATTTGTTCATTCATTTCCTATCATTTTCAAACTACATTAGATTGATAAAAGCCTTAGAAAAATTAACATGGAAATATAATAAATTATATCTCATGCAAATTTATTTGGTCTAGTCATATAAGAAAATCGCTAACATTTCATGCAATTTGCACTATCTAAACATCTCTGAAAAATCTTAAATTTCTGCATGAAACTACTATTGGGACACTTAATCCAAATCAACAATTAAAATTTTTAAAATCAAATATTATTCACTATCCTCCGCGCTAGCGCTACCGCTGGCGCTAGCGTCCTTATTCATTTTTCTGTAATTTTAAAATTTTGTAAAATTCTTAAAAATATATTAATCTATATGTACTATTTAGTTTTGCACTCCTGATTTTATTTTATTTTTGAAAAATCAAATACAAAATTACAAAAGCCAAATTACAAAAATATGTTTTGCCTTTTTGCTGTTGTCATTTGTTTAAAGTTTTCTTTGCAAAAATCAAATACAAAAATATAAAACTTTAAAACTATCAAAAAAAACTGTATGAATTTTCTTGTGAAAATCAAGCATGATTTAATATATTATTTAGAACTACTATAACGTTGCAATTTATCCTTTCAAAATACTTTGAACATTGTTTTCATCATGCTTTGATATATCTATTAACATGCGCATCAAGTATCTTTTAAAAGGTTGTGTAGAACTATGCTTAGCATGCCTCTAAGTATGAGTAAATGTTTTATGTTTGATAATGATATTTATTCACTCACTTTTTTTGGCATTGTCTACATATGGTTTAATCTAAGAATGCTTGTGTATGTTATGTATTAGTACAATGAATTAAAATTGCACAAGTATCTTACCTACACTCCTTTATTTGCACTCTTAAAAGATAAGAAAAGTGGTTAAGTTTTTTCATAAATTCTATTGGTTTGCAACAACGAGTGTATTCGGAGAACTTTGTACAAAACAAAAATTATAAAATATATGACAAAGATAACTCCACCAAGCACTACTTGAACCTCCTGATAAGTCTTAATAAGCATTGTGAGGTTGAGCACCTTGGAATGAATAGTAAAGTGTCTTGTGAAAATCAAATCTTTCTTTCAAAATAAAAAACCACTTACTCTTAAGTACACCGGATCACTAGTCACAATATTAAAATAATATGTGATCCCCCAAGCACTACTTTGCACCCTGATAAGTCTTAATGAGCATTGTGTGTGCAAAGCACCTTGGTAGTTGTACATTTTTTTTGTTCATTATAGTGTGTGGAAGTAAAATTATTTGTGTTTTATTGTGCTCTTACTTTACATATCTCTTGTATTTTTGATTAAAACATCTGTTTACTCTACTCAAAAATACACTTATGTGCACACCATTATCTTCCATAACACTTCTTCTCATGAGTATTGGATCCTAATGCTAATTCTATACTACTCTTTATTTATGAAATGCACTAGATAACCTAGCATGCTTTCTACAATGTTTGGTATGTTTTGAAATTGTGAATTAAAGTAACATTGTAGTAATCTCTTTTTGATAACATTATTTCATGCTTGGTTACTGTATTGTCAAAATAAAATTTTCTTTTTGCAAAATGATTTACAAAAACATCTTCATCTTTGGAATTTAACTCATATATTTTCTTATGAATCATCATAAAAAGATGTTTCTTGTATTTTTATAAGTCTTCCACATCATTACCATATAACTTTTACCTTGCGCATTCATGCTTATATCAAGTCTTAAATCTCAATTTTTCCTAAAAACAAGTGGTAGACTTGCTTGGTAGAATTTATATTGGTTGGTCTAACACGCATATCATTTTAATGCTAAAAACTCTGATTTATTTCTATGTACACTTTTATGCTAAACACTCCTCCAACAAGTGAAATATTGCTTATAAAACATCCTCTTATTATTGAATTTCAAATCAAATTTTACTTTTGTGTTTCTAATTGCTAAAAGGATGTTGTTTCTTTATTCCAAAATACTTTAACTCTTATCTTTATAAAGTTAGTTTTTGAAACTCAAAAACATCTCCTTTTTGAACTTAAACTCTTATTTAGTATTATGATGTTTCTTTTTCGAAATCTTCCGTAATGCTCAAACTCTGATTCATTCATGAATTTCAATATAGCTAAGTGTGTTTTATTTTCAAATAAAAATCCATATGCTATGAAACTTCCCATTAGATTTAAATGCTTAATGTTTCCAATAATTGTTATCAATGACTTCATATCTCACCATAGCGGGGGCGTAGGGTTGTAGACATTAGATAACCTTATCTCTAGTCATGTCTTGCCCTTAATCGGGGAGGGTTCCAGTGGGGCCTTGTGAGGCACTGGGGGGAAAGAGTGTTAGGTTAAGTGTTGGTCTAGTGTTTGCATATGGGACTAACACCCCAACCTACGGCATGTTTGCAGCTCCTCATGACCATCCGTCACTTAGTACGGGGCTAGGGTGTTGACATATTGTCTGGGTAGATTGGTTACTTGGAAATCATTATTTTTTTGCTTAAAACTCTTATATAAAGGGGAAATCATTATTTTTTGGTCTAAAAACTCTGATCTATTTTCTCTAAAAATTGTTCTAAAACTCCTTATCATTTCCTTCTCACTAAGAAGCACGATCATGCCTTTATCTTATTATCAAAACTTTTATGTGGTGTCTCCCTACCCACTTTTGCTAATAACAAAAGGGGGAGAGCTAACATGATAAATATAATCTGCTATCAAAATAGAAAACTACATGTTTAATTAAGATGATAGCTTACATATTAAGGGAGCATTCACTTAGCGGGAGCATGTATTTAGGGGGAGCACTTAAGGGGAGCAATTCTAAATGCTAAAATCGATAATTATCCTAAGTCATCACTTTCACACACACACAAGTATAGTCTCATCATGCTTATTTATTAATGCTCTGATTTATCATTAATGAATTTGTTATTATCAAAAGGGGGAGTTTATTGGAACATGGTCTTCCGCATCTCCTAGGTTTGAGAATAACAAATCCTATGTGTATTTGATCTTGTGTGTTGAAGTGTGCAGGCTAATTAGGTCCACATGACTCAAGGAGTACATATGATGACTGCCCGCAAAATTGAGGCCTTAATTCCAACATGACCACTAGCGCCGGCGGTAGCACCTAGTGCTCCGCGCTAGCGATGATCAGCGCAATTACGGCAGCATATATAGAAGGCGCTAACGCCTGGCAGTAGCTGATAGCGATGGCGATAGCGCGGAGCACAGAAGGCATAAGAGCCTTGTTGCCGCGGATTGAAGATTCTGCCGCGCAAAACCATGCCTAATCGGGGATAGCGCCGGCGGTAGCGCTAGCGCTGTGGCTATAAAAAGGACCCCTTGGATCTGTCTTCATCATCCTTCTACAACCCCAAAATCCAGAGCTTCGTGCCACAACATAGAGAGAAAGGTTCAGAGAGATACTCCCACAAATCCATAAAGGCTTAAGGAGATCTGTGGAGAAGATTTCCACACGGGTCATTATCATGACGAAAGACCGCTTCGACTACGATCATACTCTGCGGGCCTTCATCCACTTCTCCTAGAGATCCATATAGGGAGTTTTTATATTGTTGTTATTTTATCCATCTCTTTTAAATCGTGTAGTAAATTCGCCTCGTGTTGGCGACTAGGTCTGGGTAGGACTTAAGGCTAAAATTCGCCTCGTGTTGGCGACTAGGTATAGGGAGTAGATCTAGGGGGTGCTCGAGGCCTTTTTGGGGATAGATTGGCTAGATCGGCTTGAGGCCGTATCTGGGGAGAGATCGGCTAAAGCCTACCGGTTCGTGGGGATACGAGTCGGTATAGAAAATAAAAAAGAGTTTTTATTATTCGCCTTCGATTTCTAGCGTCATAGAAATCAGATTTTGTAATCAATTTTATTAATAGTAATCATGTCTCTCTTATTGTAATAAAATTGATTTTGTTCTTCATTTATCTAAATTGTTTATTATCCTCTCCTTTAGTATAAAATAATTTAGATCTTTATTCAAAATCAATATTTTGATCTCGTATCACAAGCAAGTTTTCTAAATATAATATAAATTTTTGAAAACCCTTATTCACCCCCCCCCCCCCCCCCCCTTTAAGGGCACCTACCGATCCAACAGGCCCGTCATTAATAACGAGAACTATAAGAACTAGAGCCTGGGTTGTTTGTGCCGGTCTCAACTTTGAGGTCGTGCGGTCTCGGAAGCGAGTTGACTATTTGTTGTGTTCGCAGGTTTGCGGTCAGCAGGTTGCGGTCTCCTTCCTTGGTGATTTCCCAGTTGCTTGAATAAATAGTTTGGCAGCGGTCTGTCTGCGAACTGGTTTGTTGTTCTTGTGCTGTTCGCGGCGAGCTCGGAGATCAGGCAACCTTTAGTGGTTAGGCGATCTGAGTTGCGGTGTGGAGACAGCTTCTGGTTTTCGTTCAGTTCAATAAAGCTTCAGTTCGTGCGGTCTGAGGTTGCGGTCTGGCAGTGCAAGTCATCTTGCCTGTATTCTGTTCGCGCGATCTCAGGTTGTTCCTGGTAGTCTGACTGTGCAAGTAGTCTTGTGATTCTGCAGGACGATCTGGGCAGTCTCTGAAGTGCAGTGGTCTGTGCGGTCTTTGTTTTGTTAGGTCGCCAGATTTGTTGTTTTGGTGTTTTGTGCTTCTCTCCTTTGTGATTCTTATGAATCATGTCTCTCCATGTATACCTCGAAGTGTAATGAAGTATTTGTTTCAATAAGGACTACTGTGTTGTTGCTATTTGGCATTGTGGTTGTTTGGCTATAATTTAGTTGATAATACTCCTGCTTACTCCTAAACGATCATCAGAAAATTTCACATGGTATCAGAGGTAGGTTACTGGAGTGGATAAGCAGTGTTTAACTTGAGTTGCCATCGTCTTTGTGAAGAAGAAACCACAGTTTGCCATGGAAGCTGGATACGCAAGAGGTCTTGGTATTAAACTCCTCACATCGACTAACTTCAAGAAGTGGAAGTCGTGTATGGAGAGTTACTTGTTAGGCGAGGATCTTAGGGATATAGTTGGAGGAGAAGATACGCAGGAAGTATATCTAGCAGAAGATAATATGGCATAGGTGAGACTTTGGAGGAGGACTAATGCAAAGGCAGAGTTCACTCTCAAGAGGGCTATCCTACCAGAGCTATTCGATCACATCATTGGATGTAAATCAGCTGCTGAGATATAAACGTCTTTGGATGGGTTATTCAATAAGAAGAATGTATCTCAGCTACAGTTTCTCGAGAATGAGTTGGTGAAAGACTCTCAAGGTGATCTTTCTATTTCTACCTTCTTTCTCAAGATGAAGGACCTCACCGCAGAGATTTCTGCATTGGACCCTGATGAGCCTATCTATGAGGCAAAGCTGAAGAGGCATATTATCCGCTGTTTGCGGAAGGAGTATCTTGCCTTTGTCACTTCTGTTTAGGGTTGGGCAAATCAACCATCATTGTTGGAGCTGGAAAACTTACTTGTTTCGCAAGAAAGTTTGGCAAGACAGATGGCGGGGATTTCTATCTCTGGGGGAGAAAGTGATGTGTTGTTCTCTGGGAAGAAGAAGATGAAGTGGGAGAAGAAGAAGCTGGGTCATGATAGACCCTCTACTTCAGGTCAGCTAGATAGGAGCTATGCTCCTAAGTCTGATGGGAAGAAGATGGGAGAGGGACAAAGGTGCTTCAGGTGCAACAAGACCGGGCACTTCAAGAAGCATTGCCTGGTTAATCTTCAGCCGGGACATGAAGCAGAGAAGGAGAAGCCAAAGTCTGATGAAGCTGGATGGGGAGGAGCCTTTGCGTCTAATATGATGGCAATGCCCGTTAAGGCCTTGGCTGCCATCAACTTCAAAGAGGATTGGATCGTGGATTCAGGGTGTGGGCATCGCCTCACCGGGGATGAATCAAAGTTCTCTTCTTTGGCACCTTACTCAGGTAACGATGATATTATTACAGCTGATAATTCGGTTCATGCAGTAGAACAAGAAGGTGTTGTCTCTTTGGGCAGTGATACGGGTCCACTCATATTGAGGAGTGTTTATCATGTGCCGGGTATGAAGAAGAATCTCTTCTCGGTGACCAATGCGGTCGATGCCGGTTATCACGTTCTGTTTGGCCCAACAGAAGTGAAGTTTCTTAAAACACAACCGGAGATAAAGGGAGATGTAATTCATGTTGGGAAGCTGGTAAAGGACTTGTTTGTTTTATTGACAAGTACCTATGTTGACAAGATGAGGACCAATGATAGTGCGGCTATTTGGCATGAAAGGTTGGGGAATGTAGGGATGGACAAATTGAAGGCTATGGCGGTAAGGGGCCTTGTCAAGGGCCTGCCTAGCTTGTCTTCCAATGGAGACGGTCATGTTTGTGTGGGATGTCAGTTTGGTAAGTCTCATCGACTACCATTTGATAGCTCGCAAACAAGATGCAAAGCGCTGTTGGAGTGCATTCACGGTGATTTGATGGGACTGACTGCCACCCCAAGCCTTTGAGGCAACATATATATGTTGGTGTTAATCGACGATTACACCAGATATGTCTGGGTGTATTTTCTAAAAGAGAAGTAGGAAGATTTTGCTAAGTTCGTGGAGTTCAAGGAGCTGGTGGAAGGTCGGTTAGGCCCGCGGGTGAAAAAATTGAGAACTGACAATGGTGGGGAGTTCACCTCTGGTGAGTTCTCAAGTTTTTGCAGGAAGCACGGCGTACGGAGAGAGTTCACTTGTGCACATACTCCACAGCAAAATGGTGTTTCAGAGTGGAAGATTCGTCATCTGACGGAAACCTGCAAATTCCATCTTCATGCCAAGAGTATTCCAAAGTCCTTTTGGGCGGAGGGAATGCCTTGTGCGGCATACGTCATCAACAGGATGCCTCTAAGTCCTATCAACATGAAGACCCCTCATGAACTAATGTTCAAGGAGAAGCCAAGTGTTGCACACCTTTGGGTGTTTGACTCAACTTGCTATGTGCATATCCCTGATGCTCTTCGGACAAAGCTAGATGCGAAAGCAAGGAAGCTAGTCTTCGTCGGATATGATGAGCAGAAGAAGGGGTGGAAATGCATGGATCCAGAGACACAGAGATCCATAGTATTTCGGTATGTGGTGTTCGATGAGGTAACTTCCTACAAGGGGAGTTCAGGAGTTGAACTGCCGGAGAGTAGGGTTGATGAAAAAGATAATGCTGCTGAAAATCTTCAAGTGGAGTTGCCTGTATCACCAGGAGCTCCAACTGTGTCTAGCTCAGAGGCGGAGGCTTCAAGTTCTGCAAGAAGAGGGAGCGATGCTCCAAGTTTGCCTGGAAGGGGAGCTAGTACAGAAGAAGCAACTGAGAAGGTGGTTAGTCATGTGCAACCTCTTAGGAGGTCAAAGAGGACTATCAAACTGTCGGATCGATACACAAGAGGAAACATGGTGAGCTTTGTCTCATGTTTCTTTGCTAGTCCCCTGGATGAGCGGGAGTAGTCTAGCTTTGAGAAGGCCAAAGGCGTAAAGCAGTGGGACATAGCTATGTAGGAGGAGATGGCAAAGATGACTTCGGTCCGGTTCATTGTTGCTTTGGTGGCATCTTGTGATTGGGAGATTTGGCAGCTCGACGTGAAGAATGCTCTTATATGGCGAGATTGACAAGGATATCTTCATGATAAACCTCCAAGTTTCATCTCGGAGGATTGTCCGGACTACGTCTGCAAACTGAAGAAAGCCCTGTATGGGTTGAATCAAGCGCCTCGGGCGTGGTATGGGAAGATCACGGAGTATCTCCTATTTTGCGGATTCTTTGCTTCAGACTCTGACTCTAGCTTGTTCGTTAAGAAGGAGGGGGAGCTTCGGGTCATTGTTCTGCTGTACGTGGATGACATGATTGTCACCAGGAACTCAAAGGAGGCAGTAGTAAGGCTGAGGTCGGAGCTTGCTATCAGATTTGAGATGAAGGATCTGGTTGAGCTCCACCATTTCCTTGGACTCTAAGTTTAGAGATGGGAGAGCGGAGTGCTCATTTCTCAGGATGGGTATGCGGAGCGGATCGTTCAACGATTCGACATGGAGGAAGGGAAGAGCAGCTCTATACCTCTGGAAAAGCAACATAAACTTCAGAAGGATGAGGGGAGAGTTCTATCTGATCTGTTGGTGTTCCGAGCTCTATTTGGGAGCTTGATTTACTTGACGATCATGAGGTCAGATATTGCATATGCAGTTGGCAAGGTGAGTCGGTACATGGCGGAACCATGGAAGCTTCATCTACTGGCGGCAAAAGGAATTTTGAAGTATGTGAAGTTGACCTCTGATCTGGGTCTCCTATATAGGAGAGGGTCAAGCTTGGAGTTGCATGGGTACATGGATGCTGATTACGTGGGAGACGTGGATGATCGGAGATCAACGTCTGGTTATGTCTTTATGGCGGGCCCCACATCTATGTCTTGGTGCAGCAAAAAGCAGGACTCGGTGTCTGTATCTACCACAGAAGCAGAATACAAGGCTTCGGCCTTGGTAGCTCAGGAAGTTGTTTGGCTCAGGAGGTTGGTGGAGGACGGTAATGAGGTTGGTTCGAGGTACCACTATGCTACGCGGGGACAGTGAGAGTGCTCTCAAGATGGTAAATAATCCAGTCTGTCACGCGAGGACCAAGCACATTGATATTGAGCACCATTTCATTCGTGAGAAGGTGTTGGGAGGATCTCTTATGGTCGAGCATGTTCGGAGTACGGACAATGTTAGAGACATCTTCACAAAGCCGCTGGCGAAGGGACCATTTACCCAGTTGCGGGGTTTACTCGGGCTTGTTTCCACTTCCCACTTCAAGGGGGAGTGTTAAACTTTTTGAAGTGTAAGTGGAGGGTGCTCGGCGGTCTGAAGATTGGAGACCGCAGAGACCGCCCGGTCTACGCTGGTGTTCTAGCGGTTTGTCTCAGGAGGTCTTGCTCTGGGCGGTCTGATCTTGGGTGACCACTGTGACCGGGTGGCTTGCGCAGGTTGGTCTGGTGACTTGTCCTAAGTCTGCCAGATGTTCTTGGTCTGCCTTCTTTAGAAGGAGACCGGGCGGTCTGCTCTATTGAGACCGTGGTGACTGAGCGGTTTGGACGTAACCACAAGGTCTAATAAGGGAGCTGCTGGCAATGCTGTGATCGCGCGGTCTGCTTTGTGTGACCGCTCGTGATCTGATGGGCGGTTATTGTACCCAGTTTGTGCGGTGACGACATCCATTTCCTCACCTATAAATAGGGGTGCAGGGCCTGTCATTAATAATGAGAACGATAAGAACTAGAGCCTGGGTTGTTTGTGTCGGTCTCAACTTTGAGGTCATGTGGTCTTGGAAGTGAGTTGAATGTTTGTTGTGTTCGCAGGTTTGCGGTCAGCAGGTTGCGGTCTCCTTCCTTGGTGATTTCCCAGTTGCTTGAATAAACAGTTCAGCAACGGTCTGTCTGCGAACTGGTTTGTTGTTCTTGTGCTATTCGCGGAGAGCTCGGCTCTCAGGCAACCTTCAGTGGTTAGGTGATATGAGTTGTGGTCTGGCGACAGCTTCTGGTTTTCGCTCAGTTCAATAAAGCTTCAGTTCATGCGGTCTGAGGTTGCAGTCTGGCAATGCAGGTCATCTTGCCTATATTCTGTTCACGTGGTCTCAGGTTGTTCCTGGTAGTCTGACTGTGCAAGCGGTCTGGTGATTCTGCAGGACGATCCATGCGGTCTCTGAAGTGCAATGGTCTGTGCGGTCTCTGTTTTGTCAAATCGCCAGATTTGTTGTTTTGGTGTTTCAGGCTTCTCTCTTTCGTGATTCTTATGTATCAAGTCTCGCCATGTATACCTCGAAGTGTAATGAAGTATTTGTTTCAATAAAAGACAACTATGTTGTTGCTATTTGGCATTGTGGTTGTTTGGCTATAATTCAGTTGTTAATACTCCTGCTTACTCCTAAATGATCATCAGAAAATTTCACAGGGTCGTGAGTTTTGGCGTCCCGGGGTCGCATGGGGTGAGACTATAAAAAAACAAGAGAACAAAAAAGCCGCCATTTAGAGGACTAGTGTTAACAAGTAAGGGTAGGTAACTCACCAGCATCATTGCTGCCAGTGAGGTCAGTCTTCGCCAGAGAACCGGTGTAAGACCCATTTAAGTGCTCGCCAGTACCCTTCTTGATAGCAGCATCCTAAGATCAAGCGAGACTTAGAATGAGCGGTTTAGTGAGAAGGTTAATTGTTACCTCTCTGATGGACCTATTGTCAGAGGAGGACTCCAGCAGCACAGTTTCATCTCCTGATAGGCGGATCGCCTTTGCCTTCTTCATCTTTGGCATAGCAGGGGGAGTCGGACGGGTCATCCAGGAAGGTGCATGGGTCATGGCAGACAGCTCACCGACCTTGGAGTCTTTCAGGTGAGCTTCAAGTTCCTTGGATAGAGGCATTTTCCGGCAGCTACAGTAGGAGGAGTAGGAAAAAGGAAAAGAGAATAATGGTGCGCGTCACCGCGGCTTGGGTATTATTTATAGCCCACGGGTGGGACCCACCTGTTGGAACCTTAGTTTTGATTTGATTTAGGATCCATCTTTAATGTCTAAGTTTCTTTCATAACACATCTTATAACTTAGATCAAATCTCATTAAGATAGAAGGCCGAAAATAATATAAATAATAGGCTGAGAAAATAAGAGAAGAATAAAAATTATATAAGTTCTCTCAGTTCGACGAACGTCTATCTGCGTTTGATGAACGACGCTCTGCGGTCGATGAATCATATTCAATCTGCGGTCGACGAACTCCAGCTATCTCAGCGGTCAAAGAAATCCATCCAGTCCCAGCAGTCGACAAAATTCTCAGATCGGCGGTCGACGAAAAGCTGAGATTGACGAACCCCAGTTCTGTGTTCGACGAATTATTATAAGAAGTTCAGTTCGATTAATTAAAGCTTCCGTTCGAAGAATGAAATTCTTAGGTCGACGAATCAAGCTCAGATCGACGAATTATTGTCAGCTATTATAATATCAAATTTCTTAGCTCGGTGTTGGCACCAAAAATGGTACCTCCAAAATTCACACACTATGGGGGGGGGGGGGGAAAGGAGAAGACTGCGAAGTGCAGGTTACTAAGACAGGAGAGGCTGAAGAGAAAGGAAAAAACGATCACAGGATGGCGATCACCGAAAAATGAGACCGCTTACACAGGTTGTAAGCTGGAGCCTCGGAGCCAAAAAGTCCTCTTTCTGGTACCCCTACCCCTCTATTTATAGACGAGGGAGCTGCCCAAACGGGCAGAACTGAAAACTACGGGCTGCCCGGGATACAGAGGGCAAAATAGTAAAAACTAGTGAAAAAACTCAGACTGCCACTTTCTGGCGATCTCACTTGGCTTCGGCTGCTTGAGACTTAGAAAAACTGGTGCTGGACGGCTGGCGATCAGGACGACCACAAAAAGATGAGACCGCCGGGACCGCCAATTTACCCCTTCTAGGATGAGGTCGCGGGCTTTCCGGGCAAACATAATCCCCGCACATTTTTAAGTTGCACTGGAACTTCGAAAATGTAAACTTTGACCGCCGAGACCGCGACTGTCATTAATGCGGGTTGGGCTATAAATAGCTCCTTAGATCTTCAATCTTCAAGATATTGAAACATCCTGATCTTTGAGCGGTCACCCTTTACTGAGATCGCCGAAAGAGTTTCTTGTGATGGATGCTTTAGATATGATGACATTTTCGGCGCAATCCCGAAAATCTCCGAGGTCTGCGTCAAAAACAAAGACAGTCATTTCGAAGAAGACCGCGGATTTAGGTAAGGAAAAATTGGCAAAAGGTTTAAAGAGAAAAAGAGATTCCGCTCCGAAGGATATAGTTGATCTGACGATCACAAAGGCTGCCACTGGGATGGTCCCGGCAGTGACGAATCAATTCGCAGAGCCTTCTGGTAAGACCGCTTCTACGGAATCGATCAAGGCCGCTTTGCAACAACAAAAGCTTTCGGCTGAAAAGCTTAGGAGTCAGATCGCTAATCATGAGAAAACCGCCGAAGACTTGATAAAAGCTACAAGCTCTCCTGATCAGACCGCTAGGAGACCAAAAGCTACTGACGGTCAGACTGTGACCGCCGAAGATATTTCTCTCAAAGGTTATCTTTCAGATAACAATCCTGCTGTAGATGTAAGCAATCAAATTTCTATTTTTTTTAAAAAGCCAACTCTTCTATTTTTACTTAATGAGAATTGCAAATGACCGTGTTAATAAAAAATTTTATTATTACAGTCGATGGATCCTTTTGAAGTTGAACGAATTCGAATTCTAGCTGAGGAAAAAACTGCTGAAGAAGAGAAGAAAAAAGAAGAAAAGAAGAAAAAAGAAGAGGAGAAGATGAAGAGGGAAGAAGTGAGAAAAAAGGAAGAGGAAGAGAAGAGAAGAAAGGAAGAGGAGAGGGAAAGGAAAGAGAGAGAGAAGAATGAGGAGATCGCCAGGCTCACAGCGATCGCTGAAAACAAGAAGAAGAAAGAAGAAGAGAAGGCAGAATAGGAAAGGAAAAGGAAAGAGAGAGAGAGAGAAGAGTGAAGAGATCGCCAGGCTCGCAGCGATCGCTGAAAACAAGAAGAAGAAAGAAGAAGAGAAGGCAGAAGAGGAAAGGAAAAGGAAAGAGAGAGAGAAGTGTGAAGAGATCGCCAGGCTCGCAGCGATCGCTGAAAACAAGAAGAAGAAAGAAGATGAGAAGGCAGAAGAGGAAAGGAAAAGGAAAGAGGGAGAGAAGAGTGAATAGATCGCCAGGGAGGAGAAAGAGAAAAAAGAGAAGGAAGCGATCTCCTTAGCTGCTAAGAAGGAAGAGAAAGAAAGGGAAGAAGAGCGGGCTTTAGCGATGGAGAAGAAAAAAGAGAAGAGAAAAAAGAAGAAGAAAAGGAAGATCGCTAAGAAGGAGACCTCGACCGGAGAAGAGAAGGAGAAAGAAGAGATCGAAATGTCGAGCGATCACGGCAATATTTTTCTCGAAATGGGCGAGGGGCCGGATCCTGGGTCAGCAGATCGTGCAGCTGCGTTGGAGGCGATCAAGACTGGTAAGGCAAAAATGGTTGCGAGATCGATTGATTCACTTCCCAAATTCGCTTTTCGACCTGCATCTCCTTGGAAGCGACCTGAGGTCGTTATCATTGAAACTGAAGATATCCTTGTTAGCAATGCTGAGTTAAAAAGGAGAAGAAAAGAAGGAGAGCGATCACAAAAGAAACAATTAGAAAAAATCAACCTAGAACGCCTAAGGGGTTCTGATCGTCTTTTGCTGACCGCCGATTCTGCGGTCTCAAAAGATGTTGAGAAGAATTTACTTGACTGCGGTCTTGCAACACTGTCAAGTATTCCAGCATGAGATTCTTTCTTTTCTTTTTGTCAACCGTTTTCTGATATTTGACCATTTCCTTCTTGATCGCAGATGATCATGCGAACTCAGCTTCAGAAGAAGGCGAAATATCAAGGAAACCTCTAATTCCTTCAGAGTTCGCTGATCTTCTCAGGCCAATGCTTGAGGATGTGAGGACTATGCGAGATCGCGAACGCATGCTGAAAGATTTCCTTCGAATTCAGACCGCAAATTTTGAAGCGAAGGAGAAACAATCTCTTGCACATTTCGAAGCTAAAGAAAAACAAATTCGAGGTGAATATGAAGAAAAGCTTCGAAAAGTGGAGAAAGATGCCGAATATTATCGGGGGAAGGCCGCTGCACTTTCAACTGAGAACGCTGCCCTTCGGGGTGGTCCTCAGATGTCTATGAAAGCGGGTTCATCTAGCGGTCACCCTGACAGGAGATCGACCGACATCGTGGTGATCCCTATGGAACTAGTAGACCGCGAGATGTCTAAAATCCATAGGGCTGCCATGGTGGCTAATCACAGTTTGGCATCTGCATGGACTGCGGTCAACGAGATGCAGGATGTTGCGGCTTTTGTTGGAAGGAAGAGGGAGCAAAGAAAATGAGACCGCATCTCCTTATTTCTGTTTTAGCGATCTCAACAAACTATATTATTTCCTTCTGGTCTTGTAATGTATTTTTTGGTGTTGTATTATGACGCTGTGATATATACTTACTCTGCGATCTCTGAAATCTGCTTGAATTTATGTTCTGCGATCTATGAATGAATTTGGTTAGCTTTTGGTGATCTGAGTTATTTGCAGGGCGATCTTGAGAAATGCAATCATTACTCAATCATCTTTTACTTTCTATAAATAGTTGCTTTCTGGGTCATTGTTCTATTCTTCTTGTTTTTTCTTCAAATTGTTAACTCCAGCGATCTCGTAAAATGGTGTCCGCGCGCTCTCAGGCTGCTAAAATCTTCCTGGATTCTGATCTTAAATGCGGTCAAATCTCGGAGGATGAATATTCTTCTTTTACTGAAAAATTTAAGATCGATGATAGGATAACGGTCAGGATTCCGTTCGAGGGTGAAGACTTGAATTCCGGGGATGAAAATAGGTATATTATCCCGATCGATCACTTCTCTTACGGTCTTCACATCCCCATTCCCTGGGAGATTCTGACAGTGATGGAATATTATGGTTTTGTATTGGCTCAACTTCCGCCGAACTCGATCGGTTTGATGAATGTTTTTATTAATTATCTGAGATCGGCCAGAATAAGGTTTACTATGACGATCTTCCGAGGAACCTTCTCTGCTAAGATATTAAAAGTGGGTCAGAAGAAAAAAGTATTTAAAGGATTGATGTATTTTAGCGGTAATGGTATAAAAGTTCTAAATCTTCCTAACAAAATTCCTTCTTGGACCGAAAGATATCTGGTCTTTGAGGGCGATCTCGGCGGTCTCGCCAGCCAACCCTCTCCGCAAGCTGATAAGATATTCAGAAAGGAAAAACTTATTCCTGAGGAGGAACTTGCAGTCTTGGAATGGCTGGCAGGGAAACGATTCGATCTGAATCATTACCTGGCGATCTGGCCCGAGGTTGCTGCGATCTTACCTGAAGAGAGTAAGTGATAATTCTTGCGGTCTCCCGTATCTTTAGAATGATTTTGTTTTTCTAACGATTGTTTACTTTACAGCTTCGTTTACTATCCCGGATGTCGAGCCTGTAACTCCTAGTGGAGAGGTTCTGACTCAGAGGGAGAAGAGGCTGCGTCAAGATCGCCAACGAAAAGCGAAGGAGATCGCTGAAGAGGGCGATCTGGAAGAAGGACCCTTTGCCTTGATGGGCTTTGGGAAAAAGCTGAAAGATAATAAAGGGAGACCGCTCCTGAAATGGAGTGAGACCTGGAATTCTTTAAAGGTGTCTACCGATCTCCCCCTCTGGGGAGGGAGGTTTACCAATCAAGCTTTTGCGGTCACCTCTGCTCTTTATGGAAAGAAAAATGCCAACGAGGCTCTTAGAATCGGGATCGACGATCTTCCTGACGTATGTGCTCAAGTGACCGCCCGGAGCACAGTTCTGAATCATCATATGGGGCGGTCTCTTCGCGCATCCCTGAAGCATGCAGAGCGCCTGCAAGACCGTCTTGATGTAAGTTAAAAAACGCGATCCTTAAAATATTTGTTTTACCTTGACCGCTTGCGATCTGATTCATCTTTTCTTTCTCAGAATTATAAGAAGACCGCATTCGATATTCACAACCCCGACTACCTCAAATCTCTGTACACTCATGTTAGAGATGCATCAAATAAGACCCTTGCCGTTCTTCGTGAAAAAGGCGGTCTCACTGCCGAATTTCAGGATACAACTTTTGCTGACCTCTTTCCTGATGCCGCGAAGATGATCGAAGAGGCGGAGGAGAAGAAAAAAGCCAAGGAAATGAAGACCGCAGAGACCTCTGAAGATGAATCTGTTGAGATCGGTGGGAGCCCAGATAACCGCGATCACGCTTCCCCTAGTGGAAGTATCTTTCAAGGTGATGAGATGAGCTCAGCAGCGGTCTCAGATTCTGGGTCAAGAGAGTCTGAAAGCGGCAGCGAATCTTCAGAGCGGTCAACTTCCTCTTCAGAGGAGCGACCTCTCCAAAAGAAAAAACAGAAGAAATAAATTTTACTTAGAAAAATGATGTATTTGCCGGTCATTGACCGCACCCAAGATTGTAATTTTTCTTTTGAAATGAATAGAAATGTTGCTTTGTTCAAGAATCTCTTCTATCTGTATTGTTTGTGCTGTGTTATTTGGATAAATCGATCATGATTTATATTACACGCGATCACGTTCTTATGAAAATGAACTCAGTATTCGATCTCAAAGTTTGAGTTTTGTCGATCTCTGCTCAGTGATTAAAACGAAATCTCGATTTAAATGCTTGGTTTCAAGAAGAATTTGAAAGAATCTGAATTTTAATATAGGATAACGCTGCGATCTTCATATAATCAGACCGCTAATGGAGTAAACTTTCAATCACATTGACTGCTATTTAATGAACCAAATCAGATCTTTATATATCAACACATTCGGTCGCAAATCATACAGACCGCATCTTCAAGAGTTTAGAAAAAGCTAAAAAATAATTCGAATTCAATGCTTTTGTTGCGATCTCAATTTACTCAGTCCGCCGTGAACTGTAACTAGTCCAGGCTTGATGAACCTCTTGACAATTCTCAAAGCTGATTTGGATGGAAGATGTCTGGACGAATTCCCCAGGCTGTAGATAGAAGTCATTCGCGATCCCTTCACACCAGAATTAATTCCGACTTCCTTCAGAATTTCATGATTTGCGATCACCCTTATTCAAATCCTGAAGAAGATTAAGCCATCAATTACGAATAATATAGAACACCTTCTGAAGAAAGAGGAAACATGCGGTCTCTCAAAAAACTTCTGACCGCTCGAAATCAGTACTTGAGAGAAATGGAGCCTTGTGAGAAAGGAAAAAGAAACATGCGGTCTCAAAAATTCTGACCGCTTGATCTTTAGAATGATTCGCAGGGCAGGTGTGGTCATGCCGATTTAGGCTACACCGACATTGCTTTCCCTGGTGGATTATTGGATTTTACTTTTCTCAATCACGTTTTGAATGAATGTTCGAGAGTTACGGACCAAAATGATCGATAGGGCAGGTGTGGTCATGCCGATGAGGCTTATACCGACATTGTTTTCCCCGAAGATCATTAAGACCGTAACAATGTCCTTTCTAATGCATGACAGAGCTGAGCCAGCCACCTAGCCCTCCTTGCTAAGGTGTGCCAGATGTCAGATAGGACCCGACATCCTAAACTTTCACCGCTCGAGCTTGGCGAGCCACTGCTACACAGATTCGAAATCTCCCCGACATCTGTGGTCCGGGCAGAATTACACGTCAAGTTAACAAGCCGAGGGGAAAGAAGTAGGATCCGTCGATCAACTCATATTTTATCTTGCCGTTTAACCATGCATGCCATGATCATCTTGGCCATGTCTTGATGACTTTAAAGAGAAAAGAGGTGAGAAATGGAATGAGAAAACTGAATACGAACTTTTTAAGAAAAGAAGAGTTTGAGATCATCTCCACTCCAAGAGTGAGGCAAATCCTCGCCTTCATGATTTTGGAGATAGTAGGCACCATTTTTGAGCACCTTCTTTATCATGAATGGCCCTGCCCAGTTTGGATTAAGCTTTCCAACTGAACCGGCTCTTGCCGCGGCATCTACTTTCTTCAAGACCAGGTCCCCAGCAACAAATTCCTTGGTTCTTACGTTTTTATCAAATAATTTTGCCATTCTTCTTTTCACCTCCTCTTGTCTAATGGTTGCCGTATCCCTTAATTCTTCGATTAAGTAGAGGCTACATTTTAACTCCTCATCATTCTCTTCCATCCAATCAATTTGGTTTTGTTGTGCTAGCAATACCCTCAGACTTTTTACCTCGAACTCTACTGGAATAAGAGCTTCGGATCCATGCGATAACTTGAAAGGAGTCTCTCCAGTGGCAGAACTCGGAGTTGTCCTCAAGGCCCATAAGACTGAAGGTAGCTGTTCTGCCCAGTTGCCTCTAAGATTTTCTACTTTCTTATTCAAAAGATTTATAATAAGCTTGTTGGCGGCCTCTACTTGCCCGTTGCTTCTAGGATGATGTACAGAGGCGAAACGTAGCTCGATTCCAATTTGATCACAAAAACTAATGAGAGTTGAATTATTAAATTGAGAGCCATTATCGGTAATGATTGCCATTGGAATTCCATGCCGACATACTATCTCCCCCCAAATGAAATTATTCACAGCTTGGGTAGTAATTTTGGCCAATGCCTTTGCTTCTATCCACTTGCTGAAATAGTCAATCATGACTATAATATATCGGCGCTGGCCACTTGCCATAGGAAAAGGCCCAACCAAATCCATTCCCCAAACTGCAAAAGGCCAAGGGGTCGCTATTGATTTGAGCTGCTGAGCTGGCTGGTTCTGGAGAGGAGCAAACTTCTGGCATTTGACACATTTCTGGGCAAATTTTTCTGCATCCTTCCTCATTTGAGGCCAAAAATAACCCTGCCTTAGGATTCTTTTCTCCAAGGTTCTTGCCCCTGAGTGACTGCCGCACTCTCCTGCATGAACTTCTTGAAGAATTATTGGAATCACCTCTTCCGAAACACATCGTGCTAATGGAGAAAGGAAAGTTCTTCTGTAAAGTACTCCTGCAACAAAGTAATAGTTAGCTGCTTTTCATTTAAATCTTTTCTTATCCTTTACCGTTGAATGGAGTTTTCCAGCCGAGAGATAAAGAACAAATGGATCCATCCAAGACGGACGCTGATCAATTTCCATGACCTCCCCTTCTTCAATTGCTGGACGGAACAACTCCGAGGTTGTTCCTCCCGATGGAAGACCAAACTTTGCTAACTCATCCGCCTCCATATTCTCTTCCCTCGGAATATATTCAATAGTAAAGCTCCTAAACTTTCCCACCTCAATTTTTACCAGGGTTAAGTATCGCTTTAAAATACTATCTCTCGTTTCAAAGGTCCCATTCACTTGGGAAGCCATCACCAAGGAATCCGTGAGCACTTTAACGTCATCGATTCCTAATTCTCTAGCAAATCTGAGTCCAGCTAACAAAGCTTCATACTCAGCCTGATTGTTTGTTACTTTGAAAAAGAATTTCAACGCCTGATCCAGTCTTACTCCATTCAGATTGATTAATATAATTCCAGCTCCAGAAGAATCTCTTCCCGAGGCTCCATCCACATAGATTGTCCAAGCGAGGGGTGCTTTGCTTCCCTTTTCTGACTCGACTTCCTTGGCATCTATCATGAAATCTGCCAGAACTTGAGCCTTGATTGCCACCCTTGGAACGTATGAAATGTCAAACTCACTAAGTTCTATTGCAAACTTGGCTAGCCTTCCTGAATGCTCCGGCTTTTCCAAGACACCTTTTAGGGGGAGATCAGTGACAACTAGGATTGAATGCGCTTGAAAATAAGGTCTTAACCTTCTTGCCGAGGTTACGAGCATTAAGGCCAGCTTTTCGAGGATCGGATAGCGAGTCTCCGCATTTTTCAGAATTCTACTTACGTAATAGACTGGGAATGGTTTCTTTCTCTCCTCGCGGACCAAGACAGAGCTTATTGCATCGGATCCAACTCCCAAATAAAGAAAAAGATTTTCTCCTTCTCGTGGGCTTTGGAGCAAAGGGGTTGATGTTAACTGCTTTTTAAGTTGATCGAAAGCATCATCACATTCTTTTGTCCACTCGAAACTGCCCCCTCCCCGGAGGGTCTTGAAAAACGGTGCACTCTTATCTCCTGATCGAGAGATAAAATGACTTAAGCCTGCCATCCTTCCCCCGAGCTGTTGAATTTCTTTAGGAGATTTGGGAGGTGGCATTTCTAAGATAGCCTTTACTTTGTCTGGATTCGGTTCCAACCCTTCCGGAGTGAGAAGATGGCCGAGAAATTTACCTTTAGTAGCCCCGAACACACATTTTAAAAGGTTTAACCTCATATTAAAGTTTCGAAGAGTTGAAAATGTTTCGGTTAAATCATCAAGGTGAGAAGAGAATGATTTGCTTTTTATTAGGAGATCATCAACGTAGACTTCAAGGTTTCTTCCTTTTTGGCTTTTGAAAACCGTATCCATCATTTTCTGATAAGTTGCTCAGGCGTTCTTAAGCCCGAAAGGCATCACTACATAACAAAAATATCCGTCATTTGTGATAAATGAAGTGTGAGAGATGTCAGGCTTATGCATTTTAATTTGATGATAACCAGAAAATGCATCTAAAAAACTCATAAACGAATATCCAACCGCCGAATCAACTAAAGAATCTATTCGAGGCAAGGGGTAGCAATCTTTGGGGCAAGCTTTATTGAGTTTGGTGAAGTCTACACACATTCTCCACTTCCCACCCGATTTTTTGACCATTACAACATTTGAAACCCATGCAGGGTATTGGATTGGCTGAATGAATTTTGCCTTCAGGAGTTTTTCCACTTCTTCGCGGATGGGTTGAGCTAGATGGGTGGCAACGGATCTCTTCCTCTGTTGAATCGGGACAAAGCTGGGATCGATATTGAGGTGGTGACAAGCGACATCAGGATCCACTCCTGGCATGTCATCCGCCGACCAAGCAAAAATATCTAAGTTCTGAAGAAGGCAGGAGATGAGCTGACTCTTGTCAGCTTCAGGTAATTCAGCGTTGATAGAGAGACACTTGCTCTCATCTTCCTTGCTGATTTGGACTGCTTGAGTCGCTTGGGCAGGTTCCAAGTGAGCTCCATCTCTTGTATCTTCTTCAGCTTCTTCTGTAGCCTGGATTTGCTCGGGAATTTCAACCGATTCAGCCATCATAACTTCCTGAGGTGGAGACGATACGATCATGTTGACCGTCTTTACATAGCATTCTCTAGCTTTCCTCGGGTCACTTCTAATTCGGTGTTGCTTGCCATTCAGAGCAAACTTCACCACTTGATGATAAGTGGAGACGATGGCTTGATACCCATTCAAAAAGGGTCTTCCGAAAATTGCGTTGTAGCTACTGGGAGCATCAACGACTATGAACTTTACCAATTTCGCTATCCCTCCCAAGATCACAGAAAGAGTGACGAGCCCTTCAACTTCCTTCTTCTCTCCTGAAAAACCATAGAGAGGTCCTTCAGTTGATAGGAGGGGTTTACCTGTCTTCAGCGCCTCGAAAGCTGGTTTGAAGAGCACGTTGACTGAGCTTC
The DNA here is from genome assembly GCA_033032865.1 of Dactylorhiza incarnata. Taxonomy (NCBI): domain Eukaryota; kingdom Viridiplantae; phylum Streptophyta; class Magnoliopsida; order Asparagales; family Orchidaceae; genus Dactylorhiza; species Dactylorhiza incarnata. Next base: position 6,969,305 of record JAWHQI010000124.1, on the reverse strand, counting down.
CCGTGTCTATCAAAATCTTTTCTACCGTATAATTTTCTATTACAGCCTTGATGACGACTGCTTCGTCGAAGGGATTCGCGATCTGAGGTAGATCTTCATCTCCAAAGGTGACCGTCCCTCGGACCGGAGCTGAAGAGGTAGCTGCAACCTCTGACTGATAGACTCTTTTCAGACTTGCCTTTCTTGAAGACTCCGGACCTGCACCCCCATGGATGCAAAAGAGGTTGCCTAAGGCACCCTCATCGTTAGCATCTATGCATTCATTCGGGAAGCCGATGTTGCCCAGATGTCCAACATCATCTACTTCCTCGCATTCCCAATGAACCTCTGCTACCTCCTTGGCTTTAGAAGTTGTTGGAACACAGTTCAACCCTGTTACTGATTTGGGCTAGGATGTCTATTTCCAGGTATAGGATCTGTTTTGACCCAACATGTATAGTATAAGGGTCATAGGCTAAGTCTAGAAGAAATCTGAAGATTAGCTAAGTCAGGGTGTTCGACGAACTTCTAGTTCGTTTGACGAATTCTAGTATTCGTTCGACGAACTTGGTTCAACGAACGTCAAAGTTCTGTTCGACGAAAGTTTCTGTTTGTTCGACGAACTTCCCAGGTTAAGTTCGACGAACTTCCCTTTAGATCGACGAACTTCTTCAGAGTCTCTATATTCAGTGACCTCTTCTATTCAGAGTATTATTTTGGAGTTATCCTCAGGATTTCTTATGAAGGCTGACAACTGTTCTTATTAAAATATCAGTCAGTTATTGCAGTATTCTCTATCAAAGATTTTATGACCGTTGTTGCATTAATTAAGGGCTGCGTGCAGATTATTTTATAAGGCAGATTGCAAGTTTCAAGGAATTTAATATATTGGTATTCCAGAGAAATCCTTCCTTTTTGTCTCCTTCCTTTCCAGCCCTGTTTGAAATTTTAAAGAGGATCAACTCTCTCCCGTGAAGAAATAATCATTGCTATTTATTCTAGAGAGAGACACAGATATATATATATAGCTTTGTGCTACTCAGTTTTCTATTCTGGAAGAAGAACTCTCTCTGTTTTCTCTCTGAAGTCTTCATCTTCTCCAAACACCTACTTTTGATCTCTAGAAATCATCTGCATCATTTTTCCCTCTAGAGAACTTGTGCTGGAGATATTCTGAAGATCAAGAAGACCTACACCCTGAGCAGATTTTCTCTCCTGTTTACTTACTCTTACTCACAGGGGGAGATCTGACAATTTCAACAATCCTCTAAGTCTTCTCTGTTGTTAGAGAAAAGAGAAGACATCATCATCTTTATTTTACTGTTATTCTATAATTGTGTACAGGGTTCTAACTCCCTTTAAAAGTTAAATTGTGGTTTAGAGTACCTGATCAAAAGCTCTGTGGTGAAGGCTCACCTGATCAAAAAGCCTTAGTGGATTTCCTACCAGGGTGGTAGAAGAGTAGATGTACCCAAGTTGTGGGGAACTACTATAGATCCTTGTGTCTTCTGTGCCTGCCTTTATTATTTGTTTGTGCTGTGTGTGCTGTGTTTTATTTTGTGTTTATACATGTGTTGCACTTACTTACACATATACTAAATAACTAAAATTGTTTTATACAGATTTCTTCAAGCTAAGTAAAATTATTTTAAAATACTCTATTCACCCCCCTCTAGAGTAATCTTGATCTATCCCCACTTTCAATTGGTATCAAAGCATGGGTTGGTTGTTACAGGCTAACACCTGGACCAACAGATCTGATAGATCTAGACTACTTTAAAGGTTTTTGTCTATTAGAACCATGGCACAGAACAAAGAATATTCAAGCACAAGACCTCCTATGTGCAATCTGAACAAGTTTGCACTATGGCAAGCAAGGATCAAACTTTACATGAATTCTATTGATGAAGAAATTTTCAATTCTATTTTGACAGGACCTCCAACTGCACCAACCTCAACAACAAACACAACATCAAACACAACTGCTGTCCCTCCTCCAGAATGGACAGAAACACAAAAGAGACAGAAAACTGCTGATGCAAAGGCCATGAATATCTTAGCACAAACCATGACTGATGACATATTTCAAAAAGTGGTTGACTGCACCTCTGCCAAAGAAATTTGGGACTCCCTCACAAGAATGGTGGCAGGATCAGCAGATGAGAGAAAGGACAGAAGATTATATTTGATCTCCCAGTATGAGAATTTCAAAAAGGGAGAATCAGAGACTGTCGCAGAGATGTACAACCGACTCAGCCTCATCATCAATGAGTTAAGAACTCTTGAAAAAGTGATCACAGTCACTGAAGTTAATGACAAAATCCTGATGTGCTTTCCCAGCTCTTGGGACACAAGAATCTGGCCAATTAAAGATGCGAGAGGACTAAATGAGATTACAACTGAGAATCTTCTTGGAAAGCTCAAATTCTATGAGCAGCTGATAAAGAGCAGAGAAGCAGAAGCCTCTCCTTCTTCATCCTCAAAGAAAGAGAAAAGCATTGCCTTTCAGGCAACAGAGGAAGAAAAGAAGACTGGTGATCAGGAGATGCTGAGTCTCCTAGCAAAGAGATTTTACAAGATGGCAAGGAAGGACTTTAGAAGAAAACCCAACAGGCACAATGAAAAGCCAAGGTATGATAAAACTCCATCTAAAGAAATAATATGCTTTGGGTGCAGGAAGCCTGGACACATCATCACTGAATGTCCAGAAGCTCACAAGAAAAGTAGGAGAAAAGAGCAGGAACACTCCAGCAAACACTCATCAAAAGGCCACAAGAAAAGAGAAAAAGGCTTTATTGCTGAAACCTGGAGTGACACTGAATCTGAGTCATCCTCCAGCTCCAGTGATGAGGAGAAGGAAGCAGAAGACAAGGAATTCTGCATGATGGCAATCAATGCCTCCTCATCAAATGACAACTCAGATGATGAGTTGGAAGCTAATGAGGATGAGGTAATTTCCAGTTTTGATTTTCATTCAGAACAATTTAAAGATGATTTTAAACAATTGTGTAAAGATATGATTAGATCAGAGAAAGAAATTATTTCTCTGAGAGACAAGTTAGCTAAGATGGATGGAATATCCACTGAAAACACTAACCTCAAAAATGAGCTAAGAATTTCCAGGGAACAAGTGAGTTCTCTAGAAACACAGCTAACTGAGGCCAAGAAGCTAGAGAACTCTCTAAATGGGAGAAGTCTCAAGCTGATGGACATCACAAGCACAGTGAATGCCAGGCTGGCTGGCAAACTGGGCTTGGGGGCATCATCTAATCAACCTCTTCTTTTGAAGAAGAATATATTATCTACCCCAGTAAAATTTGTATCTGCAAAAGGGAAGGAAGCAATACAAGACACAGAAAATATTCCTGAAACAAATATTGCACAAGCAAGTTCGTCGAACGGCGATCGACGAAAACCAAGGCCTGAATCTAAACAGCAAACCTGCTGCAGACATGGCTCGACGAATGCCACATCTTTCGTCGAACCAGGTAGACGAACACAACAAAGTTCGTCGAACGCAAATTTTACTAAAGACAGACAATATACATCCTCTTCTAAAATGAAGAATTCATTTAGTGATTGGATTATCCCTCCTAGAAGATATCACCCTCTAGGTTATCATAGTCAACCTGTTGTCTCATATATTTCTGCATTTCAAGGTTACAAACAGCAACCCAAGGTAACATGGGTTAAGAACACCTAACCTCCTTTCTATTGCAGAAAAAGAACTGTCCTACCACAGAGGAACAGTGGTACTTGGACAGTGGATGCTCAAGACATATGACAGGAACAAGAGCCAAATTAATCAACTATAAGGCAAAGCTTGGACCAAGAGTGATTTTTGGAGATTCCAATTGGGGACAGACAAAAGGCTATGGATCAGTCCAGATTGGGACAATCACATTCAAAAAGGTAGCCTATGTAAGTGGACTCAAACATAACCTCATCAGCATAGGTCAACTATGTGATGAAGGATATCAGGTATGCTTCAACCAATCTAGATGTATTATCTTCTCTGAAAATAATACTGTTATTTTAGGAAACAGACAAGGTAATGTTTATTTAGTAGATTTTGATTCATCCAAACCTGAAATCTGCTTGTTTAACCAAGTCAGTAAAAATACTGATTTGTGGCATAGGAGACTAGGTCATGTAAACCATAGGACCCTAGCCAAATTATCAAAGGGCAACCTTGTCAGGGGACTACCTTCTGGATCATACAAGAAGGAAAGTCTTTGCAGGGCATGTCAATTGGGAAAGCAGACTAAGAGCAGCTTTAAGTCACTATCTAAGAGTGATTCTCCTAGGTTTTTGTATTTGCTGCACTTAGAACTTTTTGGACCCCTTCCCACACACAGTTTGGGAGGTAAGTCTTTCACCCTAGTTATTGTTGATGACTTCTCTAGATTTAGTTGGGTATTCTTTCTGAGAAGCAAGTCAGATAATTTCAAAGTTCTTACAGACTTTCTCAGGAGCATCAAGATTGAGTATTCTACTCAGATTGCATTGATCAGAAGTGATCATGGCACTGAGTTTGAATCTCTTCTGATGAGAGAATTCTGTGAGAAGGAAGGTATCAGGCAGTGCTTTTCAGCTCCTAGAACTCCTCAACAAAATGGGGTAGCTGAAAGGAAAAATAGAACACTAATTGAATCTGGAAGAACATTGCTTGCAGATGCTGGTTTGCCCCAATCCTTTTGGGCTTAGGCTGTCAGCACAGCAAACTATGTCTTAAACAGAAGTTTAATTCATAAACAAAAGTGGAAGACACCTTATGAACTGCTTAAAGGGAAGAAGCCTAGAGTAGATTACTTTAGGGCCTTTGGCTGTAAGTGCTTCATTCATAATAATGACAAGAAGCACCTAGGGAAATTTGAAGCAAAAGCCTCAGATGGCATTTTCCTTAGTTATTCAGTTAGTAGTAAAGCTTACAGAGTATTTAACAAATCTTCTTTTAAAATAGAAGAATCTGTTCATGTATCTTTTGATGAAACTAGCTTGAGCTGCAAGGAGAGAAATATCTCTACCTCACAAGATGCACATGTACCAATTCTCTGTGAGAAGTTAGATAATCTAACTCTACAGAAAGAGGATTTAATAAATCCTTCTCAATTACCTTATGAGGACAGTGAAGAAGAATGTCCTAATGCACCAACATTGGATACGGCTAATATCCCTACAAATCTTGAAGCTGTTAATGCTGAAGTTCAGGAGGACATAGAAATTCCTCATGGAGAAAATGAACAAGCTCAAGGAGAAGTTATATTTCCTACTGATTATGTCAACATAAGAGATCACCCTAGATCTCAAGTAATTGGTGACATCTCAGTGGGTGTGCAAACAAGAAATCAACTAAATCAAAATAATTTGCACACCTGTTTCCTCTCTCAAATTGAACCTCAATCCATCAAAGATGCAGAGCAAGATCCCAACTGGATTACTGCTATGCAAGAGGAATTAAATCAATTTGAAAGGAACAAAGTATGGGAACTTGTTCAAAGACCCAAGAATCATCCAGTGATTGGCACTAAATGGGTATTCAGAAATAAATTGGATGCTCAAGGAGTCATAGTCAGAAATAAGGCAAGACTAGTGGCTCAAGGATACTGCCAAGAGGAAGGCATAGACTATGATCAGACTTTTGCACCTGTAGCAAGACTGGAAGCAATTAGAATATTCCTAGCATTTGCTGCATACAAAAGATTCAAGGTATTTCAAATGGATGTTAAAAGTGCCTTTCTAAATGGAGATATCAAGGAAGAAGTATATGTGGAACAACCACCAGGTTTTGTTTCTCCAACTCAACCTTCTCATGTATTTAGATTACATAAAGCTTTGTATGGTCTCAAACAAGCTCCTAGAGCATGGTATGAGACTCTCACAAACTTTCTTTTGGAGAATAAATTTTCTAGAGGTAAAGTAGACCAAACTTTGTTTTTTAGAAATCATAAATCTGAAACCCTATTGGTACAAATATATGTAGATGACATAATATTTGGTTCTACTGACTCTATGTTATGCAAAAGATTTTCAAATCTAATGCATTCAAAATTTGAAATGAGCAGTATGGGAGAACTGTCTTACTTTCTTGGTTTGCAAGTTAAGCAAACAAAAGAAGGCATCTTTATATCCCAATCTAAATATGCTAAAGAGCTTGTTAAAAGATTTGGGATGTCAGACGCCTCCCCCATGAAAACTCCCATGCCTTCAAATGCAGTTGTTGGCACTGATGAATCAGGAAAACCTGTTGATCAGAAAGTATATAGAGCCATTGTGGGGGTCTCTTTTATACTTAACAGCTAGTAGACCAGATATCATGTTTGCCACATGTATTCACTACAAGAAAATTGGGTTTTAGTGACCAAAATTTAGTGACGAAATATATTTCGTCACTAAAGGCATGCTTCTAGTGACGAAATAAATTTCAGTCACTAAAGATACGTCTTTAGTGACAAAATAAATATCGGTCACTGAAGAACCATCTTTAGTGACAAAATTAAAATTCAGCCACTAAAAATATGACAATAGTGACAAAAAAAAATCGGTCACTACTAAATGTGCTTATTCATTAGTCATTATTAATTTTGTATACATAAAAAAAAAATATACTAAATTATATTTTTTCCCACCAATTGTTTTGGCCCTATTTTCGTTTTGCCGCTCATTCACAATCCTTATCGCGCCTCATTTCATCGATCTCTTATTAGGGCACGAGTCGCAGAAACCCTCGCCCAATCTCCTCCTTCCTACGGCTATTCCAGAGATTTTCGTGCTCCTTCATCTCGCCCGATCTCTCCTTCACCTTCGTGCGGCTATTCCAGGTATTCCAGGCGACGTAGTGCCACCTCTGCTCGACGACGACAACGACGCTCGATACCTGCTAGATTTGTGTCGTCGAGCCTTCATTTCGGTCATCTCCAGCCTTCATTTCGGTCAGCCAAGACGAGCAGTCGAGCACGGTAGCCTGAGCGTAGACTGTTTTGTAAGTCCTTTATCCTGATCGCACAAACTCCCAATATTTCTTGCTTCGTCCCGATCGCCGATCCCTCCTCGATCTCTCCGTCGATCGCCGTTCTCGTCGTTCCCTGACAGGTTTCTCGTGTTCTCTCCTGCAGATCTCTTGTCAAACAGTGCTTGATTTCTCTCCGAGCCCTAGAATCGTTTCCCTCAATAATTGTTCACGTCAAACACTGTAAGGTATCGAGATCTTCTTTCCCGTTTTAATTGAACTGTTATTGTTGTGATTGATCTTTGCAACTGTTCGTCGGTGATGGTACCTGCTATTAAGCAATTAGACGTAGTTGTTGGAAGAAGATGTCAAGTAGTTGTTATATTTCATTAAATTTGCCTCTTGCAGTTGTTGGATCCAGTGGTACCCAAATTTTTTTGGGGGTGATATTTCCCGATATGATTTTTTTTCCAAGGTAGACATTACATTTGGAGCGGAGAATGAGAGTTTATTTAGGGTGACGCTAATGATTTTAACTGTGATGATTGTAATCATTAAAGTTGGAGTGGTGAATGAAAATATATTTGACTAATGATTTTAACCGCTATGATGAATTTACTTGTATGTTATTTTAACCGCTATGATGTAAACTGCTATATAAGTTCTCAGTGCTTGTGTGCATGGAAGTTCTACTTGCTTGCATCATTAAAAATTCTATCATGCTTTCTTTCACTATTTTTTTATGATGCATTGTGAGAAGAACTCATTTATCTTCTATTTTATACATGATTTGCTCACTTCCAATAGGTGTATTTTCCTCCCTTGAGCTCATGTTTCTACTTTTATTCAAGTATATCATGCCCATTAAGCATACTATTTTTCTCCTGTAAGTAATGGACTAATGGTTTTACTTCTTTGGTTGCTGCATTATGATTAATGCATTTTGCTTTCTTTGAACTTTTCATTATCAAGAATGTTGTAGTTGTATAATCTTATTCATTGATTTGTGGAGAAAGTTGCTTATGTTTTTGCTGTCATTTAGGCTAGGCAACTTAAGATCTATTTGTTTCAATTTCTTTTCCTACGACACTCGAGCATATTCTTTTTAGATGCAAACAACTTGCCAAGTATTTGAGAGGGTTAGATACAATCTTGAATTATTTTTGTCTGCAATCAAGCAACATGGAAAGTTTCCTGCTTATTATCAACCAAACAATCATGGTGCCATGTAGCTTAACTGATTTGGATGAGTCTCTTATTGTTATGGTAGAAACCAACAATAATTGATTTAAGAATAAAAAAATCGATACTTGATTCTATTAAAGTTCTTAAGTATATAATCAATAGAAGTTTTATTCATGAAAATTAGAATTTTTTTGACCTTCTTGATAAATCTTAAATGTTTCTTTGAGGAGGAAAACAAATTTCTCATTATTCTCCTCCTCGAATATGGTGAGGATGATATTAGTTCTCTCCCCATTGGTTTGTCGCCTTAATTATCGAATATGTTGATTTTATTTTTGTTATCCGATTATAACAACTTTATTTACATATGCATTCGATCCCTTATAATTCTACATTTCAATCCATTTTACCATTGAGACCATTTTAATCAGAGTTTTTTTTGTATTTTGTTAGCTTTAATAATTGCCTTTTATGGAAAATTGAAAAATAGAGATTATTTTAATAGTACTCGAGGGCATATGGATAAGCAATCCAAATTTTTGAATGTGGTTTATGGATAATCCTGCTAGAATTTCTCATTTAGAGTTCTATTGAATATTTTAATTACATGTGTCCATTGTGAACATTCATTTTCATGCATTTATTCAATGATGTTGGAATTTTTTTACCTTTGTGAAGCAAGTTCTCAATATTACCTTTATGTTAATGTAATTTGTTGTTTTAATTTATTGATATGTAGTGCAATGGATAAGAAGTGGATGGATATCGGTGATCGACGACAACCCGCTTACATTAATGGAGTGAATTCTTTTCTTGATTTTGCTTTTGCTCATTCTAGTAGAGGAGATACTATTCGTTGCCCTTGTTATAAGTGTGGAAATAACAATTTCCACACTCGAAAGATTGTCTTCGTGCATCTTATTCTAAATGGAATTATAAAGACCTATAAATGGTGGTCAAGTCACGGAGAGGATCATTACATTAACCCAATTGGTCAGAGCGATGACGGCGCACTCAGAGAAGATGAAGAAGAGATTTCAGAGCATGACGATATGCATGATTTGCTTCATGATTTTAATATTAATGAAAACAATGAGGTTGGAGAAGAACATGATCATGAGGGCCCCAATGAAGTAGCTAGGAAATTTTATGATTTGCTAAATGATGCAGAACAAGAATTATATCCTGGTTGCAAAGAATTTTCAAAATTTCAATTTATGGTTACGCTACTAGCACTTAAATCTGATTATGGATGGACAGATAGATCTTTCACTGCATTACATAAAGTTTTGAAAAGAGCAATTCCTTTTAGTGAAAAACTACCAAGTAGTTTTTATGAAGCTAACAACTACATACAGGAGCTTGGAATGGAGTGCAAGAAGATAGATGCTTGCTTGAATGATTGCATTCTCTATCGTGATAAGTTTGCAAATTTAGAGAGTTGTCCAACTTGTGGTACGTCCAGGTGGCAGTCGAGCAAGATAGATAATAATGCAGAAAATAATATGCCTTCGGTGAAGAGTAAAAACATACCCAACAAGATTCTAAGACACTTTCCTCTGATACCTAGGCTTCAGAGATTGTATATGTGTTCTAGAACAGCCGAGGATATGAGATGGCATAAAGAGAAGCGTCATGATGATGGTAATTTGCGACATCCAGCTGATGCCTTTGCTTGGAAGTCATTTGATGAGAAACACTCAGAATTTTCTTCTGACGCACGAAATATTAGGCTTGGCTTAGCAAGTGATGGGTTTAATCCTTTTGGTATTATGAGCACAAATTATAGTGTGTGGCCAGTTGTTTTAATTCCATATAATATGCCACCATGGTTATGCATGAAAACTCCTAATCTTATCATATCCTTGATTATTCCTGGTCCAGGACAACCTGGGAATGATATAGATGTATATTTGCAACCTTTGATTGACGAGCTAAAAATATTATGGGAATTTGGCGTTTGCAGTTATGATGCCTTTGCTAAGTGCAACTTTAACATGCGTGCAGCTGTGTTGTGGACGATAAATGATTTTCTAGCTTATGCCAACTTGTCAGGTTGGAGCACAAAAGGTAAGCTTGCTTGTCCATGTTGTAATAAAGACACATGGTATTGCAGATTGAAAAATGGGTCTAAGATGTGTTATATGGGAAGCAGACGTTTTTTGGAACCAAATCATAAATGGCGAAAAGATAAGAAGTCTTTTGATGGAACAATAGAAATTCGACCAGCACCAAAGGTCCTATCAGGAGATGAAATTTTATAGCAGCTAAAATTATATGACAGTGTTATTTTTGGAAAGCTTCAAAAGAAAAGAAGGCGGAATGAAACTTCTCTTCCATATAATTGGAAGAAGTTAAGTATTTTTTTTCAATTACCATATTGGAGTACACTTGAGATACGACATTGCCTAGATTACATGCATATTTTAAAAAATATCACTGATAATATATTAGGCACTATGTTGAATATTGATGGAAAGACAAAAGATGATTTGAATTCTAGACTTGACCTTAAAGAAATGGGGTTGAGAACAGAATTACATCCGATAGAAAGTAATGGTAATTATGTCATGCCACAAGCATGTTATACATTGACATTGGCTGAACGAAGGGCGATATGCAATTTCTTAGAGAATCTAAAAGTTCCAGATGGGTATTCTTCAAATATAAAGAGATGTGTAAATGCTAAAGAAGGTAAAGTGTTAAGAATGAAAGCTCATGATTGTCATGTTTTCATATTGGATCAGCTTACTCCTGCTTTTCGTGGCATTGTTCGCAAAGAGGTTTATGACCCGCTTGTTGAATTAAGTATATTTTTTAAGGAGTTGAGCTCTAAAATTCTAAATATAGAGGTATTGGATAAGCTTGAGCAAAATATTGCAATAACACTTTGCAAGCTTGAGAGAATATTTCCTCCTTCATTTTTCACAATCATGATGCACCTACCAATTCATCTTGCACGAGAAGCAAGAATTGCTGGCCCCATACATTATCGATGGATGTACCCAATTGAGAGGTATTTTATTAGTTATTTTAGTTTTTGTTTACTTTATGATATTATGTTTACTAAATAATTGAATTCAATAGATATTTACGTACACTCAAATCCTTTGTGCGAAACAAAGCATGCCCAGAAGGTTCGATGGCGAAGGGATACCTAGTACACGAGTGCTTGACATTTTGTTCGAGATATATAAATAAAGTTGACACAAAGCTCAATCGCCCAGATAGAAATGATGAAGGAAATGTCATGCAAGATTCAAGATTGTCTATATTTCAAAAAGCAGGGAGGTCATTAGGTAAAGGGTTAGAAAAAGATCTTACATACGAAGATTGGCATCAAGCTCAACTGTACATACTAAGAAATTGCCCAGAAGTAGAACCATTCATAGAGTGAGTTTCACATTCTTCATGCAATTGTATTATTTTTATTTTTTATAATTAATTCATAAAACATTTTTTTTAATAGGCAACATCTCGAGGTGCTTCAACAAGTAAATTCTAGAGATATTGGAAGAAGACACGAGACAACTTTTGTTAGATGGTTTGAGTCATTAGTAAGTAGCATCTACTTTTTAGCCTGATTGTTTATTTATTATTATGTTTAGTATGTGTGATTTCATTTCATTTTCAATAGATATCCAAGTTACATTACGAGGGAGACTCAAGAGCTAATACAGAAATTTTGCAGTTAGCCCGCGGTCCAAAAAGATGTGCGACACATTATTCTGGCTATATTGTTAATGGCTTTAGGTTTCATACTTACAAACGCGAAACCAGACGCAAAACTCAAAACAGCGGTGTTATGGTTAAGGGAGATGATCATTCAGGTGGCAAAGAATATTATGGAGTTTTAAAAGATATTATTCAGTTTGAGTATGGTGTTGGGCAAAAAATTATCTTATTCAAATGTGATTGGTGGGATACGTACAATGAAGGCCGAGGCTACAAAAAGGAAAACAATGGAGTTATTTCTGTTAATATAAAACGTAATTTGAGAAGCAATGAACCTTATATTTTATCCTGCCAAGCAGAACAAGTGTATTACGTACCCGATAACAAAAGTAAGGATTGGCGAGTGGTCATAAAAACAGTGTCGCGCCACTTTTATGATGTCCCATCCAAAGACTCTGAAGAGCTCACTGAGGATGAAATTATGTTGTATGATATAAATGTTGGGATAGGATCAACACTTAATATTGTTATAGATAATGATAACCCTGAATTTTCATTACAAAGAACTGATGTTGAAGCTATAACTATTGAGAAAAGGGATCATTCTAGTCAAAGAAGAGTTCTAAATGATGAAAATGAAGACGATGAAAATATTGATAACTTTGAGGATGCGGGTGATACAGAAAATGAAAGCTTGTAATGCATATACTTTTCTAAAGACAACACAAGGTGAAGATTACAGCCTATGCTTTTGCCGAACAAGGGGTGTAAATAGCTTTGCTGGATGATGTAAACTAGGTATGATTTTTGATATTTATTTTGGTGTTCTATGTTTATTTTCCTTGTGTTTTTATTCGTTCTATCCCTTAATAATTGAGTTAGATCTTCTAATTGTTGGTTTTTTTTTTGCGCAGTTCATTTTCCATAGGTTATTTGGTCTTGGGGTTGCCAATTCTGAAGTGATTTTTCAATTGGTTTGCAGTTCTGAAGTGTATGCTGTCTTAAATGAGGTTGATGCTGTCTTTTTTGCTGTTGTCTTAAATGAAGGTCTAGGTTCTGAAGTATATGTGCACCGTTTAAGTTTGGCAAACAATATAGTGCTGCAGTTCTGAAGTTTGCAGTTTTTGCTGTCTTAAAACTTGGTTGACACACAATATAGTGTTGTTTTAAAACTTGGTTGACACACAATATATATATGCTGTTTTAAGTTTGTAGTTTTTGTTGTTGCAAACAATATAGTGTTGTTTTAAAATTTGGTTGTATCTAGAAAGCTCACTCTTTCTTTTACGTAATTTAGATCAAAAATATGACGAGGAGTATCAATACTTGTGTTAAGGCTAAAGATTCTCACGTAAAAAGGCATATAAAACATTCAATTGATTGGAAAACCAAGTCAACAACTTTACATCCAAGATCAACTGCAGCACGCATTAGTTCCTTCGCAAGATCCTTTACTCAACCAGATTTTGAACCTTCCCACAAGAATCATGCAAAACAATCACAGGAAAAGCCATCACAAACTCCAAGATTATTACATTTGGATCGAGCTTTGACTAATGATAATCAACATACACATGTTGAGAATGGGGTTGAGCACATTTCTTCTAATCAGCAAAGGCCAACACAAACACCAAAATCTGTACATTTGGATCAAGCTTTGACAAATGATGATCAGCATACACATGTCGAGAGTGGGGTTGAGCGCTTTTCTATTGAGGTTGAAGCTGATCATGTACCTACAAATCCAACAAATCTTGAGCATGATAATACTAATGGTATATCTCACTTGTACTTTTTAGTTTGATCTATATATATATATATGTATATATATATATATATATATATATATATATATATGTGAAACATGTCAACACTAAAATGTTTAATGACAGGTTCAAATGTAACACGAAAAAGAACACGTGGTCCAACCATGGGAGTTGAGTGGTCGAAGAGAAGACAAAATAATGTAGAGAGGGTGGATGTGCAACTTCCTGCCGAACTTTGAAGATTAGTTGGATACAGAGCTCAAGAGCTCATTACCAAAGGTGGGCAATATGTAAGGCATCATGCTCCTCTGAATGTGGAGAAATGGTCTTTAATTCCAACTGATATCACTGACAAAATAATTAATATCATCTATGTAAGTATGCAATTTTATTTTGGTCTTTGAATTTAGAAAATCTTTTTATCATAACTCCAAAAACTTTTGTTGTTTTATATTATTTTTAGGCCGAATTCAATCTCCCTAATGAGCCCCATGTTCGTGGTGATCTTATGTATTCACTTCGTCGACATTATAATATTTGGCGCTTTCATTTGCATGCGAAATATTACCTAAAATGGAATACTGATGGGCAAAGGCGTTCAAACTGCCCTAAAGACATCGATCCCGAGCAATGGAACTGGCTAATTAGTTATTGGGGAAGTGCGCGATTCAAGGTAGGAAATATATTAATCAATCTAAAATTATGTAATTAGATCTAGTATATCATGTTCAGCTAAAGTAGATCTTATTAACATTGTATATTACTCATATATTGTTTGCCTTATTTATTTATTGATACAGAGGGTTAGTGAAATAAACAAACAAAATTGAAGTCAACAGAAAATAAAATCTCACGTGGGTACAAAATCTATAGCGAGAACAATTTATGAAATGGTAAGTATTTTTTTCTTGACCTTTATAATGTTTATTACATGTAGCAGTACTTTTTATAATTGAAATTTAATGTCTTAATATTTTCTAAATATAGAGTGAAGCTCCATCAGAAGAGGATGAATTACCCATTTACATAAGGTTGTGGGAGAAAACTCATAAAGGAAAACATAATGAGTGGCAAGATGAAACATCTGAGGAATTATATAAAAAACTGTTTGAACTTCATGAAGCCCAAATAAGGGAGAATGGCGAAGATAAACTTACCCCTGAAGAAGCCTACACCAAAATACTTGGACATCGTTCTGGTTATATTCTTGGAATGGGACCGGGACCTAGACCTTCAGAGCGTGTATGTATTAATATGCAACATCTAGAAGCAAAAATTCGAGCTAAAGTAGAAGCAGTGATGGCGACACGTATACAAGAGATGGAGGATCGATTGGCAAAAAGATTTGACGCTAAGGTTTTGGCACTCTTGAACCGAACACAGCTTGAGGATCAAGCAGACAGCACTAATTGAAATGTAGACTCCGATAGTCTTTTGCCTTGTCTCTCGAGTATACACAAGTATGTTTTAATTGTTAATACTTAATATTTGATAATGTATTACTAATTAATCTCTTAGAAATTACCTAACGCTATGCTTGATGTACTAACTTGTAGGTACGGGTGGAGCTTTGGAGCAGTTATCAATGTTCTTTTTCCTAACATTAACAATTTCTAAGATCCTTGTTATTTTTGGCTGCTTTGGAGCAGTTATCAGTTATCTCCGCTTATTTTTGGCTGCTTTGGAGCGATTCCCTTTATTTTTGTGCACCGATCCTTTTATGCTATGTTAATGTCACTGGATTTATGCAACCATATTGTGCTGGGTTTTTTGGAGTTGGAATGCTGCAATTTTTTTAATTTTCACTCCTGGGTTTTCGATTGGGATTTATGCAACCATATTGGGTTGGATACAAGACACTAGGGCCAAAAGAGATTCTTCTGTCCTTTGTGGGGGGAGGAGAGATGATGGTGAGTATGAGGGAAGCGGTGCGCCCCGCTCGCAGCTAAATACTGCTGATCCTGCACTCTATTTACTGAACTGCACTCTATATATATGTGAAATATTCAATGTATTTATCCTATTTGTAATATCCCTAGTATGATATCTAACTACGCTTTTTTCTCTTTTTTAGTTTCTTACAAAAAATGGAATTTATGAGTTTTGGAATTGGTTTGATGATCGAACCTGGTATTATCTCCAACTACTTGAGTGTTGTTTTAAATTTATATTATAACAGCAAGGAATACAATTTGTTTTTATTCATCTGAATCCTCATTACTCAGGTATCTTTGCGTCTCCATTTCTATTGTACCTGCAATAATCCTTATTACTTTTTTTTCTTCTATTTTCTTATGCACTCATATACTTTTTGCAGGAGGTTAAAGGTACAGGAGCTGGATTGACTGCTGCAATTCTCTTAGCAACATATTCAGGTAGTTTGGGTTGAGGATTGGGAATACAATAAAATTATTATCTGTAACAGGTAGTTTTGAGTTCACTTGATGCAAATTACACATTGATGCTAAATTGAATGCTCAGTTTCACTTGATGCAAATGCTCAGTTTCACTTGATGCTCACTTCCGCATTTCACATTGTTTGTCTGCAGGTCTTGACTTGCACTTGAAGCATCAAGAAGGGAATGATTATTTGATGCAAGAGTATACCATGCTTGTGTGTGGATCAAACACCATGTATGAAGGTACTAGTGACCCATTGTTTGTAGAGCTTTAACAACCCTCTGTTTGTCAGATTAATGGAGCACCACACAACAATTTGTTTGGAGAGTGTAAAGGATAAAATATATATTATTCATGTTATAGAGAGCTTAAGACTGGAATATGATTAATTATTAGCCAACATGATTTGTTGTTGCCGTTGATAACGCGAGGATCTTAATGTTTCATTCTTTTCATTAATTCTACACTCTATTTTTAGTTGATTTATAAATATGCTAGAGAACACTATATATCTCCATGCTGATTAGATCAGCAGATATTTCAAAAGATTGTTCAACTCTGCAGTTGGCTGCATTTTTTAAAAAAAAAACTGCAACATTGGCGGCGTTTGAAAAGAAAACGCCGCCAATGCTCCTGTATTTTTAAAAACAAACGCCGTATTATTGGCGGTGATTTTTTTTAAAACGTCGTGGATATTGGTGGCGTTTTTTAAACAAACGCCGCCAAATCTTGTATTCGCGGCGGTTTCCAAAAAACGCCGCAAAATTCTTCCACGGCGATCCATACCGCGGCGCTTTTGCGGCGTTTTAAAAACGCCGCGAAAGCTTCCGCGGCGCTTGAAAAGCGCCGCCGAAGCCCCAAGAAAATGCCGCAGTAGCCCACTTTTGGTGTAGTGGTCATTGATTCATATCCTTTCATGTTATTTCTAGGTGCCAGATAGCTGTCCACCAAGAATGCTATGGAGCACGAAACATTCGGGATTTCACATCTTGGGTTTGCAGAGCGTGCGAAATACCTGAATGTAGACGGGAGTGTTGCCTTTGCCCTGTAAAAGGTACTTCTAATACTCGTGATTATGAAAAAAGGAAGCTTCTTGTTTTTTTTATATTTCACTCTGAGATGAAAATTTTCTAGCTTTAGATTTTGTTACAATAAGATTTCTAGTTATGTTGCGGCTAGCATAAATCAGATTCCGCATCCACCAAGTTTAGGTATGTACGTATTAAGTGCATAAATCTATGAGTTTTCGACGTGGAGACTATATTTGTAACTCTCATACTTAGGGTATTTCGCCTCTAACATATGGATTTCTTTTTTTAACTGAGAAATGTCAAACTGGGCCATTGGGCCTCGCTTGCTCTGATACTATGCTAGAACTTATGCATCCAACATTCCAACCTAAGAATAATTGATTATATATGAAGAAGCCCAGGATTTATATCAAGCGCATAAGACCACGAGTTTTATGACGCAGACTTATTTTCAACACTTTTTATGTCAAAAAAATTGTACCGTCTTTGTTAGATTAAATTAAGTTTTTGCTTAGTATTATGAAAGTGTAGGTCTCAGTAGGTCTTGAGGTAATTTCTAAATGATTCATTTTTTATTCCTATGATGAAATTTGATAATGGAATTCATTGCGATATCAGAAGGCATATTAAGTTGGATCTGATAACCCAGGCGTCTTATATAATTTGCTTGGATTATAGGTGGTGCTCTAAAACCGACAGATGTCGAAGAACTATGGGTTCATGTAGTTATTTGCAGTTGACTAAGCATGTGGTATCATTTTACAAGAGTGCAAGTAGGTCTTTCGATTTGGCTATATATGGTGTTAACTACTATCTACTATTTTGCTTAATATTTACATTTTTTGATGCAGGGGAAGACAACATTTATAGGTTTCCTTTTGAAGTTAAAGAAGAATTGGGTAGACTGTAACTCACACGGAATCCAAAAGAAAGAAGGATGAAGAATATATGTTAACTACCTGTATATATTTAGTTTTCATATTTGATACTTGTAAGAAAGCAATGATGAATAGTTTTTCTTCAATGTTGTAGATTTGTTTCTTATGTATTGAGTTTAATAAGAGATGATAACTATATTATTTTGTATAGGGGTTTGGGCTATCTCCCACCCAATTTTTCTTAATTAATAAAATAATATTTGTTGATCAAATTTTTCTTTGTGATGAGCATTTATTTATTCTGGTATTTGAATGCGTGATTGTAATTAATATAAAATAAATAATTCTATGAGATTTTCTGAGGGATTGAATGAAATTTAGTGACCGAATTAATATAGTCACTGAAACTATGTTTAGTGGCTGAATTAATTTGGTCACTAAATCTTCTTTTAGTGACCAAATTAATTTGGTCACTCAATCTTCTTTTAGTGACCAAATTAATTTGGTCACTCAATCTTCTTGCAGTGACCAAACTAATTCGGTCACTAAATGTGTACAATTTGTGACCAGTTTTTTTTGGTCACTAAAAACATTTAGTGACGGGGCTTTAGTGACGGATTTGTGACGAAATAAATTTGGTCACTAAACATCATTAGTGACCAAAATCTAATATTTAGTGACGAAAAGTTTCGTCACTAAAAGTCATTTTTCTTGTAGTGATTAGTGCTAGATTTCAGGTAAATCCTAAAGAATCTCACTATATTTTATTAAAAAGGATTTTAAGATATATAAAGGGTTGTCCAGATCTAGGACTCTGGTATCCTACAGAATCAGGATTTGAATTAACTGGATATTCAGATGCTGATTATGCTGGATGCAGAATAGACAGGAAGAGCACCTCAGGAACCTGTCAGTTCCTTGGAGATAAGCTTGTGTCCTGGTTATGTAAGAAACAAACCTCTGTGTCTACATCAACTGCAGAAGCTGAATACATAGCAGCTGGCAGTTGATGTTCACAACTTTTGTGGATACAGAACCAGCTCCTAGACTATGGTTACAATCTAAATAATTCCAAAATCTTTTGTGATAACACCAGTGCAATATCAATAGCACAAAATCCAGTACTCCACAGTAGAACTAAACATATTGAGATCAGACACCACTTTATCAGAGATAATGTGGAGAAGGGAAAAATATGTTTAGACTTCATACCAACTGATTTGCAGAGAGCTGACATCTTCACCAAGCCTTTGGATGAAAAGAAACATCAATTCTTTATAAATCAGCTTGGAATGATAAATGGGGAATCAATCTAATTGGCAAAGTTTTCTACCTAACAATTCGTCGAATGCGCTCGACGAACAACATAGTTTTCGTCGATCGAGGTCGACGAACTGATCAAGGTTTCTTTCTAAAAAGTTCAGAAAAAATTTCGTCGAACCCGATCGACGAAGTCTCAATTTCGTCGAACCCGACCGACGAAGTCTTTTGACATTCTATCTTCCTTATGAAAGAAGTTTTGAAAAGTTATTAGTCGAACGAGATTGACGAAATATTTCATTCGTCGAACGAGATTGGCAAAAGTTTTTATTTCCCGCTAACACGTGTCTTCACGTCACATCCGTTCCGCGAAAACCCTAATCTTCGCCGAACCCTAATATTTAATCTCTATTCGTCTGGATTCTGTCTTTTGCGCTCTCAAACTCTTCGTCTCCCTCCAGTTCCCTTTGCACTTGATCGTTTTTTTTTTCTTTCTTTGCAGGAACAATGTCGATCACTTGTGAAATCCTCGCCTCAATAAAGTTTGATACAGGATTCGATATTGATCTGGAATCATTTGCCCAGTCAGGAGAAGGCTTTACAGACATTCTGAATCTCTTTGAAGACCCGAAGTAGCGCAAGTTTATGACTTGTCGGCCCAAGATTCATACCAACGAAATAAAGGAATGGGCATTTACTTCTGAGATTCGACATGGCACAGAAATTGCAGGAAAGGTGTCAGGGAATGAATTGGTTCTAAATGCTGCTGTTCTGTCTGAAATTTTTGAATTTGAAAATGGAGATGATGATTTAGAACTCACTGAGGAAGAGTTCAATTTGATGCTGGACAGGATGGGGTACTCTGGAAGTAACCCTAAACATCTTCTGAAACGTGATTTTACAGTGGAATACACCTTCCTGGCAGATGTTGTGGGAAAGGTTCTGATGGGGAAAAGCTCAGCACATGACTACATAACAAGGCAGCAATTTCTAGTCATGAGTGCTTTGATTGAGAAAAAGCACTTCAATTGGAGTCTGACTCTATTTGATTCCATCAAAAAGAAAGTGACCTCAAGAATTGTAGGCTATGGAAGGATTCTGGGAATCTTTCTTCAGGCCAAGTGTCCAGCCCTTTCAGTTTCTGCTGCTGTTGGCATTAATGCCTCAAAGAAACTGACTCCCCTTCTTTTCAAGAAGTGGGATAGGACATTCAAGAAGCAATCAGCTCCAGTGAATCCATCAGTTCAAGCTTCTGAGGACACCAGGACTAGAATAACCACTCTCTCACCCCAGAATCCTCCTCCTCCTCCAGAAAATGAAAATCTCTCCAATTCTCCTCCTCCTCCAGAAAATCTCTCCAATTCTCCTCCTCCTCCAGAAAATCTCTCAAATTCTCCTCCTCCTCCACAAGACTCTCTTCTTCCAGACCTCTTTCAGGATGAAATCCCATCAGATTTCACTCCTCCTCCTCCATCCACTTCTTGTGCTCATACCACATCTTCCATCCCTTCTTCTTCCTCTTCTCACCCAATTCCAGATGTACTATTTGTGGATGTCTCCCAGATAGCCACCCAGGTGTTTGGTCACATAACTCCTAAATTACAAGAGCTTAGTGATCAAAGTCTGGTCCCAGTACATTCTAAGCTTGATCTCATTCTTTCCCATCTTACCTCTCTCTCCTCTTCCTCTTTCCCTTCATCTGAGGGCCCAGACTCTAGGTTCCCAGAGTCTAGGCAGGGGGAGATGTTCCAGGATGAAGCTCTAGAGGCAGAAGTTCCTGAAGAGCAAGGGTCAGACCTTCCTGATGTCTGCTCAACCTTGGTCTCCCTGGCTCAAAGCACAGAAGGTGCTCCTCCTCAGAAGGTTCTTCCCAGCAGCTCCTTCATACTCACCCCTATAGTAAATCAGATTCTACAGCAGCTTACCAATCAGTCCCTCAGCTCAGACCCATCATTCAAGGAATCAGCTGAAGACCTCTCCAAGGCCATTGTCTGCTATTCCCCAGACTTGGAAGCCAGGCATGGAGATTTGCTAGTGTCTCCAGTTCCAGAGCCAGTTATCTCTAAGGCAGATCAGGAACCTGCTGTTCCTGAACAGGCAGTCCTTGATGAACAGATGCCTGATGCGTCTGCCTCTGTTCCCTCCTCCTCTTCTGAGCCTGCTGCTGCTGCTGCTGCTGACAAGAATGTTGTTGATAATTCAGAGAAAAGATTGATTGAATCATACAAGGAAATTGATGAAATGTATGAGAATGTGCCTTCATCTTCAAACTCTGATGATGATGATGACAGTGATGATAGTAATGCCAAAGTCAAATCAAGAAAAAGAAAAGCTACATGCAAGAAGCTGCCAGCCCCTTCTAAAAAGCCTGATAAAAATGACATTCCTTATTATGTGCAGAAAAATCTCAAGCCTCATGAAATAACTCAACCTTGGATGCAATTCTCCAAGAATGAGTTGAAGAGAAGGAAGCTTGAAAGAAGATACCAGAAGGATCACCCTGCTGTGTTCAAGAAACCCCCCCCCCCCCCCCTCCTCCACCTCCTCCAGGTGCAGGTTCTGCAGGAGGACTTTCTTCCACATCCAGGACATCTCAGTCTACTGGCTCCAAGCCATCTGGTCACTCCTCTTCTTATAAGAAAGAAAGATCTTCAGGCTATCAGGTTTATGAAAGAAAGCATAGCCAATTATCTGAACAAGAAATCAAAAATAAGGAAGCTGAAGATAAAGCTGAAGCAGATAGATTGTACAATATGGCAAGGTTTAGAGAGCATGTTGCTCTTTCTCAGATCAAAAATGCCAGAGAAAAGGGTATAGATTCCTCTCATATTTCTACCTTATCTCCCTATAGAGAACAGGAATTTCAACAGTACCAGGTGAAGAAAATGTTCAACACCTCTGCCTACATGAGTCTCCATCCAGAAGCTGTTCTGCCAACTATTATCAAGAAGGTAACACTGGGTGATAAAGACTGCAAGCTAAGCAGAAGGCAATCTGAAGATACTAGCAGGAAAATAATCTTCAAGAAGCCATCTTCAGAGGACAGGAATCCTTAAAACTCTCTCTCTGGTTAATTGACTCTTAATTATTCTGTGATGATATCTGCTTGTGACAATTGATTTATATCTGCTGAATTTCCTTTCTGTCAGATATTTCTATACATATTTGTTTGAATTGATAAGTGCTATTCATAGGATCCTAACCCAAATAGGGGGAGATTGTTGGAACACAGTTCAACCCTGTTACTGGTTTGGGCTAGGATGTCTATTTCCAGGTATAGGATCTGTTTTGACCCAACATGTATAGTATAAGGGTCATAGGCTAAGTCTAGAAGAAATCTGAAGATTAGCTAAGTCAGGGTGTTCGACGAACTTCTAGTTCGTTCGACGAATTCTAGTATCCGTTCGAAGAACTTGGTTCAACGAACGTCAAAGTTCTGTTCGACGAAAGTTTCTGTTTGTTCGACGAACTTCCCAGGTTAAGTTCGACGAACTTCCCTTTAGATCGACGAACTTCTTCAGAGTCTCTATATTCAGTGACCTCTTCTATTCAGAGTATTATTTTGGAGTTATCCTCAGGATTTCTTATGAAGGCTGACAGCTGTTCTTATTAAAATATCAGTCAGTTATTGCAGTATTCTCTATCAAAGATTTTATGACCGTTGCTGCATTAATTAAGGGCTGCGTGCAGATTATTTTATAAGGCAGATTGCAAGTTTCAAGGAATTTAATATATTGGTATTCCAGAGAAATCCTTCCTTTTTGTCTCCTTCCTTTCCAGCCCTGTTTGAAATTTTAAAGAGGATCAACTCTCTCCCGTGAAGAAATAATCATTGCTATTTATTCTAGAGAGAGACACAGATATATATATAGCTTTGTGCTACTCAGTTTTCTATTCTGGAAGAAGAACTCTCTCTGTTTTCTCTCTGAAGTCTTCATATTCTCCAGACACCTACTTTTGATCTCTAGAAATCATCTGCATCATTTTTCACTCTAGAGAACTTGTGCTGGAGATATTCTGAAGATCAAGAAGACCTACACCCTGAGCAGATTTTCTCTCCTGTTTACTTACTCTTACTCACAGGGGGAGATCTGACAATTTCAACAATCCTCTAAGTCTTCTCTGTTGTTAGAGAAAAGAGAAGACATCATCATCTTTATTTTACTGTTATTCTATAATTGTGTACAGGGTTCTAACTCCCTTTAAAAGTTAAATTGTGGTTTAGAGTACCTGATCAAAAGCTCTGTGGTGAAGGCTCACCTGATCAAAAAGCCTTAGTGGATTTCCTACCAGGGTGCTAGAAGAGTAGATGTACCCAAGTTGTGGGGAACTACTATAGATCCTTGTGTCTTCTGTGCCTGCCTTTATTATTTGTTTGTGCTGTGTGTGCTGTGTTTTATTTTGCGTTTATACATGTGTTGCACTTACTTACACATATACTAAATAACTAAAATTGTTTTATACAGATTTCTTCAAGCTAAGTAAAATTATTTTAAAATACTCTATTCACCCCCCCTCTAGAGTAATCTTGATCTATCCCCACTTTCAGAAGTTGAGGCTTTGGCAGGATCGCTCTTCTGAATGACATCAGAGATCTTACCCTCCTTCAGAAGCCTCTATAAGAACAAACGGAGGGCTCTACAGTTCTCTGTCAAGTGACCCCTTTCTCGGTGATATTCGCAGTATAGAGCCGGATTTCATGTTTTTGGGTCTGAATTCAGTGGAGCTGGCCTTCTGAAGAAAGGCTGCTTCTGAACAGTTTGAAGTACCTCGCTTATTGGAACCCCAAAGTCTGTAAAAGACTCTTGGGATTCGTTGTAAGGAGACGGGAGGGGCAGAAGAGGGTGTTGGATGTATTGAATCTGGTGGACTGGGGTAGTTTGCGGAGCAGGGGCGACGAGGGTTTGAAAAAATGAACCTTGAAGAGGGAAAGAAGATTGATTACCTCGGTTTGAGTGGTGGTTGCGATAACTTTTACCTCTCGGAGCCGAAGGTGGGAGCTCTTGCCGAGGCTTTGAAGAAGATGGGGCCGGATAGAATCCCGCGGAACCCTTCTGAACTCCCCTGTTGGTCAGATTACTAACATAGGTGGGGTTGTTGATTTCCCCCTCTATGAAGCGATTAGCCACGCTAATCAGCTCTTGATAGGAGCTGGGTTCCTTGGTGGTGACCTCAAATTTCAGAGGGCCCTCCTGCAGGCCGCTGATTAGAGCTACCATGTAGAGCTCAGGATCCATATCTCGGATCCCCAAAATCTCCTTCTGGAAGCGATCCACAAAGTGGGCAACAGTCTCGTTGTCCCCTTGCTTAATTTTGAAGAGGGTCGCAGGACCACTCTTCCTCTTCTTTGCGGTGGCAAATCTTAATAGAAGCTCTTCCCTTAGAGCAGCAAAACTCGGAATGGATTGACTGGGAAGTTTATAGAACCATTCCCTAGCTGCCCCATCAAAGGAGGTGACCATCAACTTGCACCTCACTCCGTCCGAAATAGTCCTGAGAGCAACAACTGACTCGAAGGCCTGGAGATGAGACATTGGGTCACTCTCCCCTGAGAAAATGGGAAGGCGAGGCTCCCTGAACCCATGGGGGATTGGGTCTCGACGAATCTCGTCGGTAAAAGGCGAAGGCTCCCCGAACTCAGAAGGACCTGGAGGAGCAAGAAAGGGAGCAGGAGGAGCTTGCGGGTAAGCAAACTCTTCTTCGAAATTCAGGGCTTGAGTCGGAGGCCCCTGGGCTGCGGCTCGGAAAGAATGATGGCGAGCAGCGAACTCCTCATGCTGAGATCGCTGAGGAGCTGCAGGCTGGAAACTGGGTTGACCGCATGGGTGACCGCTCGCCACGCGATCTGGGGTGGCGATATGAGGCGGAGGAGGAAGGATTCTCTGAGAGATTACGGCCAGAACTTGGTTCATGGCCTCAATCTGCTTTGCGGACTCTTGCTGAGTCCGGACGGCTTCTTGGCGATCTCGGGCAGCTTCCTGTTGAGACCGCGCGATCTCTTGCTGAATAGAGGCAGCGTCCTGCCGAGCTCGAGCGGCCTCGCGGAGAGCTTGCTCCACGCGGAGCTCGAAGCGACGCTCAAGTGCTTCCAAGGAATTGTGATCGGACGGGTGACCGCTGGGAGACCGCGCGGGACGACCTCTGCAGCGCTCAGCCATTTCAAAAGCCTATGAATTTCACCTGACACTTCGAATCTGAAGATCGCGTGTTCGTTCTGTTGGCACCAAAAATGGTACCTCCAAAATTCACACACTATGGGGGGAAAAGGAGAAGACTGCGAAGTGCAGGTTACTAAGACAGGAGAGGCTGAAGAGAAAGGAAAAAACGATCACAGGATGGCGATCACCGAAAAATGAGACCGCTTACACAGTTTGTAAGCTGGAGCCTCGGAGCCAAAAAGTCCTCTTTCTGGTACCCCTACCCCTCTATTTATAGACGAGGGAGCTGCCCAAACGGGCAGAACTGAAAACTATGGGCTGCCCAGGATACAGAGGGCAAAATAGTAAAAACTAGTGAAAAAACTCAGACCGCCACTTTATGGCGATCTCACTTGGCTTCGGCTGCTTGAGACTTAGAAAAACTGGTGGTGGACGACTGGCGATCAGGACGACCACAAAAAGATAAGACCGCCGGGACCGCCAATTTACCCCTTCTAGGATGAGGTCGCGGGCTTTCCGGGCAAACACTCGGCTAATATTATTATATCTTCTCAGCAATATTTCAATTAACCTTTATTTATATATTGTTATATATTGTTGCCTTTATAAATAAACATTATAGCCATTGGCAGAAAAGACAAAGACGGAAAGTTTGTCTGCTCGAGGAAATTAAAGAGATATTATCTCTTTCCTTGTCGACAAGAATTCAAATTAGCCGAACAGCTCTCCAGATTATATATTCAGAGAGAAGATTAGAGAAGAATTAGAGAGAAGGAATATACAGATACAGGAAGAGAAAAACAAAGAAGAAAGAAGAAGAAGCAGATCTAATATATTATTTATCTTCTTTTTGCTAACTCCTCTTTGTAGATCATCTTCATCCTGAGACACCAATCAAGATCATTTGCTCAGGATCAAACTGCATAAGAAGAAAAGGAGTTATTACAATCAAGAGAAGTAGCCTCCACAAACTATCATCAATCTCAATCAGACAGGGGGAGCTCCTCAACATCATCATCAAAGATCCAATCTCAACAACTCATCAGGATCTCTAGAGTCTTCTCACATAGAGAAGAACATTATATTATTTTCCCTACCTCATCTTTTAAAGGGTTATAACTCCAGACAAAAGTTAACAGTGTGGTGGCAGGGCACCTTATCAAAAACCTGTGTGTGTTGTTTTGAGCACCTTATCAAAAGCTATGTGGTGATTTGGGCACCTGATCAAAACCCCATTGGTGGCAGGGCACCTGATCAAAAACTTGTAGTGGATTCCTACCAAGTGTGGTAGAAGAGTGGATGTACCCTATTGAGAGGGGAACCACTATATTTCCTTGTGTCCTCTGTGATCTTGTTTATTTTTCTGTGATTGTGCTGTGCTGATTTTATCTTTCAGTTTTTATTACTCACTCTGCTTTACACACATATATATATATCAGTATTTTCAATTCCGCAATAAAACTAATAAAAAGGTTTAATACTCTATTCACCCCATCCTAGACTTAATTTAAGATCTAACCTCACTTTCAATTGGAATCAGATGGTAGTTGATTGTATACAGACAAACACCTAAATCATAAAGATCAATTAGTTCTTAAGTTTTTTTTAAAAAGGTTTTTCTAAAATCATGACACAAGAAGATTATTTGATCACAAATCCACCAATCTGTAACTTGGATAGATTTTCTTTATGGAAAGTTAGAATTAAATTATATATGAATGCCATAGATGAAGATATTTATAATTCTGTTTTGACAGGCCTTTCTCCATCTTCAACTTCTTCAACAGATGATCAAAACAAGCTGAAAAGTGCTGATACAAAGGCTATGAAGATATTAGCCAAATCAATGTCAAATGACATTCTTCAAAGAGTTGATTGCACTTCAGCAAGGGACATCTAGAACACCCTGATAAGGATGGTAAATGAATCTTCTTCCACTTCTACTAACTGTATTTATTATGCAGAACCATCAACAAGTCTAAGTGAAGAAGAAGAAGAAGAAGAACAAAAAGCATGGGATTTCTGCATGTTGGTCATATATGGCTCAAACCACATCTCAGATGCAGAAAAGGTAAAATGAGGTAACTTCAAATCCCAATTCTACCTCTGAAAATTACAAATCAAATTTCAAAATTCTATATACAGATATAATAAAATCTGAGAAGGAAATTATAAAGGAGTTGACAGAAATAAATATTTTAACTTCTGAAAATAATAAACTTGAAGAAAATTTGAAAAACTCAAAAGAACAAATTATTTCTTTGAAAAATAAGTCAATTAAGGGTAAAGAAAAAGAAATATTTTATGTTCAGCAAAATCATAATAATTTTTTAAACTTATATTTTAATGAGATAAAAAGGCCAACATATCTATCTATAAGGCAATTTTTTAAACTGTTTAATATTTTTACTCAAATTATAATTAAACAGCAATTTTAAGATTCATTTGAATTTTCAATTTCAAAAACAAAGTCAGATAAACTTCACATTCTTACAGACTTTTTCCAAAATCATGTTGAGCATTCTACTCAGATTGCATAGATCAGAAATGATCAGAGCACTGAGTGTGAGTCTCTTCTGATTAAGGGGATTCTATAGAAAGAAGCTATCAGACAATGCTTTTCTGAATTTAAAATTCCCTTGAATCCTAATAGTTGTAGCAATTCATAATATTAAAATCCTATTAAATAAAATTCTAGGAAATCAGACTTGCTTAAATGTTTTTAAAAGAAGAAGAAAACAATATAAGTTATGATTAAAATGTTTTCAAAAAGAACAAATAAAATTCTTCTATCTATACAAGCTTTATATTATTCTCAAAATTGATCTCTGACCCTTAAGCCTTAAGTTATTCAAGACTTTTTTATGCTTAGGTATCCTAAACCAAATAGGGGGAGATTATTAGAACCTAGTCTTAATTTGGGATAGGATCCCAACTCAAATAGGGGGAGATTGTTGGAACCTTAGTTTTGATTTGAGTTAGGATCCATCTTTAATGTCTAAGTTTCTTTCATAACACATCTTATAACTTAGATCAAATCCCATTAAGATAGAAGGCTGAAAATAATATAAATAATAGGCTGAGAAAATAAGAGAAGAATAAAAGTTATATAAGTTCTCTGTGTTCGACGAATGGCTATCTGCGTTCGATGAACGACGCTCTGCGGTCGACGAATCATATTCAATCTGTAGTCGACGAACTCCAGCTATCTCAGTAGTCAAAGAAATCCATCCCGTCTCAGCGGTCGACGATCCCATTTCAGCGGTCGACAAAATTCTCAGATCGAAGGTCGACGAAAAGCTGAGATCGATGAACCTCAGTTCTACGTTCGACGAATTATTATTTGAAGTTCAGTTCGATTATTTAAAGCTTCTGTTAGAAGAATGAAATTCTCAGGTCGACGAATCAAGCTCAGATCGACGAAATATTTCCAGCTATTATAATATCTCATTTCTTAGCTCGGCTAATATTATTATATCTTATCAGCAATATTTCAATTAACCTTTATTTATATATTGCTATATATTGCTACCTTTATAAATTAACATTATAGCCATTGCAGCATTAAATATTATAACCGTTGGCAGAAAAGACAAAGACGGAAAGTTTGTCTGCTCGTGGAAATTAAAGAGATATTATCTCTTTCCTTGTCGGCAAGAATTCAAATTAGCCAAACATCTCTCCAGATTATATATTTAGAGAACGAAAAGTATCCCGTAGAGCTTTTCAATCCAATAGTAATAGCTGCGGTGAAGAAAAAGAAGAAGAGGACAAAACTCCTGTCTGGTGTTCTCTAAAGATTCAGTCATCTCCATTGACTGATAAGAAGTCGTTCAACATCAGGAAAAAGAAGAAGGGCTGAAGAAGATCCAGTGCTGATAAAGACAAATCAAGAAGCAACTTCTTCAAGTAAAGTTGTCGATCTCCATCAGGCAGTAGAGCATATTGAAAATCTTTCTTGTAATGCTTGCGGGCCAAGAATGTATAAGATCTGGTTTCAGATCTAAGTATCGAGCTTGAGGGATTGAGATCTGTGAGGCTTGAGGGCTAGGGCAAAGGACTTGCGGGTCTAAACGTGTTGGGCTTGCGGGCCTAGGCGGCAGGCAAGACATGCGTGTCTGTACTATGTGGGGCTTGAGGGCATGAGTGTCGAGCTTGCGGGCTCGAGTGTAGTGAAGAGGCTTGCGGGCCTTGGCTGCAGGCAAGACTTGCGAGTTTGTGCTGTGTAGGGCTTGAGGTCCCTAGTGTCGAGCTTGCAGGCTCGGGTGCAGTGAAGGGGCTTGTGGGCCTAGGCAGCAGGGACTTGTGGGCCCACTACTAGAAAAATGACTTTTAGCCACGTTTTTTTTTGCCACGGGTCTAAATTCGTGGCTAATAGTTAAGTATTAGCCACAGATCTTATTTCGTGGCTAATAAGCAAATATTAGCCACGAGTGAGAAATCCATGGCAAAAAATAGAAGTTTTAGCCACAGTTTGCCTAATTCGTGGCTAATAAGCAAGTATTAGCCACAGATGCCTAATCTGTGGCAAAAAGAAAGGATTAGCCACGATTAGACTAATTCGTGGCTAAAAGTTATTATTAGTCATGATTCCCTATTTCGTAACTAAAAATTTAGCCCCACTTTTTTAATAATATAGGTAATTATTAACCGGAACCCATAAATGACTATCAACACGCTAAAATTATTATAAAACACCTATTAAATTTTTCTCTCTGTTTTATTTACTTGCAAATCACAAGTTTTTTCGTTCGTTATATTGATCAACTTTTTGCGTCCTAGCCGCTCTTAAAACCAAATTAGTAATTACATGTCCCTTTCGCCCATACGTCAAAATGTCATCTGTTCTGGCCTATCGATGAATCTTGTTACTCTAGTCCACCATAATGCTGATTCTTGCTACTTTAGTCCACCATAGTGTACATGTAACATGTAATTTCCATTAATGTGAATTGAATGTACGTATATGGTTTGATTGACCCACAACTAATGACTTGGTTTGAACCGCGAATGACTCATTTACCCGACTCTATATATGAGATTAATGAACTTATATACTAGCTATATTTAAAAATACACGTAAACTCATATATTAATTATTCACATATATGAATTAACGACTCTAGTTAGTCTCTGTGAACTCCAGTGATCAATACAATCTCACGACGAGTACTGGCTTAGTGTGAGCATGATTTTGATTGATATAAGACACGTTGACCAAAGAATATTTTTATTACTAAATGATTTCATTAGTGACCAAACTAATTAGTCATTAATAATAAAAAATTCAATCACTTTAATTATTCCATACCATGTAACCAAACTAATTAGATCATTTGTTTGTTTTTTG
The DNA here is from genome assembly GCA_033032865.1 of Dactylorhiza incarnata. NCBI lineage: Eukaryota > Viridiplantae > Streptophyta > Magnoliopsida > Asparagales > Orchidaceae > Dactylorhiza > Dactylorhiza incarnata. The sequence goes on along the minus strand of JAWHQI010000124.1, from coordinate 6,938,674 downwards.
TAGTTTCCCATAATACTGTTGGAGTTACCATTATGATCTAGAAGTGGTCAAACATGTAGTCTCACTGCCAATGCGATGTGAGCCTGCAAGGTCGCACATAAGAGCATGTGGAGAAGATGGAAGATTGACTGTGTTGGTAAAGGTTACCAATCACCATATAGAATGGGGGAAGTCCAGCAATTGTTGCTGTTTGAATTCGTCGGATATGATTCGTCGGAATTCGTCGGGATTCGTCGGAATGTTCCGTGGAATCCCGACGAATTGTTACAGAGATCTTTAACTCGGCAAATGTTGCCGTCTGATATGATTCATCGGAATTCGTCGGAGTGTTCCGTGGAATCCCGACGAATTGTTACAGAAACCCCAATTCTGCTGTGTGGTCTACGGATAGCGATTCTTCTAGAAGCCTGTTTATGCTTTGGGTATAAATAGATCTTCTTTTAGGGTTCTTGAGAACTACTCGAAAAACCTTAGCCGACGGAAGGTATTCCGCCCGAACCCTAGATGGAAGGAGTTCCGCCGCCCCATTCGCCTCCGCCGACCTCCTCTCCGGCGATCGTCGCCGGTGTTGTTCTTCCTGGAGCGAACCTAGCAGTTCGTGGAAGTGCAAGGTGTAGTCGTTGTTCTCCCGGCTCGTGTGGATCACTGTAGAGACGTAGACATTATTCTACGTGAAGACTCGCATAGCCGCTGACAGGATTCATCTTCTTGGAGCACCTAGGTTGGATTCGATCCAATCCCGCAAAGGTAATTTCATACCTAGCATTTTTATTAACTTCTTGATTCACTTTCATGGCCCGATCCGGACTCTTTTGGGTCAATCAGTTTATTTCCGCTGCGCCTACATATGATGTATGGTTCTAGAATAACCCAACAAATACCCCTCTTAATGACTTAAAACTATTCAAGAACAATTCAAATATTTTTAAATTACAGGCTAGCTACTCCCATAATTTCTTAATTTTGCTTCTCCCGCTCAATTTGCTCACACTACAAGATATAATTTGTTCAAATATTATATACATACCTAGTGACTTAGAGGAGCTGAGTCATGCGCAATAGCGATGAAGTTAACTACATCGATGAGCCGATTAGATGAAGTATCTTAAGATGAGAGTGAGATCACATAAAACCACGTATTGAAATAGCTCATTCCTGTTGGAGTACTAAGGAACACTTCCGGCTCTCTTGTTTCTCACATCGGGTTAGCCCACGCGATCTTAGAAACGTCGGAGCGTGCCCCTCTCCGATGGCTGAAGTACCAGTAAATGCGGGGGTCCGGGGGCGGCGAGCCCCCGACGACGGTCCATTTTTCTACAATTCCTCTACTTTCTGGGTTTGTGTTGTTTTGTTTCCATTTTTCCGTTCGAATCTCTCTTTTCGGCACCCCGTTTTTCTACAATTCCTCTGCTTTCCATAATTACGAATAATCATTCTTATTAATAATTTTATTATATTATCTTTAATTTTTTTATAATTAATAATTATTATTCTTATTAATTAATAGTAATTATAAAAATGAAAATAAGGGAGGGAAGTTAAAAAAAATTTTCCCTCCACAAAATTTCCCCCTCCCCCAAATTTCCCCCTCCCTCAAATAATCATTCTTCTGCTGCCAAGCGTGTCTTCCTCGACGCTTCAGTTTTCCCCCTCTTCCAAATCCGCACTTTAGGCTTCACGGTTTTTTTCGCTCCACCTGTGAAGTTCCCGCTCCCTCGACGACGAGAAGAAGGTGCTCGGCTCCGATCCCTCGAAGCTGCTCGGCTCCCTCGACCTGAAGTCCCTGCTCCAGATCTGCGAAGCTTTGGTGTCCGCATTTCGCAAGGTAGCTTCTCCTTCACATAGCCATTTTTGTCCTATTTTTTCTGAGATCTTTCATGAGATCTTTCATGCACTGTTAGTTAGGTGTTCTTCTTTGTTTAGAGTATTAGGGTTTTGCAAGCGAAATAAAATGAGACTTTTTTCTCTACTTGTTAGTTAGGTGTTCTTCTTTGTTTAGAGTATTAGGGTTTTTACTTGCAGTGAAGTGGATTTAACTTGGGTTTTACTTCTGCTCTTCTTCATCCTTAGCTCCTTTCTCTTTTCCCCTTCCAAAGAGAAAAATATTCATGTATAAATCTTCAAGATGGGCGATAAGAGTTCATGTATAAATCTTGGGACCGGGATCCTCTCCATTTAGGACCCCAAATAGTGGTACATTTTATGGTCTGGATGCATTCTAACTTGATCTAATGGTGTAGAATATTTTGATTTGAAGAAAAATAAAATAGGATCTCATTAATGGAGTCTGAATAAAATTGAATTGAGTCTGAACATTAATTTCCAATTACAAGTAGCCATATCTAAATTTTTTTTCCTGTCTGCTTGAAAAAGAAACCTAAAGATTGAAAATGAATATTTTAATACATGTGCACTATCATATGTTACTTTCTTTCCAGCTCTTTTTTTTTGTTTATATGCAATTAATTTCAAAGTTTTCCTATGCTTTCAATAATATAAATGATTAACTTTAATGTATTTTGAATCGTAGGTAACTAGATAAAAACAAGGACTTATTGTTGGTTTTACAACTCTTCTCCGGCTACAGATTGTGGCCTAGGTTTCACTTCTTTATCTCTATCTCCTTTTACATTATTGTATTCTAGGTGTGCTTTGAGGTATTAGTCAAGTAGTGGCTAAGCAAAGCACGGTAGACTCTATGATTGATGTTTGTAGGGTTGCTCCGTAGTATTGGCCGGTAGAGGGTCAAGCGGATCAAATATATATTTATTTACTTTGCGGGAACTTACTTATGTTTTGCTGATTCTAATTTAATAATCTTCTCTCCTTGCAAATCACATGTTTTGAGCTTTTATGTAGGTTACTCTAGCATATAACATGGATAAGAGTTGGGTTGATTTGCAAAATAGGTTTTCAGATGAATATATTAAGGGTGTTGATAAGTTTTTGGATTATGCTTATCAAAATAATTCAAGTGATTTTGAGAATAGGATTTACTGCCCTTGCAAGAAATGTACCAACCGTTATCTTATTGAGAGAGTTGTTGCACGCGAGCATATAATTATTCATGGGTTTCTAAAGAAGTACAAGACATGGAGTTTTCATGGGGAGTCATGTCATTCACAAAATTATAGTGGAGATTGCTCAATTAATCAGCATGTAAATTTGAGTGATGATATGATTGGAATGATACATGATGCAACTGGCTTTCCTATAATTGATGCTAGCTTGCATGAAGATCCACATACATCAAATAATCCAATAGATGATTTTACAGAAGGGGATGCCAAATTTAGAAAACTTGTTGAAGATGCAGAGCGTCCATTGTACCCTGATTGTGCTAAATATACATCATTGTCTTTCATGGTTAGGTTACTACAAGGGAAAACAATGCATGGATAGACAGATGTATCATTCACTTGGTTGTTAGAATCACTTATTGATGCTTTTCCTAACATAAAGCTTCCAAAATCTTATTATGAAGCTCAGAAAATCACTAAAGACTTGGGATTTTCTTATGAGACTTGGGATGCATACCCTAACAATTGTATGTTATTCAGAGGAAGTGATTTGTCACTTGATAAATGTAAGATATGCGGAGAATCAAGATATAAACCACCCACTGAAAGCTCGGGTACTAGGGAGTGCACCACTACAAAAATTGCTTCAAAACAAGTAAGGTACTTTCCTATTAAGCCAAGATTAAAAAGGTTATTCATGTCATCAAAAACGGCACATTTCATGCGATGGCATACAGAAGAACACATAGATGTTGGGATCATGCGACACCCTGCAGACACTCCTCAATGGAAAAAATTTGATAATGATTTTCCTGAATTTGCAGCTGAGCATCGCAATGTTAGACTTGGTTTAGCATCTGATGGATTTAATCCTTTTAGAATAATTTCTATTGCTCATAGCACTTGGCCGGTAGTTTTAATGCCTTATAATTTACCACCATGGTTGTGTATGACACAAGCTTTCCTTTTCCTTGTTGTGTTAATTGATGGACCAAAGGGACCGGGTAATAAGATAGATGTTTATCTTCAACCATTGATTGAAGAGTTGAATGAACTGTGGAGTTCTGGTGTGATAACATATGATGCATCAAAGAATCAAATGTTTACACTTCGTGCAGCACTAATTTGGACGATTAATGACTATCCAACATATTCCAATTTATCAGGATGGAGTACAAAAGGTAAATGTGCTTGTGCAAATTGTAAACACCAAACTAGATCACATTGGTTGGCAAATGGTAGAAAATTTTGTTACTGTTGGAACATGGTCTTCCGCATCTCCTAGGTTTGAGAATAACAAATCCTATGTGTATTTGATCTTGTGTGTTTAAGTGTGCAGGTTAACATAGTCCATATGACTCCAGGAGTACTCTTGATGACTGCCCCCAAACTTGAGGCCGAAATTCAAAGATGCTCACTAGCGCCGGCGGTAGCGATAGCGCCGGGCGCTAGCGATGATTAGCGACAATCCTGCAGTTTTTATAGAAGGTGCTAGCGCCTGGCGGTAGCCACTAACGCTGACGGTAGCGTGACGCACAGAAGGAATAGCACAAGAGGTAGCCGCAGATTGGAGATTCTGCCGCGCAAAACCTTTCTTAATCCGGGCTAGCGCCGGCGGTAGCGCTAGCGCCGGCGGTAGCGTGAAGGCTATAAATTGGATGCCTTGGCTCCAAATTCTTCATCCTCTTGAGATCCCAAACTCCAGAGCTTCGTGCCACAGCAGAGAGAGGAAGTTTTAGATAGATACTCCCACAAATCCGAAAAGCTGAAGGAGATCCGTGGAGAAGATTTCAACACGCGTCATCATCGTGACGAAAGACCGCATCGACTACGATCATACTCTGCGGGCCTTCATCCACTTCTCCAGGAGATCCACATAGGGAGTTTTATATTATTATTTGTCTTTTTATTTCATTTCTTATTCTTGTAAACGGTTCGTTAATTCGCCTCGTGTTGGCGTCTAGGTCTGGGTTAGACTTAGGGGGTAATTCGCCTTGTGTTGGCGACTAGGTATAGGGAGTAGATCGAGGGGGTGCTCGAGGCCTTTCTGGGGATAGATTGGCTAGAGCGGCTTGAGGCCGTATCTGGGGAGAGATCGGCTAAAGCCAACCGGTTCGTGGGGATACGAGTCGGTATTGAAAACAAAAAAGAACTATTATTATTCGCCTCGATTTCTAGCGTCATAGAAATCCATTTTTGTAATCAATTTTATTAATAGTAATCATGTCTCTACTTTTATAATAAAATTGATTTTGTTCTTCATTCATCTAAATTTTTTATTATCCTCTTTTCATCATAAATCAATTTAGATCGCTATTCAAAATTATTACTTTACTCTTGCAATAATTCTAAGTTTTCTAAATATAATCTTAAATTTTTGAAAACCCTTATTCACCCCCCCTCTAAGGGCGCCTACCGATCCAACAAGTGGTATCAGAGCGGTTTTATTCCAATTGGCTTAACAACCGGGAATTATGGCGTCTCATGATCTCGCTTCTATTAGTGGGGGAAATTTTTGTGAAGAGGAAAAATCACTTGCACCACCTTTATTTGAAGGGACAAATTATAAAGGATGGAAAATTTTAATTGAAAAATTTATTAAAACTTTAGACATCGAAGTTTGGAATTTTGCCATAGCGAGACCTGCAAATGAATCAAATAAAAAAGAAATTCAATTAAATGCAAAAGCTAAACATTATTTATTTTGCGGTCTATCTAATGAAGTTTTCAAATTAATATATTGCTTTTCAAGTGCATATAAAGTATGGCATTTTCTTGAAGAAATGTATGATTCTCCATCTACAGGTACGGAACAATCACAGGAACCGGAGAATACGCAAGCGTGCACAAATCTTCAAGAAAGCTCCTCTCATGACGAATCAATGGAGCATACATCAAATGAAAAAGAAGAAGAAGTATTGTCTTCTGAAGAAGAGTGCCAAAAAGATGTAATAAGTTCAAATCATGCCTCTCCCGAAAGCAATGTGAGGAAATCAAATCCTTTTTTCTGCACTTCTATTTCTTCATTACAATTGCTACAAGCTACAAAGCGCAAAATTAAGAAATTAAAAAATGCCAATAAACATTTGCGCTTAGAAAATAAAAATTTAAAGGCAAAAATTAATGAAGAATCAAATTCTAACTTATCTAGTTCTACACATGGTTCCTTAGTTGAAAACACCATAACGTGTGTAGAATATAATGAATTAAAAGAAAAGCATAAGAAACTTGAAAAAGAAATTATTTTTATAAAAGAACAAAATGAAAAATTATGTTTAGAAAATTCATCTTTGATAAATGATTGTGCTAAGTGTAAAGAATATAAAATTGAAATTCAAGACATGGATGAGACATTTGATGAATGTAGAAATGAATATCAAAATCATATTGTCTATTGTATCCACTCTTTAAAATAGCACAATCGCATATAATAAAGCAAGACGTAATTTTAAACTAAAAAATGATGAATTAAAATCAAAAATCAACTTGCTTATGAAAACTGTAAATACAAATTCACAAAATCAAACAATATCCAAAAGCAAGTCGAATATAAATATGAATTTCTTACTAAAACCTAATATTGAGAATAAGAAACAAAAAGCTTTTGGAAATCATAAACCAAGTTTTGAATGGAGACCAAAAAGCAAAAATGAAACCTTAAATGCAAGGATCCATTCATCACAATCTTTTCCCAACTTAAATTCAAATGAAAACAAATTTCCAATATATAATAAATTCAAGAGTAATGATTATGGAAATTTGAAAATCAAAAATAACATTTTTTTCATGGTACGAATGGAAGCCCATACTTAAGAATGACGCATTCATATCAAACGAAAGGGCCCATTCAAACATATCTCCCCAAAAGAAAACACGATGTATTTGGGTACCCAAAGGAACCGTCACTCCCGTTCCTCTTTGGATACCTAAATCTCTTATTCATTAGTATCCCATCATTTGCATGAAGTAGAAATCCATTAAAAATAAAATATCAATTATCTACTTCATGATGTGCTTAATTTCCTTTTTGTATCTTTTTGTTTTTATTTCTTTGAGCCATCATAATATGATCACTTTAGATATCATGTGATATGACTTTAACACTTTAAGCCACAAATTCATTAGTACATCAAATTGAATGAAATTGAATAAAAGTTATATCATCTCTCAAGTGATCTACTTATCCTTTTTATTGCTTTTACCTTATAAATCCATTACCTTTAAAATGTCTTGAATTATCATTAATAATTGAATATTGAAACTATTATCAAGACTAATGAAATTATTTTAGAAAATGGATTTAAATGGTTTATTAAAGGGCTTAGGTTAAAAATTAAAATGCAAAATGCGTTGATCTTGTTTTGTTGATTATGGTTGCCCTTATAATGAAGAAAAATATTTTTCACAACATGCATGATTAATCCTATGTTTAACATTGCATCCAAACTCATCATCCTAGCATCACTTTTTGGTTTATGCTTATATATCTATGCTAGATACAACATTTACGATGTTATTCAAATTTTATGATAAGTATGTGATTTGAAATCATAATAGAATACTAAAATTCCATCAATCACATAGTTTATGGATTAATCATTAGAACATATATTATTGGGCTTATTCGAACATGCTATCTTGTGCTTACATTTCCTATCAGTTTCAACTTACATTATATTGATAAATATAAGCCCTAGAAAAATGAAAATGAAAATATAAGAAAATATATATCATGCATTGTCAAGTCACATACTAAATCGCTAATGTTTCATATAATATGCACTATCCAAACATCTCCTAAAATTCTGATATTTCTGCATGAAACCACTATTGTGACACTTATTCAAGATCAATAATTAAAATTTTCAAAATCACAAAAAATCGTTTACTGTCTCCCGCGCTAACGCTACCGCAGGTGCTAGTGTCCATATTCACTTTCCTGTGATTTTAAAATTTTGAAAAATTTCTAAAAATATATTAATCTACATGTACTATTTGGTTTTGCACGTCTAATCTTCTTTTATTTTTGAAAAATCAAATACAAAAATAAAAAAGCCAAATTACAAAAAATATGTTTTGTTTTGTTTTTGTCATTTGTTTAAAGTTCATCTTATTGCAAAAATCAAATACAAAAATACAAAACAAAAACAAGTATCAAAAATTGTTATTTTTGAACTTAACTTTTCTATTTACATGTATCTTGCGAAAGGGTGATTTGGGCAATCATTCCATCATATCACCTAGTACCAGGCGAACCTCTCACAGGGTAGTCCTCAGGAAGTCCAAGATCAATCTTATAAGTTCAAACTTTAAATAAAAATCTTTAAAATATCAAAAATACTGTATGGACTTTGTAGTCAATATCAAGCATGATTTAATCTATTATTGAGAACATCTATAATGTTGCAATTTATCCTTACAAACTACTTTGAACATTGTTTTCATCATGCTTTGATATATCTATTAAAATGTGCATCAAGTATAGCCAAAAAGGTTGTGTAGAATCAAGCTTAGCATGCCTCTAAGTATGAGTAAATGTTTTATGTTTGATAATGATATTAATTCACTCACTTTTTGGCATTGTCTACATATGGTTTAATTTGAAAATGCTTGTGTATGTTTCGTATTAGTACAATAAATTAAAATTGCACAAGTACATTACCTACACTCCTTTCTTTGCACTTTTTAAAAAGTTAAGAAAAGTGGTTATGTTTTCTTTATATAAATTCTATTGGTTTGCAAAACAAGTGTATTCGGAGGACTTTGTACAAAACAATATCATAAAATAAATAAAGATACCTCCACCAAGCACTACTTGAACCTCCTGATAAGTCTTAATGAGCATTGTGAGGTTGAGCACCTTGGAAAGAATAGTAAAGTGACTTGTGCAAAACATCTCCTTTCCAAAATAAGAATAACCACTTACTCTTAAGTACACCGGATCACAAATCTCAAAACATTAAAAATAAAATATGTGATCCCCCAAGCACTACTTTGCACCCTGATAAGTCTTAATGAGCATTGTGTGTGCAAAGCACCTTGGTAGTTGTACATTTTTGTTTGTGCATTAAAGTGTGTGGATGTAAAAATATTTGTGTTTTATTGTGCTTTTTACTTTACATAGTACTTGTATTTTTGATTAAAACACTTGTATACTCTACTCAAAAATACACTTATATGCACATCATTATCTTCCATAACACTTCTTCTCATGAGTATTGGATCCTAATGCTAATTCTATACTACTCTTTATTTATGAAATGCACTAGATAACCTAGCATGCTTTCTACAATGTTTGGTATGTTTTTGAAATTGTGAATTGAAATAACATTGTAGTAATCTCTTTACGATAATATTATTTCATGCTTGATTATTTTTTTTGTCAACCATAAAAGATTTTCATTGAAACATGATTTACATAAACATCTTCTTTTTGAAATTAAACTCATATATCTCTTTATGAATTATCCTTGATTACAATAAGATGTTTCTTGTATTTCTACAAGTCTTCCGCATCATCACCATATAACTTTTACCTTGTGCTTTCATGCTTATATCAAGTCTTAAATCTCAATTTTTTTCTTAAAAACAATTGGTAGACTTGCTTGGTAGAATTTATATTGGTTGTTCTAACACGCATATCATTTTGAACTCTTAAAAGTTTTTTTTTGAAACTCAATAAACATCTACTTTTTGAACTCAAACTCTTATTATGATGTTTCTTTTTTGAAATCTTCCGCAATGCTCAAACTCTGATTCATTCATGATTTTCAATATAGCTATGGGAGTGTTTTTCATAAAGACAAATAAAAATAAAAAAAACCATAGGCTCTAAATTATCATTAGATTAATGTTTCCAATAATTATTATCTATGAATTCATATCTCACCATAGCGGGGACGTAGGGTTGTAGACATTAGATAACCTTATCTCTAGTCATGTCTTGTCCTTAACCGGGGAGGGTTCTAGTGGGGCCTTGCGAGGCACTGGGGGGAAAGAGTATTAGGATAAGTGTTTGTCTAATGTTTGCATATGGGACTAACACCCCAACCTACGACATGTTTGCAGCTCCTCATGCCCATCCGTCACTTAGTACGGGGCTAGGGTGTAGACATATTTTCTGGGTAGATTAGTTACTTGGAAATCATAATGTTATGCTAAAACTCTGATATTTTTACGACTCTTATATAAAGGGGAAATCATTATTTTTCTTAGGCTAAAACTCTGATCTATTTTCTCTACAAATTGTTCTAAAACTTCTTATCATTTCCTTCTCACTAAGAAGCTCGATCATGCCTTTATTATCCAACTTTTCTGTGGTGCATCCCTACCAAACTTTTGCTAATAATAAAGGGGGAGAACTACCATGATAAAATGCAAAAGGGGGAGAACTAACATGTTAAATAAACTCCGCTATCAAAATAAAATTCACATGAATAATTAAATTGATAGCTTACATATTAGGGGAGCATTCACATAGGGGGAGCACGTATTTAGGGGGAGCAATTCTAAATGCTAAAATCAATAATTATCCTAAGTCATCACTTTCACACACACACAAGTAGGACTTCATCATGCTTATATATTAATGCTTTGTTTTATCATTAATGGATTTGTTATTATCAAAAGGGGGAGTTTGTTGGAACATGGTCTTCCGCATCTCCTAGGTTTGAGAATAACAAATCCTATGTGTATTTGATCTTGTGTGTTTAAGTGTGCAGGTTAACATAGTCCATATGACTCCAGGAGTACTCTTGATGACTGCCCCCAAACTTGAGGCCGGAATTCAAAGATGCTCACTAGCGTCGGCGGTAGCGATAGCGCCGGGCACTAGCGATGATTAGCAACAATCCGGCAGTTTTTATAGAAGGTGCTAGCGCATGGTGGTAGCCACTAAAGCTGGCGGTAGCGTGACGCACAGAAGGAATAGCACAAGAGGTAGCCGCGGATTGGAGATTCTGCCGCGCAAAACCTTTCTTAATCCGGGCTAGCGCCGGCGGTAGCGCTAGCGCCGGCGGTAGCGTGAAGGCAATAAATTGGATGCCTTGGCTCCGAATTCTTCATCCTCTTGAGATCCCAAACTCCAGAGATTCGTGCCACAACAGAGAGAGGAAGTTTTAGAGAGATACTCCCACAAATCCGAAAAGCTGAAGGAGATCCGTGGAGAAGCTTTCAACACGCATCATCATCGTGACGAAAGACCGCATCGACTACGATCATACTCTACGGGCCTTCGTCCACTTCTCCAGGAGATCCACATAGGGAGTTTTATATTATTGTTTGTCTTTTTATTTCATTTCTTATTCTTGTAAACGGTTCGTTAATTCGCCTCGTGTTGGCGACTAGGTCTGGGTTAGACTTAGGGGGGTAATTCGCCTTATGTTGGCGACTAGGTCTAGGGAGTAGATCTAGGGGGTGCTCGAGGCCTTTCTGGGGATAGATTGGCAAGAGCGGCTTGAGGCCGTATCTGGGGAGAGATCGGCTAAAGCCAACCGGTTCGTGGGGATACGAGTCGGTATAGAAAACGAAAAAGAACTATTATTATTCGCCTCAATTTCTAGCGTCATAGAAATCCATTTTTGTAATCAATTTTATTAATAGTAATCATGTCTCTACTTTTATAATAAAATTGATTTTGTTCTTCATTCATCTAAATTGTTTATTATCCTCTTTTCGTCATAAATCAATTTAGATCGCTATTCAAAATTATTACTTTACTCTTGCAATAATTCTAAGTTTTCTAAATATAATCTTAAATTTTTGAAAACCCTTATTCACCCCCCCCCCCCCCCCCCCCTCTAAGGGCGCCTACCGATCCAACAGTTACTTGGGTCATCGTCGTTGGTTACCTTGCGGGCACACGTTTTGAAGAGATAAGGTATCTTTTGATGGACATCGATAGTTTGAAGATAAGCCTCCCACCTTAAAGGAAAGTGACATTTTAGCACAGTTGGATGACGTACTTACTGAGTACAAGAAAGATGACCTTAAGAAGAGAAAGAGGGAAGAGCGTAACCGAGTAAGTAATATTGGTCAAAAACCTGGTTGGAAAAAAAGGAGTATCTTTTTTGAATTGCCATATTGGGGGTCTCTTCAAGTGCGTCATTCCATTGATGTGAAGCACCAAGAGAAAAATGTAGGAGAAAATTTGCTATATACCATATTGGGCATTACGGGGAAATCAAAGGATGGATTGAAGGCAAGACAAGATTTAAAGGTTATGGGTATTCGCACTATGTTGCACCCACAACTACTTGCATCTGGAAAGACTTTATTGTATCCAGCTCGCTTTACAATGGATAAAACACATCAAGATATTTTCTTAAGAGTTTTAAAAAGCATCAAAGTGCCTGATGGTTATGCATCAAATATTTCTCGATGTGTTCATTTGAAAGAGCGAAATATTTGGGGCCTTAAAAGTCATGACATGCATTTAATTATGCAACAATTCCTTCCAATAGCCATTAGAAAAGCTTTGCTGATAGATGTTGTGAAGGTATTTATTGAGTTATCCAATTTCTATAGACAATTGTGCTCCAAAAGTAACAGACTTATTGACTTAAGGTCCTTGCAAGAACGCATTATTCTCACACAATGTCATCTTGAAAAGATTTTTCCACCCGCATTTTTTGATATTATGGAGCATCTAACTATTCATTTAGCTGAAGAAGCCGCCATTGCAGGCCCGGTTCAATTTCGATGGATGTATCCTATTGAAAGGTAATGATGTTTTCTTGTATTTGACAGTATTCTACCTTTTTAATCAACATAATGTATATTTTAATTTAGGTATCTACTTACTCTTAAGAGATATGTGCGTAATCGTGCTCATCCCGAAGGTTCTATTGCTAAAGGCTATCTTATGGAAGAATGCATGAATTTCTGTGAGAGATATTTAGATGGAGTTGAAACAAAGTCTAATCGCCCAAGTAGAAATTATGATGGAGGAGATGTTTCTTGTCGTCCTTTCAAGAGAGGCAAAAGGATGCTTCTCAATGAAGTTACATTGACACAAATGCATCGCCATGTTCTTTTCAACACAGATACAATCACCATATTTCTAGAGTAAGTTTTTGGAACTTATTCTGTTATTCAAGTTTAAAATCCTTTGTATTAGTTGTTTATGATGGTGAATTGTTATTATAGGAAACACATCGAATCACTAAGAAAGGATTTTCCACGAGCAACCAAAAATCAAATTTACAAGATTCACAATGAATCTTTTCATTTGTGGTTCAAACAACATAGGAGTATGTTAAACAATATTTTTATTAAAGCATGCATTATGCTTAGCTCTGAAATTATTTAACTATTTATGTAGGTCAAATCCAGTGATATAAATATATCTGAGGAAATTAAGCATCTTAGTGAAGGACCAAGTGATTGGGCATGGAGATACAATGGTTATTTTATTAACGGATTCCGTTTTTGTACAAAGTACATGGATAGTAGAAGAAATACACAAAATAGTGGCGTGATGCTCAAAGCAAACACTATTAGCTATGCTAGTTCAAAAGATAAGAACCCTCGTATTGGAGGCGTCAATTACTACGGGAAATTAACTAATATTTTTGAGATTCATTATACTAATGAATTTAAGTTTATCTTATTTAAGTGTGATTGGATTGATCCTCAGGTGGGTAAAAAAGTTGATGAGTTTAATTTTACCCTTGTAAACTTCAATCATTTATTGTACAAGAATAACAAGCTAACAGATGAGCCTTTTATATTAGCCACTCAAGCAGAACAAGTGTGTTATGTCACAGATCCTTTAGAACTCGATTGGGAAGTCGTTATGCAGCTGACAATTCGAGATTCATTTGATATGTACTCCAAGGATTCATCCCATGTTTCTCGGCTTGTGCCTCAAGTTGAACCACTAAGTCAACAAGAATTAGATGAAAGAATATATGCACGTGATGATGATGTTCATTGGGTTACAGATGGAGTTGATGGCATCTTAGTTGATGATGCACAAGTGGATGTTGATAATAATGACATAATTGAAGATTAAATGTTGCTTTTCTATTTAATTGATAATGCTTTTTTCTATTTGGAGATGGAGTTGATGGCATCCTAGAGATGGAGCTGATGGTGTGAATGTATGTTGTATGTTGCTTTTCTATATAAAAACGTAAGTTGTATTTGATATTTGAACCATAATAGTTCTGCTAAGGTTCTGGTATTTGATAATTGATATTTTAGCAAATGTTGCTCTAATAAAAGGTTGTAGGTTGAATAGATCGTGCTCTATAATAGATATTGAAAGATTATGTCTGAATCCATCATTAATTGGGCATTTAAAGGGCAAACATACATGCAATTGGTGGACTGCTGGTAATTGTAAAAACAATAAAGTAGATTTATATGACCTCTTGTTGTGTGCACCTCTAATAAAAGGTTGTAGGTTGAATAGATTATTATATCAAGCCTGAAGCTTTTTAATCTTTTTTTTAAATATGTGGTCATATGTGTACTTTATTGTATTTGTGTTTGGTGTTTCCATTATCATACACATTTTGACACATGAGAGGGCATCTATTCCGTGTGTATAATTTACACAGGTCAAATACGCTTGGACGGACTAAAATGTTAATAAAACGACGGGTTTAAGAAGTTATACATTTAAGGTAAAATTTATACGCAAGTGGCAGTGAACAAAATCACTGTTCAGTACACAACTTATACTACAAAGATTGAATTGCATTAAAGGAGTATAAATATCGAACTTATACCACAGCTATTGAATTTATGCTATTTAATTTCTTTAGAACTCTCCAAGATCATTCATTTAGTTGCCCAAACTTGGATGCTGTAAATATTATGTTGTTGGGTCTTGGCTAAACATAGGTGAAAATTTGGCTAGACCTCACAGGTTTGGAAAAATGCAATTAAAACCAATTCTATGAACCACTGTTCTGAGCCTCTTAAATCTCATTCTCAGGAATGATATTTTTTTCAGGAATGGGGAAAAAAAGCTTGCAGGACAAACTATGAATGCAAAAATGCAACTCGCTTCGCCCATAACACATCCACCATAACTAACTGAACCTTGCACCACTACACCTTTAGTTTCCCCTCCCGCTACACATCCACCACCCTCTATTCCTGCCACAACTATTAAGTCATTGTTTCGAGCCACAAAACATCCAATACCATCGATCTATTCGCCCACCACAAATACACCACCAGTACTAACCCGGTCAACTACTATACATGTACCACCCCTCTCCCAACCGGCGACCATACACATGCCACCACTCTCCCAACCGGCGACCATACACATGCCACCAAATTCGGCATCTGATTCAACTTCAAGTGCATCTGCAGGTACTTGAATATTATATTGCTTAATTATATGAGAAGTATGGTATATTTATGAAGATGCCTCGAACTTTAAAGGTAGAAAGAGAGGACGTGGTGTAGCTCATGGAATTTCAACATGGAACACATGAGAGCGGTTTCATATTGATTTTGATCAGCATGGGTTGCCTATTGGTAAGTGTGAGCAACCTTTAATATGACAACTTGGTTTGCTAGCGAGGAATGGATTTAAAGTACCGCTAACATATCCACGATGGAGTGATTTACCTGATGATGTTCTTGATGGGTTGTGGCGGGAGGTACAGGTATGCTATTTTTTTAACAAGTTAAAACATATATAATATTGTTTAATTCTAATTATCTTATTGTTTAAGCGCAGGATAATACAGATGCACCTCCAGAGTTTCAGACTAAATGCTTGCGTATAATTGGAGATAGATGGAGAGAATGGAAACATTACATTAAACATCATAACTATAATATATATGAGACAAATGAGGAACACTTATCTAATGTCCCAGATCGGGTTGTTGCTGATCAGTGGAGGACACTTGTACAGTACTGGGGCCAATATACTGTAAAGACTATAGCAGCACAAAATTCATGCAACCGTGAATGTCAGGGAGGATATCATAAGATGGGCAGATCTTCATTTCACTCAATTCGAGAAAAGGTAATTAATTAACTAAAAGTATTTATAATTGCGCATACATTTAAGATTAATGTTATAAATTATATTGATATTTTAGATGGAGAAAGAGGGAGTTGAAATAGATAGACTTAGTGTTTTTAAAAGAACACGAACTGACAAACGTGGCATGATTGAGTTTGAATCTAAAGATGTTATTGTAAGTTCCTTTTTATTATTGTAGATTTTCTTTCCAAGGACAAAATGAATTAATAAAAAATATTTCGTATCTTCATAATGCAGGATGAAGTGAATAGTTTGTATGAAAAGTTACCTGAGGAGGAGCGCACTGCAGAATATAAAGATGCTTGCTTTGTTAAAGTCATGGGAGAGGATGGATATGGTCGTGTGCGTACATGGGGCTCTGGTGCAAGTAAGGCACAATCAAGTGAGGATGCTTCAAAATCATTTCGTTCGCAAATTCGAGAGGAGTTGCAATCTCACTTTGATTCTCAAATTGCTAAAATGAAAGCAGAAATGGATGAAATGACACGTGTCCAACAAAATATGCAAGTTCTTTTAGAGCGTCATGGCATTCCATTAACATCAACAATGAATAAAAGTGATGATCGTTCCATTCCATCTAGCACTGGACAGGTTTGTATTTAATGTACTTTTTAATTACTAATTTTTTTTAAAACTTATAATATTTGAAATTTTATAGGTTGGAGATGAACATGATGATTTAGAAGATGGAGAGTTGGAGGGGATGATACATCCTTCAACAAATTAATTTTTATGTTATAGTTTTTGGTTTATTATGTTTTGTGGTGTGGGAATGCTATAGCTCTGTGTGTGCAGTGTGCACATACATGCATCGTTTATTATTTTTACTATGAACTTCTTGATCACCCGTATTTGTTAACTATGAACTCATTCAGGTGTTAAACTATTTTTCATTTGGTCATGTTTATTAATTCTTACTAGATCTACTTATTTGGTCATTCAAGTGTTTAATTCTTATTTGTGACAGCATGATAGCTAGATCTACTTTGATTTATGGATTTTTCTAGTTTATTTATAAATCTGAATCATATATTATCTCACTCCTGCAAGACAATAGTTGATTAGCTGAAGAAGCCCTACTGAGGTATACTTTTTATCTGTTAAGGATTGAAAAAAAATGTGTAAATAATCCATAGGTATTATGTGTAAATAATTCAGGTGTTAACTATGAACTCATTCAACTGGACATGAGTCTGAGCGACTATATACAGCAGTCCAGAACTCTTCGATTATGTAAAGTCTCTGAAACTCCGGCTTCATGTAAGTGACATTTGATGCTTTTGTATAGTAGTCTTAGAATGATCATATCATTATTTTGAGGTTAAAAACTAACCCGCATTCATATTATATGCACGAGTACATGATTGTTATGCCTTATTTCCCTCAAAATTTAATTGAAATGTTTTGTATTCCTGCTTTAGGTTTTGAGTCAAAACAGATTGAATGGTGAAGCCTCGGCTAACTCATTTGTTCATCTCGAGGTACATTTTATATATATTTCTGCTTCATACGGTTTCTTCTATCACCACATTATATATAACTTTATTTTTTTTGTTTTAAGTAAGGGTGAGGAGCAAAAACCGAAAACTGACCAAACCGACCAAATCGATCGAACCGAACAGATTGTGAAACCGAGCCGCCCGGTCCGGTGTCGGTTCGATTTGGAGCTTTTGAAAACCGAAGTCATATCGGCTCAAGTCAGTTTTCAAGTTGTAAAAACCGACCAAACCGAATCGAACCGACGTTACCGACTGATATTATAATTATTATAAATTGTGTATAGGTAATAGGTTAGCTTATGTTCAAGTGTTCAATTCCTTATTCGGTTCACGCAGGTCATCAGGCATCACCGTTCACTGTTCAGTTCCTGTCTTCCTGGTTGTGATTTCTGGCAGGCTTCACCGTTTGGCGCTTGGTCCGCTTCACGTTCACCGGTTCACGCGGGTCATCACGGTTCATTAAAGACGGTTCCCCAGCCGCAGCCTGCAGGGTTTTAAGTTTTAACTTTTACACTTTCTGTTTAAAGCCTTTAGGGTTTTTAAGTTTTAACTTTTTAACATTTAGCTCTTTTGTTTCGGTTCATGTAGGTCGCAGACGCAGGGGCCAGCCGGCAGCCACCAGGGAGACTCCGAGAGGGCTCGACCGCTCCTCCTCTGTCCGCTGGTTTTCAGTTTTCACCTTCAATCGCAGAAGCGCCGCTGCGCCAGGCAGGGCTCCGATCCTCCGAGCCACCGTCCGCTGGTTTCAGTCTTTCAGACGACCTCACCACGCTTAGAGCAGGTCTTGTATTAATATATCTTGTATTAATATATCTTGTATTTTATTTTTCTTATATCTGGTGTAGTTTTAATATATCTTGTATTTTATTTTTCTTATATCTGGTTTCAGTTTTATGTATACTTGTTTGTGGACAATTATATTTCATGTTTTTTTTGTAGATGCCCTCTTCTTCAAAACAAAATAAAGGAAAAGAAATAATAAAGGAAGTCTTTGAGGTTCATGTTTCTCAGGAGGAGGATGTATCACAAAATGTGTTCAAGAACCAAAAAATTGATGACACTAACATTGAGCCTGAAGGAGCCAATGCTAGAAATAAATCTGTAGTGTGGGAGTGGTTTATGCAGTGCTTGAAATCCTGAATCTGTTGATGTATGTCTTTCAATATCATGCCTTGAATTTTTGCAGAGTTGGAATGCCCAAAACTGCTTTTATTACAGGCTAATTTCTTGCCTTGAAACTACAGTTTGTGCTTCCAGGCCATTCAAACAATTCATAAAGCAGGACATAACACATACATCAAATTTTCTAGAAATGGAATTGGTAGACTTGTTGTTGTAGGGACTATCAATTAGGCAATGATGGACTTAATTGGCTCATAAGATTGTATGCAAATGGGATCAATGGAATCTTAGCCGATGAGATGGTAGATATAGGCTACCTAAATTTTGGTACTCAGTATTATATGTTCTCTGCTATCTGTCAAAAGACTCAAAACTTGAGATTTGTTAGATATTATTGTTATTATATAAGCATCAAATTATGCTAGACTATTCTTAACAAATGGTGGTCACGGTTTGCAGGCATTGAGAAGGAATATGTTGGCCTGCTTGCACAGAATTGCCATCTTGAGTTGCAGCGACAGCAGTGAGTGAGGTTTCCAGCACCAGACACCTCATTGCGACATGCTCCAGAAGTTCCAGGAAGGAGAAGCAGCTTGATTTCTTCTGCAAGGTTTGTTTACATATTTTTTATCACTGATTGCGGGCCTACGACACTGTTACATTATTTCTATATTTTGTGTTTCAGTTTATAAATAATAAATGTGTTGCCACTTGCCACTGACTTATAACAAGGGTTTGGCATCCTTATGCTATAGAAGCTTGCAGGATTTTGATTCTTTTGTTATCCTAAAGCTGTCAAATTATGCATGAATTTATGGGATTAACACTTAACAGATCCTTAATGCTTATTGCTCGTTTGCCCCCACAAATTTGTAGGCACATACTAATTGATATATACTTCACTGTTGGAGTTAAACTCGTACAAAAACCAACACTGAACCGCCAAAAACCGATAAAAAACCGAACCGACTTTGAACCAAACCGACCAGGTTCGGTTTGGGTCGGTTTGGACAAATTGAAAACCGAGGTATGTCGGTTCGGTTTTGGATCGGGTCCAAACCGACACAAACTGAACCGCCCACACCCCTAGTTTTAAGTAGCGGTACGGTCACTACTTGCTGCATCCACAGACATACCGTCAGCCTCTGGAGGAAATGGTTGGGGTTCTTTTGCAGTCGAACCCAGAGGCGGGCGAGGAGCTGCTTCAACGCAAGTGACATTTTATATATATTTCTGCTTCAGGCCTACTAGAAGTCCAATGAGAAGCAGAAGTGACAAGGTCCGGGACCCACAAAATATATTATCGTGCCAAAAAAGATCACCAATCAGGCTTTGTAAACTGATTCAAAGACATGCTCTGCAACAAATAAGTGATTCATATTCACTCTCTCCAGACAACAACGTCATGCGATTGACTAGAAAGCAAATGTGGGTATTGCCATCCATCAGAGCACTTCAACCATCTGTTTTGCAGTACCAAAAGGAAGTTGAAATCATTTCATTTTCTAATTGTAAAAGAATCTAGGCAAGTGGTTTAGTGATGCATGGGGTAGGAGAAGTAAACCTTGCAAATGCATATTTTATTCCTGTAATACTTCTTATCTGGCAAGCTTGAAATGAAGAATGTGTAGACTATATGTGATTCAATTTTCAAAGAATTTATGAATCTATTTGATCTTTAGCTGAGAATCAAGCATCAATGAGCTATTATTTTTAATTTAGATTCTTCTCTGAAAAGCTCTTTGCATTTTTATGTGATGAGAGACATGATACATGCAATATATTATCGTCCTTGTCCCGGACAAGTTCCGGGACCCACAAATTGAAGGATTATACGTATTTTTAAAAAAAAAATTAGTAAGTATTTGCCACGGCCCTAAGCCGTGGTGATTTTTTTTAAAAAAAAGTAAACAAAGTATTTGCCACGGTAATGCGCCGTGGCAAATATGTTTTTTTAAAAAATAAGGATAACTATTGGCCACGGTTTTTCCCGTGGCAAATGGTCTTTTTAGGTGCGGGGATTTGCCGTGACAAACAAGGGATTTAGCCACGGAAATAAACCGTGGCTAATAAATACTGAAAACAGGTTCCTTTAGCCACGATTTTAAATCGTGGCTAACATTCGTGGCTAAAACTTTTAGCCACGGAGTGAGCGTGGCTAATAGTATTAGCCACGCTCGCATTGCCCACGCCCACTTTCTGTGGGTAGGCCGTGGTTGGACTTTTAGCCACGGAAATCTGCCGTGGCTAAAAGTCTATTTTCTTGTAGTGGGGTTCAAGTTGTAAGGCTTGCAGGACGGAGACATTGGCAGAGTTTGTCGAGCCTAGCTCACTGCTAGGTAGATGTAGAGGGACAGAGGACTACTAAAGACACCCGGTCTTGAGGAACCTCTATAAATTCTAGTGTGTTTTCTGTGTTGTGCTTTTACTCTCTAAATCAGTTAACCAGAAATCAAGAACACCTAAAGGGGACAAAACAATTTCAAAAACCTCTTCACCCCCCCTCTAGGTGATAAGTCGACACCAAATAACTAACAACCATATAGCTTGATTGTACAACTGAACTTTAAACAATGAGCGTAGTGATGGATGGAGCATATTATTAAGGGCTAGCATTGGAGGAATAACTCTTCTCCAATTTATCCATAACTAATGCTCAATCAGTTAAACCGCTTACTAGAGCAGGACCCGAATTACAGGTGCAAAAAATGAAAGCATTAGTAAATTGAAATAATTAAGTGCGGTAATCAAATACAGTTGTAAATAAAGCACATAAAATGAAATACTAAACTGAACTGCAGTAAATAAAATACTGAACTGAAATAAGAGTAATACTGAAAATGAAGTGCAATAACTGAAATACTGAATAAAAGAACAGAATAAGAAATAGTTCAGTTCTGTAGTTCTCTCTCCATTTAAGGAGGCAAGTTCAATTGTCCTCTCCGTTCTAAGGAGGCAACTCCATTCCAAGGAGGCATCTATATTCATAAGAGGTGCCTCTGTTCATTAGAGGTGTCTTATTTTATAAGAGGCAACTCCATTCCGAGGTGGCATCTCCATTCTGAGGAGGCAAGTTTACAATTCTATGACGAGTTCTTAGTATTTTACCTTGTTAGGGTCCGCCAATTTATTTGAACCCAATAGTTACTTTAGTTGCACCTATTAAGGTACCTTATAGGATTAGCGTTGATCTATAAGAGCTTCATTATAATTTAAAGCCTTCTAATTATAATCTCCAAATTTTATCAATGAGATTTCAATTCTCCGCAAGAGGTTTAACACGAGATCATTAACCTCAATTGATTGCGTCGGGATGAATCAAGTTCCTATATTACGACCGATATTAATTTTTCCGATTTAAACCTATTGTATTCATTACATACCAAGAGAGTCAAAAATTTAAGAAACTTGAACCAAAGTTTGGGTTTGCCCTAACATAATCCCCATAATTTTTCACAAATAACTTTAAGCTTATTTTGGCCTCCCATAAATTATTTGCCTTGAATAAATCCTTAAATTAAAATACCAAAAATACTTTTGCTAATCCAAAAATTACCAAATTTTTAATAAGGGTTTATACTAACATAAAGAGGCTTCGATATTTTTTTAAGCTCACTTCACCAACTAGGAGCTCTCTGGAATATTTAAAATAATGAAGAGACCACAAATTAATTTCTCAAAAATAGATAACCTTTCAATAAATTGCCAAACTTTTTCAATGGCTGAAAACCAGACCCACAGCCATCCAAAGATTTTCTTAGACTTTTTTATAACAAGATTATAGACCTCTGATATCTTTAAAATAGTATTTCTCCCTCATTTAAATCATTAAAATATCTGGAATGAACAATAAAATCTTATTATTTTTCATGGGCTGTGTCATCCTCTAATAAACACCATATACAAATTTCATTTGTTTTAATCGACCAAAGTCTCCCCTGAGATTTTTATAAGAGGTCATTATAAAAAATCTTCAAATAATTACAGAGGTAGTATATAGACCATGTACATCTTCGGTAAGACCCTCTTTCTTTGCAATTCCAACGGGTCTTATGCCCATAACCGCCTCCTTGCGGTGACACCAACTCTCGGGAAAGCCGCCACTATAAGACATCAATTTTGCTGGAAAGTTTACATCCAAGCCAACCCGACATCATAGAGAAATAAAGTAGAATAATATAAGATTAAGTCCACAACACAAGGTGATATATATAAATATCACATAATAGTCCATGATAAGAAATACTGAAAACAAAAGGGCTCATGCCCAGTACACATAGTCCTCACCACAGATTGCTTGTGGAAGTATTAAATAATAAACACTCATGGATCCCGTGGTCACCAATGTTGCTCCCGAGCTAGGCTGGCTCACCTCCTCCTACATCATATCGTGGTTGTGCGGGATCTCCCGGGGCAACTCCAAGTCTCCCATTCGGAGCCCCAGTGTTGTTTGGTCACAACTGACCGTTAGTCAAAAGACTAAGCTAATCCTCTACCCCTCCCCGGGTGACTCCTAGGCACTGGGCAGGAGGAATGAAGAGGAAGACAATAAAGTAGTAGTACAAGTAGATGGCGGTGGCTCTCACTCACATAGATTGTATACAGAATGTAAAGCTATACTAGCAATTCTACTATGTAAGAACTGAAAGGTAATGAGCAGTAAATAAGTGCAGTAAAAGAGCAATAAAGAAGCAGTATAGAAAAATAGTAAAAGAGCCATCACAGAGAAAGACAACCTTAACTTATAAGAATGTCCATACAAACTTATAAGTTAAGGGGTCATTTTGCAAGGCCCATCGTATAAAAGATCCCATAATAATTTATGCGATGGGGGTACAGGTTTTATGCAATATTATGAATGACAGGAAACGCTATGCAAGGTTTAATGATATGTTTCACACCAGTGCAACTCACCCACACGACTCTGCATACAAAGACCTTTAGTTCCTCGATTTGGAGTAAGCTAAACTCTCAGGTACCTCTCATAGTGGCAAACGGAGGTAGTGGGTTGGGCAACCCCACTTCTCGGTTAGTATTCACACTAACTAACCTAGACATTATATAATAATCGGTACACAAAACTAGGTGCTACGGAGCATCATATATTAATGCTAGCAAATCCACCAGTCTTTTCTTGGCTAAGTGAATACTTACACTTGCCGAGCTAATGTACTGACATCAGTGTGAATGACTACCAAATACCTTTGACACACCACTTATATTCACAAGCATATATGTTATAATTGAACTCTCGAGCCGCCGGCTAACTGGACTAACCAATCCATTTCAACAAACACCAAGCCACAACTTGCATCACCTTTCCTCATTAAACTCACACCGAGCCCATAACGCACAGGACTGAGCCAACCAAATTGTCTTCCCATTATATGGGGCATGGGTGTGTGTGTATGTATACTTGATCTCTTGTTATTAGATTAATCTTTCATGTTATATTCCCTATCAGTTTATGGGTTAGTCTTGGACTTCTCGAGGTCAACCATGTGAGGGGATCGTAGTGGTACTAGGATGTATGATGGGATGACACCCCAAACCTCCCTTTCGCAAGACACTTAAATTTATTGGTAACTACCCAACCTCCACGCTCTCATGTTACTCTATTATCCTAGGATGGATTACGGTTTGCCAGAAATATTAATGTTCTCTTGAACACCAACACTCCACCTAAGAGTATACAACTCACAGCCCACTACCAGGGGAGGTCTTGAAGGCACTTTTGAGCTTTCCACCACAGAGTTGACCTACACAACCTCACACTGAATAAATCCTAATCAAGAACCCTTAGAGAGGCCCAGAACCACTAAACTCTCTTTTGGCTATCCGCAGACCACTTCAACCCTAAGGGGAAAGTTTAACATTTATGAATGTCCCTTATGACTCCAAGGTATCCTTATGACAATTATATATCCAGAGATTATTTATGGACTAATATGATGGAAAATCAGTAAATTATTTTTTTCTCCCTAATTAATTCCATGAAAATCATTAAATGAATAATTTTGGCATAACCCAAATTTGTGAAGGAACTTCAATTTCCACATGCCCAATGGTCATGAATTAATTTTCATAGGTTCTAATGGGCCTAAAATGTCCTCCAACTGAGTTTAACTATTTTTCAAGATTAAGAGCCTATATAAATTAATTAGATTACAAATGCTACATTTAATAATTATATGAACAAAGAACTAAAAAGAATCATCCAAAAATTACCACAAATTTTCCAGAGGACCATATTCACCCTAGAGGATTTCTGACCAAGATTCACATTTTTTTAAAGTCAGATAACTACATAATTATTTTGTTTCATTATAATTGAATCTAGGCATAGTGTGAAGGCACTAAAAAAATATTTATCTACTAAATGTAATAAATTTACTCGAGCTCTATCATGACCCTAGAAACTCTCTAGCTAAATTACACATTTTTCTACAATCAGAGAGCCACATAATTAATTTAAATCATGGAAATTGACTTTTGGCACATTATGAAGGAACTACCAAATTACCTTATCAAAAAATTATAATAAAATTTATAGAGACTCATTGCATCATGGAAAGTTCACTGCCCAAGTTATATAACTTTCATAAAACATATGACCATATATTGTGCACTTAAAATGAAAGTTACCGAATTAAATATTAAATATTCATGGGTGATAATAACTCTACAAATTCCAATAAAAATATCCAGAGTGTTTACTGACCTAATAAATCAATCTACAAAGTTTCAAGCCCATACATGGAGATATGACTCCATCCATGGGGATATGACTCCATTCTCTTCATTAACCCCAGTATACAACCCGAAGGGTTGATCTAGGTTTTCTTGATATTCCAACCCTAAACCTTCTAAAATTACTTGAGAATGTGTTTTATTTGATAACATAGTTGTGATCAGTGTTTCACCTCTTTTGGTTGAGGGAAAATCACCAAAAACCACTAAGTGCACTTTTGAATAAACTAGGGTTAATCTTTCCTAGGTGACCATGATTGAGCACTAGTTTACCTAATCAAATCAAGCCCAAATGGGCTGATAATTTAACAATGACCATATAATATTCCAATTAACCATCCACCAAAGATTTTGAGGATTTTGAGGTCCACAAACCCTAAATTTAAGCAATGTATGAATTATTAAATTACTAAAAAAACTATAGATAAATCATCTCCAAAAATTCTAATTTTTGGATATGATGTGAATCTTGGCTAGACTAGCCTATGATCAAAATTTTAGATCATTTGACTTAATGTATCAATGGTGGCACTCAAATAAATTTCTACTTAGCCCTTGGGACACCTTGCACCAAAAAGGGTGTTGTGGGAGATCCACTGTGCCAAATTGAGTGAAAATAATTTTAAAATAAAATTGACACCAAGGTCAACATATTTCATGTTGACCACTTTTACAGTAGAGGCCACTAAGTATTTTTAATAAATAAAAACATCCATTGCATAATATGTGACATATTGCATTACAACATGTGTCGTAATTCATTTCAACCTGCGATTAGCAGAACACGCAAGATTAGACGGCCCAGGTTCATCATCCACAACAGTTTGACGGTCCCTAATAAACTGTCCTGGGTGACTTGATTTTCTGGTCACCTATGCTTCCTCCCGGACAGTTATTGCCACCACCACCTTCGACGAGGTGGTGGTCGGCAATTTGCGGTGGTTTGCTGGCCGGAGGTTGCCAGAAGGAGGATTTCTAGCAGGGGAAAAGTGCTCAAAAAAGAGCCCTTTTGGGAGCTTGATTCGAGCCTGATTTGGCTTGAATCAAGCCCCAAATAGATTATGATCTATGCACTAAGGGAGTAGGAGGGGATCAGACCTATGAGGTGGTTGTTTGCCTTGTCGATCTCCGATTCACCATGGATGCTTGAGAAGTATTAGGGGCCATGGAAATCTCCTGATAGGGAGCATGAAATCCTTTGTAAAAATGGGGGTTTCACTTCTCTCAAACCTATTAAGGTGATAAAGGGCTCGATTGAGGGAGAGGGGGTTACAAAGTTGAATGTCATTAATGGCTATTAATGGTAAATTTTGGCCATATGAAATCCCATGAAATTCACCATCCCTTAGCACGAAATTATCAGAAAACTCCTCATAACTGATAGAGGGAATGAGTCCTCATCAATTGGGAGAGAATGGAGGGTCAATTTGCTTTGAATGTCATGAATTCACCATGAATGGCCACTATCTCTCTCTCAATCTTTTCAAATTAGGGAAAATTCCCAATTTCTCTCTCCTAGTCATCCCATCTAGAAATTTGATGGAATTTCATGTAATTTCAATGGTGACTAATCATTTGGGCCTTTGAAATTGGGCTTAGCCCAAAGTGGTTGAGCTTTAGGCTTGATTAACCCAATTTGGGAAATATTGACCAAATGTTGACTTTGGTCAAATTGGTGAAATTGATTGGGCCCATTGGGTCAATGTTGACACATTGGACTCCCTTAGTGGGTATATGAACTTGGGGAAAGTCAATTGGGACAATTGAACCTTAATTGACCCTAAATAGGGTGGTTTGACTTATTTGGGGCTAGGGTTGACTTTGGTCAAATTGACCAATTAGGTTGACGCCAATAGGTCCTTTGTGACCCAAGGGGCTCCTTAAGTGTTAGGGGTATCATGGTAGGGTTAGGTGATCAACTAGATACCTAGAAATCCAACCCTAGGTTCGGTAACTAGAATTTACTATTTGCAATCCAAGGTGACTTTACCTATTAGCTAGGTTCTTATGGTCCTTTTGGTCTTCCTAGTGCTTTATCATGACCTAGTCATGACAAAAAACCTCCTATGGGACTAGTTGTTTGTGGGATGTTACAAATCCCAATACATAAAAATAATAATTTCGTCCCTGAAATTAAGGTTATGCCTACGGGGTTCCTACTAAAAGTAAATGATTGAGAAACTTTGAGGCGGCTAAAGTTATACCTGTCGCGAAGAGTATCAGGTACTTTTGCTACATATTTTCTAGGGGCTCCCATGTGTGCTCCTCATGTCCATGATTTGTCCTTAGGTCCTTCACCAATGGAACCTTCTTTCTCCACAAGACTCGTACTGTTGTATCATCTATCCAAAACGGCTCTAAGCGGACTGATCATTCATATGCTACTGGGCCAGCTGTAATAGAAATCTACTACTCTGGCTGTATGAGAGCCCTCCTAAGAGAGGAGACGTGAAAGATGTCGTGCAAATTCGCCAACTCTAGTGGTATCTCTAGTCTATAAGCCATGGGACCAATCCTCTCCAGGATCCTATATGGCCCCAAATAACTAGGACTGAGCTTCTTCTTCCTGCGTACCCGCGAGACTCCATGCATTGGATATATCGTCAGGAATACTTGGTATCTAACCTAAAACTCTACCTGACGATGTTGCACATCGTAGTATATGGCCTATCTACTCTGTGCCTCCAGCATCACGTCTTGAATCATTCGCACCTGAGCATACATGTCCTCCATAAACTCTGATCCAAGAGCCTTTGGACCCTCATCCTGGATCCATGATAGCGGATTCCTGCACTTCTATCCATACAATGCATCGTAGGGGCCATGCCTATACTGGACTGATGACTATTGTTGCAAGAGAAATCAATAAGTGGTAACAGTCTCTCCTATGGCTCCCCGCGTTCTAGAATATATAGGCGTAGAAGATCCTCCATCGTCCAGTTGGTATGCTCCATCTGCCCATTAGTCTGAGGGTGGAATGTGGTACTGAAAGTCAAATGAGAGGCCAGGTAATCCTGGTCTGCTCTCCACTACCTACACATTAATCGACCATCTCGATCTGATATGATCGTCTTGGGCACGCCATGTTAACAAAAAAACTATTCCACAAACATCCATACCAAAATTCCGACTAGAGCGTCCTTCCTGACTGGAATAAACCGAGCGACCATCATTACCCTGTCAACAATCACACATATGGAATCATTGCTGACATGAAAATGGGGAAGTCCATATACGAAGTCCATCGCTATATCATCAAACTTCCATTCCGGTACCGGTAGTGGCGGTAGTAATCCTGCCGAGCTCTTGCACTCAGCCTTCAAGAGTTGGCAAGTCTCGCAGTGCATCACAAAGTAGGTGATCTCTTTCTTCATACGCGACCAATACATGGTCTTCTTCAGATCGGCTGTCATCTTCGAGATCCCATGGTGAGCTGAGTACCTGCTAAAGTGTGCCTCAGCCAAAATATCCTCCTGAATCTGGCCTCCTACCGGTATATACACTCAGCCTCTGAAAAGCAAGAAATCATCCTTCAACGAGTTATCCCCATCAATGTCTGCCTCCATAGCCCTAAATATCGGATCTCACTTAAAATCCTGCCTTTGCCCGTCCCTGATACGATCTCGAATTTCACTAGTAATGCCCATCGAGGCTAGATACTCCTTGTAGATCTCAGGGTCAGCCTTAGACACCAAGGATATCCGCATGTTGTCAAACATCCGCACCAATTCCATGGCCATCATCTGGGGTTCTGAACCCGATATGGTAGCTCTCCTGCTAAGAACATCTGCTACTACAATCGCCTTCCCTGGGTGGTAGTGCATGGTATACTGATAGTCGGAAAGAAACTCCACCCATCATCTCTGTCACATGTTCAGCTCCTTCTGAGTATCCACATACTTGATGTTTTTGTGATCCGAGAAGATGTCACAATATACCCGATATAGATAATGCCTCCAGATTTTTAAGGCAAAGATCAATGCCCCCATCTCTAAGTCATGCAGCTGGTAGTTTGGTTCATTCTTCTTCAGCTGGCAAGAAGCGTAAGCTGTCACATGGTGTATCCTTCTTCGTCAAAGATATGAGTGGAAGGGAAATTTGAGAGAATCCCTCCACGAACTTCCGGTAGTAACCGGCGAGTCCTAAGAAACTCCGTATATTATATTCTGTCTTCAATGGTGGACAAACTTGTACAGCTTGAATCTTCACCGGATCCATTGCTAGTCTAGCTCCACTGATATTGTGATCTAGGAAGTCCACCTCCTTCAACCAGAACTGACACTTACTGAACTTTGCATATTGTTTATGCTCCCAGAGCTTCTCCAAAGTTAGTGCCAAGTGTCGTGTATGCTCCTCCTCTGTTCTCTAGTAGAAGAGGATATCATTTGTAAACACGATGATGAAGAAATCGAGGTAAGCCTCAAACACTCGGTTCATAAGACTCATGAACGTAGAGGGTGCATTCGTGAGCCCGAATGGCATCACTGTGAACTCATAGAGGCCATATCGGCTACTAAATTTTGTCTTCGGAATGTCCCCCTCCTAGATCCATAGTTGATAATACCTCAATCTCAAATCAAGCTTCGTGAACCAATGAGCTCCCTCCAAATGATCGCATAGCTCATCTATCCTAGGCAAGGAGTATGTGTTCTGGACTGTCAGCCTAATCAATCCTCTATAGTCAATACACAGCCTGAGTGTCCTGTACTTATTCTTCACAAACAATACTGGGGCTCCCCATGGCGAGGAGCTCGGCCTAACAAATCTTGCCTCCACTAGTTCTTGAAATTGGCTCCTGAACTCTGCCAATTCCTTTGGAGCAATTTGATATGGAGCCCTAAATACCGACATCACCCCCGACACTAGCTGAATTTGAAAATCTTTCTCCCTATGTGGCGGTAACCTGGGTAGTTTCTCTAGAAAAACTTTAGGAAAATCATGCACCATGGGGATATTGGATATGGGAGTCTCTAATTCCTTCATCTTGAAATAGATGATATACACCTTGTTTCCCTATAAATGGGCCTTGGCAGCCTGAGTAGAAGAAAGTTAACGGTGGGAGGCTAGGATAATACCTTCGAAGGTCACATAGGTGTTGTCATATAATAGCACGATCTTCCTTGCTGGGCATTCTATATAAGCATGGTTCCAGGTGAGCCATGTTATCCCCAAGACAAGGTCGAAATTTGGATTCTTCAAGATGGTTGCTGGAGCATTGAGTGTCAGGCCTTCAACGGTTACCTTTAGGAGGCACTTTGTAGTGGATTCCATCTCTAACCCATTAAGGACAGGCACCCTCCTGATAGCTCCTGTGTAGTGTAGCACCTAATCCAAGTCCTTGGCAAAGTCCTCTGATACAAAGTTGTTAGATGATCCCATGTAGAACAGGGTATGTGCAGGCTTACTGCATACATTTACTATTCCTGAATTTGTTGTTTGGTTTTAGGTGACTAGGTTTTCTACTTCTAGCAATTTTATATTCAATTCAATATTCTAAGAATTGAAAAAAATAAGAACTTAGAATACTAACATACATGTAATTACTCTTTCCGAGCTCTGGGGCTTGGCAAGATCCAATGCATAGACTTATTTCCCAGCTGGTTGATGATGTCCTCCATGAAATCATCGGCCTCGACCATGTCCTCGACCTCGAAAGTGATGTGCAGGTGGTGTAGCATATGCTGAGGGTGGTGGTGGAGTTCTCCTGGGGAAATTAACCCAAATGTGCCCAGGATGATGGCAGTAGTGGCACACCGGTGGGGAAGGTTCTCCATCCACCTGCCTCAGCATCTCCCATATTTGTAATGGTTGAGGGGACAATACTGCCAGAGCCCTCTGCTCCTGTCTATCCTCAGGACAGGGTCATTCTCTGCCTCTCCTCTATCCGATGAACCGACCCCTCTGTTGTTGACTCCTGACACCAATAGCCATGTTGTTCGTAGGTCTTTCCCCTCTACATCAAAACAAGAGTTGGTTCGTCTCTAACTTCTTGTCCATCTCTAAAATCTGGGCCTGTATGTCATCAAAAACAAAAAGGAGGGCCTGGCTCTGATCGTCCTAGAGTCCCATATAGAACCTCTTTGCATAACCAGCATCATTCATCTAATATGAATCAGCAAATCGAGATAAGTGGGAGAACTCCCTAAAATACTCCAAAACTGTCATGCTGCCCTACCTCAGCTGGAGGAATCTCTCCTCTAGCTTATCCCTCATAGTCTGAGGCACAAAATGCTCCAAAAGTGTTGTCTTGAAATCATCCCATGTCATGTCCGCACACTCATATCCTACATATGTGGTGTCCATGAGGGACTTCCACCACCTCATGGTATGGGACTCCATGAATGACATGGCTAAGGACACAGACATGTCCGACAGGCATCGTATCCCTGCCAGCATCTCATAAATGATAACCAGACATTACTCCATCCGCACTGCTGACTACATCTCGATGTAAAATGTAGGAGAGAGGACTTAGAAGGCACTCAGCCAATTTGACCCGCGATTTGGCTGCGGAGCCAGGGCCTGCTGTGTTCTGAAAGCCTCCAAGATTTCCGTCAGAACTTATCCCATCTCCGATTGCTGAAACAGAGTAGGAACCGGCGGGGGTGGAATGACAGGTGGAGCCTGAGGTGTTCCTTGCTGAGGGGAAGGGATCGTCGAAGGCTACATAAGAAAATGTTAACTTGTAAGGGGGTTGGCCAAAATCTAGATAAGGGTGGACTGTTGCCTGTGATTTTCCCTATGGGCACACCATTGCTTCCGCTGTTAATTTGTCCACAAACTAATCTTGTGCGAGGTGACTCGAGGGTTGTAGAATTCCTATTTTTTGGTGTCTTGAGTTGTTTTGCTCTGATACCAGTTGTAAGCTCCTCTTTTTTTTTGCAATTCCACTAGGCCTTATGCCCAGAACCGCCCCTTGCAGTGACACCAACTCTCGGGAAGGCCGCCACTCCAAGACACCAATTATACCAGCAAGTTTACATCCATGCTAACCACACATCATGGAGAAATAAAGTAGAATAATGTAAGATTAAGTCCACATCACAAGGTGATATATATAAAATATCACATAATAGTCCACGATAAAAAATACTAAAAATATAAGTGCTCCTGCCCAATACAAATAACCCTAAGCACAGATCGCTCACAGAAGTAATAAATGCTAAAAACTAATGGATCTCGTGGTCGCTGTTGCTGCTCAAAGCAAGGCCGGCTCACCTCCTCCTGCATCGTACCTTGGTTGCGTGGGATCTCCCGGGGTAGCTCCTTGTCTCCCATTCGGATCCCCTATAGTGTTTGGTCACAACCGACCATTAGTCAAAAGACTAAGCCAGTCCCCCACCTTCCTTGGGTGACTCTTAGGCATCGAGCAGGAGGAATGAAGAGAAGGACATCAAAGCAGTAGTACAAGTAGATGGCGGTGGCTCTCACTCACATAGATTGTATACGGAATGTAAAGCTATACTAGCAATTCTACTATGTAAGAACTGAAAGGTAATGAGCAGTAAATGATATGAAAAATTAATCTTCTTCTTAGGGTTTATGATTTATGAAAATGCAAAGAGATTGATAATATTTTCCAAAACTATATCCGATGAAGGCAAGATTACCTTATCGTATATAAAATAGGATATTTTATAAAAAAATACCAAGGTCATATTTAAACACGGGTTTGTCGAGTACTTCTACTTCGAGAAAATGGACTATTATTTTATCAGAGAGAGAACGGAAAAGAGAACTAAATTTAAACTAAATAAAAGAGAACAAAAATAATGAAAGAAAATAAAACTTGATTAAAACTCACTTTGAAATGAAATAAAAAGATAAATTTTATCATTCTACACTAAGCCTTGACCGTGGAGATTCCTAGTTTATGAATGCACCTCTCTCGAGGAATACGCACACCTGAGATTAAGTTGATCGGCCAGACTCTCGTCCCATAACCGAAACGCCTAATACTCACTTTACAAGGTGAATCCCACTATAGGATTTAACTCCTATCCAGAAGATTTACATCATCCTCTCTCAAGGGGTGCGTGCAACTCTTTTTATTCTCGAGTGATCGATTCATATGCACGAGCCTCTCAGCTAACTAGAATATGAAAACAAATACCGAAATTCATAACCAGAATATGAACTCAATATCGTTATATTTCGAGAATAAATCGAAGGAGAGAAAAATAATAATAAAGGGAAAGATATTTTCACATCGAAACTTGTAAAAATCAAGAACAACAAAATACTAGCTAAAGGAAAAAATAAGAAAAAGAGATAAGGAGAGAAGAGGAGATTTTGCAAAAATGAAAGGTAGCTTAAAATTTCATTACCATAAAAAAGGGAAACATTACATGAAATGAAAACTAAGTTACATTGCATGAAAATAAAACTAAACTACCTTTCATGAAATGAAAATAACAAGACATTAAAAAAGAAATAAGAAAATTACATAAAATTAATTCTAAACCTAAAAAATATAGAAAACTATACAAGAACAGCCCAAATGGGCAGGGGGCAGGAGGACCAATTGCTGGAAATGAGCTCCTGTATTTATAGGAGAAAAATTGAGGTTATACGCCCTTGGTCACGGGTGTGACCAAGGGCATGTAATATTTGTTCTACAGTTGGGACAACGGCGTGGACGATTGCGTGACAGCGGAAGAAAATCAGACATATCACAGGCGTGACATTTGGGTCACGGGCGTGATATTTGGGTCACGGGCGTGACATTTGGGTCACGGGCGTGACATTTGGGTCACCGGCGTGACTCAGGACGGCTTCAATTATTGCAGCATGGGCTTGAATTCGGCGTGGCAGGGAGCAGGGGTCACGCACAAAAGTCATGGGTGTGACTCTGGGTCACGGGCATGACTTGGGTCAAGTTCTTGATGGCGGCTGGCAGGCCCACGTGGAAAGCTTGATGTGATCTTTAAAATTACACGCCCTTGGTCACGGGCATGACCAAGGGCGTGACACAAGTCACGGGCGTGACCTGTGGATTTTTGCTCTAATCGCACTACAACAGTTCTGGGAATATCTTAAGATTACATGCCCTTGGTCACGGGCGTGACTTAGGGCGTGTAATGCGAATTTTGAGCAAAACACTAGAAAAATCTGCAAAACAGAAATACAACTATATTTAGAAAAAAAATTATAAAAGAAACGATTTTTAACCCAAATATAACTAATATTTACAAATTTATATAAAAATTATCCTACATATTATTATAAAAATATGCACAAATCCTACTTATCAAATACCCCCATACTTAAGCTTTTGTTATTCAAGAGCAAAAGTATAAGAAATATTTATAAGGCATTAATAAAGTTTTTTAATTAGGACTAAAATTCTATTTAAATCAAAAGTAGGCTAAAAATAAAACTTTATGGATTCAAATAATAAGTCCTAAATTATGATAATTAATTTTAAAGGAGTAAAGTGTTTAGCCAATTCTTCTCAAGTTACATAACTAGCCAACAAAATTGGAGTAATTAGCAAACAAGATTAGATTTGAAATTATATAAAAAACCTTTACCTGAAAGAATCTTAAGGAAAAACTGACCTACTAAAAATTGCTCTCTCTACAATTTAAATAAAAACTAGATCAAAGATATTGTCTAGGGGGGGGGGGTTACAAATCTTGGCATAAGAAGAGATCTTAGAAAGGAGGTGATGAATTTTATCCTCTCACCTCTATATATTTTTCTGTATTTTTTTTGTATATGTTTAGGAGTAATGGATTTTATTCTCTTACTCCATGCAATATAATCTTTTAACATTCTCTTCTAATAAACATCCCAAAATGTATATGTTTACGAGTAATGAATTTTATCCTCTTACTCCATGCCATATAATCTTTTAAATGATATTGGGTGCATATGTTTAGGGAATAATGAATTTTATCCTCTTATTCCCATGACATATGATCTTTTAACACATTTTTTTTATATGCCATCAAAAGGTAGGGTAGAGAAAAATTCTAGTTTATAAAGTAAATTATATTGAGAGCAAATTTTAGTAATTTAAACTTTACTAATATTCTAAAAGTATGAGGTAGAAATAATTTAAAATCTAAAAGTGTTTAAGCATAATTACTACAAAATTAAAACTATTTAAAATAAAAGAGAAAATAGTGCTAAAGAAAATACTCTAATCAAGTTAACATCATAAATTATTTCTTAAAACTAAATCACCTAAAAAATTAGATCTAACAAACTATGATAAAATAGAAATTAGCAAATTAAAAAGACAAATAAAAATGCTTATAAATAAACTCATAAACAAAATTGATTTGGAAATAACAAAAACCAAAGTAAGGGCATATTATATTTTTGGAATTATTTCTAAGTTTTATGTAATAATTTTTTTGGAATTTTTGATATTATCTTTTTTTTTTGGATTTTTTTGGATAAGAAATAAATACTAGAAATGCTAAACATAAACTAATAAACCTAAATTTTTTTTTGAAGAAGCTAATTTTCTTTTGTTAGAGACAATAAAAAGGAAATAAACTATGTAAAAAAAGAAAATAAACTATGTACAATGAAAATATTTTTTTGGATTTTTGGGATTTATATTTTTTGCGAAAATTTTCTTAGATTTTATAATTTTTTTTGTAGAAATTTTCTAAGATTTTATCAAAGAAAGGGAAATACACCCCCATACTTAAAATTCAACATTGTCCCCAATGTTGAAAGCTAAGTATGAAGAAAAAAAATAAAAAATGCAAGAACATGATTATGAGAAAAAAAGAGAAAGGAGAGTAGAAGAGCACGTCCCTGATTTGGAGAAGGACGATCACCACGAACACTTAGAAAATCACATTAAAACAAAAATAATAATAAAAAACACAAAAAATAAAACATAGAAAATTACTTTTTTTTTTAGTTTTGATTAGTTTTATGATATTTTTTTTGGTTGGTTTTAATTTTTATAAAAAATTTGGTTTTGTTTTGTTTTTGCAAACTTACTAAAAAACAAGAAAGAGAGAAAAAAAGAGAAGAGAATTTTTTTTATGGTTTCATTAGTCTTGGACTTCCTGAGGGCTACCCGGTGAAGGGTTCGCAAGGTACTAGGAGGTGTGATGGGATGATAGCCCGAATGTCCCTTTCCAAGAATTTAATTTCATCAAAAAAAAATTTAGATTACGAAAAAAAGAAAATGAAAACGAACAAGATAAAAGATAAAAGTAATAGCGTTCCCTCTTTTCAAAATATCGACAAAATATTCCCCGACAACGGCGCAAAAAACTTGATATGAAAAATTAATCTTCTTCTTCTGGTTTTATGATTTATGAAAATGCGAAGAGATTGATGATATTTCCAAAACTATATTTGATGAAGGCAAGCATACCTTATCGTGTATATAATATAGGATATTTTATAAAAATACCAAGGTTGTATTTAAACACAGGTTTGTCGAGTACTTCTACTTCGAGAAAATAGACTATTATTTTTGTTGGCACAAAAAATGGTACCTCCAAAATTCACACACTAAGGGGAAAAAGGAGAAGACTGCGAAGTGCAGGTTACTAAGACAGGGGAGGCTGAAGAGAAGGAAAACGATCACAGGGTAGCGATCACTAAAAATGAGACCGCTTACACAGGTCGTAAGCTGGAGCCTCGGAGCAAAAAGTCCTTTTCCAGGTACCCCTACCCCTCTATTTATAGACGAGGAGGCTGCCCAAATGGGCAGAACTAAGAACTACGGGCTGCCCGGGGTACAGGAGAGCCGGGGCAGAGATGAGGGGTGCAAATAGCAAAAAAG
This sequence comes from Dactylorhiza incarnata, assembly GCA_033032865.1. Taxonomy (NCBI): domain Eukaryota; kingdom Viridiplantae; phylum Streptophyta; class Magnoliopsida; order Asparagales; family Orchidaceae; genus Dactylorhiza; species Dactylorhiza incarnata. Next base: position 6,901,501 of record JAWHQI010000124.1, on the reverse strand, counting down.
AAGAAAACGATCAGACCGCTCTGGCTGGCGGTCTCACACTGCCTTGACCGCTTGGGACTTAGAAAACTTCGGCTGAGAAGAGACTTGGCGGTCTGCGCGATCACCACAAATTGAGACTGCTCAGGCCGAAAACTTTGACCTGTAGGAAGTGGTCGCGGGCTTTCTGGGCAAACATAATCCCCGCACATTTTTAAGTTGCATCTGAAACTTCGAAAATGTAAGCTTTGACCGCGGAGACCGCGACCGTCATAAATGCAGCTTGGTCTATAAATACCGGCTGGGATCTTCAGATTTCAAGACATTGAGAAATTCCAATCTCCGAGCGGTCTCTGAAATTTAGGTAGACGCGGTCTCTTACGGAGATGACTATTCTTGATTTCATAAAAGATCTTCCACCGAAAGCGAACTCTCCTGGGAAGAAGGAGGGTGTCAGTTCAAAAAGAGGAAAAAAGACACCAAAAATATTAACGAAAGCGAGCGCTTCAAAGGAGACCGCCCGATCTCCCAAAAAGAAATCTGAACTAGAGAGTTCAGCTGCGCCGGTCTCTGCTGTTTCTGAACCTTCCAACACCTCTTCAGATCCTGTATTGAAAATGTCTGACTTTTCTATCTATTTTAATTGTCAGAAATCCCTGGAGGTATTGGATCAAAAGACTTCTCAGCCTCCTAAGACCGCCTCAACTGAGATCATTCTGGATGGGCTACACCAGAAGAAGGCCGAGGCCGAATCTATGAGGCAAGAGATCGCCGAACAGGAGACCGCTGCGAAAAACAGGAAAAGGAAAAATTCTAAGTCCAACCAGTCTGACTTATAAGAGAAATAAAAGAAATGGAGATGGACAGGATGTGACCGCCCCTGAGACGATCACACTTCTTTATGACGCTGATCCGGAGGATTCCGCTGTGGTTCAAAAGGTGAATACTGGAAGCGATCTCCTTTCTCCTCATGCGGTCTCAACTTTATTAGGAGAAGATGATTTCGGATTAATCGCTTATCTTGATGAAGTTTCTTCTAATAATTCATCTTTTTCATCGATGCAGGTGCTAGATCCCCTTGAGGCTTCATCTCTTCAAAACGCTGCTGTTGATAGGGAGATCGCGGCCAGGGAGAAGGGGATCGCTGATGCGGCGGTCAAGGCGAAGGAGGAGGAAGAGAGAAAGAAAAAAGAGAGGGAGGAGAAGAAAAAGAAGGAGGAGGCGGCCAAGACCGCTGAGGAGAAGAAGAAGAAGGTAGAGGAGGAGAAGAAGAAGAAGGAAGAAGAGGAGAAGAAGAAGAAGGAAGAAGAGGAGAAGAAGAAGAAGGAAGAAGAAGAGAAGAAGAGGAAGGAAGAGGAGGAGAAGAAGAAGAAGGAAGAGGAGGAGAAGAAGAAGAAGGAAGAAGAGGATAAGAAGAAGAAGGAAAAGGCGGCCAAGACCACTGAGGAGAAGAAGAAAAAGGAAGAGGAGGAGAAGAAGAAGAAGGAAGAGGAGGAGAAGAAGAAGAAGGAAGAGGAGGAGAAGAAGAAGAAAGAAGAGGAGGAGAAGAAGAAAAAAGAAGAGGAGGAGAAGAAGAAAAAAGAAGAGGCGGCCAAGACCGCCGAGGAGAAGAAGAAAGCTCTTCTTGACGAAGAGGAGAAAAGGCAGGTGGTCTCTCAGACTGCGGAAGAGAGGGCAGTTGAGGAAGAGACCGCTAAGAAGCTTCAGATCGGCACAGAAAAAGCTACACTTTCCAGCGGTCTCTTAGGTGACTCTTCTCAATGAGACTTGGACAAGGCTGCAGCAGATCGCGCGACGGCGATCTCAGTTTTGCGAGCTCGTAAGGGTAAGATGATCCCCAAATCGGTCGAGTTCTTTCCATTGCCTATGGTTCGACCTGCTTCTCCAAAAAGAAAACGCGAGGTTATTCTTATCGAGACCGACGATATTCTTCTAAGTAACAAAGAGTTGAAAAGAAGAAGAAAAGAGGGTGATAGATCGCAGAAAAGAGAGTTGGAAAGAATGAATTTAGAGCGTCTAAGGGGATCAGACCGCCTTTTACTGACCGCAGATCCCGCGGTCACTAAAGATGCTGAGAAAGCCTTACGTGACTGCGGTCTTGATTCCTTTCCAAGTACTCTTTCTGCTCAAGAAATTCTATTTGAATATCATTTGTAATTAAAATAACTTATCTCCTGTGATCGCAGATGATGACAATGTTGAGATCAAGGAAGGAGAACTCCCTCAACGCATCGCGATCCCTCCCGAGCTTACCGGCATTCTCAACCCTATATTTGAGGATGTTCGGTCTATGCTTCTTAGAGAGCGGCCCCAGAACGATCAGATCCGCGGTCTCGAGGAGAAGCTGCGTGCTTTTGAGAAGAAGAGTCGAGAGGAACGCGATCTGAAGATTGAAGAGCTCGCGCGATCTCGCGAACTGAAGGTTGAAGAACTCATGCGATCCCTCAAGAAAGCGGAAAGAGATGCTGAATACTACAAAGGAAAAGCTGCTGCGCTGTCCGTAGAGAACGAGAGGCTGAAAGGCGGTCACTCGAAGATGCTTATGAGACTGGGTACCTCCAGCGATCATCCAGCAGACAGACCGCAACCTGAGATCGTGGTTGTTCCCATGGAGCAGGTGGACAGGGAGATGTCTAAAATTCATCGAGCTGCATTGTCAGCTAATCAGAATTTGGCATCTATCCTGGCCGCTGTTAATGATATGCAGGATATAGCAGCTCATGTAGGGAGAAATAGGCCTAAAAAATGAACATTTAATTTGAGACCGAGCGATCTCTTGACAAGAACAATTTGTTGTAATATTTGTGCCATTAATGTCTCATATATCTTCGTGATTTCTTGCAATTTTTGTGCTTTATGCGATCTTGATTGTTATAATCTCCGATCTCTTTTATGTTTGGATTGTGTGTTGCTGCTATTTTCATTTATCTGTATTCCATTTATTGAGACCGCCAGTTTAGCTATATAATCTTGCCCAGGTTGAGCGGTCTGAAGATTTTTCCTGGGCGGTCTGCAAAAAGTAATGATTACGAAACTATCCTTCGATTGCTATAAATAGCTGCCTTCACAACCTTCATTTTATGTTTTCTTGAATGCGCGCTAAACACCGATCTCAGCGTCCTCTCAAAATGGTGTCCGCTCGTGCTTCTTCTGCGATCACCTTCTTGTCTGCCGACCAAAAATAGGGACGTCTGTCGAAAGATGAATTTATTTCCTTTATAAAGAAATATATGATCCAAACCCAGATTGTTGTGAGACCGCCGACCGAACAGGAAAAGCTGAATTTTGGAGAGGAGAATAAATATATTATCCCTATCGATCACTTCGATCATGGGTTGAGAATTCCCCTTCCTTGGGAATGGATAGAAATTTTGGAATATTATGGATTCGTGCTCGCCCAGCTGCCCCTGAACTCAGTCGGTCTGATTAATGTATTTATCAATTACTTGAGATCGGAGAGGATAAGGTTTTCGATGAACCTGTTCCGTGGAACCTTTACTGCGAAGGTTCTGAAAGAAGGCCAGAAGAAAGAAGAATTCAAGGGACTAATGTACTTTTCTGCGGAAGGAGTAAAGATCCTAAACCTTCCCAACAAGATCCCTTTTTGGACAGAAAGATTTCTTGTCTTCGAGGGCGACCTCGGCGGTCTCAATAGTTCGCCATCTCCGTGACCTGACAGTACCTTCAAAAAGATAAAGGTGCTTGCTGCTGAGGAGATAAAAATTTTAGCCTTCTTGGCGGGCAAGAGGCTTGACCTTGTTCACTACCTGGCGATCTGGGATGAGATCGCTGAGGTTACTCCTGATGAAAGTAAGCCTTTCCTGCGGTCTCTCTTGCGATCTCCTTTAGTTCATTTTTCATAACCTTTTTCCTAACGTTTTTCTTACCTCAGCGACCTTTAAGGTCCCTAAAAGAGATCCAATCTCTCCAGCAGCTGAAATACTTACTCAAACGGAGAAGAGGTTGAAGCGGGAAGCTGATGCGTTCGGGACCGCTGCTGAGACCGCAGATCAAGACTTCCCCCTACATGGTTTCTTAAAGAACATGAGGGATATCAAAGGAAAGCCCTTACTCAAATGGGCTGCGAAAGGGAAGTATCTAAAGGTTTCCACCGATCTTCCCTCGTGGAGTGGAAAGGTGACCCGTCACGCTTATGCGGTCACCTCTGCATTGTATGGGAGAAAGAACGCGGTAGAGGCTTATAATCTTGAGACCGAGGATCTCCCCGATCTCTGCGCTCAAGTGACCGCTAGAAGCACGATTCTAAATCATCATATGGGGCGGTCTCTCCGTAGCGCCTTAAATGAGATCACTGCACTGCGTGAAGCACAAAAGGTAAAGGTTTTACTTGTATTATATGAATGATTACCTGTGACCGAGCGATCTGATTTTTCCCTTTTTCTTTTTATAGCAATCTGAGCGGGTGGCCTATGATCCAGCAAATCCAGCTTTTCAGAAGGCCATGATGCACCATATAAAGGAGACCGCTGACCAGGTCCTGGATGAGGTTCGCGGTCTCGGTGGTTTCACCGAAGAATTCAAAGATATAACATTCTCAAAACTCTTCCCGGATGCGGCTCAAAGGATTGAAGAGCAGTCAGAGACCGCTAAAGAGACCGCGGGTGAAGCCGGCGATCAAGAAGAGAACGTCGAGATCGAGGATGAAGATGAAAGTGGGAGCCGTTATACTCAGGGCCGGGATTCTAGTTCAGGCTCAAGCTCTGGATCTAGAATTCCGGTGAGTAAATCGGAGGAATCCTCAGCAGAGACCGGTTCTTCTCTCTCTGCTGAGCGATCTTCCAAGAGACCGAAAAAAGATTGAGCTGTAATTTTTCTTGAGACCGGGCGATCTCGTTGTAATAGACATTTCAGAATATATATAAAATTTGTTTTTTTGTTAGATCTATATTTGTTGAATGAATTTGTTTCTGGTATATTTACTCTATTTGTTCTTCTGAGCTAGAATTGGCATTCGATCTCAATGCCTTAGGTTTTATCGAACATCTCTCTTTTGAAAAAGTTTCAGGTTATGATCTATAAAAAACAGAAAAATTAATGTTCAGGTATAAACACAATGCTCATGCGGTCTTAGTATTACCAAACCGTCATTTGGATGATATCCGAACCCTTACTGCCCGGGCTACCATGATATATATATTTCTGATCAGTTCTGCGATCTCTAGTTTGGGAGACCGCTATTTGGGAAGATACCGAAGATAGTTTTAACATATATACATCTAGCATTCGACCTCAGGATAACCAGACCGCATAAAACAGAAAAACCAATTTTATTTATCAACTTCTGATTACCCTTTTACAGATGGAATTCATGGAAACCCAGCGACCTCAATATATCCAGACCGCTGAGAGCTGAAGATAATCTAGGCTTAACGATCTCCTGACAATCTTGAACTGATTCGGATAGAAAATGCCTGGGTGAATGTCACAAGCCTTAGATGAAGATTATCTTGCGACCTTAACAAATTGAGACCGATTTTAACTCCCTTCGACAGATTCAAAATTGGCGATCACCTTTATTCCGATCCTAGAAGAGATTAATCCATTTAATCATGAACAATATAGGACACCTTCTGAAGGTAAAGGAAAATATGCGGTCTCAAAAATCCTGACCGCCCGAGCTCAGTACTTAGGAAATAAGATGGAGCCTTTTGAAAAAGGAAGAAAAAGAAGAAAAGGGAGAATCTTAAAATGATTCCCAGGGCAGGTGTGGTTATGCCGATGAGGCTATACCGACATTGCTTTCCCTGATTGATTATTGAGTTTTTGCTTTTCTCAATCATTTTTAATGAATATTCGAGAGTTACGGACCAAAATGATCGATAGGGCAGGTGTGGTCATGCCGATGAGGCTTATACCGACATTGCTTTCCCCAAAGATCATTAAGACCGTAACAATGTCCTTTTCAAAGCATGACAAAGCTGAGCCAGCCACCCAGCCCTCCTTGCTAAGGTGTGCCAGATGTCAGCTAGGACCCGACATCCTAAACTTTCACCGCTCGAGCTTGGCGAGCCACTGCTACACAGATTCGAAATCTCCCCGACATCTGTGGTCCTGGCAGAATTAGACGTCAAGATAACAAGCCGAGGGGAAAGAAGTAGGATCCGTCGATCAACTCATATTTTATCTTGCCGTTAATCATGCATGTCATGATCATCTTGGCCATGTCTGCATAACGTTTAAGAGAAGAGAGGTGAGAAATGGAATGAGAAAATTGAATACGAACTTTTTAAGAAAAGAAGAGTTTGAGATCATCTCCACTCCAAGAGTGAGGCAACTCCTCGCCTTCATGGTTTTGGAGATGGTAGGCACCATTTTTTAGCACCTTTTTCTATCACGAATGGCCCTGCCCAGTTCGGATTAAGCTTTCCAACCGAGCCGGCTCTTGCCGCGACATCTACTTTCTTCAAGACCAAGTCCCCAACAACAAATTCCTTGGTTCTTACATTTTTATCAAATAATTTTGCCATTCTTCTTTTCACCTCCTCTTGTCTGATGGTTGCCGTATCCCTCAATTCTTCAATTAAGTCGAGGCTACATTTTAACTCCTCATCATTCTCTTCCATCCAATCAATTTGGTTTTGTTGTGCTAACAATGCCCTCAGACTTTTTACCTCGAATTCTACTGGAATAAGAGCTTCGGAACCATGCGATAATTTGAAAGGAGTCTCTCCAGTGGCTGAACTCGGAGTTGTCCCCAAGGCCCATAAGACCGAAGGTAGCTGTTCTGCCCTGTTGCCTCTGAGATTTTCTACTTTCTTTTTCAAAAGATTTATAATAAGCTTGTTGGCAGCCTCTACTTGTCCATTGCTTCTAGGATGATGTACAGAGGCGAAGCGTAGCTCAATTCCAATTTGATCACAAGAACTAATAAGAGTCGAATTATTAAATTAAGAGCCATTATCGGTAATGATTGCCATTGGAATTCCATGCCGACATACTATCTCCCCCCAAATGAAATTCTTCACAGCTAGGGTAGTAATTTTGGCCAATGCCTTTGCTTCTATCCACTTGCTGAAATAGTCAATCATGACTATAATATATCGGCGCTGGTCACTTGCCATGGGAAAAGGCCCAACCAAATCCATTCCCCAAACTGCAAATGGCCAAGGAGTCGCTATTGATTTGAGCTGCTGAGCCGGCTGATTCTAGAGAGGAGAAAACTTTTGGCATTTGAAACATTTCTTGGCAAATTTTTCTGCATCCTTCCTCATTTGAGGCCAAAAATAACCTTGCCTTAGGATTCTTTTCTCCAAGGTTTTTGCCCCTGAGTGACTTCCGCACTCTCCTGCATGAACTTCTTGAAGAATTATTGGAATCTCCTCTTCCGAAACACATCGTGCTAATGGAGAAAGGAAAGTTCTTCTGTAAAGTACTCCTACGACAAGGTAATAGTTAGCTGCTTTTCGTTTAAATCTTTTCTTATCCTTTACCGTTGAATGGAGTTTTCCAGCCGAGAGATAAAGAACAAATGGATCCATCCAAGACGCACGCTGATCAATCTCCATGACCTCCCCCTCTTCAATTGCTGGACGGAACAACTCCGAGGTTGTTCCTCCCGATGGAAGGCCAAACTTTGCTAATTTATCCGCCTCTATATTCTCTTCCCTCGGAATATATTCAATAGTAAAGCTCCTAAACTTTCCCAACTCAATTTTTACCAGGGTTAAGTATCGCTTTAAAATACTATCTCTGGTTTCGAAGGTTCCATTCACTTGGGAAGCCATCACCAAGGAATCCGTGAGCACTTTAACATCATCGATTCCTAGTTCTCTAGCAAATCTGAGTCCATCTAACAAAGCTTCATACTCAGCTTGATTGTTTGTTGCTTTGAAAAAGAATTTCAGCGCCTGATCCAATCTTACTCCGTTCGGATTGATTAAGATAATTCCAGCTCCGGAAGAATTTATCCCTGAGGCTCCATACACAAAAATTGTCCAAGCGAGGGGTGCTTTGCTTCCCTTTTCGGACTCGACTTCCTTGGCATCTATCATGAAATCCGCTAGAACTTGAGCCTTGATTGCCACCCTTGGAACATATGAAATGTCAAACTCACTAAGTTCTATTGCCCACTTGGCTAGCCTTCCTGAATGCTCTGGCTTTTCTAAGACACCTTTTAGCGGGAGATCAGTGACAACTAGGATCGAATGCGCTTGAAAATAAGGTCTTAACCTTCTTGCCGAGGTTACGAGCATTAAGGCCAGCTTTTCAAGGATCGGATAGCTAGTCTCCGCATTTTTCAGAATTCGACTTATGTAATAGACTGGAAATTGTTTCTTTCTCTCCTCGCGGACCAAGATAGAGCTTATAGCATCGGATCCTACTCCCATATAAAGAAAAAGATTTTCTCCCTCTCGCGGGCTTTGGAGCAAAGGGGTTGATGTTAACTGCTTTTTAAGTTGATCGAAAGCATCATCACATTCCTTTGTCCACTACAACCTACCCCCTCCCCGGAGGGTCTTGAAAAACGGTGCACTCTTATCTCTTGATCGAGAGATAAAACGACTTAAGCCTGCCATCCTCCCTCCGAGCTGCTGAATTTCTTTAGGAGATTTCGGAGGTGGCATTTCTAAGATAGCCTTGACTTTGTCAGGATTCGGTTCCAACCCTTCCGGAGTGAGAAGATGGCCGAGAAATTTCCCTTTAGTAGCCCCAAACACACATTTCAAAGGGTTTAACCTCATATTAAAGTTTCTAAGAGTTGAAAACATTTCGGTTAAATCATCAAGGTGAGAAGAGAATGATTTGCTTTTTATCAGGAGATCATCAACGTAGACTTCAAGGTTTCTTCCTTTTTGGCTTTTGAAAACCGTATCCATCATTTTTTGATAAGTTGCTCCGGCGTTCTTAAGCCCAAAAGGCATCACTACATAACAAAAACATCCATCATTCGTGATAAATGAAGTGTGAGGGATATCAGGCTTATGCATTTTAATTTGATGATAACCAGAAAATGCATCTAAAAAACTCATAAATGAATATCCAACCGCCGAATAAACTAAAGAATCTATTCGAGGCAAGGGGTAGCAATCTTTGGGGCAAGATTTATTGAGTTTGGTGAAGTTTACACACATCCTCCATTTCCCACCCGATTTTTTGACCATTACAACATTTGAAACCCACGCAGGGTATTGGATTGGTTGAATGAATTTTGCCTTCAGGAGTTTTTCCACTTCCTCGCGGATAGGCTGAGCTAGACGGGTGGCAACGGACCTCTTCCTCTGCTGAATCGGGACAAAGCTGGGATCGATATTGAGGTGGTGACAAGCGACATCAGGATCCACTCCTTGCATATCATCTGCCGTCCAAGCAAAAATATCTAAGTTCTGAAGAAGGCAGGAGATGAGCTGAATTTTGTCAGATTCAGATAATTCAGCGTTGATAGAGAGACACTTTCTCTCATCTTCCTCGCTAATTGGGACTGCTTGAGTCACTTGGGCAGGTTCCAAGTGAGCTCCATCTCTTGTATCCTCTTCAGCTTCTTCTGTAGCTTGGATTTGCTCGGGAACTTCAACCGATTCAGCCATCATAACTTCCTGAGGAGGAGATGATACGATCATATTGACCGTCTTTACATAGCATTCTCTAGCTTTCCTCGGGTCACTTCTAATTCGGTGTTGCTTGCCATTTAGAGCAAACTTCACCGCTTGATGATAGGTGGAGACGATGGCTTGATACCCATTCAAGAAGGGTCTTCCGAAAATTGCGTTATAGCTACTGGGAGCATCAACGACTATGAACTTCACCGATCTTGCTATCCCTCCCAAGATCACAGAAAGAGTGACGAGCCCTTCAACTTCCTTCTTTTCTCCTGAAAAACCATAAAGAGGTCCTTCAGTTGATAGGAGGGGTTTACCTGTCTTTAGTGCCTCAAAAGCTGGTTTGAAGAGCACGTTGACTGAGCTTCCCGTGTCTATCAGAATCTTTTCTACCGTATAATTTTCTATTACGGCCTTGATGACGACTGCGTCATTGAAGGGATTCGTGGTCTAAGGAAGATCTTCATCTCCAAAAGTGACCGTCCCTCGGACCGGAGCTGAAGAGGTAGCTGCAACCTCTGATTGATAGACTCTTTTCAGACTTGCCTTTCTTGAAGATTCCAGACCTGCACCCCCATGGATGCAAAAGAGGTTGCCTAAGGCACCCTCATCGTTAGCATCTATGCATTCATTTGGGAAGCCGATGTTGCCCAGATGGCCAACATTATCTACTTCCTCGCATTCCCAATGAACCTCTGCTACCGCCTTGGCTTTAGAGGTTGAGGCTTTGGAAGGATCACTCTTCTGAATGATATCAAAGATTTTACCCTCCTTCAGAAGCCTCTCCAAGAACAAACGGAGGGCTCTGCAATTCTCCGTCAAGTGACCCCTTTCTCGGTGATATTCGCAGTATAGAGCCAGATTTCGTGTTCTTGGGTCTGAATTCAGCGGAGCTGGCCTTCTGAAGAAAGGCTGCTTCTGAATAGTTTGAAGTACCTCACTCATTGGAACCCCAAAGTCTGTAAAAGACTCTTGGGATTCGTTGTAAGGAGACGGGAGGGGCAGAAGAGGAGGTTGGATGTATTGAATCTGGTGGACCGGGGTAGTTTGCGGAGCAGGGGTGACAGGGGTTTGAAAAAATGAACCTTGAAGTGGGAAAGAAGATTGATTACCTCGGTTGGAGTTGTGGTTGCGGTAATTCTTACCTCTCGGAGCTGGAGGTGGGAGCTCTTGCCGAGGCTTTGAAGAAGATGGGGCCGGATAGAATCCCGCGGAACCCTTCTGAACTCCCCTGTTGGTCAGATTGCTAACATAGGTGGGGTTGTTGATTTCCCCCTCTATGAAGCGATTAGCCACGCTAATCAGCTCTTGATAGGAGCTGGGCTCCTTGGTGGTGACTTCAAATTTCAGAGGGCCCTCCTGCAGGCCGCTGATTAGAGCTACCATGTAGAGTTCAGGATCCATATCTCGGATCCCCAAAATCTCCTTCTGGAAGCGATCCACAAAGTGGGCAATAGTCTCGTGAAATGAAATAAAAGAGCGGAGAAAGAGTGAAAAAGAGAACTAAATTAAAACTAAATAAAAGAGAACAAAAATAAAGAAAGAAAATAAAACATGATTAAAACTCGCTTTGAAATGAAATAAAAAGATAAATATTATCATTCTACTCTAAGCCTTGACCGTGGAGATTCCTAGTTTATGAACGCACCTCTCTCGAGGAATACGCCCACCTGAGATTAAGTTGATCAGCCAGACTCTCGTCCTATAACCGAAACGCCTAATACTCGCTCTACGAGGTGAATCCCACTATAGGATTTGACTCATATCCAGAAGATTTACGTCATCCTCTCTCGAGGGGTGTGTGCAACTCTTTTTATTCTCTAGTGATCAATTCATACGCATGAGCCTCTCGGCTAACTAGAATACGAAAACAAATACCAAAATTCATAACCGGAATATGAACTCGATATCGTCATATTTCGAGAATAAATCGAAGGAGAGAAAAATGATAATAAAGGGAAAGATATTTTCACATCGAAACTTGTAAAAATCAAGAACAACAAAATACTAGCTAAAGGGAAAAAAATAAGAAAAAGAGATAAGGAGAGAAGAGGAGATTTTGCAAAAATGAAAGGAAGCTTAAAATTTTATTACCATAAAAAAAAGGGAAACATTACATGAAATGAAAACTAAGTTACATTGCATGAAAATAAAACTAAACAACCTTGCATGAAATGAAAATAACAAGACATTAAAAAAGAAATAAGCAAATTACATAAAATTAAATCTAAACCTAAAAAATACAGAAAACTATACAAGAACAGCCCAAATGGGCAGGGGGCAGGAAGACCAATTGCTGGAAATGAGCTCCTGTATTTATAGGAGAAAAATTGAGGTTACACGCCCTTGGTCATGGGCGTGACCAAGGGCGTGTAAAATTTGTTCTGCAGCTGGGACAGAGGCGTGGTTGATTGCGTGACAACGGGAGAAAATCAGACATAACACGGGCGTGTCATTTCGGTCACGGGCATGACATTTGGGTCACGGGAGTGACTCAGGATGGCTTCAATTATTGTAGCATGGGATTGAATTTAGCGCGGTAGGGAGCAAGGGACACACGCAAAAGTCACGGGCGTGACTCTGGGTCACGGGCGTGACTTGGGTCAACTTCTCGACGACGGCTGATAGGTCTACGTGGAAAGCTTGATGTGATCTTTAAAATAACACGCCCTTGGTCACGGGCGTGACCAAGGGCGTAACACAGGTCACGGGCGCGACCTATGGATTTTGGCTCTAATCGCACGACAACAGTTCCGGGAATATCTTAAGATTACATGCCCTTGGTCACAGGCGTGACTTAGGGCGTGTAATACGAATTTTGAGCAAAACTCGAAAAAAATCTGCAAAATAGAAATACAACTATATTTAGAACAGAAATTATAAAAGAAATGATTTTTAACCCAAATAGAACTAATATTTACAAATTTATATAAAAAATTAACCTAAATACTATTATAAAAATATGCACAAATCCTACTTATCAGTAAATAAGTACAGTGAAAGAGCAATAAAGAAGTGGTAAAGAAAAATGGTAAAATAGCCATCACAGAGAAAGATAACATTAACTTATAAGAATGCTAATACAAACTTATAAGTTAAGGGGTCGTTTTGCAAGGCCAATAGTATAAAAGATCTCATAATAATTTATGCAATGAGGGTATAGGTTTTATGTAATATTGTGAATGATATGAAATGATATGCAAGGTTTAATGATATGTTTCACACTTGTGCAACTCACCCATACGACTCTGCGGGCACAGACCTTTAGTTCTCCGATTTGGTGTTAGTTAAACTCTCAGGTACCTCTCGTAGTGGCAAATAGAGGCAGTGGGTTGGGCCACCCCACTCTTAGGTCGGGATTCATACTACCTAACCTAGACCTTACATACTACTTGGAACACCAAACCAGGTGCTACAGAGCATCTTGTACTAATGTTGGCAAATCCACCAGTCTTTTCTTAGCTAAGTGAATACTCACACTTACCGAGCCAACGTACTTACATTGGTGTGAACAACTGCCCAATATCGATGACCCGCCACTTACATGCATAAGCACATATGCTATAATTGAACTCTCGAGCCACAGGCTCACTTGACTAACCAATCCATTTCAACAAACACCAAGCCACAACTTACATCACCAGTCCTTATTAAAATCACACCGAGCCCACTGCTCGAAGGACTAGACCAACCACACTATCTTCCTATTATATGGGGGGGGGGGGGTGTGTATACTTGATCTCTTGTTATTAGATTAATCTTTCTTGTTATATGCCCTATCAATTTATGGGTTAGTCTTGGACTTCCTGAGGTCTACCCTATGAGGGGCTCGCAGCGGTACTAGGAGGTACGATGGGTTGACACCACAAACCTCCCTTTCACAATACACTTAATTTATTGGTAACTACCCAACCTCTGCTCTCTCATGTTACTTTAGTATCTTAGGATGGATTAAGGTTCACCGGAAGTATTAATGTTCTCTTGAACACCAACACTCCACCTAAGAGTATACAACTCACAACCCACTACTATGGGAGGTCTTGAAGGGACTTTTGCCCCTTCTACCACAGAGTTGACCTACACAAACTCTCACTGAAGAAATCCTAATCAAGAGCCATTTAAGAGGCCCAGAACCACTAAACTCCCTTTTAGTTATCTGTAGACCACTTCAACCATAAGGGGAAAGTTTTACATTTATGAATGTCCCATATGACTCCAAGGTATCCTTATGACAATTATATATCTAGAAATTATTTATGGACTAATATGTTGAAAAATCAGTAAATTATATTTTTCTTCCTAATTAATTCTATGAAAATCATTAAATGAACAATTATGGCATAACCCAAATTTGTGAAGGAACTTCAACTTCCACGTACCTAAAGGTCATGAATTAATTTTCATAGATTCTAATGGGTCTAAAATATCATCCCACTGAGTTTAACTATTTTTCAAGATTAAGAGCCCATATAAATTAATTAGATTACAAATGCTACATTTAACAATATATGAACAAAGTACTGAAAAGAATCATCCAAAATTACCATAAATTTTTTAGAGGACCATATTCACCTTAGAGGCTCTTTGACCAAGATTCACATTTTTCTAAAGTCAGATAACCACACAATTAAGTTATTTCATTATAATTGTATCTAGGCATAGTGTGAAGGAACTACCAAAAATATTTATCCAGTAAATATAATAAAATTATCAAAGTTCTATCATGACCATAGAAATCATCTGCCTAAATTACACATTTTTCTAAAATAAGAGAGCCACATAATTAATTTAAATCATGGAAATTGACTTTTGGCACATTATGAAGGAACTACCAAATTACCTTATCCAAAAATTATAATAAATTTTTAAGAGTCTCATTACATCATGAAAAGTTGACTTTCCAAGTTGCATAACTTTCATAAAACATATGACCATATATTTTGCACTTGAAACGAAAGTTACCAATTTAAATATTAAATATTCAATGGGTGATAATAACTCTAAAAATTCCAATAAAATTATCCGGAGTGTTTACTCACTCGATAAAGCAATTCACAAAGTTTCGAGCTCATCAATGGAGATATGATTCCATTCTCATCATTAAACCTAATATGCAACCCGATGGGTGATCTAGGTTTTCTTGATATTCCAACCCTAAACCTTCTAAAATTACTTGAGAAGGTGTATTATTTGATAACAAATTTGTGACCAGAGTTACACCTCTTTTGGTTGAGGGAAAATCACCTAAAACCACTAAGTGCACATTTTAATAAACTAGGGTTAACCTTTCCTAAGTGACCAAGATTGAGCACTAGTTTACCTAATTATATCAAGCCCAAATAGGGCTGATAATTTAACCATGACCATATAATATTCTAATAAACCATCCACCAAAGATTAGGAGGATTTTGAGGTCCTCAAACCATATATTTAATCCATGTATGTATTATTAAATTACTACAAAAACTATAAAAAATCATCTCCAAAAAATCTGATTTTTGGATATAATATGCATTGAAACCAATACTTGTTCTCTTGTGGAGTTTGGGACCCTAAAGGAGGGGGCAGCTGACACTAACTGATCCCTCTAAAGGAATAGACTGAAGCTTTAAAGCTGTACACAGACCCTTAGTCACAGCGAGAAGGTCCCACCACACACCCGGAAGATCTTTTGAGCGCTTCCCCTCCCAAGCCAAAGCTGAGAAAAGGCACCTTGGAGAGCCTGAGAGCTGAACTGAGATAACTTTGGGAGATGGAAGCTCAGAGAATTGAGGTTGGAATCCCCTCCAAAGGTGCCCTTCAAGGTCTATATATAGTTTTTTACTTATGGTCTGCCAATAACCGAATTCCGCCTTCTGATTGTACTATACGCACCCCAAAATGGCCTGCCAACAGCCAAACTCCGCTTTCTGATTTTACTATACGCACCCCAAAATGGCCTGCCAACAACCAAACTCTGCTATCTTGGGTATCTATTTGCAGACCCCAAGGGCTTCCAGGTAAAATTACCCCTGGACCCTTACTAGGCGAGCGACCCACAAAGGTCCCGCTTGCCAGGCTTCCCGCGAGCGGGCTGATAGAGCCCAGCTCGCCCACTTTTATGCGTGCTGGGTTTGCGAGCCCCCCCCCCCCCGAATCGGCCGGGCTCAGCGATCTCAATCTAGGCCCTCCCCCTTGTACTCTTCTTACAGATTGGCCAGCAAGTCTTCGCTCGCTTCCTTTACTCACCTAGTTGGTACCAAGGTCTCATCATACCTTGGCGAATATAGGGGTTGTACATAATCCCCGATCTTCGCAAGCTTATCTTAAGCTTGTGAAGAAACATCCAACCCTTTGTGTTCGCGGACATTCTGCTAACGTGGCAAGAATCTTTTGGTGGGTCACATGCCGAATGTTATAAATACCATAATTTGTCATCGGGTCATGGATCTCCCTTCCTTTTTCCTCTTTCGTTGCTCATTGCTACAGTCATCAAGATGTCCGCCAAAGAGGATGCACTTACTCGCCTCAAGGCCTCGCGGATAAATCGTCAGTCAAAGGTCACTGAATTTGCCCTCTCAGTCGATCGACACTACCCTTCTTCTTCGCCCCAGGTCAAGATGGCCAAGACCATCAGGCGAATACCTGGGGACGATGGGTCCTTACCGCTACCTCTGTCTCCAGACCCTAGGCTCACCCAGCAAGTACTATTGTCGATAGCTTGTCCATTTAGGTTTTATCCAACTGATATTATTCCTTTGCTCACAGAACCCCCCCCCCCTCCCCCCCTGGGGAGACTGTTATCGGTCAGCCACTGATGGACTCTCGCATCCTGACCCTTGAGAGGACTGACTCAGCACCCCCAAACATGGGAACTACCATCCTACAAGCGCCCTCCTCGCGACCTGGTAAGTTGTATTCTCTCTCTACCGTCTATGGATCTTTGCTCGCTGACTCTGTGTTATTCCTCTTGTGTAGCTACCCCTCTCGCGACTCCTAGGAGGTGAACCCCCTTTCTAGCGGGCTTGCTAGTTCCACCTAAATTGACCATCCCCACTCCAGGGTTTGGTGTTCTAGGTCAGTGAAGTCTTGGCGGGTCGCTACTCGCCGATTTCCGGGTCGCAGATAACATGCCACATCCTCCTGGTCTGGGGATAGCCATTACCCCTACCTTTGTCCAAGCCTTCCAGGGTCAACCAAGCTCTTCTCGCCAGTGAGCCCATACCATTCTGATTTTGCCAGGCTAGCTAATTCTCACTGATCTCCTATTTCTTATTCCCATTACTGATTTCTTCCTCGCAAGTGTCCCCGAGACCCCACCACCCGAGCCAGGCCATGGAGAGGAGGATATATCGCCCCCACCCTCGCCGAACTAGATTGCTGACTTCCTGGAGGACCCCTGTGAGCCCGAGCAAATGAAGAGATGGGTCACCGAGTTGTTCTTGAAATACGGCCTCATGCTGCGAGATCTATTCGACCAGAACCAGGGATGCAGGTTTGTTTATGAAGAGAAGTTTGCTTCTATGGAGGACGCGAATGCGCGGCTCCTTACTGAGATGCGACAGGTCGCTCGTAGTGAGCTCACCTCACTAGGGGTGCACCTTGCGTGAATTAATGATCAGATGCATCTAATGCAGTGCGAGGTGCAATCGATTCGCAACTATCACTACATGAAAGTGCCACTGCACTCGGGGGTGTGAGGTCGAGGCCGATGGAAGTGGATCAGTTATTGAACCCCTTCTCACCCGCATTTACTATTTCTTCCGTGGGTCTTGAACAATTTGTGTGATTCTGTAATATTGACATTTACTACTCATCATTGGTCTTTCGCTTTCGTTTTTCATTACCTCTGTCATGATGTTAAATTTTTATACTGTGCTCGCATATTACTTGTTTTCTATATGCCTGCCTCGCTTCAAATTATGCTTGCAGCAGCTACCTCGCCCTCACAATTTTGTTTCTTTCCCTGCAGCTGCATCTCCCGACTTCCAGGTTCTTGATGTATCTACCTGATTGACTTTCCAGCGGTGAGGTGAACATGTCGCTAAAATGCAAGGCCACAAAGAATGGACAATGGCTCAGAAGCCGAAGCGTCGCCGTGCAGTTTTGCTAACTTCATCCCATGATGCCTTGAATCCTTCTTGCCCTTTTTATTCTTATAAATAGCTGCTATTTTTCTCTCCAACCACCGCATTAACTATCTTCAACCCTTTCCTTCCCTTCCTCGATTTCTCATAGTTTTCGGCTCGCGCTCGCATTTCCTCGGTTCGCTATTAACTTCACCATGGTCGCTGATCGGGATTCCGAAGGGCGGGCCAAGTGCACCTGGGCCTTCGACGACCACTCTTTCTTCTGCGCCTCGCTAACTTATGAAGAGTTCCTCACTATAGTGGACAAATATATCCCTTCGAGATTTGTCACTCGCCATCCGGCGAGCAATGCATCCATAAATGATCTGTCGCTGGATGAGCTCGCCATCCCCATCGCTCATTTTGAGAATGGGCTGTGACTTCCCCTCTGACCAGAAATATGCCAGGTATTCTGCTTAACTTTTTGGTTATTTCTCGCATTCGCAAAGGTCTCACTTACACATTGTAGTGAACAATGCAGATGCTCAAGTATTATGGTGTCCTGCTAAGCCAACTGATCCCTAACACGATCGCCACGGTGGTCGCATTTGCCTGCTATCTGCAGGCAGAGAAAATAGAGTTCAACTTGCAGGTCTTCTGCAAGGTCTTCTCCATCAGCGCCTACAAGGACGGGGCGACCTACTTCACGAGCCAACATGTCACGGTTTGCGAGACAGTGAATAAGATCCGTTATTGGCACTAGAGGTTTATCCTCATCAAAGGACCCTTCGACAATATACCATTCTCGCCTCTCCAGCAAGATGAGGCGACTTACCGCCCCATATACTCAGGGGAGACGAGGCCTCAGGAAATAGGTGACTCGCTGCCTATGGTGCCTCACAGGGAAGGTTTGGCTTGCACTCACAAATACCCCCCACCCCCGTATGTGAGAATTGCATCCATGAACCCCCTCGCTCTCACTACCACAGCCGATGATGCATGCTGAGCTCCTCCCAGCTCATCTTCGGGAAAAAAGCGGCCAGCGCCTGCGAGCCAGACTACTCTGCCGGTCTCGGCAAAAAAGAAGAAGACCCCTGTAGCACCCAAGAGGAAAGGAGCCCTGATAGACCTATCAGAGATAGAGTTTCCACCCTCCTTGTTTGCGAGATAGGAGGCTGCCATGAGGAGCGGTGGGGATAGCGAGGTTCCGAGCGGGCCTCTATAGATGAGCCACCAGAATTTCAGCCTCGGCGCAAAATTCATAGATGAGGCTGGCGGGCCGCTTCTGGAATGGGACCCAGATAAATACCGGGTCTCAGTTTCTTCCCTCCACCCCTCCTGTGTGGAGGAGGAAAAGATTGGAGGCCAGGCATTCGCCCTTGGCTTTGGGTTGTATGGCCGCGAGGACACCGCGAGCTTCGACGTCTTGAAGTCTTGGGCATTCATTTATGAAGGCATGTGAGCCCAGTTCTGCACCATGGAACTTGCCCACATTGTGGGCCGGTGGTACCTTCAAGTGGAAGGAGATGTCAAGGAGCTCATGCGCGAGCTCAAGGAAGCCTCAACAGAGGTCGTCAATGAGGGTCTCCTCACCAGCCTCCAAGGCGGGATGGTAAGCGACCTACCTAAATTTCCCATCTTGCCCGTTGCCCTTTGCCCTATATAACTTGCGTAATGTCGAGCTAGAGGGCGAGAACGCGACCCTAAAAGCTCAGATTTGTGAGCTGACCTAGGCCGTGCTTCCCCCACCTCCCCCTCGATCTGGGGCTCGCACAAGGATGCAAGAAGAAGACGAGGCGATGCACAAGGCCTCGGTTGGCACTGCGAACCACATCTTTGAAACCCTCAAGGATGCGGGACTACTCTCTGAAGATGCGATGGATCTGACCGTCCAAGATGTAGCTTCTGATCTATTCATGTCGATCTCGGTGCCTGGAGGTTGCGAGACCGAGGAGGAGCTATCTAAAGAATCCCCTTAGTTTCTCTTTTTCTTTTTGCTTCTCTTGTGTACCCATATTTTGGCTGGCAATATCGCCGCAATCTGTATTGAATATTTTAATGAAATGAAAATGAATTCTTTTGTCATCCTTAATTAGTCTTACTCGCACTCACACTTTTTTCTTTCCTTCTATCATGGACTTAGCCACCGTTTTCCTGCTTCATTTTTCTTCTTTGTTTTTGTCTCGCCATGACCCATTTGCGCACACCCAGTGTGGCGACATGCAGACCGCTTTGCACATCTGGCTCACTCACCTTTGATCTCTGCGAGTAGGGCTAGCTTTACACCACCCCGCTTGCAACAACCCTTGAGCCCGACTTAGTATTATATGTCGACTTCACCCCCGACGAGCACCTGACTCGCACCTCTAGACATTACTTAGATATTCCCCAAGTATATGCGATCCAGCACCTGACCTATGAAACTTTATAGCCCGCCTATGCGGCCAACTCGTTGTACCCATGGGGCCTGGTAGCTTTTTTACCTGGCCTGCAAAACTTTTTTGCTTTGCGTGAGCGAGCACCGAGGGCTCGCTCATCTAGATGTCTCCTTGTAAGTTCATAAGGGTCAAGCAAATTAGTACAAACCATCTCCTTACTAGACTCTCCAGAGATCAACTTGAACCCCCCGTCTAGTGAGAGCCTGGGAGCAGAATCGATCTGGGGCAATCTAGCACCAACCACTTTCCACCTTTGCCAGCCTCTCCAGAGATCAACCTGAACCCCCCCCCCCCCCCCCCCCCCCCGTCTAGTGAGAGCCTGGGAGCAGAATCGATCTAGGGGCAATCCAGCACCAACCACTTGCTACCTTGCTAGCCTCTCTAGAGATCAACCTGAACCCCTCATCTAGTGAGAGCCCTGTAGTTGAATCGATTTGGGGCAAGCCAGCACCAACCACTTGCTACCTTGCCAGCCTCTCCAGAGATCAACCTGAACACCATGTCTAGTGAGAGACCGGGAGCAGAATTGATCTAGAGCAATCCAGCACCAACCACTTGCTACCTTGCCAGCCTCTCCAGAGATCAACCTGAACCCCCCATCTAGTGAGAGCCCAGGAGTAGAATTGATCTGTGGAAATCCAGCACCAACCACTGGCTATCTTGGCAGCCTCTCCAGAGATTAACCTGACCCCCCCGTCGAGTGGGAGTCCAGGAGCAGAATCGATCTGGTGCAATCCAGCACCAACCACTTGCTACATTGCTAGCTTCTCCAGAGATCAACCTGAACCCCCCGTTTAGGGAGAGCCCGGGAGCGGAATCGATCTAGGGCAATCCAGCACCAACCATAACCTTTGATGTTGCATATAACTTGGATTAGAACAGAAAAATATGAGTATGTATTGAATCAACATACGAAAGGATAGGGATAAAAACGTTTGAGTTCATCCCCGCTTCAAGCTCGGTTGAGGGGTAACCCTTCCACATCCCAGAGGTGATACCCCCCCCCCCCCCCCCCCCCCGACATGAGCACTATATTTACAATATATGGTCCCTCCCAATTAGGATAAAGCTTTCCAGCTACGACTCCTCTCCCAACCGTGTCAACCTTTTTCAAGACCAAGTCCCCTTTCTCAAATTGCTTAACCCGTATATGCCTGTTGAAATACCGAGCCATCCGTCGCTTAATCTCTTCCTGTCGGATGGTTGCTAGGTCCTGAAGCTCTTCTACCAAGTCCAATGATAGCCTTTGTTCCTCCTCATTTTCCACTCGCCACTCCTCGTCTACTCCCACGATAATCACCATAGGTGACCTGACCTCGAACTTGATTGGGATGATGGCATCATACCCATGAGAGAGTTTGAAAGGAGTCTCCCCTATGGTTTTGTTCAGTGTGGTCTTCATGACCCAGAGGACCGAGGGTAGATGTTCTGCCTAGTTACCTCTGAGGTTCTCAACCTTCTTTTTTAGCCAGTTCACTATTATCTTGTTTGCTGCCTCCACTTGCCCGTTGCTCTTGGGGTGGTGGACCGACGCGAAGAAAAGGTCTATACCAAGCTAGCTGCAGAAACTGACAAACTCATCGCTGGCAAATTGTGGTCCATTATCCGTGACTATAGCCAGTGGAAGCCCAAGCCTGCAAATTATTTCCCCCCATATGAAATTCCTTACCACTTGGGACGTTACCTTGGCTAGTGCCTTCACCTCTAGACACTTGGAGAAGTAATCGATCATTACTAACAGGAACTTTCATTGACCACTTGCTTGGGGTAAAGGACCCACCAGGTCCAACCACCATATTGCAAAGGGCCAGATGGTGGTGATGGTCCAGAGCCTCTAGGCTGGCAAGAGTTGGAGAGGGGCAAACAACTCGCACACTAAGCACTTCCTTGTGAACTCCACCGCGTCTTTACTAAGGGTAGGCCAGAAGTAGCCCTGCCTCAACACCCTTTCCTCCAAGGTCCTGCACCCGGAATGTCTGCCACACTTACCCAAGTGGATCTCCTCCAAGACCCTCGGGAGCTGCTCTTCTGCCACGCAATGGCCTAAGAGCCCCAAGAGCATCTTTCGGTATAATCTCCATGCATGCATAGAATAGTATGCGACTTATACCTGAACCGGCGTTTGTCCACATCTTCCTCCGGGAACATTCCCGATGTTAGGAAGGTGATGAATGGGTACATCCATGACGTCTGCTGGCCCATCTCCATCAGCTCCACCTCCTCGATAGACGGTCAGAAGAGGTCTAAAACCATGCCCCCTGCCTTGGGACCGAACTTGGCTAGGAGGTCCGCCACGATACTCTCCTCCCTTGGCATATGCTGAATCGAGAAGGTGCAGAACTGCCCGACGAGCTCCTTGACCTTTTCTAAATATCGCTAGAGAGTTAACTCCTTGGCCTTGAACTCCTACTTATCCTAGCAAGCCACCACCATGGAGTCCGTAGAGACCTCCACGTCTTGCACACCCAACTCCTAGACGGAGGTCTGCTATCACTTCTTTGTACTCGGCCTGGTTATTTGTAAGAGGTAAGTGGATGTTGATTGCCTGCTCGATCCTTGTCCCCAGGGGACTTAACAAAACAACACCTCCTCCGAAAGAATGCTTCACTGACGCACCGTCGACGAACATCCTTGATGCGATAATTTCGGCAAGTGCACCGGTCGCGCAAGTAATAATAATGGGGAAAATCCCCGAGTGTCGGTCTCTTGAGGAACACAGTGAGGTGGAGTTAGGTTTCGAGGAAGGACTTGAGATTGAAGTCCTTAACGTGGATGGAATGCGGAGGAGTTGGGTTGGCTTTTGGAAAAAAAAACAAAATAAAAGCTAACAACTACTCCTATGCAATGCCGCTATGCAAAGCTTCGCTTGGCGGGATGGAGACTAGGCAGGCCTTGAGCGCGCTGCGTCGAAAGGGCGGCTGGACGAGTAGGCAAACGGATCGAACTATGCAGGCCTTGAGCGCGCTGCTTCGTTAGGCGGGATGGAATACGGTCCGCGATGCCACGCTTCGGTAGGCGGATGGGCGAGTGGGCTAGCGGAATGAGGGTCGCAAGCACCTCTTCGATAAGCACGCCACTAGCAATTGCTAGTGCGGCACCGGACACGGTGGTGGGATGGAAAATGGAATGGAGCGCACCTCAATGACACAAATGAACAAAATAATTTCATAAACATGAAATAAGCAACATTAGGCATGATTCATAGTGTTCATCATCAAGGTAAAGAGAATACATCACACATAACCACAAAATTAGAGGAAAAAGGCAAGAGATACGACCGAATCTGGAGTCTCGTAGTAGATTTACGGTAGGAAGCACCGGGTTGTCAATCCGCGTCCTAGCTCGGTCCCAACTGCGTCCGGGGTAGAAGAGGGCTGTCACACCTCCCAATGGACCCGTCTTCTCCAGCGATTTACAATCCGGCCACGTCTATTGCGGAGAACCTCTTCCTTGGCGGTCAAAGTGAGTGTAGGAACCCTTCCTTTAAGCCTTTGGATGATGGAGGAGGCCTAGGGGGTGAAAATCCCCTGAAAACGGCGAAAACGGCGGACTGAACGGAGCAGAGTTGCGTAATCCCGACCTAATTCGCGAACAGGTCAATAAATAGGCGCTGGATTAAACACTGCGCACGATCATTGGCGCACGACCAGTGGTCGTGCGCACTGGAATCCTGCGATCGTGCGCACTGCCTGGACAGAACCTGCAAGAGATGAAATTATAAAATAAAATGCTCGCACGACCAGTGGCGCACGATCGTTGATCGTGCGCACTAGCGTCGGTGGTCGTGCGCAATAGGTGAGACAGAACTCATAAAATTACTATTAAGTGCGCACGGACAGTGGCACACGACCGGTGGTCGTGCGCACTGGAGTTGATGGTCGTGCGCACTGCACCAGACAGAACTCGTAAAAAGGGGTTAAGTGCGCACGATCAGTGGCGCACGACCGGTGGTCGTGCGCACTAGAACAAGTGATCGTGCGCAGTGTTCCTGTGCAGAATTGCACCGGAAACACTTGCACGCCTCCTATTTCAGCACAAACACAGATCTAGCCACCGAAAGTGGCACTTAACAACATATGAGTACTATGAAAGGAAATAAACACGAAAACACACCAAAGTGGGCCAAAATGTGCACCTAGCATGGGTTAACAGATAGAGAACAAATATGAGTGATTATGGAACTAAAATGTAGTGCATTTACTCAAATACCGGCCCAGATGAGTCCATAAATGTGTATATAAATGGGACTCATCACACCCCCAGACTTACCTGTTTGCGCGTCCCGAGCAAACCATCTCTTACGCGGACAAGAAAAACATAAGTTGGAATAGAAATTATCAAGCGGAGTACCATGCGAAGTCGCATGCTCATGTGCGTAGAAATACAGTAGATAAAATTTCTAATTATACATATTAGTTTAAAATTTTCTAGGAGCGTATTTATATATTACGTTTACTCAAAAAGTGAATCACGGTGAATCATAAGGTTGTACATAGAAAGAAAGTAGACTGAACGCTAAGGCGAGCATTGCCAAAGATCGGGGCTCGAGACAACTCCATTGAAATCCATCAATGTCGGTGGCCATAAGCTTGCCCGTTCGCACTCTCTCCACGGCACTGGTTTGACTCAAATGCGTGAATCAATAGGACTTTAGGTTTTAAATGGGGCTTGGGTTTAGGTGAGGTATACAATGATAAAGACGATGGCTCAAATACTAAACCCAAATGAGCTAGTGCAGAAATTCTCCTCATTCACCACACAAATACGCGGGTACACCACACCCCCAGACTTGGATTTGACTACATGGGTGTGTGCACCGCCTACTCCCAAACATAAATCTCTACATAAAGATTTTCAATTAAACACTCTTTCTCTTTCATTTCTTTTTAACTTCTTTTCTTTTTCTCATTTTTTTTTCTTTTCTTTTCTTATCATTTTCAGCAAATAAACAATAAGACACATCCACATCTTCACAAACATATCACCACATCAACAACCCAACACATGAAAATAATAAACAGCTAAAGCTCAGATTTGGGTGTGCGACTAGGATTGGCTTTTGGGCTTTGGTGAAATAAAAAGTGGGGTTGAATCAAAGAAAGGGTAGGCACAACTGGGCTAACGAGGATAAAGTGATAGGAGTGGGCACAAAGGCTCAATCGGGCCAAAATGATGGCCTATATCACATTCACGCAATTGACTAACCGTATACCCATGCTTCAAGAATCGCTTGGGGCAAGTTCTAGCCACCGAGAAAGATAATCCATCCTCCCGACTCGGGCAATACGAGACTAACGAACGTCTACACACATTCCTATGCTACCGTTTGATTCACACCGGATTCACCAAATTTTGAGTAAAGTAAACAATATTTACGCTAATAGAAAAATATAAGCTAAAAGCATAAAAAGAAATTGAATCTACACGAATTTCTAAACGAGACATGAGCACTCGACTAGGAGCACTACAGGAGTCAACATTTTACTCTGCCTCATAATCCTAAGCCAGCACAATGATTTTCCAAATCACACAAAAAGACAAATTCAACTCACGACGTGCCAACGGCTAAGCGCGCGCTAAAGTGGGTGCTGTGGTGTGCAATAAAAATAAACAAAATATTTTAAATGAAATCTTCTAGTATGCAGTGCAATAGTGCACGTGAGCGGGTAAACAAAACTACTCTCCCCCAGACTTAAGCTAAACAATCTGCATAACATATGACAAGAAAATCAAAATAGGGCTAAGGGAAGAGAGTACCCAATGCTCAGCAAGTGAGCATGCCAGAAGATTGGCGTTTAAACCTAGACTAAGATGCAGCATCCGCCATCCAGAAGAAGATACCTGCAGGGGTCAGCTCCGCAAAAACAAAAGAAACAGAAAAAGATAAACTACAATAAACTACAGCTAACTAAACAGGATGGATTAAAATAAAATGCATGAAAAGTAAGATAACTACTGGGGTTATTGTCATCCCAGCACGACTTATTTAAAAACATGAAGGTTCTAACTAATGGGCCTATGGAAGGAGAAGTGGACAGGTAACTGGCCTAATATCCGTGTCGGTAGCGGGTACCGATACGGTGATAGAACAACCACCCCTCTACCTAAATATAGATACCTGCTCCTCACAGGTAGAGGGTAGAGAATGTAAGAAAAGGAGGAGGCCTGGTCCTCACTCATCTCACAAAACACATCCTTGCCTAGCAAGGTGTCGTCAACAGGGAGGCAGCAGGGGGAAAAGGCAATGAGTGGAGCTTCCTCTACGGAGGGGGAATAAACCTCCTCACATGAGAGGATGCTCTCATCATTGACTTGAGCAAAAAGCTCCAAGTCCTCCTGGGATACCTGTGAAGACTCAACCTGCACAGGCTCGGATGAAGAAGGGGGATCAAGAAATAAACAAGGCGAAGAACATAAATAATCAGAAATCGAGGGAGTGGTCCCAGTCTCACTCCCATCAGGTTGGGGAAGTAAAATAATGTTAGCATTGTCATCAATGCTACAAGAGTCGGCGGGATCAACGGTGGCCAGGCTTAGGATTTGGACTTCCTCCACCGGTGCTGAGGAAAACTCCTCTTCACCTAGAAGGTTGTCCTCCTCCATAGGAATAGGCACAACACTAAGATCAACAACCTCCTCATGCGACACATCATCAACAATGTCGTCAGAAACAAATGTAGTATGCACAACAGGGGAAAGAATCGAATCCACTAGAAGTGGTGGAGGCACATGGAGAATCTGCTCAGCGGTGTCGGTGCATAGATCAGCCGCACATCCGGTGGCCGTATCCATGCCATACCCTTCAAAATGTGAAGGTGACAAAGACACATAGCCGGATGTTGAAGGTGTGCCGCCAGAGTTAGGAGTTGGGACGATCCGGATATCCGGCTCGTCATCCTCGTCCAATTGGCGAAGATACTCGGCACAGTCCTTCAAGACATGATCAGTGCTCCGACAAAACCGGCACTGCCTAGCAGGCTTCTTTGGCACATCGAGTGCTGAAGCCGAAAAGAAGTACGACGGTAAAGGCTCAGCAGAGTAGCCATAAGACTTACGCGCACCATATGGAGTACCAGACGAAGTCGGTGCTCCATATGCGGGGCTATAAGAATTATGCCTACTATTCTCCGTAGGGCATTCATCACTAGAGTGGGAGGTATCTCTACACCAACGGCAACGGATATTGAGATGTGCCCACATAGTGCGAAGATAAAACGATTCTCAAAACTAAGAACACTATTGTGCGAAATACTATACCTAACAAAATTTTACTAAAGCAACCTACTATAAAACAAGAAAATGGACTAAAAAGAACAGAAATAAAAATAAAAGAAAATGCAATTTACAAAAGGAAGGGCTTTTCTCTCAGATTCTCCCTCTCCAGAAAACTCACACGACTGTGTTCCCCGGCAACGGCGCCAAAAACTTGATGCGATAATTTCGGCAAGTGCACCGGTCGCGCAAGTAATAATAATGGGGAAAATCCCCGAGTGTCGGTCTCTTGAGGAACACAGTAAGGTGGAGTTAGGTTTCGAGGAAGGACTTGAGATTGAAGTCCTTAACGTGGATGGAATGCGGAGGAGTTGGGTTGGCTTTTGGAAAAAAAAAACAAAATAAAAGCTAACAACTACTCCTATGCAATGCCGCTATGCAAAGCTTCGCTTGGCGGGATGGAGACTAGGCAGGCCTTGAGCGCGCTGCGTCGAAAGGGCGGCTGGACGAGTAGGCAAACAGATCGAACTATGCAGGCCTTGAGCGCGCTGCTTCGTTAGGCGGGATGGAATACGGGCCGCGATGCCACGCTTCGGTAGGCGGATGGGCGAGTGGGCTAGCGGAATGAGGGTCGCAAGCACCTCTTCGATAAGCACGCCACTAGCAATTGCTAGTGCGGCACCGGACACGGTGGTGGGATGGAAAATGGAATGGAGCGCACCTCAATGACACAAATGAACAAAATAATTTCATAAACATGAAATAAGCAACATTAGGCATGATTCATAGTGTTCATCATCAAGATAAAGAGAATACATCACACATAACCACAAAAATAGAGGAAAAAGGCAAGAGATACGACCGAATCTGGAGTCTCGTAGTAGATTTACGGTAGGAAGCACCGGGTTGTCAATCCGCGTCCTAGCTCGGTCCCAACTGCGTCCGGGGTAGAAGAGGGCTGTCACACCTCCCAATGGACCCGTCTTCTCCAGCGATTTACAATCCGGCCACGTCTATTGCGGAGAACCTCTTCCTTGGCGGTCAAAGTGAGTGTAGGAACCCTTCCTTTAAGCCTTTGGATGATGGAGGAGGCCTAGGGGGTGAAAATCCCCTGAAAACGGCGAAAACGGCGGACTGAACGGAGCAGAGTTGCGTAATCCCGACCTAATTCGCGAACAGGTCAATAAATAGGCGCTGGATTAAACACTGCGCACGATCATTGGCGCACGACCAGTGGTCGTGCGCACTGGAATCCTGCGATCGTGCGCACTGCCTGGACAGAACCTGCAAGAGATGAAATTATAAAATAAAATGCTCGCACGACCAGTGGCGCACGATCGTTGATCGTGCGCACTAGCGTCGGTGGTCGTGCGCAATAGGTGAGACAGAACTCATAAAATTACTATTAAGTGCGCACGGACAGTGGCACACGACCGGTGGTCGTGCGCACTGGAGTTGATGGTCGTGCGCACTGCACCAGACAGAACTCGTAAAAAGGGGTTAAGTGCGCACGATCAGTGGCGCACGACCGGTGGTCGTGCGCACTAGAACAAGTGATCGTGCGCAGTGTTCCTGTGCAGAATTGCACCGGAAACACTTGCACGCCTCCTATTTCAGCACAAACACAGATCTAGCCACCGAAAGTGGCACTTAACAACATATGAGTACTATGAAAGGAAATAAACACGAAAACACACCAAAGTGGGCCAAAATGTGCACCTAGCATGGGTTAACAGATAGAGAACAAATATGAGTGATTATGGAACTAAAATGTAGTGCATTTACTCAAATACCGGCCCAGATGAGTCCATAAATGTGTATATAAATGGGACTCATCAATCCTCCAGGACACTGGGTAGGGTCTCTCGGGCTCTCCCACTTTGGCCACATAGTCTTCCAAAAAATCTGCCACCGCCTATGCCTTTATGGATACCCTTGGCACATACGAGATGTCGAACTCACTCAACTCAACTGACCACTTAGCCAACCTTCCTGAGTGATCCACCCCTTCCATGATGTTGCAAAGGGGGTGATCAGTCACCACCTTGATCGAGTGTGCCTGAAAGTAGGGTCGGAGCTTCCGAGCTGATACCACCAGGGCAAAAGCTAACTTTTCTAAAATAGGATATCTGAGCTCGACCTTCCTTAACACTCGACTAAAGTAGTATATTGGGAGTTGATTTTTTCCTTCCTCTCAGACCAACATCGAGCATACCGCCTCGGGTCCTACCCCCAGGTACAGGGATAGGTCTTCTCCTTGGCTTGGCCCCTATAGCAATGGGGCTTGGGTTAACTGCACCTTTAGTGCCTGAAAGGCCTTCTCATGCTCATGGGTCCATTCAAACTTCTGCTTCCCTCACAACACCTTGAAGAAGGATGAGCACTTCTCCCCTGCCCTGGAGAGAAACCTTCTTAGCCCGTACAGCTTCCCCATGAGACAATGTGCGTCCTTTGCTCTCCTCAGATACCCTAACTCCAGAATTGCCCTTACCTTATCTCGGTTAGGCTCGACCCAAAGTGGGGTAAGCAGGTGACCTAGGAACTTCCCGCGGCTCGCCCCAAAGACGCACTTCTGGGGTTTGAGCTTCATCTTGAATTTCCTTAAAATCTAAAAGGTCTCCTCGAGGCCTCGGTGGTGGGACTCGAGGTCCCGACTTTTGATCATGAGGTCATCCACATAGACCTCGAGGCTCCTCCCCTTCTGCTCCCGGAAGACCTTGTCCATCATCCGATGATACATTGTGCCCAAATTCTTTAGCCCAAACAGCATCATTTTGTAGCAGTAGCACCCATCCCCCGTGATGAAGGAGACATCTTTGATATCAGGAGGGTGCATGCGGATCTGATGGTAACCTGAAAAAGCATTTAAGAAACTCATTAGAGAAAAACCGACAGCTGAGTCAACCAGTACATCGATTTGAGGCAGGGGGTAACAATCCTTAGGGCATGATTTATTTAAAATGGAGATATTGACACACATCCTCCACCTTCCATCTCCTTTTTTTTACCATCACTACATTGGAGACCCAGCCTGGATACTGGATCTCCGATACAAAACCAGCCTTGAGGAGCTTGTTCACCTCCTCCCGGATGGGTTCTTCGAGCCTATTCATGATGGACCTCTTCTTTTGCTGAATGGGGCAAGTGCTAGGATCGAGGTTGAGGCGATGGCATGCCACATCTGCATCGATCCTGGGCATCTCTGCTGTGCTCCAAGCGAAGACATCGACATTCTCCTAGACACAAGTTAGGATCTTCTTCTGGTCCACAGGGCTGATCTCCTCGCTCATCTTTACCTTCTCTATCGCCCCCCACCCCACCCCCACCCCCTCTGGAGACGACCTCCAACTCCACCACTTTCTCCATGGCCTCTAACCTGGTATGATCCTCATGACTTCCTTCCTTCTCTCCCCCATCGGCTAGCCCCCCGGTCTCCTCTTCCTCCATCTCTTCCTACTGAACTGCCAGCAACTCCCCTGCCCCTCCCTTGTAGGTTTGATCTTCCCCTCCTCCTTCTCTAACTTCTTCCAGCACTGTCGGCTCCCACATCTTCCTATCACATTCCATAGCTTCAGCCATCTAGGAGATGGTGTTCACTGCAGTCACATAGCACTGCATTGCCACCTTAGGGTCTCCCCTAACCTGGACCTAAACCCCGCCCACGCTGAACTTGAGATACTGTTGGAAGGTGGAGGGGACACATTGGAATGCACTGATAAGGGGCCGTCAGAAGATGGCACTATAGTTGCTAAGGGCATCCACTATGACGAAGCGATAGTTCCGGGACTGCCCTCCCAAAACCACATGAAGCCCCACTCCTCCTTCTACCTCCTTTCTCTCCCCCGAGAATCTGAACAATGGGCCATCCGAGGCCAACACCCTTCTGGCCTCCACCTTCATCTCGTCAAACACCTTCTTGAAGATGACATTGACGGATCTCCCATTATCCATGAGGATTAGGGAGATGGTGAAGTTCTCAATGGCTGTCTAGATTACCAGCGCATCGCAGAATGGGCCCGCATGGCCCGGCATGTCCTTTTGAGAAAATGTGAGCTTCTCTGCTGAGTGTGGGGCTTGGGAGGTTGAAGCCACGCTCCGACAGTACATGGTATGGAGGCTCACCTTCCTGGTCGCCTCAATCCCCATACTCCCATGGATCACTCTGATTCCTCCTTAGGTCCCCACATCAACCCAGTCCTCACACCACTCTTCTTCCTCCTCTTGGGGTAGAACTTCCTCGATTCTCACGTGTCGCTGCTGCTGCTGCTCCGGGCCTCTCGCCCCTCTCATCTCCAGGAACTCCGGGCAGGTGGTTGTTGCAAGCCCTTAACCCTAGTGGAAGTCATAATATGGCAACGCCACCACCCTTCTCTTAGCCTATCCATGCATGTTCCTTCTTCTAGCCCCGACCCCTCAAGCTCCTCCTCCTGCTCCTCTTCCTTTACCACCTGTCCTTCCTCACCCAATCTCCATCACCTGATTAGGCGGGGGAGGGGGCGACCATGGCCCCTGCCTCCATCCCATCTAGTGAGGTCTTCCTTATCCTCCCTGGAAGTTGCCCCCTCCTTGGGGAAAGCCCCTTCCTGTGCCCTGCATCCCCCTTCTTGCTGCCTCCACCATAATTCTGGGGCTCTTGCCTCTTCTCTTCTTCTTGCCTCCGGCTGCCTATCCTCGGGCTCACTTAGCCTCGCCATCCTTTTTGTTAACTCGGGGTTAGACGCCTCCCCCTCTATCTCTTCCGCAACCTGCCCCCATCAACTCCTCGAAGGATAGGGGTGCCCTCCGCTTGAGGTTCATCTCGAAAAACCCCTCCCGCAGTCCGACTGTAAAGAGAGATGGAGGGTGAACCCGGGCACCTGCTGGATGAGGAGAACCTCTTCATAAAAGCGATCTACATAGTGGGACAACGACTCACTTGGCTTCTTCTTGATGTTGAAGAGTGCCTCATGGTCCTTCTTCCTCTTCTTCAAAGTTAAGAAGCACAACAGGAAGCTGCGACGCAGATCCTCAAAAGCATAAATTTACCCTGACGGGAGCTGTTGGAACTAGTCTCGGACCTTCTCCTTTAGAGTGATGTCAAATAGCTGACACTTAAAAGCATCTGACATGTTCCTGGTGGACACCATGTCCTCAAATCATTGCAAGTGTTGGACGGGATCACCCTTGCCGGTGTAGTACAGCATGCCCGGCTCCCTGAACCCTTCTGGGAGAGGTGCTGAGAGCACCTGCTCGCAAATGGGGCTTCCCCGCTCGCTCCCTCACCTTCTTGACTCGCCCTACCATCTACCTAACTGGCTCTGCTTTCGCTGAGATGGAACCTACTGGGCTCGCACTTGCTGGGTTGGGAAAAAGGTCCCGCCCAAGGAGATCTTGCATGGGCCCCTCGACAGCCACCTCCTTGCCGGCTCTCCCCCCACCAACACCCATGGCATCCTCTCCTATCCTTGGTGGCTGGGCGACCTGGGGCAGCAGGTTCATGAACTCACCTCACGGTGGAGCAAGGGCGAGACCGATTGCTTCAAGTATCTCCCTTCGCATTCAGCCAACATCACCACCATCACCAGAGTGCCAGATGCTGACTGCCCTCCCTGGTTGGCATCTCGCTCCTCCTCGCCTACCATGCTACTTCCTTGGAAACTTCTTGAACCAGCTGCGCTACACACTCACCGCACCAAAAATGTTGAAACCAATACTTTGTCTCTTATGGAGTTCGGGCCCCAAAAGGAGGGGGAAGATGACACTTACTGATCCCTTAGAAGGAACAAACTGAAGCCTTAGAGCTGGACACAAACCCTTAGTCACAGTGAGAAGGTCCCACCACACACCCAAAAGATCTTTTGAGCGCTTCCCCTCCCAAGCCAAAGCTGAGACTGAACACCTTGGATAGCCTGAGAGCTAAACCAAGATAACCGAGGGAGAAGGAAGCTCAGAGAATTGAGGTTGGAATCCCCTCCAAAGGTGCCCTTCAAGGTCTATATATAGTTTTTTTACTTATGTTCTACCAATAACTAAATTCCGCCTTCTGATTTTACTATACGCACCCCCAAAATGGCCTTCCAACAGCCAAACTCCGCTTTCTGATTTTACTATATGCACCCCAAAATGGCCTGCCAACATCCAACCTTTTCTATCCTAGGTAGCTATTTACAGACCCCCAAGGACTTCCAGGTAAAATCACCCCTGGACCCTTACTGGGCGAGCGGCCCGCAAAGGTCCTGCTCGCCAGGCTTCCCGCGAGCGGCCTGCTAGAGCCTGGCTCGACTGCTTTTATGCGAGCTAGGTATGCTAGCCCCTGAATCGGTCAGGCTCGGCAAGCTCAATCTGGGCCCGCCGCCATGCACTCTTCTCACAGATTAGACGGTGAGTCATCGCTTGCTTCCTTGACTCACCTAGTTGGTACCAAGGTCTCAACATACCTTGGAGAACACAGGGGTTGTATAATGTGGGTCATGGCTAGACTGGCCTATGGTAAAATTTAAGGTCATATTACTGAGTGGATCAATGGGGGCAGTTAAATATATTTTTGGTTAGCCCTATGGACAGCTTGCACCAAAAAGAGTGTCGAGGGAGATCCAGTGATCCAAATTGAGTGAACAAATTTTAAAATAAAATAGACACCAAGGTCAACATATTGCATGTTGACCACTTTTACAGTAGAGGCCACTAAGTATTTTTATTTAAAAACATCCATTGCATAATATGTGATAGATTGCATTACAACATGTCTGAATTCATTTTGGCTTGCGATTAGTAGATCACGCAAGATCTGATGGCCCAGGTTCATCATCCCCATTGGTTTGACGGTCCCCAACAACACATCCTGGGTGAATTTTGGACTTGATTTGCCGACCACCTATGCTTCCTCCCGACCCGCTATTGCCACCACCACCTTCGACGAGGTGGTAGCCGACGATTTGTGGTGGTTTGTCGGCCAGAGGTGGCTGGAAGGAGGATTTCTAGCTGGGATAAAGATATCGAAAACGAGCCCTTTCGGGAGCTTGATTGATGCCTAATTTGGCACGAATTAAGTCCCAAATAGATTGTGATCTATGCACTATGGGAGGAGGAGGGGATCAGACCTGTGAGGTGGATATTTACCTTGTCGATCTCCAATTCACCATGGATGCTTTATAAGCTTTGTGGGCCATAGAAATCTCCTGTTAGGGAGCATGAAATCCTCTAGAAAGATAGGGGTTTCACTTTTCTCAAACCTCTTAAGGTGATAAAGGGCTCAATTGAGGGAGATGGGGGTTACAAAGTTGAATGTCATTAATGGTAAATTTCAGTCATGTGAAACTCCCATGAAATTCACCTTCCCTTGGCATGAAATCATCAGAAAAATCCTCATAAATGATAGATGGAATGAATCCTCATCAATTGGGAGAGAATGGAGGGTCAATTTGCCTTGAATGCCATGAATTCACCTTGAATGACCACTTTCTCTCTCTTCATATTAGGGAAAACTCCCAATTTCTCTCTCCTAGTCACCCCCTCCAGAAATTGGATGAGATTTCATGTAATTTCAATGTTGACTAATCATTTGGGCCATCGAAATTTGGCTTAGCCCAAAGGGATTGAGCTTTGGGCTTGATTAACCTAATTTGGGCAATATTGACCAAATGTTGACTTTGGTCAAATTGGTGAAATTGATTGGGCCCATTAGGTCAATGTTGAACCATTGGCCTCCCTTAGTGGGTAGGGGAACTTTGGGAAAATCAATTGGGCCAATTGAACCCTAATTGACCCTAAATATGGTAGTTTGACTCAATTAGGGCTAGGGTTGACTTTAGTCAAATTGACCAATTGGGTTGAACCATTTAGGTCTTTTGTGACCGAAGGGACTCCCTAAGTGTTATGGGTGTCATGGTAGGGTTAGGTGATGAACTCGATACCTATAACTCCAAACCTAGGTTAGTAACTAGAATTTACTATTTGCAGACCAAGGTGAGTTTATCTATTACCTAGGTTGAAAGTGCAGAGTTAACCTCACTAGAATTCTCTAGGGGGGGGGGGGTGAATAGAGATTTAAAATATTTTTATATAAAGTTAATAATTAAATATATATATATATATGTGTGTGTGTGTGTGTGTGTGTGTGTTTGTGTGTGTAGTGATCACAGATTAGAGCTTCCCACACACCAACAAGAATTAAACAAGTAAAGAAAGTAAATGCAAGAATAAAAATCACAGCACAATACAAGAAAATATAGTGGTTCCCCAAACTTTGGGTACTCCACTCTTCTACCCCTTTGGTAGGAATTCACTAACTTGCACTGAGTCTTTTGATAAGGAGACTCTTAGAACCACCCTGAGTCTTTTGATAAGGAGACTCTTAGAACCAACTGAGTCTTTTCAAAAGGAGACTCTTAGAACCAGTACAACTGAATTTTTTGAAGAGAGATTCTAAAAACTCTTTTACACAATCAAAATGAAAAGAAGAAGAAGAAGTATAAAGAATTTAAAGACTAGAAGGAATCTTCTTCCTAGCAAGAAGATTGGAAGTACAATAAGTGAATGAAATCTCTCTTCTATAGAGAGAAGGAGATTTGTAGCTTTTCTCTCTTTCAGTGAGAGCTATCAGAGTTTGCAGCAGTGTGACTTCAGAAGCATGAGAAGAAGAAAGCTTGATGTATGCTGCTGCACTTTTTCTCAATTCTCTTTCTTTTCACTTGGGAGCTCTTCCTCCTTTTCAAATGTAAAATGGTGGATCACTTATGTAATTTTCTCTGCCGGCCTCCTTGTTATTTTATAGCTCTGTCCATTCAAATAATACTATAGGAGGATAATCAATTAGCAGTCAGAGTAATAGAGAGATAGAAATATTTCCATAATAATTATATCAATAGATGGAAAGAATTTATTCTGATTTCAAATAATGTCCATAACAGATTTAATCAAATTAGCCAAGAATCAATTTGAGGAAAAGAATGATTCAGAACGGCTATAAAGAATAAATTGATTCCATATAAATCAGATCTATAAAAGAGGGAAATAGATCTGGCGATTTTGAATTCTGACATAGAAATCGACGTGCGTCGATTACTATTCGACGTAAGCGTCGAATTCATCATGGATAGACGTCGAGAGAAGAATAAGGAAGATGCGTAGACTAAGGTGCGTCGACTTCTTTATGTGCGTCGACTAGAAGTCAGAGTAGCGTCGACAACTATTACGTCGAATTCTTCTTAGAGTTCTTTTGACTCATTCTAAATGAAACATCGACTACATCTCGACGTTGTGACGAATATTATTCGACGCATATTTACTTAACCTGGATTTTCATTTCTAGGGGTTAAGAGAAATCATTTCCCCACAATCTCCCCCTATTTGTCTTAACCCTATTAGAGAGAAATTGTATCAGCATATAATTAACACAGCACAACATTTGTCCCGATAAGGAATATATTAAGTAATCAGAAGAAATCATATAATAAGTAATTGTCTTTCACAAGATTAAACTAGAAACTTCTTGTTATACATGAAATTGACAAAAGCAGAATAAAGTTTCCTGGATAAATTTTCAATTGCATCAAACATATATCCCCTGGCTTTATCAGGATGCTTCTGGACATTTGTGATAATTGTGTGTAGTTTGTTCAGGACTTTGTCAGCATCAGGGAGAGTGTCATTTATAGAGTAGCCCTTGCTGATGATAATTGCTACCTTTTCATCAATCATCTCAATTGTAATATTTTGAGGTTGCTTTTGAGTATGCTTGAGCTCAGGTGGTCCCTTGTTATCAACCTTGGGCCTGTATTTTGTTTTCTTCTCTGATTCCTGTTTTCCAGGAATCTCAGACATTTTTCCTTTCCCTTTCCAGGGTGAGTCATGCCATTTGTCTAACTTTGCAGGTCTTGTAGGCTTCTTATAGGGAATGTAGGTATCTTTTGTACACCCTACACCCCTCATGTGATGTTGGCCTTTCTCTAGGATGACCCCTGCCTGAGGGTTTATCTTTTGATAGGCTTCAATATCAAACAACTTCTTTGGAATTTTGATAGAAGATTCAGCAAGAATTTGTTCTTTAGTCATCCCCTTCTTGATCTTCTCCATCCAGATATTCCTTTTATCTTCTGCATCTTTCATAGCTGCTTCATATTCATACAACTCTCTTTCTCTTATCTCTTCATGTCTCTTTTCCATGTTAGGGTCATAGTATTCCTTTACATGGATTTTAGGAGAAGTAATAGGCATCTTTTCAAACCTTTTTATCTCATTGCAGGCTTTTCTATATTTCTTTTCTTTTGCATACTCCTTCCTTTCTTCTTTAGAGAAGTTTTGCCAGTAGGGAATGGCTTCTCTTTTTCTTTTTATCTGTCCTCCTGGAGTTTGCCTAGGTAGTACTTTAAGCTGCTCAGTATGTTTTGTTATTGGTGGAGGTAGAGGTAGCAATGGAGATAGAGAAGAAGGTTGAAGTGGAGGTAGAGGTAGAGATGGAGATGAAGGGAGAGAAGGAAGTTGAGGATGAGTTTTCTCTTTAGGTGGAGAAGGAACTTTCTCAAGAAGAGGAGTTTGTTCTGCAATGGAAGGCAGAATGACCTCTGGTAGAGTAATCTCTGCTGAAGGATGTTTGTCTCCTTCAATCTCTTCTAGAGGAATATCCTCTAGTAGAGGTGTTTTCAGTTTGATATAACTGGCAGAAAAACCAGGAGAGTGATGCTGAAATTCTTCCTCACATGGAGGTACATCAATCCACAGTTGTCCTTTCCAGTCATCAGAGGTGGATGCTTCTTCCTCCCCCTGGACTTCTACTTCCTCCCCTTGGACTTCAAGGTTCTTTACCTCATCAGTTTCCCCCTGAATGTATGGGGCCTCTACTCTGAATGCTGAATTTACATCATGGTCTCCTTCAGTATGATAAGATGATGTTTCTCCAAAGTATTTGATGAAGGTGTAGTCAGAGTGATTGGAGCCTATTATAAGAAGAAAAGAGTTGGAAAGATATTTGAGAGATAATAAAAAATGGCCCTGAGCTTCAAGATAGATCACCTGACAGATGGGGTTTCTGGAGCAACTCTCCCCCTGGTTTATATCTTGCAGGAAGGATGTAAACCTTTGTGGCGACAGAGGTTCTTCTCGAAGAAGAGCATGAAGCTCAGGAAGAGAGGCAGAGAGGGTGGCCAATTTGGCTTCACAGGTGGTGATCATGGCAGCACATTCATTGGAGAAGTTGGTCAGTCAAGTTTGGAAGTCATGCAGGAGTTGTTCCAGAGCATCGTTCAATGCTGTGATGAGGGCAGATTGAGCAGGAGTTGGCGCCATTGATGCAGAGAGAGAGAGAGAGAGAGGTAAAAGACGAAGTTTTGGCGGTTTAGGAGAGTATATGTTATGAAATAAGAAGTATTATTTAAAGAAGGTGAAACGTCGAGAAAGGAAACAAAAATCAAGGTAATCCAATCGTCAAAAGTGGAAGTAAGGATTTGATTCTAATTTTAACCAGAAGTCGATGTTACGTCGAATTGATGTCGACGTATGCGTCGATATGGAATCGACGCTCCGTGGGGATTTGTCAGCCTAGTGTTTTATCGACGTGGTCATAGACGTGCGCCGATATGAAGTCGACGGTACGTCGATAGGGATCGACGTATCTTTGCCTGAAAGAAATCAGTGCCAGCGACGATTTCTTCTCGACGGTGCGTCGATATGTATTCGACGTATCTTCAAGAAACTTTCTTAGATTTTCTGATTTC
Organism: Dactylorhiza incarnata; assembly: GCA_033032865.1. NCBI lineage: Eukaryota > Viridiplantae > Streptophyta > Magnoliopsida > Asparagales > Orchidaceae > Dactylorhiza > Dactylorhiza incarnata. The sequence goes on along the minus strand of JAWHQI010000124.1, from coordinate 6,862,580 downwards.
CTTAGATTTCCCCAATCATGGTGTTTACAGGCTTCCATCAAGCATTCCTAAGGTGTTTATGAAGTAATTATGCTTGGTTTCATCCAAGGGTTTTGTGAAAATGTCTGCTCTGACTGTCTGTAGGTATATATTCTAAGGTTATCTTACCTTTTTCTACATTGTCTCTAAGGAAGTGATGTCTGATCTCTATATGTTTGGTTCTACTATGAAGGACTGGGTTAGATGCTATAGATATAACACTAGAGCTATCACAATAGATCTTAGAGTTATTGACTTCCAATTTGTAGTCAAGAAGCTGATTTTGCATCCACAGAATTTGTGAACAACATCTCCCAGCAGCTATATATTCAGCTTCAGCTGTTGAGGTTGAGACTGAGGTTTGTTTCTTACTAAACCATGATATTAATCTATCACCCAGGAATTGGCAAGTACCAGATGTGCTTTTTCTATCAACCCTACATCCAGCATAATCTGTATCTGAGAAACCTATTAATTCAACGATGGTTTCTGCTGAGTACCATAAACCTAGTTTAGGGGTTCCCATTAGGTATCTAAGAATCCTTTTTACAGAGGTGAGATGAGATTCCTTTGGATCAACCTGAAATTTAGCACATATGCAGGTGGCAAACATAATGTCAGGTCTGCTAGCTGTTAGATATAGAAGGGATCCTATGATTGCCCTATATGTCTTTTGATCTACTGATTTTCCTTTATCATCTTTTTCTATAATGGCATTGGTTGCCATGGGTGTTTTCATGGTAGATGCTGATTCCATACCAAACTTTTTGATTAGCTCTTTAGTATATTTGGATTGTGAGATGAAGATTCCCTCACTACTTTGTTTTACTTGTAATCCTAAGAAATATGAGAGTTCTCCCATACTACTCATTTCAAATTTAGATTTCATTAGATTAGCAAATCTTTTACAAAGTTTAGGATGAGTTGAGCTAAAGATGATGTCATCTACATATATTTGAACAAGGAGGAGTTGGTTTTTATGGGTTCTAGTAAAGAGTGTTTTGTCTAATTTTCCTCTTTCAAATGAATTTTCTAAAAGGAAGTTAGAGAGAGTTTCATACCAAGCTCTAGGTGCTTGCTTAAGACCATATAGTGCTTTGTTAAGTCTGTAAACAAAGTTAGGAGAGGAGGGATTGACAAAACCTGGTGGTTGCTCCACATATACTTCTTCTTGAAGGTCACCATTCAGAAAAGCACTCTTGACATCCATCTGGTATACTTTCATCTTCATGAAGGCTGCATAGGCAAGAAAGAGCCTGATTGCTTCCAATCTGGCTACTGGAGCAAAGGTTTGGTTGTAGTCTATCCCTTCTTCTCGTCTATATCCTTGTGCTACAAGTCTTGCCTTGTTCCTGACAATTACTCCAGTGGAATCTAGTTTGTTTCTGTATACCCATTTTGTACCAATCAAAGGTTAGTTTCTTGGTCTTTCAACTAAGTTCCATACTTTGTTTCTCTCAAATTGGCCTAGTTCTTCTTGCATGGCCATAATCCAATGAGGATCACAATTTGCTTCCTCAAACTTCTTTGGTTCAACTTGTGATAAGAAGCATTGGAGCATCATCCCATTTGAGACTTGGTGTCTTGTTCTTACTCCAGTATTGGGGTTTCCAATTACTTAAGATTGTGGATGATCTTTCAAATTGATCCCTGTTCTGCTTGGATTTGTTAGTTGTTCTTCTTCTTCATTCTCAATGGGATCATTGTCCAACTGTTCTTCCTGAACCATGTTCTCTTGTGGAGGTTGGTTTTGAATGCTCTTTTCTTAACCTTCTACATGTTCTTGCTCAGACTCCTCACTTGATTCCTCTAACTGGTTTTCTTTTCCATTATCTGTGTTCTCTAGAGCTAGTTGCTCAAGCTGGGTTTCTATGTTGTTGTTTTCCTGTGGAAAAGAACTGGTGGGAGTTTCCTCCCCCTTAAACAACATGTTAGATTCATCAAATATAATGTGCATGGATTCTTCAATTTTGAGAGTTCTCTTGTTATAGCACCTATAAGCTTTACTAGATGATGAGTACCCCAGAAATATTCCATCATCAGATTTCTTGTCAAACTTAACAAGATGATCTTTTCCATTATTTAGAATAAAACAAGCACATCCAAAGATCTTAAAATATTTCACAATGGGTGTTTTTCCCTTCAGGAGCTCATATGAAGTTTTTGACTTAGTTTTGTGAATGAGACTTCTATTGAGAACATAGTTGGCAGTGTTGACTGCTTCAGCCCAAAAGGTTTTTGGTAATCCTGATTCTTCAAGTAATGTCCTTCCTGATTCAATTAAAGTTCTATTCTTTCTTTCAGCAACTCCATTTTGTTGAGGGGTTCTAGGAGCTGAAAAAATTTGTTTGATACCTATATCTTCACAGAAACTACTGATTAATTGATTTTCAAATTCAGTCCCATGATCACTTCTGATTATGGAAACCTGAGTATTGAATTCAGATTGAATTTGTTTTATGAATCTTGAGAGAATCTTGTGGGTTTCAGACTTAGCCCTTAGAAAGAATACCCAGCTGAATCTAGAATAGTCATCCACAATGACTAGGGTATAAGATTTTCCACCTAAGCTCTGAGTGGATATGGGACCAAAGAGATCCATGTGCAGTAAGTAAAGGATCCTAGGGGAATCATCTTTGCCAATTGATTTGAAGGATGACTTGGTCTGTTTACCTAGTTGGCAAGGTCTACATGGAGAGTCCTTAGAAAATATACCCTTTGGTAGGCCTCTGACTAGGTTATTCTTTGATAGTTTACTAATTGTTTTGTAGTTTAGATGACCTAGTCTCCTATGCCATAATTCACTCTTATCAATTATGTTGTTGAATAAACAAACTTCTGTGGGTGAGGAGCTAAAGTCCACTACATATACGTTTCCTTTTCTAATTCCATTGAGTACTGTGGCACCAGTCTTGATATCAATAATATGGCAGAATAGTGTGGTGAACTTTACCTCATACTTACCACTGTCACATATCTGACTTATACTTATCAGATTGTGCTTCAGTCCTTTGACTACTGCCACATTCTTGAAGGTGACTTTCCCTTCTTTGAAATCTCCAAAGCCCATGGTTTGGCCACAGCTAGAGTCTCCAAAAGTCACTGATGGTCCAAGTCTATCCTCAAAGTTGATTAATAGGTTTTTTGCATCCTGTCATGTGCATGGAGCATCCACTGTCCAAATACCACACCAGACTGGAGATGTGATACATCTGCACATAAAATTTTAAATATTAGTTTGGACCCTGCTGAGCTGGGGTCCCTTCCTCCCATCAGTGAAAGATTTAAAGAAAGAATAAGTGGGTTTTTCAGAATATCCTTCCTCCTTTAGGGGTATTGGCTTATCATACCAATTTTCTTTGGTGATGTTGCAGAAATAGTGGTCATAATAAAAGGAAATGGATTGAGAGAGCTGTTTGGAAGAGGAGAATTTTCTGTCTGATTGGTTGCGTCGATATGGATTCGACGTAGGCTTATGGTTGCGTTGATATGAAGTCGACGCTTTCTTCATTCTGCATTTACTTTCAGTCGAAGCATGAGAGAGGTTGCGTCGGGTAGGAGTCAACGCACTTTGGTGTAAGCGTCGATTAGAAATCGATGCACGTTGATAAGAATTCGACGCATGTTTAACTCTTTTCTGAGGATATTTTCCTAGGATTCCTTCATATGTAATGGGATTAGTTTTATTAAAGACAGTGGTTGTTTCTGGATTTTCCTGTGATCTTTCTCCTGTCAAATGATTTTCCCTAGTGAAGTGAATGGGATGTCTCCAAACAGATTTGCTAAGTGATTGAGATTTGGGTTCTAAGTTAGTATTACCTTCTAGTTGTCTAAGTCTATCAGTGAGATTTCTAGAGATGTTCTTGAGCTTCTGACTTCTCCCATTTAGAGAGTCTTCAAAGGCATTTGCCTTTGCTAGCTCATTTCTCAGTGTTAGATTTTCTGTGTTTGAGATTTTTTAATTCATTTCTTAGTTCTCTTATTTCTTTTTCAGATTTGATTAGATCTAAACATAATTCTTTGAAATTGTTTTTGAAATCAGTGGAAGAAAAATCTATATCATCAAGTATATTTACCATAGATGTATCATCAGGATTCTCAGTGGCCATCAAACAGGTTTCCTCTTGCTTGACCTCTTCCTGATCATTATCTGATGAGGTACTTCCTTCAGATTCTGAATCACTCCAAGATTGAGCAATGAATCCTTTTTTATTTCTTCTTCTTCTTCTTCTTTAGATCTGTTCTTTTCAGATCTTTCTTATTGTTGATCTCTTTAGGACATTCAGGTGCAATGTGTCCAGGTTTCCTGCAAGAGTAGCATATAATCTCTTTAGTAGGTGTTTTATTATACCTGGTTTTTGAGTCTCTTCCTCTGGATTATTCTGTTTTGATCCACTTTTTGAACTTTCTGGCCAGTAGACTGATCAGCTCCTCATCACTTGTAAAGGGTTCACCTTCAATAGCCTTCAAAGTAATACTCTTTTCTTTTGAGAGTGGAGGAGGCTTTTCTTTCTCTTCTTTCTCAGCTCTTGTTTTCAACAGTTGTTCATAGGATTTTAATTTACCCAATAGGACATCTGTTGAGATTTCTTTTTGACTTCTGGAGTCTTTAATTGGCCAGATTCTTGAATCCCAAGAGCTAGGGAAGCAAGTTAGCAGTTTGTCATTTATCTCAGTGAGAGATATGTCCTTCTCAAGTGTTCTTAACTCATTTACTATGAGGCTGAATCTGGTATACATGTCAGCAACACTTTCACTTTCTTTCTTCTGGAAGTTTTCATATAAAGAGATGAGTAGTGCCTTTCTATCCTTTTTCTCATCAGCACTTCCCTCTACCATTTTGGTGAGAGCTTCCTATACTTCCTTAGCTTACTCACACTCAGCAATCTTTTGGAAGATTTCATCTGAGAGGGTTGAGACTAGGATATTCATATCCTTGGCATCATGTGCTTGGGCTTTCTTTTCTTCATCTGTCCATTCAGCCTTTGGAGCAAGTGTTTCAGTTACTTTTCTGCTTGAGTCCTTTCTGAATGGCTTGGGGGGACCTGTCATGACAACATTAAACAATTCATCATCAATAGAGTTTAAATAAATTCTAATTCTTGTTTTCCAAAGTGCAAACTTTTCAAGGTTGCAAATTGGTGGTCTGGTGGAATCATAATCTTTGATTTGTGCCATAAAAATATTTTTGTAGAAAATATATATATATATATATATATATATATGAGGTAGGATCTTTTTGATCAAGGAGTTATCCTTTTTAGATCAACCTCCCTCTGATACCAATTGAAAGTGCACAGTTAACCTCACTAGAATTCTCTAGAGGGGGGGGGGGGGGGGTGAATAGAGATTTAAAATATTTTTGTGCAAAGTTAATAATTATATATATATGTGTAGTGATCACAGATTAGAGCTTCCCACACACCAACAAGAATTAAACAAGTAAATAATGTAAATGCAAGAATAAAAATCACAGCACAACACAAGAAAATATAGTGGTTCCCCAAACTTTGGGTACTCCACTCTTCTACCCCCTTGGTAGGAATTCACTAACTTGCACTGAGTATTTTGATAAGGAGACTCTTAGAACCACCCTGAGTCTTTTGATAAGGAGACTCTTAGAACCAACTGAGTCTTTTGAAAAGGAGACTCTTAGAACCAGTACAACTGAATTTTTTGAAGAGAGAATCTAAAAACTCTTTTACACAATCAAAATGAAAAGAAGAAGAAGAAGTATAAAGAATTTAAAGACTAGAAGGAATCTTCTTCCTAGCAAGAAGATTGGAAGTACAATAAGTGAATGAAATCTCTCTTCTATAGAGAGAAGGAGATTTGTAGCTTTTCTCTCTTTCAGTGAGAGCTATCAGAGTTTGCAGTAGTGTGACTTCAGAAGCATGAGAAGAAGAAAGCTTGATGTATGCTGCTGCACTTTTTCTCAATTCTCTTTCTTTTCACTTGGGAGCTCTTCCTCTTTTTCAAATGTAAAATGGTGGATCACTTGTGTAATTTTCTCTGCCGGCCTCCTTGTTATTTTATAGCTCTGTCAATTCAAATAATACTATAGGAGGATAATCAATTAGCATTCAGAGTAATAGAAAGATAGAAATATTTCCATAATAATTATATCAATAGAAGGAAAGAATTTATTCTGATTTCAAATAATGTCTATAACAGATTTAATCAAATTAGCCAAGAATTTATTAGAGGAAAAGAAAGATTCAGAACGACTATAAAGAATAAATTGATTCCATATAAATCAGATCTTTAAAAGAGGGAAAGAGATCTGGCGATTTTGAATTCTGACATAGAAATCGACGTGCGTCGATTACTATTCGACGTAGGCGTCGAATTCATCATGGCTAGACGTCGAGAGAAGAATAAGGAAGGTGCGTCGACTTCTTTAGGTGCGTCGACTAGAAGTCAGAGTAGCGTCGACAACTATTACGTCGAATTCTTCTTAGAGTTCTTTCGACTCATTCTGAATGAAACGTCGACTACATCTCGACGTTGCGTCGAATATTATTCGACGCATATTTACTTAACCAGGATTTTCATTTCTAGGGGTTAAGAGAAATCATTTCCCCAACATAGGTTCTTATGGTCCTTTTGGTCTTCCTAGTGCTTTGCCATGACCTAGTCATGATAAAAACCCTCCTAGGGATCTATTTGTTTATGGGATTTTACATCTTCACAAATTTTCTCTTGAATTTACAAACATCCTAATGGCCTCTAATAAATATAAAACAGAGAATATCACTGTATTTTAATTTCTTAAAGTAACGAGACTATTCCAATAAATATTAAATATTTACTACAGGTAGTCCTTGCCATGATTAACAATTTTCATGTTCGAAGTTTTCCCATTTGAAATACATATCATGCTCAGAAAAATTAAAGAAGTCCTCTTTCAGAAATAGAGTGCAGATAGCATATCCGAAACTGTAGCTCCCTTGCATGAGGCATGAGAGGCCACCCCACCACCGTCTGGTCGTCGGCTTGTCGCGCCACCATTCCCGGCCAACTCATCGGGGACTAAAGCATCTCCCGGTCAACTCATCGATGTTAGTCATTATTTCTATAGGGAGGGGAGAATGCACGGGTGCCATTGGAGCTCCGTTTTCCGGTGGCACCACTGCCTTGCCTCTATCTATAGAAGGTAGTCGATCCCTCTCCGACAAGGTACAACATCCCAGCGGCTCAACAACACGCTGGGAGGCTCACGTCGCTCGACCACCACCAGAGCATAAAATATTGCTCAGGCGGCGATGGTGCACTGGCAGCTGAGAGGACCATGCGACTCATCGGCGAGCAAGGGAGGGAGGAGAGGAGGAGAATCCACCTCTATTGAGGGCCTTCTGTTGCCTCCTCATATAGTTACCATGGGAGGTGGCATGAAGGTGGTGCAGCTTGGCTAGGGGTTTTCCGCCGAGGATCTCCGACAAGGGAGTGGTTGGGCTCGTTTGAGATGGGCAGTGGGGTGGCTTTTCTCCTGAGGGATGGCGGGTGTTATATAGAGAGAGGGGTGAGCCCCTCCCTCTTCCTTCCTGATGTGGGATCATTCCCCATTAGAGTAGAAGGTTAAGCTCCTCCAATCTATTTGGGGACAAGTGGCAGCCTCTAAGTGGTGGGTTGTACCTCTTATGAGGCCTAGGCTAGGCTATCTAGCCATGTGGGGAGAGAGTAGGATAAAAGGATAGAAGGAGAGACAGAGAGTGAGAGAGTGAGAGAGTGAGTGTGGTTAACTTTCTTTCTCCTTAGCCTTTTGCCATTAGTGCACCAAAACTAGAACCTATCACTACTAGAAAAGTGACTTTTAGCCACGCTCATATTGCCCACGACCATTTATCGTGGCAAACAGTCAAATTATCTTGGCTACAAGTCTAAAATCGTGGCTACAAGTCATAGGAAAAGGGTATTTTCCACATAAAGAGCGTGGCAAATACTTTTTTACCACGCTCATATTGAACACGCCCATTTGCCATGGCAGTTCATGGCTAAAAGTCTTTTAACCACTCTATTTCAGCTGTCAGAGTTGGGGTAGACATTGACAACCATCCTTCAGGCTTTTAGGTAGCAGACCCCGGCCTAGGAGCCAAAAACCTGGTCAAACTGGTTGAGTGTCTTTCGAGACCTCTCCCAACCCTCTTTCACCGGGACAAAGTCTACAGTACAGACCGAGGAGTGGTTGGACAACATCCATGAGATGCAATCTTAGATACGTTGCCTAGTCGACATGGCAGTATCGTTAGTTGTGTTTGCTTTGGAGTCACATGCAAAGAGGCGGTGGAAGTCTATCATGGACACCACCTATGAAGGATACAAGTATTCCGATATTTCATGGAAGGAGTTCAAGGAGGCGCTACTAGAGCACTTTGTACCTCAGCCAATAAGATATGGGTTGGAGGAGCGGTTCCTGTAGCTAAAGCAGGGGAACCGGTTAGTTCTAGAATACCAGCGGGAGTTCTTCCATCTTGCCCGCTTTGGTGACTCTTACCAGCTGGATGAGGATGGTTATGCAAAGAGATTTTATAGGGGAATCTATGACGACCTCAGGGAGGCCCTTTTGTTCGTAGTAGATTCTGGCTTAGTATGGATTATCGAGATGATGAAGAAGCTGGAGGCATACCACCTGATGGTTCAGAGCAGAGAAAAGAGACCGACAAATGATATGGTGATTGTGGGCGGGAATAGGGGTTCAGGCCACCCCAACAACGGGGAAGATTTATCTGACACCAGAGAGGAGAAGGACGACCTCATCAAAATTTCAAATAGGAGTAGAGACCCCTGATGTACTTTCCCCTCAAACATTGCAGATCCAGGAGCCACAATGGTAGGCGGTCGGGGCACACCCTCCACCAGTGTGCTTTTAGTGTCACCAGCAAGGTCACATGTGGACTTATTTCCATCAAAGATGGAGAAATCCTCCACCACCATCTACTACCCCACCTACACAACAATTCAGAGGCCGTGGTCGAGGACATGGTTTAGGGCAAGAATTTTATGGTGGAGATTGTCAACTAGTCAGGGATCAGGTGTATGTACTGGACATTGCACAGTCACGAAACCCCGAGGAGGTCATCGCGGGTACTCTAGTGGATTTCAATTACAATTTTAATTTCGAACTCATAAACTATATAATTGATATAGAGTCATTAAAGGTAGAGAAATTAGTTACCCACATTATACAATGACTCTTTAAGCATAGTATTTATGTGCGACAAACCTTCCCACACCCTATTTGACACGTGGGCATCGCACTCATTCATCTCTAAGAGCTTCGTGGAGGACATGGATGGAATTCAGTGTTTCCCAGGAATCAGCAGGAGAGTACGCCTTCCCGACGGATTCGAGATGGTATCCTCCACCAATTGCAACATGGATAGAGTCATTGGAGGAAGACCCTTCAAGACCCCGACCACTATACTAAGGTTTCAATATTTTGACTTGATCTTACGTATGACATGGCTCCACTGTCATCTTGTACAGATTGACTACCCAACGAGGAGGATCATGCGGAGAATTGGAGACACAGAGGTGGTCTTCAAAGGTATTACACATGTATCTCTTACTTTACTCTCATTATTTCAGGATGTCAAGGACCATTTGCAGGGAGATGATGTGTACATGATTTTCTTTGAGGTAGTGGAAGTGGAGTCCCCCCTAACTGATATTCTGGTGACCCGAGATTTCCCCAATGTATATCCGGAGAAATTGCTGAGACTACCCCCGCATAGGGACTCTGACTTCTAGATCTAGTTGGAACTGGGAGCAAGACTAGTATCTAGGGCACCCTATCAGATGGCCCCAAAGGAACTAGTGGAGTTTTGTACCCAATTACAGGAGTTAGTATACTCAGGGTTTGTCCGACCGAGCTCATTGCCATGGGGAGCCCTGGTGCTATTAGTAAAGAAGAAGGATGGAACTCTTCGGTTGTGCATTGATTACAGGGCGTGATAAGTAGTTTTTATATAAGTTTTTAATAGAAAATTTTGTAATTATTTAATATGAATTTTCCTTTTTATGTCAATTTTAGGTTATAAGTAGTTCTTTTTGTAATTTTGATTCTAACTTAGCATAATTTAAATATTTGCAGAATTTTGGACAAATTGAAAAAAAAAATAGCATTACACGCCCTCGGTCATGCCCGTGACCAAGGGCGTGTAACCTGAAGATCAGTCTAGGTCGATGACGCGCGGTTTGAGTTAGCCCACAGCAAGTCATGCCCCAGGTCACGCCCGTGACCCAAAGTCACGCCCGTGACCATGGGGCGTGTAATATTAGAATCTTCCACGTGGAGCTGCCGTCGAGACGAGAAGATGCCGTTGAGAAGTCAACCTAAGTCACGCTCGTGACCCAAGTGTCACGCCCGTGACCCAAGTGTCACGCCCATGGCCTCCCCGCGTGATCCAAGCACACCGCCGCGTCGTCGCCCGAGCCCATGCTGCATTTAATGAAGCCGTCCAAGTACACGCCCGTGACCCATGTTACACGGGCGTGTAACGTCCCAATTTTCCTCCGCCGTCGCGCAAGCCCACGCCGCTGCCGGATCCGGTGCAGAACAGTACTTACACGCCCTAGGGTCACGCTCGTGACCTAGGGCGTGTAACCTCAAAATTTTGGCTATAAATTCATAGGCTCTCCTTGAGTCCAGGGTTCAAAAATTTGGAGAGGGGGAGGTGCTGTTAGAGCTCATAGTGAGTTTTTCTTGTTCATGTTCATCATTTTCAATTTCATGTTCTCTTTCTTTTAATGTCAAGAAATGTTTACTTTCTTTTCTTGGAATAGCCTAGTTTAAGCTTGCAATCTTTTTCTTCCTACTCTTGTAATCGCTTTTAAAGCTTGTAATCGTTTTGGTTTTCAATAAAAGTAATTTTGCTCTTTTTCATGTTCTCTTTTTCCTTAGCAATTTTCCTTCATGCAAGTTTAATTTTCCTTTCCTTTTTCTTCTCCACTATGATTAAGCACTAAGTCTTTTGACATCGTTTAATCATTTTCCTTTTAGCTTGCAATTTGTCTCTTTCTCTTTCGCTAAAGTAAAACAACCTCAAAAATTGTTCGATAAAATAATGGTGATTTTCCTCGAAGTAGAAGTAATCAACGCGCCCCGTGGAATACGACCTTGGTATTTTTAAATATCCTATACTATAGACGATAAGGTATACTTGCCTTCATCGGATATGGTTTGGAGAAAATCTTTAACCTTCGAAAAATTTAAAAACCCACGAAATTAAATATCATGTTTTTGGCGCCATTGCCGGGGACTTTTGCGTAGATATTTTGAAAAGAGGATAGCTATTAATTTTATCATGTTGTCTTTTTATTTTTAGCTTTTCTATATAAAAAAAACAAAACAAAAAAATCTTTAAGGTAAAATTTAAATCTTGGAAAGGGACGTTTGGGGTGTCATCCCATCTCACCTCCTAGTACCTTGCAAACCCTTCACCGGGTAGATCTCGGGAAGTCCAAGACTAACTTAATCCGCCTAAAAGAACAAAAAAAAAGAGAAGAAGAAAATCAAGAAAAAAATTATTATATATATATATATATTATATATTTATAATTAATCGTTTTTCTCCTTTTTCTTTCGTTTTGTTTTTACTAATTCTCTCTTCTCTCGTAGCTCTTTTCTTTTTCTTTTTTTCCTTTATTCCTTTTCTTTTTCCTAGTGTATGACCCGAGGTAGCGCTTCCAATATTCCATTTGATCCAGAGATCGAGTGAACCCTTTCGAGGCGCCGCCATTCTCATAATCAGGAAAATCAAGTAGAATTCGAAGAGTCGATCGGGGACACTAACACAGCAAATATGGGTGACCCTAATTCGCCTAATCCGCCAAATCCTAATGAGGCTGTGCAACGGACCATGTCCTATTATGCGCAGCCGAATCTGGAAGGCACACAATCAAGTATTGTTCGCCCCCCGGTGGCAAACAATAACTTTGAGATCAAGTCCAACACTATACAAATGGTGCAACAATCGGTGACCTTCGATGGTCACCCAGACGAGGATCCAAACTATCATATTTCTTATTTTCTCGAAATTTGCGGCACATTCAAAATCAATGGCGTCACCGATGACGCCATTCGATTATGTCTTTTTCCTTTTTCTTTGCGGGGTAAGGCTAAGCAGTGGTTGGGCTCCCTTCCTAGGACTCCATCACTACATGGGCCGATATGGCGGGAAAATTTCTTACTAAGTATTTTCCGCCTTCAAAAACCGCTAAAATGTGCACGGATATTGCGTCATTTATGCAAATCGACTCGGAGTCTCTCTATGATACATGGGAGAGCTTCAAGGAGCTTTTGTGTAGATGTCGTCACCACGCACTGCCAACTTGGCAAAAAGTGCAAATCTTTTATAACGGCTTAAATTTCCAAACTAGGCAAATGATTGATGCGGCCGCTGGGGGCTCTTTAAATAAGAAAACCCCGGAGGCCGCTCAAGAGCTTTTTGAGGAAATGGCCACTAATGCGTATCAATGGAATTTGCCCCGAGCTCGGCCTAGCAAGCCGGCCAGACTTTTTGAAATAGACTCTACTTCAAATTTGGCTTTACAAGTTGAGCGCTTAACAAAGCAAGTGGCGGAGATGTCTGCTTCCTCCGCCACTCTTCCTTGGGCTAATAATGTTTTAATTGAAGAACATGTTGACTACATGGGAAATCCACCTCGGCCTTCCTATAACCCGAACTCCGCTCCGTATAACAACACATACAATGTGGATTATAGGAATCATCCGAATTTCTCATGGAGCAACCAGGGAAATGCTCAGCGCCCTATGAATCTAAATCAACCCCACCTCCCTAATCAACTTCTTAACTTAACTCCACCTCTAAATTTGATTTCTCAAAATTTTAATCTTCTCTTGAAGAGGTCTTTGCAAAATATGTTGCTACAAATGAATCGAACATCCGGAACCTCACCGGATCGATCAAAAATTTAGAGAACCAAGTAGGCCAGCTGGCAAAGATAATCTCCGAGCGTCAGCAAGGATCCCTTCCGGGGAACACAGATCCAAACCCCAGGGAGAGCGCGTACGCGATTACACTCCGAGGTGGGAAGGAGGTGGTTTTTAAGCAGGACGAACCCAAGGTAACTTCTTCTCCTCCTCCTCCTCCTATTTTATCTTCGAATTTGCCTGCTACGTTAGCTCCGCGCGTTTCTACTTCTAATATTCCGTATCCATCTAAGTTTAAAAGCGAGAGCGCCGAAAAGAATTATAAAAAGTTTTTAGATATTTTAAAGCAAATTCACATTAATGTACCCTTCTGCGAGGCTATCTCTCAAATGCCTAAATATGCGAAATATCTTAAGGAGTTGCTCTCCAATAAGAAAAAGTTAGAAGATATTTTGCATATTTCTTTGAACGCAGAATGCTCCGCGGTTGTACTCAACAAATTGCCTCGAAAAGTGAATGACCCGGGAAGGTTCTCCATCCCGTGTTTATTTGGCAATTCGTTAGTAAAACACGCTTTAGCGGACCTGGGAGCAAGTATCAATCTCATGTCGTTTTCACTATTTAAGAAACTAGGCCTAGGAAATTCAAGCCCCACTCGAATGAGTATTCAATTAGCGGATCGTTTTTTAAAATATCCAGTAGGAATAGTGGAGGACGTGCTCGTCAAGGTCGACAAGTTCATCTTCCCGGTGGACTTTGTCATTCTTGACATCGAAGAGGATGTCGAAGTACCCCTCATACTCGGCCGCCCCTTCCTTGCCACCTCCCGCGCCATTATTGACGTAAGTAACGTAAAGCTCCTCCTACGGGTTGGAGACGATGAAGTTTTTTTCGGCATAAATTCCTCGATGCGAAACACATTAGAAAATGACGATTCGTGTTTTTACCTGGAAGAGTGTTGTGAGTTTGAGTCATCCCCCGAGTTAGTCTCATCGGCAAGTAGTGATTCCGAGCTCTTCGAGCTTGTTGATCTTGAAGAAGAAGCCTCTCACCCCACACCACCTGAACCATTTGAAAAATTAAAAATTAAAACTTCTTATGAAGAGCCACCCGTTTTAGAATTAAAACAACTCCCCCCTCACCTTAAATATTTATTTTCAGAAAAAGAATCCAAGCTACCCATCATCGTTTCATCCGAACTTAGCAACTCAGAAATTTCTGAGTTGGCTATTGTCTTAAGAAAGCACCGTCACGCAATTGCGTGGCAAATTTTGGATATTAAGGGTATAAACCCTTCCTTCTGCACTCATAAAATCTTTCTCGAAGATAATTCCTGAAATTCGGTCCAGCCTCAACGACGGCTATACCCTAACATGAAAGAAGTCGTTAAGGCCGAAGTGATCAAACAATTGGATGCGGGAATTATCTACCTGATATCGGATAGTGCTTGGATTAGCCCAGTACAAGTCGTACCGAAGAAAGGTGGCGTTACGGTAGTAGCTAACGAGAATAACGAGTTGATCCCAACCCATACTGTTACGGGTTGGCGGATGTGCATCGATTACCGAAAACTAAATGATGCCACCCGTAAGGATCTCTTCCCTCTACCGTTCATCGATCAAATTTTAGATCGCCTTTCAGGTCACTCCTACTTCTGTTTTCTCGATGGTTTGTCAGGATATTTTCAAATCCCGATTTTGCCCGACGACCAAGAGAAAACCACTTTCACTTGTCCCTTTGGCACCTTCGCTTATCGAAGGATGCCTTTTGGTCTTTGCAACGTGCCAGCTACATTTCAAAGAAGTATGCTGGCAATATTTGACGAGTTAGTAGAGGAGGTGATGGAAGTGTTTATGGACGACTTTTCCGTGTTCGGAAACTTATTTAAAAATTGTTTACAAAATCTTGAGCGCGTGTTGCAGCGATGCGAGGAAACGAATTTAGCACATAATTGGGAGAAATGCCATTTTATGGTCAAGGAAGGATTAGTCCTTGGCCATAAAATTTCGGGCATGGGGATCGAGGTCGATAGGGCCAAGATCGAAGTAATTGAAAAACTCCCCCCTCCAACAAACGTAAAAGCTATTCGTAGTTTCCTAGGCCACGCGGGGTTTTATCGGCGTTTTATAAAGAATTTTTCAAAAATCACAAAGCCGTTAACCCACCTTCTTGAAAAAGAATCCTCATTTATTTTTAGCGATGAATGCCATTTGGCTTTTAAACTCATCAAAGAGAAACTTATAAACTCCCCGATTCTAGTCGCGCCGGATTGGTCGCTCCCTTTTGAAATCATGTGCGACGCGAGTGACATTGCGGTTGGTGCCGTTTTAGGCCGGCGGGTGAGTAAGTATTTCCACCTTATTTATTATGCGAGCAAAACACTCACGTCGGCACAAGCGAATTACACCACAATCAAAAAGGAGCTTCTAGCAATCGTTTTTGCCTTCGATAAGTTTAGGTCATACATAACACTCTCGAAAGTTATCATCTACACGGGTCACTCCGCACTAAGGTATCTTTTAAGCAAATCGGACGCCAAGCCTCGTCTTTTGCGATGGATCCTCCTCTTGCAGGAGTTTGACTTAGAGATCCGGGACAAAAGGGGAGCCGAAAACTTGGCGGCCGATCATCTCTCCCGTTTAGAAAATCCCACCTCGGAAGTTTTGATAGAATCTGACATCGATGATAAATTTCCTGAAGAGCGCCTCCTCTCTCTCGAAAATATTAATTCATCGTCTACCCCCTGGTTTGCAGATCTGGCGAACTATTTAGTAGCCCAGGTCCTGCCAAAAGAATTCTCGAGTCAACAAAAGAAGAAATTCATTTCTGATTTAAAGAATTACTTTTGGGAGGACCCCTTTTTATTCTGTATATGCGCAGACCAAGTGGTGAGACGATGCATCTCAAGTGAGGAGGGTCTTAAAATTTTATGACATTGTCACGAGGGACCATCCGGTGGTCATTATCATTCGAACCGAACCGCGAGGGAGGCACTAGAGGCGGGCTTTTATTGGCCCACGCTCTTCAAAGATGCTCACACCCTTGTGAGTACTTGCGACAGCTGCTAGCGTTCGGGGAACATCTCCCGCCGGGATGAGATGCCCCAAAACATTTTCTTAGAATGTGAAATTTTTGATCTTTGGGGCAATTTGACCCTCCTCCCACTCTATGTTCCAACCACCGCCGTCAAGCTATCCACAACCAAATGATAGCCACCATATCGGAGCAGGTAGATGTGGTGGTAGCCAACTGGGAGAGAGCTCAGGTGGTCAGGAAATATCCCTAAAAAATGGCTCAGGATGGGATAATCCCATCCCTTGGCTGGAGGTTGAAGATAAGCCGCTGGTCGTTGGATCTGGGCCTAATGGTTATATGCATGCCAAATTATAATTATTTGATTTTCTGTCACACTTAATGTAGACATTTCATGCTCGATTTAAGGAAACTTAGAGGTTTACTATAAAAAGTGGCCAAATGAATAATTCAATTTATATTCCAGGAAATTTTTTCTAGAATTTTTAGAGTTCAATTATTCCCCTACTTGTCAATAATTTAATTTGTCACTATGGGTTACAAAAAAAATAATGGTGAAAAAATGACTTCTGAAAAATATGAAAAATTGTCAGTATACCTCTTAGATCAAAATGGACCATTGGGATCAATTTTTGGATAACGGTAATTATTAGTTCCTTTATCATGTGGAATATTCATGATTTTGAATAATTAAATACTACTGGTGGAAATAAATGTTGGAAAAATATGAACCTCTGTTAGAATATATAAATGACCATTTATAACTACTAGAGAATTTTTGCGTATTTATTTGATGAATGAAATATTTTATATTAATGATAATGTGTTTATGGATACATTTAGCAAAATTTGATTAAGTGAATATTCCTATTTGGAATATTATGAAATTTAGAAGGAGTTCATTTTGGATTGTTTAAACGTCTTCGGAGTTTTCTTGTAATTTTTAGTTAGATAAAACATGGTGATCTTTTGATAATGAATTTATTGCTATATTTAGTAAGTTTTAGTTATGTAATTATTCCTTTCTGGAAAATTATGAAATTTAGTAGGAGTTCATTTTTAATCATTTATAAGCACTGGAAAGTTTCCTATAATTTTTAGTTGGACAAAACATGGTGATCTTTTAATAATGAATTTATGGCTATATTTAGTAAAATTTGGTTATGTGATTATTCCTTTATGGAAAATTATGAAATTTTGTAAGAGTACATTTTGGATCACTTATAAGCCCTGGAAATTTTCTTGTAATTTTTAGTTGATTAATACATGGTGATCCTTTGTAAATATTGATTAGGCACCAATTTTAGTATTATTTATTATTAGTAGTAGATAAATTAGAAAAATTCTTAAATTCTGGAAATGTTGATATTTGACCTAGGTGAACCTTTGGAAAATTTTGTAGCATAGATAACCATCAAAACCAATACCTCGTGTTGAATTTGGAAGTCAATAAATAATTATGAAAGTTTAAATAATTATGCCCTTTTATGAAAAATGAAAAACATTGATTAAGATGACATTATTTGGCATGTTGAACTTCGAGAATAAATTTGAAGTCCTTTGACCATCATATTCATATACACTTTATGCGGGCCTTAGATTACACCTAGAATCAAAGTTGGTCTACGGTTAGCAAAACTGCATTTAGTGATTTGGACTACTTTTGATCATTGATGAATAATATTTTATAAGTATTTTAGTATAGTTTTTAGTATCATTTTAATTAATTTATAATTTTTTAATGTAAATTAATGAATAAGTTGTTTCTTTTGTTATTTTCTGTACTAACCTAACATCTATTTCTGTTTTCCATTTTTTTATTTTTTTAAGTCATGCCCGAAACCCAGGGCGTGTCTGCCTAATTTCAATTTTGCAGCTCATTGCCACCTTCTAGCCAAAATTGGTCAAGTCACACCCTGGATCATGCTCATGACTGAGGTCGTGTACTAGCCACGCCCGTGGAAACGGTCACGCCCAGATTCCAGCCGCATGAAGAACATTTTATTCAAATGACTCATGTCACGCCCGTGACATTTTCTTCATGCCTGTGACCCATCAAGTCTTCCAAAAGAAGAAAGGACACGCCCGCTGTCAAGCCTTGTTCATGCCAGTGCTCTACCGACATCGATCATGCCCGTGACACTCGGGTCACGCCCATGTTTGGCCACCTCCCCCGTCAAATGCTTCTAGAATTTTCCAGAAGATGCAAGCTGTCCCCTATGTCACGACCATGACCAAGGGCGTTTACATCTAAATTTTTCCTATAAATAGAGCCCAACCCCCTTAGCAATTCTCCCTCTTGGATTGCCCTTTTGGGTGATCTTCCACCATCTTTTCCACCTTAGTTTTTGTATTTTATTTTTATATTTTTCTTTTTTCTTTTTAAATATTGTAATGTTTTTATTTATGTAATTTTATTTCTTGTAATCATTTTATTATGGCAATAAATAAGTTTAGTTTTTTATTTTGTGCATTTCCATTCATGTAATTTAATTTTTGTAGCGTAGTTTCAATTCTACAATTTCAAATTTGTCCTATAATTTCAATTCATAACTTAGTTTCATTTTTGCAATTCAATTCCTACATTTTTCCTTGCTTTAGTTAAGTTTATTTATTACCGCAATTTTGTATTTTCGCTTTGATTTGAATTTATTCAACTTCATAATTTTTGTTCTTTTTCTTCCTTGACACAGATTCAATTAGAGCTGAATATTATGTTTCTGTTTATTTTTGTTTCAAAGTAAGCTTTGTCTTCTCTATTTTTCGCTTTGATTCGAATTTATTTGTTCTCATTAATTTTCATTCCTAGCTTAGTTCAATTTCTGCAATTTCAATTCTGTTATGCAATTTTCATTCCTAGCCTAGTTCAATTTCTGCAATTCAATTCACGCATTTTCTTGTTTTCATTAGCTTAGTTCAATTATGAAATATAATTAGATCTTTTATTTCTGATTCAAAGCGAGCCCTCCTTTCTTGTATTTTCCTTTTTTACTTTGTATTTAGTTAGTTTTCATTCACGTTCTCTCTGATAGAACAATAACCATTTTCTCGAAGTAGCAATATTTGATAGACCCGGGAAAATATGATCTTAATACCTAATCTTACGCGATTAGGTAGACTTGCACATATCGAAAGATTAGTTTGGATAAATCTTACAAAAGCTCTGCAAAAAGCATTTTCTATAAAATTAATAAACAAAATTTCATCACCGTCGCCGAGGGAGCTTCTCCTGATATTTCGAAAAAAGGAAAGACCATTACTTCTATTTCTCGATAGGATAAGGGTTGGTTTCTCAAAGTAGAAGCACTTTCCAGATTCCTCAAAAATGCCCTCCTAAATCTAATCGCACCCGGGCTCAAGCAGGAACTTAAATTCCACTCATCAAGTTTTTGGCGCAACTGCCAGGGATTTGTTGATATTTTGAGAAGAGAATACATTATTGATTTTATCAAAAATCAAAATAAGAAAATAAAAAACCAAAAGAATTATCATATTCCAACTCCAAAAAATTCTCTTTCTTGTTTTTTATTAAATATTAATTTGTATATAAATATGCATATTTGAAAAAATCCAAAAAATGATGAAAACATTTTTTAGAAAAAGCAAAAAATTTACTTAATGCATTTTCATTTTTTTATGCTTTCTTCTTTTCTTTTTTCTCTTTTTTTTACTTTAGTATTAATGTATTTATATAACGAATTTTAAAAATAAAAAAAATGGATGAAAAAAATATATACTTAGAGGAAATCAAAAAATTATCAAATTCCATAAAATTTTATGAAAAAATTTGAAACAAAAATAAAAAAGAATTGTAGGAATTTTAAGATAGAACAATAGTTCATTTTCTCGAAGTAGGATAATTCGACAGACCCGAAAGGGGATTTTTGTCGATATTTTGAAAAGCAAAAACCCAATTGCTTTTATCTTTTTATTTCTCCTTTTCTTCTTTGTTTTTTTATCTTAAAGTTTTTTTTTATTAAGTATTAATAAATATATATGCATATTTAAAAAAAAATGATGATGAAAATATATTTTGGAAAACTCCAAAAATATTTTTGTTTTCTTTTATATATGTGTTTTATTTTCCCTCCTTTATAATTTAGAAAAAAATAAAAAATAAAAAACATATTATTGTATATGTATTTTTATTTTAATCTTTTTTCATTTTTTTCTTTCTTTCTTTCTTTATAATTAAGTATTAATGTTTGTATATATAACATAATTTTATCTTCTTATTTTTCAATTTTATTCCCCCCCCCCCTTGTGAATAAATTTTGTTATTTAGTTTAACACATTTTGCAAGTACTCATACGGTCATCTCGTCTCAAAATCAGGGATGTGCACTTTCCCCGTGCTATTTTCCTTTTTGTATTTTATTTTTTCCTCTTTTTCATGCCTTCTATATATATATATATACATATACAAAAAATAATAATATATATGTATTCCCTCTCTTTTGTTTTAGAAAACCCCCAAAAAATCAAAAAATTAGAAAAACAAAAAAAATTTCATATTCAAAAATTCAAAAAAAAATTTGATGAATTTTTTTTTAATTAGAAAAAACCAAAAAATAATATTATATATGTATTTTTTTCCCATCTTTCCTTTTGTATTTTTGTTTTATCTCAAGTTTCTTTTCATTTTATTTTTATTATGTATTAATATTTGGTAAATTTCATTAAAAAAATGATGAAAAAAATTTGATGAAAAAACTTAGAAAACCCCCCAAAAAATCATATTTGTATTTTTTTTGCTTTCTTCTTTCTTTCTTTTTTTCTTTTTCTTCATTCTTTTTCTTTATCTTCTTTTTGTTAAGTATTAATGTATATATTTATAACAAAATCAAAACCAAAAATTGGTGATAAAACTTTGCAAAAAATCCAAAAATAGAATAATGCCCCTACTTAGTTTTTTGTTATTTTCAAAACTTGGTTGAGTTTATTTATAAGCATTTTTATTATTATTTGATTTACTAAAACCTTTTATTTATATCATAGTTTGTAGATTTAAATTTTTGGAATTTAGTTGTACAAAACACATTGTGATTATAAATTAATTTGAGAATAATTTTTGTAGCACTACTTCAAGTTTAACCTAAATAGCTTCTTTTTGTATTATACTGGCAAAATATCTTTAGATTTTAATTATTCTTACTTCAAACTTGTGAAACTTTAGAAATATTCTAATCTACTAAAATTTGCTCTCAAATTTTTCTTAATATATAAACTCTAGAAATTTCTAAACCCTTACATATTCTAATCTCCGAGAGCCTCCTCGCCGGGATCCAGGGCAGGATGGTAAGCGACCACGGGCCCCATCACTCTTCGTTATTCGCGACCTCTAGTGTTCGCCTAACAGTTTTTGTATACGTTTCAGGATGTTGACACCTCCACCAAACTTCTCGCTCGCAACGATGAGTTGGAGCTGGAGAACACCATGTTGAAGGCCCAGGTGCAAGAGCTAACTCACGCCATGCTACCCCCATCTCCTGGGCGAGCCGAGTCTCGTCAAAAGGCACGCGACGACGAGGACCGGAGGCGGCGAGATGCGCAAGAGGTCGCCAACCTCGTCTTCTATACTCTCAAGAACGCGGATCTCCTTACTGAAGATGATATGGAGTTCACAGACGAAGATGTCTGCCCGGATATTTTCGACATGGCGCCTTGGTTGGGAGCTCGCAAAGAAGGCGAGAAGACCCCGGGAGGAACCCCCTAGGCTCACTTCCTTTTTCCCCATTTTGAATGTACATTTATTCTTTTGAGCCGGCGACCCCGCCGCTGCATGTAACTGGAACCTTGTGGAATGAAAGTATACTTTCGTTATGTTTATGGCTTTTGGTCGCATTCGCCTTTTCTTTGTACTTTCATTCTGTTTGCACTGCATTACATAGTGACTGAGTATTCATGATGCGTTCGCAAACTAGTGCCTATCGGCCCAGAACCTTGCAGCTCGCCTACGCAACTCGATTCCTGTCAAAACCTCACCTCGCGCCTCAGCCTCGCGAGAAGGAACGCGACCGGCTCGCCAAGCCTGGTACCCCCCCTGTGGACTTTCGAACCAGGACTATAAGTCCCGATCTCCCTAGGCATGCGAGCCAGGTCTCACCTGCTTCTAACTCACAGGTTACCCCAGGTCTTTCCAGCATTAATTTTTACCCCTTTGTGAATCGAAACTTTCCAATATCAACTTACCAACCCAGTCCCCACCAGCCTTAGCATCATTCTCTTGTTAATTTCAAAACAGACCATCTTGCCAGCCTCTCCAGAGATCTACCTGAACCCCCCGTCTGGGTGAGAGCCCGGGGGCGGAATCGATCTGGGGCATTCCAGCACCAACATATTCAACCTTTGCCAGCCTCTCCAGAGATCAATCAGAATCCCCCGTCTAGATGAGAGCCCGGGAGCGGAATTGATCTGGGGCATTCTAGCACCAATATATTCAACCTTTGCCAACCTCTCTAGAGATCAACCAGAACCCCCCATCTAGATGAGAGCCCGGGAGCGGAATCGATCTGGGGCATTCCAGCACCAACATATTCAACCTTTGCCTGCCTCTCCAGAGATCAACCAAAACCCCCCGTCTAGATGAGAGCTCGGGAGCGAAATCGATCTGGGGCATTCCAACACCAACATATTCAACCTTTGCCAGCCTCTCCAGAGATCAACCAGAACCCCTCGTCTAGATGAGAGCCCAGGAGCGGAATCGATCTGGGGCATTCCAGCACCAATATATTCAACCTTTGCCAGCCTCTCCAGAGATCAACATGAACCCCCCGTCTAGATGAGAGCCCGGGAGCGGAATCGATCTGGGGCATTCCAGCACCAACATATTCAACCTTTGCCAGCCTCTCCAGAGATCAACCAGACCCCCCCCCCCCCCCCCCCCCCCCCCCGTCTAGATGAGAGCCCGGGAGCAGATCGATCTGGGGCATTCCATCACAAACATATTCAACCTTTGCCAGCCTCTCCAGAGATCAACCAGAACCCCCCGTCTAGATGAAAGCTCGAAAGCAGAATCGATCTGGGGCATTCCAGCGCCAGTATATTCAACCTTTACCAGCCTCTCCAGAGATAAACCAGAAACCCCCGTCTAGATGAGAGCCCGAGAGCGGAATCGATCTGGGGCATTCCAGCACCAATATATTCAACCTTTGCCAGCCTCTCGAGAGATCTGTTGGAATGGTCGGCGCCCTTAGAGGGGGGGGGGGGGGGGTGAATAAGGGTTTTCAAAAATTTAAGATTATATTTAGAAAACTTAGAATTATTGCAAGATTAAAGTAATAATTTTGAATAGCGATCTAAATTGATTTATGATGAAAAGAGGATAATAAACAATTTAGATGAATGAAGAACAAAATCAATTTTATTACAAAAGTAGAGACATGATTACTATTAATAAAATTGATTACAAAAATGGATTTCTATGACGCTAGAAATCGAGATAAATAATAATAGTTCTTTTTCGTTTTCTATACCGACTCGTATCCCCACGAACCGGTTGGCTTTAGCCGATCTCTCCCCAGATACGGCCTCAAGCCGCTCTAGCCAATCTATCCCCAGAAAAGCCTCGAGCACCCCCTAGATCTACTCCCTAGACCTAGTCGCTAACACGAGGCGAATTTCAGCCCTAAGTCCTACCCAGACCTAGTCTCCAACCCGAGGCGAATTAACAAATCGTTTACATGAATAAGGATGAAAGAAATGAAATAACAATAATATAAAACTCCCTATGTGGATCTCCTGGAGAAGTGGACGAAGGCCCGCAGAGTATGATCGTAGTCGATGCGGTCTTTCGTCACGATGATGATGCGTGTTGAAATCTTCTCCACGGATCTCCTTCAGCCTTACGGATTTGTGGGAGTATCTCTCTGAACCTTCCTCTCTCTGATGTGGCACGAAGCTCTGGAGTTTAGGATCTGAAGAGGATGAAGAATACGGAGCCAAGGGGTCCAATTTATAGCCTCAGTGCTACCGTCGGGGCTAGCGCTACCGCCGGCGCTAGCCCGGATTAGGAAACATTTTGCGCGGCAGAATCTCCCATCCGCGGCAACATTTGGATCTATTCCTTCTGTGCGCTTCGCTACCACCAGCGTTAGTAGCTACCTCCAGTCGATAGCAACCTTCTATAAGAGTTTCTGAAATTGCGCTAGTCATCGCTATCACCGGGCGTTATCGCTACCGCCAGCGATAGTGAGCTTCTTCGAATTTTGGCCTCAATTTTGGGGGCAGTCATCATGTGTACTCCTTGAGTCATGTAGACCTAGTAAACCTGCACACTTGAACACAAAAGATCAAATACACATAGGATTTGTTATTCTCAAACCTAGGAGATGCGGAAGACCATGTTCCAACAAACTCCCCCTTTTGATAATAACAAATCCATTAATGATAAAACAGAGCATTAATATATAAGCGTGATGAAATCCTACTTGTGTGTGTGTGATAGTGATGACTTAGGATAATTATTGATTTTAGCATTTAGAATTGCTCCCCCTAACTATATGCTCCCCCTATGTGAATACTCCTCTAATATGTATGCTATCATTGTAATTAATCATGTTGGGTTTGTATTTTGATAGCGGTTTATATGTATTATGTTAGCTCTCCCCCTTTTGCATTTTATCATGTTAGATCTCCCCCTTTGTTATTAGCAAAAGTGGGTAGGGATGCACCACAGAAAAGTGGGATAATAAGATAAAGGCATGATCGAGCTTCTTAGTGAGAAGGAAATGATAAGAAGTTTTAGAACAATTTGTAGAGAAAATAGATCAGAGTTTTAGCCTAAGGAAAATAATGATTTCCCCTTTATATAGGAGTTGTAAAAATATCAAAGATTATGATTTCCAAGTAACTAATCTACCCAGACAATATGTCTACACCCTAGCCCCGTACTAAGTGACGGATGGGCATGAGGAGCTGCAAACTTGCCGTAGGTTGGGGTGTTAGTCCCATATGCAAACACTAGACAAACACTTAACCTAACACTCTTTCCCCCCAGTGCCTCGCAAGGCCCCACTGGAACCCTCCCCGGTTAAGGACAAGACATGACTAGAGATAAGGTTATCTAATGTCTACAATCCTACGCCCCCGCTATGGTGAGAAATGAAGTCATAGATAATAATTATTGGAAACATTAAGCATTTAAATCTAATGATAATTTATAGCATATGGGTTTTTATTTTTATTTGTCTTTATGAAAACACTCTCATAGCTATATTGAAAATCATGAATGAATCAGAGTTTGAGCATTGCGGAAGATTAAAATAGAAACATCATAATACTAAATAGGAGTTTAAGTTCAAAAGGAGATGTTTTTGAGTTTCAAATAAAACTAACTTTATAAGGATAAGAGTTAAAGCATTTAGGAATCAAGAAACACCATCCGCACAAGTGAAATTTGATTTGAAATTCAATAATAAGAAGATGTTTTATAAGCATTATTTCACTTGTTGGAGGAGTGTTTAACATAAAAGTTTATAAATCAGAGTTGTTACAATAAAAATGATATGCGTGTTAGAACAACCAATATAAATTCTACCAAGCAAGTCTACCAATTGTTTTTAGGAAAAAATTGAGATTTAAGACTTGATATAAGCATGGAAGCGCAAGGTAAAAGTTATATGGTGATGATGCGGAAGACTTGTAGAAATACACGAAACATCTTATTGTAATCAAGGATAATCCATAAAAAGATATATGAGTTTAATTTCAAAAAGAAGATGTTTATGTAAATCATGTTTCAATGAAAATCTTTTATGGTTGACAAAAAATAACCAAGCATGAAATAATATTATCACAAAGAGATTACTACAATGTTATTTCAATTCACAATTTTAAATCATACCAAAATTGTAGAAAGCATGCTAGGTTATCTAGTGCATTTCATAAGTAAAGAGTAGTATAGAATTAGCATTAGGATCCAATACTCATGAGAATAAGTGTTATGGAAGATAATGATGTGCACATAAGTGTATTTTTGAGTAGAGTATACAAGTGTTTTAATCAAAAATACAAGAAGTGTAGAAAGCATGCTAGGTTATCTAGTGCATTTCATAAGTAAACATTGTAGAAAGCATGCTAGGTTATCTAGTGCATTTCATAAGTAAAGAGTAGTATAGAATTAGCATTAGGATCCAATACTCATGAGAAGAAGTGTTATGGAAGATAATGATGTGCACATAAGTGTATTTTTTAGTAGAGTATACAAGTGTTTTAATCAAAAATACAAGAGATATGTAAAGTAGAAGCACAACAAAACACAAATAATTTTACTTCCACACACTTTAATGCACAAGAAAAATGTACAACTACCAAGGTGCTTTGCACTTACAATGCTCATTAGGACTTATCAGGGTGCAAAGTAGTTCTTGGGGGATCACAAATTTTATTTTTGATGTTTTGAGATTTGTGATCCGGTGTACTTAAGAGTAAGTGGTTTTTATTTTGAAAGAAATATTTGATTTGCACAAGACACTTTACTATTCTTTCCAAGGTGCTCAACCTCACAACGCTTATTAAGACTTATCAGGAGGTTCAAGTAGTGCTTGGTGGAGGTATCTTTGTCATTTATATTTATGATTTTTGTTTTGTACAAAGTTCTCCGAATACACTTGTTTTGCAAACCAATAGAATTTATGAAAAACATAACCACTTGTCTTAACTTTTAACACGTGCAAATAAAGGAGTGTAGGTAAGATACTTGTGCAATTTTAATTTAATGTACTAATACAAAACATACACAAGCATTCTTAAATTAAACCATATGTAGACAATGCCAAAAAGTGAGTGAATATCTATCATTATCAAACATAAAACATTTACTCATACTTAGAGGCATGCTAAGCTTGATTCTACACAACCTTTACAGTATAATTGATGCACATATTAATAGATATATCAAAGCATGAAAAAGACAATGTTCAAAGTAGTTTGAAAAAGAAAATTGCAACATTATAGACGTTCTAAGTAATAGATTAAATCATGCTTGATTTTTACATAAACAATCCATACAGTTTTTTTTGATAGTTTTAAAGTTTTATATTTTTGTATTTGATTTTTAAAAAAAAAGACTTTAAGCAAATGACAAAAGACAGAAAGCAAAACATATTTTTTTTTAATTTGGATTTTCTATTTTTGTCTTTGATTTTTCAAAAATAAAAGAAAATCAGATGTGCAAAACTAAATAGTACATATAGATTAAAATATTTGTAGAAATTTTTCAAAATTTAAAATCACAGAAATTTTATCATGGACGCTAGCGCTAGCGCGGGAGATAGAGAATGATTTTTTTAGGATTTTGAAATTTTTGATTTTTGATCTTGATTAGGTGTCCCATTAGTAGTTTCATGCTGAATTTGCAGAATTTTAGGAGATGTTATTGATGGTTAAAAGTTGAATAGATTGTAAGCATGTTTTAACTTGAAAGATCTAGGACTCTTAACTCAAGTTGTAACAAACGAGATCTTGCAAGATATATAAGATAGATCATCATAATGTATGTGAATTCAAATTTTTCTATACTTATGAAAGTATGATTTGTAGGTCTAGAGAAATGATGATCAAGCAATCATGTCAAAAGACAAAGATCACATAAATAACAATTTGAAAAATAAAATTGCATTTGGTAGTTGAGTTTATTGATCTTTGGTCTTGCATGATAATGTAAAATTTCAAGATATATTTTCTAATGATTAATCCATAAACTATGTAGTCCATTTTAAATCGCATAGTTATCATGAAATTTGAATAACATTGAGAAAGTTATACCTAGCATAGACAAATAAGCTTAGACCAAAAAGTGCTAGGATGATGGGTTTGAATGCAATGTTATACAAAGGACTAATCATGCATTTTGTGAAGAGTATTTTTATTTTCGATTTTTCTTGATACCTTTCTTCAATATAAGGGCTATCATGTTCAGCACACAAGATAGATAATAATTAATACATTGTGCATTTTAATTTTTAACCTACGCCCTTTATTAACCCATTTAAATCCATTCGAATAATATCATTAGTCTTGCCAATAATTTCAATTTACAATTTATAATTCAAGACATTTAAAAGGTAATGGATTTAGAAGGTAAAAATAAAATGGATAAGTAGATCACTATGACTTTTCTTCAATTTTATTCAATTTGATTTATTTATTAATTATGGTTTAATTTATGAAAGTCATATCACAAGATATATAAAGTGATCATAGCATGATAGTTTTTTAAAAAAACAAAAGAAAATAAACAAAAAGGAATTTAAGCAAATCATGAAGTAGAATAATGATATTTCATTTTTATTAGGTTTCTACTTCATGCAAATGATGGGATACTAATGAATAAGAGATTTAGGTATCCAAAGAGGACCGGGAGTGACGGGTCCTTTGGGTACCCAAATACATCGTGTTTTCTTTTGGGGAGATATAATTGAATGGGCCTTTTTGATTTGAGTTTGTGTTTCATCTTTAACTTTTGGCCGCCATTCAAATCTTGGTTTAACATTATTTTTAGTTTTCAAATTTCCATAATCATTTACTTGAATATTTTGATCAAAAAGGTTTTTGAAATTATAATTTGAAGGAAATTTGTTTACATTTAATTTTTGGTTGGGAGAAACATGATTTTGTAAATTATGGTGATTTTGATTTTGATTTACAAATCCTTTATGTTCCTTACTCCCATTTTTAAACTTAGGTAAGATGTTCATATTCATATTCAACTTGTTTTTAGATATAGTTTGATATTGTGAATTTGCATTTACAATTTTCATAAGCAAGTTGATTTTTGATTTTAATTAATCATTCTTAATCTTTAAATTATGTCTAGCTTTATTATACGCGATTGTGCTATTTTTAAGAGTTGAAAAAATTGAATCTATATGATCTTGATAGTTTTTTCTATATTTATCAAATGTTTCATCCATCTCTTTAATTTCAATTTTTTAGACTTTGCATTTAGCACAATCACCTTTCAAAGTTGAATTTTCTAATAACAATTTTTCATTATGTTCTTTAATAAAAAGAAGTTCCTTTTGAAGTTCCTTGCATTTTTCTTTTAGGTCATTAAATTCTATACAAGGTGTAATGTTTTCAACTAAGGAACCTTGGGTAGAATTAGAATTTGATTCTTTATTAATTTTTGCTTTTAAATCTTTATTTTCTAAGCACAAGAGTTTATTAACATTTTTTAATTTCTTAATTTTGCGCTTTGTAGTTTGAAGCAATTGTAATAAAGAAATAGAAGTACAGAAAAAGGATTTGATTTCCTCACATTGCTTTTGGGAGAGGCACGATTTGAACATATTACATCTTTTTAGCACTCCTCTTCCGAAGAGAGTACTT
This sequence comes from Dactylorhiza incarnata, assembly GCA_033032865.1. NCBI lineage: Eukaryota > Viridiplantae > Streptophyta > Magnoliopsida > Asparagales > Orchidaceae > Dactylorhiza > Dactylorhiza incarnata. The sequence goes on along the minus strand of JAWHQI010000124.1, from coordinate 6,833,303 downwards.
CCTCTTCTTTTTCATTTGATGTGTGCTCCATTGATTCATCGTGAGAGGGGCATTCTTGAAGATTTGTGCATGCTTGCATATTCTCCGGTTCTTGCGATTGTTCCATACTTGTAGATGGAGAATCATAAGTTTCTTCAAGAAATTGCTATACTTTATATGCACTTGAAAAGCAATATATTAATTTGAAAATTTCATTAGATAGACCGCAAAATAAATAATGTTTAGCTTTTGCATTTAATTGATGTTCCTTTTTATTTGATTCATTTGCGGGTCTTGCTATTGCTAAATTCCAAACTTCGATATCTAAAGTTTTAATAAATTTTTCAAATAAGAATTTCCACCCTTTATAATTTTTCCCTTCAAATAAAGGTGGTGCAAGTGATTTTTCCTCTTCACAAAAATTTCCCCCACTAATTGAAGCGAGATCATGAGACGCCATTATTCCCGGTTGTTAAGCCGATTGGAATAACCTCGCTCTGATACCACTTGTTGGATCGGTCGGCGCCCTTAGAGGGGGGTGAATAAGGGTTTTCAAAAATTTAAGATTATATTTAGAAAACTTAGAATTATTGCAAGATTAAAGTAATAATTTTGAATAGCGATCTAAATTGATTTATGATGAAAAGAGGATAATAAACAATTTAGATGAATGAAGAACAAAATCAATTTTATTACAAAAGTAGAGACATGATTACTATTAATAAAATTGATTACAAAAATGGATTTCTATGACGCTAGAAATCGAGGCGAATAATAATAGTTCTTTTTCGTTTTCTATACCGACTCGTATCCCCACGAACCGGTTGGCTTTAGCCGATCTCTCCCCAGATATGGCCTCAAGCCGCTCTAGCCAATCTATCCCCAGAAAGGCCTCGAGCACCCCCTAGATCTACTCCCTAGACCTAGTCGCCAACACGAGGCGAATTTCAGCCCTAAGTCATACCCAGACCTTGTCGCCAACCCGAGGCGAATTAACAAACCGTTTACAAGAATAAGGATGAAAGAAATGAAATAACAATAATATAAAACTCCCTATGTGGATCTCCTGGAGAATTGGACGAAGGCCCACAGAGTATGATCGTAGTCGATGCGGTCTTTCATCACGATGATGACGCGTGTTGAAATCTTCTCCACGGATCTCCTTCAGCCTTACGGATTTGTGGGAGTATCTCTCTGAACCTTCCTCTCTCTAATGTGGCACGAAGCTCTGGAGTTTAGGATCTAAAGAGGATGAAGAATACGGAGCCAAGGGGTCCAATTTATAGCCTCAGTGTTACCACCTACGCTAGCGCTACCGCCGGCGCTAGCCCGGATTAGGAAACGTTTTGCACGACAGAATCTCCCATCCGCGGCAACATTTGGCTCTATTCCTTCTGTGCGCTTCGCTACCGCCAGCATTAGTAGCTACCGCCAGGCGATAGCAACCTTCTATAAGAGCTTCCGGAATTGCGCTAGTCATCGCTATCGTCGGGCGTTATCGCTACCGCCGGCGATAGTGAGCTTCTTCGAATTTTGGCCTCAATTTTGGGGGCAGTCATCATGTGTACTCCTTGAGTCATGTGGACCTAGTAAACCTGCACACTTGAACACACAAGATCAAATACACATAGGATTTGTTATTCTCAAACCTAGGAGATGCGGAAGACCATGTTCCAACAAGATCAACCAGAACCCCCTTGTCTAGATGAGAGCCCGGGAGCGGAATCGATTTGGGGCATTCCAGCACCAACATATTCAACCTTTGCCAGCCTCTCCAGAGATCAACCAGAACCCCCCGTCTAGATTAGAGCCCGAGAGCGGAATCGATCTGGGGCATTCCAGCACCAACATATTCAACCTTTGCCAGCCTCTCCAGAGATCAACCAGAACCCCCCGTCCAGATGAGAGCCCAGGAGCGGAATCGATCTGGGGCATTCCAGCGCCAACATATTCAACCTTTGCCAGCCTCTCCAGAGATCAACCAGAACCCCCCATCTAGATGAGAGCCCGGGAGCGGAATCGATCTGGGGCATTCCAGCACCAACATATTCAACCTTTGCCAGCCTCTCCAGAAATCAACCAGAAACCCCCGTCTAGATGAGAGCTCGGGAGCGGAATCGATCTGGGGCATTCCAACACCAACATATTCAACCTTTGCTAGCCTCTCCAGAGATCAACCAAAACCCCCGTCTAGATGAGAGCCCGGGAGCGAAATTGATCTGGGCATTCCAGCACCAACATATTCAACCTTTGCCAGCCTCTCTAGTGATCAACCGGAACCCCCGTCTTGATGAGAGCCCGGGAGCGGAATCGATCTGGGGCATTCCAGCGCCAACATATTAAACCTTTGCCAGCCTCTCCAGAGATCAACCAGAAACCCCCGTCTAGATGAGAGCCCAAAAGCGGAATCGATCTGGGTCATTCCAGCGCCAACATATTCAACCTTTGCCAGCCTCTCTAGAGATCAACCAGAACCCCCCGTCTAGATGAGAGCCCGGGAGCGGAATCGATCTGGGGCATTCCAGCACCAACATATTCAACCTTTGCCAGCCTCTCCATAGATCAACCAGAACCCCCCGTCTAGATGAGAGCCCGAAAGCGGAATTGAACTGGGGCATTCCAGCACCAATATATTCAACCTTTGCCAGCCTCTCCAGAGATCAACCAGAACCCCCCGTCTAGATGATAGCCCGGGAGCGGAATCGATCTGGGGCATTCCAGCGCCAACATATTCAACCTATGTCAGCTTCTCCAGAGATCAACCAAAACCCCCCGTCTAGATGAGAGCCCGGGAGCGGAATCGATCTGGCGCATTCCAGCACCAACATATTCAACCTTTGCCAGCCTCTCCAGACATCAACCAGAACCTCCCGTCTAGATGAGAGCCCGGGAGCAGAATCGATCTGGGGCATTCCAACACCAATATATACAACCTTCTTTCCGAAGCCGACAAATGAATCATAAGAGTAAAGAATATAACAGGTTAGAAAATATTTCAAGGATAAAATCTCTTCAGGTCATCTCCGCTCCTAGCCCGGCCGAGGGGTATCCCTTCCACATCCTGGAGATGGTACCCCCCATACCTGAGCGCTTCACTTACAATATAAGGCCCCTCCCAGTTGGGTTCAAGTTTACCTATTGCAGTTCCTCTTTCAGGCGCATCCCCCTTCTTAAGGACCAAGTCTCCTTTCTCGAACTGCTACATCCTGACATGGTGATCAAAGTACTTGGCCATCCTCCTCTTGATTCCCTCCTGTCGGATAGCCGCGAGGTCGCGGAGCTCTTCTACCAGGTCCAGGGACAACCTTTGCTCGGCCTCATTTGCCATAAGCCATTCTTCATCTCCTTCACCGGCAGCGGTCACCCTGGGGGTCTTCACCTCGAACTCTATCGGAATTACCGCCTCGGATCCATGGGAGAGTTTGAACGGAGTCTCTCCTGTGGCGGTGTTCAGAGTGGTTCTCAAGGCCCAAAGGACCGAGGGTAACTGCTCTGCCTAGTTTCCTCGAAGGTTTTCCACCTTTTTCTTGAGTAGATTAACAATGATCTTGTTCGCCGCCTCCACCTGACCGTTGCTTCTCGGGTGATGGACCGATGCGAACCTAGGTCGATGTCGAGCTGAGTGCAGAAGCTGACAAACTCCTCACTAGCAAACTGAGGTCCGTTGTCTGTTACTATGGTGAGTGGGAGCCCATTCTTGCAAATGATCTCTCCCCATACAAAGTTTCTTACCACTTGGGATGTCACCTTTGCTAGCGCCTTCACCTCTATCCATTTGGAGAAGTAGTCGATCATCACCAACAAGAACTTCCGCTGGCCACAGGCTTGCGGGAAAGGACCAACCAGGTCCAACCACCATATTGCGAAGGGCCATGGGGCTGTGATGGTCCTGAGCCTCTGAGCTAGGAGGAGTTGGAGCGGAGCGTATAGCTGGCACTTTGAACACTTCTTTGCGAACTCCGCCGCATCCTTGCCGAGAGTAGGCCAGAAGTAGCCTTGTCTCAGCACACTCCCCTCCAAGGTTCGGCTCCCGGAGTGACTGTCGCACTCTCCGGAGTGAATCTCCTCCAGGACTCTCGGGTCCTACTCCTCCGATACACAATGTGCAAGGAGCCCCGAGAGCGTCTTCCTGTATAGTCCTCCCACATGCAAGGAGTAATAAGCCAATTTATACTTGAAGCGACGTCGATCCCCATCCCCTTCGGGGAACTTCCCTGATGATAGGAAGGTGATGAAGGGATCAATCCACGACACTCGCCGGTCCACCTCCATCAATTCTCCTTCCTTGATAGAGGGCCGGAAGAGCTTCAAGACTGCCCCTCCTACCCTGGGACCAAACTTGGCCAGGAGGTCTGCCTGGGTGCTCTCCTCCATCGGAAGAGCTTCAAGACCTTATCCAGGTAACGCTGGAAGGTCGAGTCCTTTGCCCCGAACTCCCCCTGATCTGGCAGGCCACCACCATGGAGTCTGTTGAGACTTCCACGTCTTGCACCCATAGCTCCTTAGCCAGCCGTAGGCCAGCTATGACTGCTTCGTATTCGGCTTGGTTGTTGGTGATCAAGAAGTAGATGCTCAAGGCCTGCTCGATCTTTGTCTCTTGGGGGCTTACCAGGATGATTCCTCCCCCACAGGAATGCTTCCCCGACGCGCCATCTACCAACATCATCCACGCCGTCAGGGGAGGTGACTCGTGCTCCCCCACTTCAATCGCGTAATCTGCCATGAAGTCTCCCACCGCTTGTGCCTTGATCGATACCATGGGCACAAATGTGATGTTGAATTCACTTAGTTCCACGGACCATTTTGCCAGCCTCCCCAAGTGCTCCACACCTTCCATGATCTTGCGAAGGGGGTGGTCCGTTACTACCTGGATCGAATGTGCTTGGAAGTAAGGTCGGAGCTTCCGAGCTGATACCACCAATGCGAATGCCAACTTCTCCAGGATAGGGTATCGGAGTTCTGCCTTCCTCAGCACTCGGCTGACGTAATAGATGGGAAATTGCTTCCTCCCCTCTTCGCGAATCCGCACTGAGCTTACTGCCTCCACTCCTACCACCATGTACAGGAATAGGTCCTCCCCCAACCTTGGCCCTTGGAGTATAGGGGTCTGAGTAAGCTGTTCCTTCAATGCTTGGAAAGCTTCCTCACACTCTGAACTCCATTCGAACTTTTTGCTCCCCCTTAACACCTTGAAGAAAGGTGCACACTTCTCTCCCGCCTTAGAGAGGAACCTGCTGAGTCTGGATAACTTTCCCGTGAGTCTCTGGATCTCCATCGAGTTTCTCGGTGACCCCAGCTCCATGATTGCTTTGACCTTGTCCGGGTTTGGCTCCACCCCTGCCGGGGTGAGCTAGTGACCCAAGAATTTCCCTCGGCTAACCCCGAAGACACACTTAAAGGGGTTGAGCCTCATCTTGTACCTCCGCAAGGTACCGAAGGTTTCTTCCAGGTCTCGGAGGTGAGACTCAAGATCCTGGCTCTTCACTATGAGGTCATCGTCGTACACCTCCAAGTTTTTTCCCTTCTGCTCCCGGAAGACCCAGTCCATCGTCCGCTGATAGGTAGCCCCTGCATTCTTGAGACCAAAAGCTTCATTTTATAACTATAACACCCATCCCCCGTGATGAACGAGAAGTCTTTGATGTCCGGGGGGGTGCATGCGGATTTGATGGTAACCTGAAAAAGCATCTAGAAAAGACATTACAGGGAAACCGATGGCTGAGTCAACCAGCGCGTCGATCCAAGGCAGGGGATAGCAATCCTTGGGGCATGATTGATTAAGTAAGGAAAAGTCAATACACATTCTCCACTTACCTCCCCCCTTCTTTACCATGACCACGTTGGAGACCCAGCCTGGGTAGTGGATCTCCGATACAAACCTGGCCTTCAGTAGCTTACCCACCTCCTCTCAAATGGGTCCTTCTAGCTTTACTGTTGTGGCCCTCTTCTTTTGGCGAATGGGGCGGGTGCCGGGCTCGATGTTGAGGCGGTGACAAGCCACGTCAGCGTCGATCCCTGGCATTTCTGCGGTGCTCCAGGCAAAGATATCCACGTTCTTTTGCACGCAGTCGAGGATCTTCGCCTGCTCCTCCGGGCTGAGCTCTCCACTGACCCGGACCTTTTCCACCACCCCCAGCCAGGTGGTGACCTCGAGCTCCATGATCTCGTCCACGGCCTCCAGCCGGGACTGCTCCCCCCAAGCCTTCTCCTCCTCCCCATCACCAGCGAGTGCTTGGGTTTCTCTTTCTGCCCTTTCTCCTCTTCCTCTCCTTCCTTCGCCCGGGGTCCCTCAACAACCCCTTCCTGGGCATGAACTTCTCCCTCTCCCCTCTTCTCTCCACCTTCCTCCTCTATCACCCCCATCGACTCCACCTCTCCCTCCGAGGTCCTCTCTCTTTTTTATTCTTCCTCTCCTTCCTTCGCCCGGGGTCCCTCAGCAACCCCTTCCTGGGCATGAACTTCTCCCTCTCCCCTCTTCTCTCCACCTTCCTCCTCGACCACCTCCATCGACTCCACCTCTCCCTCCGAGGTCCTCTCTCTTTTTCCTTCTTCCTCTCCTTCCTCCGCCCGGGGTCCCTCAGCAACCCCTTCCTGGGCATGAACTTCTCCTTCCGTCCTCTCCTCTGCCTCCTTCTCATCGCAGACCTCGACCGCCTCTCCCATCACTTGGTCCCATTCCTCAGCCTCCTACATCCAGGAGATGGTGTTGACAGCCGTCACATAGCACTATCTTGCGACCTAAGGATCTCCCCTTACCCGGATCTGAACTCCTCCCAAGTTAAACTTGAGGCACTGGTGGATGGTGGATGGGACGCAGCGGAAGACGCTGATGAGAGGTCGTCCGAAGATGGCGTTGTAGCTACTCGGGGCATCAACTATGATAAAACGGCAATTCCGAGACTGCCCGCCTAGGACCACATGTAGCCCCACTCCTCCCTCCACCTCCTTTCTCTCACCAGAGAACCCGAACAATGGGCCATCCGAGGCCAGCACTCTCTTGCTCTCCACCTTCATCTCATCAAACGCCTTCTTAAAGATGACATTGACGGAGCTTCCATTGTCCACGAGGACCCGAGACACCGTGAAGTTCTCGATGGCGGTCTGGATGACCAGCGCATCGCAAAATGGGTCCTCGTGGCCCGGCATATCCTTCTGAGAGAAAATGATTTTTTCGGCCGGGGGTGGAGCGGTGGATGTTGAAACCACGCTCCGGCGATTGATGGTATGGAGGCTCGCCTTGCGGGTTGCCTCCACCCCAATTCCCCCGTGGATCACTCCGATCCCACCTCGGTACCCCACGTCAGCTCGGTCCTCGCACCTTTCTTCGTCCTCCTGGGGCAGAACCTCTTCAATCCTCACTTGCTGCTGCTGTCGCGGCGCAGGCGCCCTGGTCCTCTTCGACTCCAGGAACTCTGGGCAGGTCTCTGTTGCATGACCTTCCTCATCGTGGAAGATACAATATGGCAACGTCACCTCTCCTGCCACGGCTTCCGCCACCCTATTCCTTCTCCTCCTGGCGGTTGCTGTTTTCACCTCTCCTCTCCTTCCTCTCCCCCTTCCCGGCCAATTTCCATGGCCTGTTGGGGTGGGGGATCCATCTGCATCGGGCCCTGCCTCCACCCTAACTGGTGGGATCTCCCTTGACCTCCGTGGTAGTTCCCCCTTCCGGGGCCGAAACCTCTCCCCGGCCCTTGCACTCCTCCACTCTGGTGCCTCCACTGCCCTTCCGGAGCCCTGGGTTCTTCCCTTCTTCTTACATCCTGGGGCCTAACCTCCAGATCATTGAGCTTTGCTAGCCTCTTGGTGAGCTCCGGGTTGGCCTCCTCACTCGCGACTTCCTCCGCCACCCTCTCCATCAGCTCCTCATAGGAGACGGGGGCCTTCCTCTTCAGCGCCATCTTGAAAAAGCTCTCCTTCAGCCCGATAGTGAAGGCGAGCTGGAGTGCAAACCCCGGCATCTCCTGTGTGAGTTGTACCTCTTCCTGGAATCGGTCCGCATAGCGGGCCAGCGACTCCCTAGGCTCATGCTTCACTTTGAAGAGGGACTTTGTGTCCTTCTTCCTCTCTTCGAGGTCGAGAACCTCAGCAGAAAACTTCGGCGCAAATCCTCGAATGCATAGATCGATCCTGCCGGGAGTTGATGGAACCACTCCCTGGCCTTCTCCTTGAGAGTGACCGCAAAGAGCCGACACTTAAAAGCATCTGACATCAGCCTGATGGAGACCGAGTCTTTGAACGACTGCAGATGCTGGACAGGGTCATCCCTACCGTTGTAGTATACACTGTCCCACTCCCTGAACCCCACTGGGACGGGTGCGGACAACACCAACTCGCAGAAGGGGCTTCCCCCCTGCCACCCTTTCCGGCTCCGCCCGCCCCCCGAGCTCCCTCGCCAGGCTTGAGCTCGCTGGGACTGCATTCACGAGAACGACGCTCACCTGTACCACCCCCACAGTTGTCGACTCTTCCTGGCGCGCGCTCGCTGATGAGTCCCATATATATATATAAATATATATATATATATATGTATATATATATATGTATATATATGTATATATATATATATGTATATGTATATATATATATATATGTATATATGTATATATATATATATATGTATATATATATATATATATTTGGACTCATTTGGGCTAATATTCTAGTGTTTGCACCACATTTTAGGTACGTTTCCATTCATATGGACTATTCCATGCTAGGTGCACTATTAAGCCCATTTCGGTGTGCAATTGCATTCCTTGTTGTTGGGGGTAAGCACATTGTGCTCCCCTTCCCTTCTTTTATGTATTTCTGTGCTGGACGTGTATTCCCAGCTTGTGTGCCATGTATGCAAGGGACCTGATCGCCCAGTTTTCGCCATAAGTAATTTCTGTGCATATCACACGGTCGTGCGTTTCCTTGACGCACGGTCTGTGCGGTCGTGCGTTTGTGTTTGGGCAGAAAACAGAGCGTCGGAGTTTACTCGTGCGTTTTAACGTACGGGCGGATTCGCCCGTGCGTGAGCAAAACGCACGGTCGACCTGTGTCTTCTTGATTTCAATGCGTCGGAGTTTACCCGTGCGTTTGAACGCATGGGCGGCGTTGGTCGTGCGTGAACAAATCGCACGGGCGGAGCAGCGTCATCTCCAAGCCATATTTTATCCGTAAATATCGCACGGTCTGCGCACGATCGTGCGTTCGACCGTGCGTGACCAATTTTCAGCCTGTTTCCTATAAAAAGCAGGAATCGAGGCAGTCAAAGAGAGACGACCAGGGGACGAGCGGGAGCGATCCTGTGGGCGGGAAATCACTTCCTTCCCGCTGCTCTTGTGGGTTGAAGGCTTCTCCTTCATCTCCTCCACCATCAAGGCCATTTCCGGTGACTTTCCACCTCCATCCTTCCATCCGGGAGCACTAGGAAGCTTCATCCACCATTAGCTCAAGCATTCCTCGCCAAGGAGACCAAGGAAGCGCTGAAGATCGTAGAAGCGGTGACAGCCTCCTTCGAGCCAAGCTCACCATCTGAGGGCCGAGTCCGGAGAGAGCCCGACAACCTCTCATTCCGGCCGTGAACCCAAGACGTGATTTCTTCATTGTGGTCATCTATAACCTTTGATGCTTGAACTCGTTTGTAGTTGTTTTGTGTATGCTTGTTAAGTAGATCTTATGGATTACTGCTTGTTTTCATATGCAATATTGTTGTGGTGGCATGAATAGCCGCTTTGTCCCTAGCGATTTTCTGTGTTACGTTGTGGTTGAAGCCGCTAGCAATTGCTAGCGGTGATGTTTTGAGAAGAGGTGTGTGCGACCCTCAACTGTCATAGTGATATTCCGCACACGCGCCTTACGAAGCACGGCATCGCGGCCGTTGCACCCATCTCGCCGTGCGAAGCAGAGTTTTGACCCGCATCTTTCTTCATTCTGCAGTAGTGTAGGAAACCAAATCAACCCCCCCCCCCCCCCCCCCCGTTGTTACTATTTAAATTCTTTGAACTGATTTCCTGTTTAGAGCAAGTCGTACTACCCAACTTGTGGTCCTTCGAGATTGATATTCAGGGAGTTCCTCCCTATTTTATTACTTGACAACGACCGGTGCACTGCCGTCGTATCGCATTTTGTGCCTGCTAATTAGCAGTGTCGAAATAGTGCATCACGTTTTTGGCGCCGCTGCCGGGGATTGCAAGCGTGTGCGATTTGTTTTTCTTTGGAGATCCGTTTTAAGGTCTTTTTGTTTTTTTTTTGATTATTTGCTTTCGTGTTGAAGAAGTGTATGCATAGAAGAGATCCCGGTGAGCATGCAGCATTTGATCCTGAGATAGAGCTTACTCTGCGGGCGCGTCTACGTGCTGCTGCCACCATGGATGTTTATGAAAATCAGGCTAATCCCGGAGTGGGAAATGCACCGGCCGTGGCTCAAGCTGCTGACGAGAATGAAGTGGCTAGGCCACGACCTAGGACTATGAGAGATTACACTACACCCACTATTGGGAGTGTGTACCCTGGATTTGGCCCAGGTATCACCAACAACAACTTTGAGATAAAGCCGGCCATCCTGAACATGATCCGCAATCAGGTCCAGTTCTCTGGATTAGCAAGTGAAGACCCCCATCTTCACTTAATTGAATTCGCAGAAATTTATGGAACATTTCATTATGCAGGGCTGGCTGACGAGACGGTGAAGCTCAGGCTATTCCCTTTCTCTCTATGTGACAAGGCAAATGCGTGGCTCCACATGATCCCTGCGGGTACAGCTACCACTTGGGACGCTCTGCAAGAAATTTTTTTGGCAAAGTTTCACCCTGTTGACAAAGTTGTGAACTTGCGGAGGGAAATAGAAACCTTCCAGCAGCTTGATCAGGATGCTCTCTTAGAAGCTTGGGAGAGGTTCATGAACCTTCTCCGGAAATGTCCCCAGCATGAGCTGCAACCATGGGCCATAGTAGAAAAATTTTATTTCGCTATTGAACCTAACTACAGGGCCATGATTGATGCTGCTGCAGGTGGAACTTTGATGAACCACACCCCTGAAGAAGCTTTGCGGATTGTCCAAGACACTGCCATTCATAGTTCCTTTTGGACTACTAGAAGAAATGCTCCAAGGAACACTCGAGGTCTTTTTTAGGTGAACACGTCTGGTACACCTGCTGAAAGTACCATGCTACTTAAGAGGCCTACCCCCCCCCCCCCCCCCCTTCTTCCTCAGTGATGATGATCTCATGTCAAGGTTGTGGAAACCCAGGGCATCATGCATATGAGTGCCCCACAGGTGAGCAACCTACTGAAGTTTCTTTTGATGAAAGTGTTAATTATATAAATGATCAAAATCAAGGAGCACCGTTCAACAACACTTATAACTCGGCCGTGAGAAGTCATCCGAACTTCTCTTGGAAACAAAATGTTCCAGGCCAACGATGGCAAGGAGGTTCGCATCAATATGATGCTCAAGCCTCCGATAGCCAGCCGCGGCCGCCTCAACCGAGTTACAATCAAGGTGCCCCAACTCTTAAGAAAAGCAACCTTGAAGAAATGATGGAAAGATTTATGCATGCCGCAAACTCTAACATGGTTAACCAAACCGCGTCCATGCGCAACTTGGAGATGCAATTGGGCCAATTGGCTCAATTGTTAACCGAGCGGTCGCAAGGGACCCTTCCTAGCAACACAGAAAAAAATCCTATAAATCAAGGGAAGAGTCTCACCGACGCGGATGTGGTTGACCCAAATGAATTAGTAATCAATTGTTCTATTAATAATCTTCAAACTGCTGCCTTATGTGACTCTGGATCATCCCACAACGTCCTTGCATTGCAAGACGTGGCTAAACTACATCTCAAGATGAACCCGGATGATCAGAAGTCTTTGGTGCTCGCTAATGGGACCATTATTCAGTCGGAGGGAGAAGTGAAGAATGTTGAAATCATGGTTGAGGGGACGGTGGTGGTCGCTGACTTCCAAGTGTTGGGACCCCAGGAGAATAACTCTATCCCCATCTTGGGAGTGCCGTTCTTGAAAGAGAGCGGTGCCACTTTGGATTTTTCCGCTGGGAAAGTTATCATCCCTACTTGCCCCAAAATTGTGACTGAAACATTGCCTTGCTTTCCCCAAAGTATTTCTGATATATCTCTTAGTGATGCAGGAATCAAGGTTGAATTTGTATTATTGGACGAAGAAAAGGAGGAGAAACAATCATGCGGAAAAGGAGAAGAAATAGATTTGAGAATGGACTGTGACCCGAAAAGGAAGGAAGATCTGATGTCTGAACCTATTCAGCCGAACTTAATTCGGGACAATGTCCCATTCTTATCTAACAATAAATTTTGTAATAAGCTTTTTAAACAGACGGTCTCTTGGGCTGACCTAGTTGCCACTACGGTAACGGGGGTGATGCCATCCACCACTAAGGTGGGAAAATCTGACGGCTACCAACGCTGGTGCTCTCCTACCGTGGAGAAGCTGAAACTTGAAAGAAGAGAGCGTAATGCTCGTTCCACTGCTTCCAGTGGCAAGTTGGCAGAGGCTAGGGGAAAATTAGGTAATACCAATTTTGGCCCTAAAGCTTTCACCTCCGGCCTACAAGCCACTGGGGACGTGCACTACAAAAGCGCGTATAGCTGAGTTCCTTTTCTTATGCTTTGATCTGTGTCTGTGAAACTTTTCTCTAGATTCTCTGCTACTTGAACAATGATTAATACAGGTATTTGGTACACCTTAAAGGACGTTAAACAAAAGGGCTTCTTGGGAGACAACCCATGGGGAACCACCCGGTTCCGTCTATCTTTTTAATCCTTTTTGCGTATTGTTATTTTCAGTTTTGCTAACATTGTAGGTGAAGCTATGCTCTCGCGTGGAAGGAGATTTTTTTTAAAGAAATTGGGATTACCGCACTTCTGGCATGCTCCTTTGTGAGCATAGGTCAACTCTACCCCTCTCTTATTTATGTTTGAATCGTTTATTCTAGTAGTTTTAATCAAGTCTGGGGTAGAGAGCGAGCTGTGCATGTGCACACACGTTGCATGACATGCTAGAATGTGCTGAGTTAGGATTTATATTTGTTTGCATACACGTGCACCTAGTTCACGCACACTTGATCACACGTGCTTATTGGGTATCGCTGCGAGGTTTTCCCGCTCGTAAGAATTGAATTGTTAGCATGTGAGTGAGGAGTGGAGAATAATGTTGACTCGAGTAGTGCTCTAGTCAAGTGCTCCCATCACGCCTAGAAATTCGATTAGAGTAGAATAAAATTCAGAGTTGTAATGTACTTATTTCTATTATAGTAGATGAAATTTATTTTACTTTAGTGGTGAATCCGGTGAATCCAACGGTAGCAATAGGTCGAGTGTAGCAGACTAGTAGTAGTTTATTACTAGGGTCGAAAGGAAGGACAACCTTTCTCGGTGGCTAGAACTTGCACTAGGCGACTCTCGACACAATTGTGTTGAGGCACTCGTTATGAAATGTGATATAGGCCATCTCTTGATCCGTTTGTGCTTTTGAAATTCTAACCTATGTAATCACCATTGCAAGCCCACTTGAGCCTACCTCTCCTCTTTGTTTAGCTCCACTATTTAATGTAACCAAAGCCATACAGCCGAACCTATGTTCGCACCAACCGCTGAGCTGAAAGACATTTCTGTCTCGATCGCTTTTGGTGTCATCTTCGTGTGTATGACAGCTTTAATTTAGCTAAACGAGTTGTTTTATTGTGGTTAAAAATGTGCTTTTGCCGAAAAGAGAAAAGAAAGAAAAGAAAAAAAATAAAATAAAAGAGTTGTGCAATAATAATTTTCTCTCGGCAAAATTTTATTTATATCTGGCTCAGCACGCTCCTTGTGTTCAGTTGAAGTCCAGGGGTGTCGTGCAAGTACTGAAAATGTTGTAGTGGTGATTATATTTCTCTTGAGTGCTCAAGTGTGTTGAGTGCGATGCCCATCGTCCTTCTACTTACCTAGCCTATACTCAACCTAAGCCTAATAATTACGTATAAGTCCTATTGATTTTAGACACGAGTCGTCTCATGCAGTAGAGAGAGTGCGGACGTGCAAGCCTATGGACACCGATTTTGATGGATTTCTTAGGAGATTGTCCCTAGCTTCGATTCAAATAATACTCTACTCATTAGTCACACTATTTTCCCTTTTTGCGCAACCGAAAGATTCACCTGGATTCACCAACCAAGTAAAGTAAATTTCAAACTACTGTTTTAGAAATAATTAGATACAACCTTGAGTTTAATTCTGTTCTAATGTATTTCTACGCACGAGAGCATGCGACTTCGCATAATTCTCTACCGCTCAAACTCATGCTAACACTCAATTGTTCCGACAGGAGAGCTGAGTAGTTTGCCCGAGACGTGCAAATGGTTAAGTCTGGGGGTGTGATGAGTCCCATATATATATATATATATATTTGGACTCATTTGGGATGATATTCTAGTGTTTGCACCACATTTTAGGCACGTTTCCATTCATATGGACTATTCCATGCTAGGTGCACTATTAAGCCCATTTCGGTGTGCAATTGCATTCCTTGTTGTTGGGGGTAAGCACATTGTGCTCCCCTTCCCTTCTTTCATGTATTTCTGTGATGGACGTGTATTCCCAGCTTGTGTGCCATGTATGCAGGTGACCTGATTGCCCCGTTTTTGCCATAAGTAATTTCTGTGCATATCGCACGGTCGTGCGTTTCCTTGACGCACGATCTGTGCGGTCGTGCGTTTGTGTTTGGGAAGAAAACGGAGCGTCGGAGTTTACTCGTGCGTTTTAACGCACGGCCGGATTCGCCCGTGCGTGAGCAAAACGCACGGTCGACCTGTGTCTTCTTGATTTCAATGCGTCGGAGTTTACCCGTGCGTTTGAACGCACGGGCGGCGTTGGTCGTGCGTGAACAAATCGCACGGGTGGCGCAACGTCTTCTCCAAGCCATATTTTATCCGTAAATATCGCACGGTCTACGCACAATCGTGCGTTCGACCGTGCGTGACCAATTTTCAGCCTGTTTCCAATAAAATGCAGGAATCGAGGCAGTCAAAGAGAGACGACTAGGGGACGACCAGGGGACCAGCCGGAGCGATCCTGAGGGCAGGAAATCTCTTCGTTCCCGCTGCTCTTGAGGGTTGAAGACTTCTCCTTCATCTCCTCCACCATCAAGGCCATTTTCGGTGACTTTCCACCTCCATCCTTCCATCCGGGAGCACTAGGAAGCTTCATCCACCATTAGCTCAAGCATTCCTCGCCAAGGAGACCAAGTAAGCACTGAAGATCGTAGGAGCGGTGACAGCCTCCTTCGAGCCAAGCTCACCATCTGAGGGCCGAGTCCGGAGAGAGCCCGACAACCTCTCATTCTGGCCGTGAACCCAAGACGTGATTTCTTCGTTGTGGTCCTCTCTAACCTTTGATGCTTGAACTCGTTTGTAGTTGCTTTATGAATGCTTGTTAAGTAGATCTTATGGATTACTGCTTGTTTTCATATGCAATGTTGTTGTGGTGGCATGAATAGCCCCTTTGTTCCTAGCGATTTCTTGTGTTACGTTGTGGTTGAAGCCGCTAGCAATTGCTAGCGGTGATGTTTTGAGAAGAGGTGTGTGCGACCCTCAACCGTCATAGTGATATTCCGCCCACGCGCCTTCCGAAGCATGGCATTGCGACCGTTGCACCCATCTCGCCGTGCAATGCGGAGTATTGACCCGCATCTTTCTTCATTCTGCAGTAGTGTAGGAAACCAAATCAACCCCCCCCCCCCCCCCCCCATTGTTACTATTTAAATCCTTTGAACTGATTTCCTGTTTAGAGCAAGTCTTACTACCCAACTTGCGGTCCTTCGAGATCGATATTCGGGGAGTTCCTCCCTATTTTATTACTTGACAATGACCGGTGCACTGCCATCGTATCGCATTTCGTGCCTGCTAATTAGCAGTGCCGAAATAGCGCATCACTCGCCTGCGCCGCGCTTGTTGGAGCAGTGCTCGCCGGCGCTGAGCTCGCCGGAATGGAGATTGCCGGCACAGGGCTCGCCGGGCTGGCGAACAGCACTCTCCCCTCCAGGTCTTGTGCCGACCCGGCGGCAACTTCTTTTCCTACCCTTCCCCCTGGGGCGTTCTCGCCGGCAGCTGCTGGGGGAGGGGTTGCCTGAGGATCTGGGGTCGCGAACTCGCTTCGCAGCGCTGCGACCGTGAACCCTAAGGTGTCGAGCACCTCCCTTCTGAAATCTGTGAGCATCCTCGCCATCACCACCTGAGGTGCTTCGCTGAACTCCTTGCCATGCTCTTCATCTCCCGCCATGGTCCTCCCTTGGGACTTTCCTGAACCAGCCACGCTCCACGCTCACCGCACCAAAATGTTGAAACCGATTTCTCGGTCTCTTGTAGAGCTCGGGTCCCCAATTGAGTTGAGGGGCGGCTAGCCCTTACTTGTCCCTCGGAAGAAGCAGACCGAAGACTAGAACAACAGACTAAGACCTTAGTCTCAGCGAGGAGGTCCCTCCACTAACCCGGAAGTTTGTTGAGCGCTTCCCCTCCCAAGCCAAAGCAAAGACTCGGGCACCTTGGCGAGCTAGAGAGCCCAACCAAAATGGCCTAGGGAGAGAAGGGGGCTCAAGGATTCTAAACCGGAATGCTCTCCCAAGGTGCCCTTTAGGTCTATTTATAGGTTTTGTTTTTGTGTTCTGCCAATAGCCAAATCCCGCTTCATATTTCCACTATCCGCACCGCAAACTGGTCTGCTAACAGCCAAACTCCGCTGTTCGGAGGGGCTAGCCGCAGACCACCAGGGGTCTTTTGGTAAAAGACCACTCCAGGTACCGGCGAACCGGAACCCGCGGGCCTGTCCGGCGAGCACGGGGCTCGCCAAAATGGCTAATTGCACCCCATAAATGGCTAATTGCACCCCAAGGTCCTGGGGTTGCCTAGTGAACTGCCCCCTCGGCGGGCTGGCTCGTCTATATCCCTACGGCTCGCCTACAGATCTGTATCCCAACAGGTCGGGCTCGCCAAAATGGCTAATTGCACCCCAGAAATGGCTAATTGCACCCCAAGGTCCTGTGGTTGCCTTGCGAGCGGAGCTCACGAGCTCCTGGGCTAGCCGAGCATTAAAATTACTAATGGCACCCCAACCGCTGGCTCGCCTGTACTGCTTAGGCCGAGCCCCAAAGTTGCTATTGGCACACCAAACCTCCCGGCTCGCCTATACTGCTTAGGCCGAGCCCCAAAGTTGCTATTTGCACACCAAACCTCCCGGCTCGCCTATACTGCTTAGGCCGAGCCCCAAAGTTGCTATTGGCACACCAAACCTCTCGGCTCGCCTATACTGCTTAGGCCGAGCCCCAAAGTTGCTATTGGCACACCAAACCTCCCTGCTCGCCTGGCGAACATCAGGGTTATACAAAACCTACCAAGGGATGACTCCTCTCTCAACTATGAAGCCTGCCAGTTAGGAAAATATCACTATGCCTCTTATCCAACTAAACATGGGCATAGCTCTTCTCGACCTTTTCATCTTGTTTACTCCTAACAAATCTGTTGGTAAGGGAAGTCTATATTTTGTCACTTTTATTGATGATTTCTCAAGATGTACTTGAGTGTATCTGTTAAAAGAACGCTCTAACTTTTTTTTGCATTCGCAACTTTTTGTATGCCTAATAGTATTGTACATCAGACTAGATGTGCTTACACCTCTCAATAAAATAGAGTGGCTGAACGAAAGAATCATAATCTTCTAAACGTTGCTCATACTCTTCTCACTCAGATGAATGTTCCACGCTCATATTGGAGGCATGATATTCTCCTCTCTTACTATCTTATCAACGGTATCCCCTCTACAGTTCTCCATGGACAAACCCCTTTCTCCAACTTGTACCCAAGTACACCCATTTTTCCTCTACCCCCACGTGTATTTGTTTGTACGACCCTTATTCACTCTCCTTCACCCGGTCGAGATAAACTCTCTCATCACCCAATCAAGTCCATCTTTGTTGGCTACTCTCCCACTTAAGAGGGTTATCGATGTTATGACCCTCTTCTTTGGAAACAATATGTCTCTGCTGATTTCACCTTCTTTGAATCCACTCCTTACTTCTCTAAAGATTCTACACCCTCATCAATTCATGATACTCTTGTTTCTATCCCTATTGTTTCCACCCCTCCACCTGAGCTCACTCCACCTACACTTCCCACTCCGCCATTTCCTTCTCTACCTCCCACCATATCTCCTTCCACTCCGAGATCGTCTCTACTAGCTCCCAGACCAGCAATCTCTTCGTTGGATGGATCTGGTACGAATGATATGTCATACCTTTATCTTTCCATTACTCTTTGTAAGGGATTTCGGACATGTACTCAACATTCAATTCATGATGTTGTCTCGTATGCTCGGCTTACCTCCTCTTACATGAAGTTTGCTTTGGCCCTCTTGGTCACTATTTCCCCAGCCACTTACCAAGAAGCTCTGACCATATGAAATTGGAAAGCTGACATGGTTGAAGAAATGACCACCTTTACCAAAATGGGTACTTGAACTCTTATCCCTACTCCTCCAGGGGCGGATATTGTTGGTTGTTGGTTGGTATTTGTGGCAAAGTATCAGGCTGATGGAACTATGGATTGCTATAAGGCTTGGCTGGTTGCCAAGGACTTCACTCAAACATATGGTGTGGACTTGTTTGACACTTCTCTTTGGTTGCTTGCATCGGCACAATTCGAGTTCTCTTTTCTGTAACTATCTACAAGGATTGGCAGATGTCTCAATTAGATAAAAGAATTCTGCCCTCTATGGTGATCTACAAGAAGAAGTGTATATCAAGAAACCTCCTGGTATGTTGCTCAGGGGGAGTCTCAAGTATGCAAATTGCGGAAGGCAATCTATGGCCTCAAACAAAGTCCTCGGGCTTGGTTCGATAAGTTTTGTAAAGGTATCTCCACCATTGTTTTTGCTCGCAGTTATGCGAATCACTCTCTCTTCATATCAAAACTTATCATGGGATAATCATTCTTTTTGTCTATGTTGATGACATTCTCCTTACTGGTGATGATAAAGCTAGAATTGCTCTGACAAAGAAACAACTTCTTTAACACTTTGTCACTAAAGATATGACACCTTCTAAGTACTTGTTGGGAATTGAAATTTCATGTAAATACAACTCAATGGTTCTCTTTTAACACAAATATGCTATTGATGTTCTAAAAAGATAGGTCCTCTTGGTCCTAAACCTGCTCGATGTCCAATAGAGGTTGGTGAAGATAAACTTTGGAATGAGGACTCGCCACTTCTTTCAGATATCACTCAGTACAGATGTGTAGTCGGAAAACTCATCTACCTAATGGTAACAAGACCTGGTATATGTTATGTTGTGGGCAAGGTTAGTCATCTCATGCAAGCTCCCAAGTTGTTTCATCTACCAAAAACTCTAAAAGTCTTAGAATATTTGAAAGGGTCTCCGGGGAAGGGACGACTGATTCAAAAGAATAACCATCTGAGGATTGAAGTCTATTCTGATGCTAGCTATGCTGATTATAATGAAGATCAAATGTCCACATCTGGTTTGTGCACTTTTGTAGGAGGAAACTTGGTTATCTGGAAGAAGAAATAAGTTGTTGTCTCCAGATCATGTGTTGAAGCTGAGTACAGAAGCATCGCCCAGACCACTTGTGAATTAAAATGGTTACATGCACTTCTTTGAAGTTGACTGTCACTTCATCAGAGAAAAAATCTTGAAGAAACAAATATGCACTCCATTCGTAACCTATGATAAAGTGATAGCAGATATCGTTAGCAAACTAGTATCTTCCTCATTTTCTGACATATGTGGCAAGCTGGGCATGATCGACATATAGGCTCCAGCTTGAGGGGGAGTGTTAGAATACCAAAGTATATTGGCAGTTAAAATCATTTAATTGCACCTGAGGTCAGTGCGGTTATGAATAACTATCCACAACATATATGCCTTGTGATGATTATGATGGAGATGTGCTAACCGCAAGCTTAATGGTGAAGACCGGTGAATTCATCATTGGTACCTGCTCAAGGATGCTGATTGTGATGGGTGGTTAATCTGGTATAATAGCACATCCTGTGTGAACAACCACACCTTATGCAGTCAGCTCTTGGGTGACCGCATTAACCGTGTTAGCCTCCCTTCTATAGATTCATGTAAATGAGTCTCACATTGCCTAATTATAATCTCTATCACCTCCTCCGTTCTATATAAAAGATGTCATACCAATATAATATTCAGATTTTTTGAAAATAAAATATTTAGTTATTTTCAATTGACGTGTGTCATTGTTAATTTTGGTTAAGTTATTGCCAAGTTCTCACAAGTCTCCTTCAAATATCAATCAATTTAGACCTATTGATGTTGCAAACATCACTTTAAAAAAAATTCAAAGTGTCTTGCTTAAAGGTTAATGCATATTCTGCTCAAAATTGTCTCACTCGAACAAGGCGCCTTCGTCAAAAACAGGATGATAACTGATAATCTAAGAATTGTTCAAGAATTAGCTTTCAAAATCAATAAGAACACAAGAGGTGGTAATATGATAATCTAATTAGATATGGAGAAAGCTTTTGATCGTTTGGATTGGGATTTCTTATTCGGCGTTCTTCAAGAATTCAGTTCAACTTAAATTTCATCAAGTGTGTGAAGATGTTGGTTTGTCATGCTAGGCACAGTTTGTTGATCAATGGTAAAATTTGCGTGTTCTTTGGTTCGTCTCGGGGGCTTCTTCAAGTGGCCGGATCCC
This sequence comes from Dactylorhiza incarnata, assembly GCA_033032865.1. Taxonomy (NCBI): domain Eukaryota; kingdom Viridiplantae; phylum Streptophyta; class Magnoliopsida; order Asparagales; family Orchidaceae; genus Dactylorhiza; species Dactylorhiza incarnata. The sequence continues at coordinate 6,812,593 of JAWHQI010000124.1, read as the reverse complement.
CTTTCCGAAGAGGTTCTCAGTAGTGGTTTAAATCTTGTTCTCAGTTTGTACTGTTGATTGGTAACTAGCTCAATATAGAGCACCTAGGTTTTCTCATATTCTTTATGTTGAAGATACAATAATATTTAAGAAGAGCAATCTTCACACTGTCACGGGGATCTTGGCTTTCCTTCTTTAATATGAGAGATGCGCTGGTCAATTAGTTAATAAATCCAATGGTCAATTATTTATTTCCTCCAGGATCACGCCATCATGGGTGGCTAATCTTGCTTCCTTCTAGATATTCAGCAGAGCATTACGCCATTCCGGTATCTTGGTATCCCAATTTTCAACGGCAGGGCTTGGACTCGCTACTTTGATCACTTGGCGGTCGATCTCCAAAGCAAAATTCATGATTAGAGAAACAAACTTCTTAGCCAAGCGGGTTGCCTTGTGATTGTTAAATTGGTTTTTTCTAGCTTGGTCATCTACTCCATGTCCGGGTGCTATGTTCCATCGCATACCTTAAAAGAAATTGACAAGGTGGTGGCTAGGTTCTTTTAAGCAGGGGTGCTAACGCCGGTCGAAATTATCATTGGACGGCGTTCAAAAATTAATGTAGGCTTATTAAGAAGGGTGGTATTGGCATCTCCATGATGCAGAATATATATAAAGACTCTAAATGTAAAGCTATTTGGAGCTTCCTTGAAAAGGAGTCCCCTTTCATGAATTTATTCGAAATAAACTCTACAAAAATAGGAACAAATCACTACAACATTTTTGTCCTTTGGCAACACTTTATTCGGTAACATTCAAAAAATGTTGCCTAAACATTGAATAGAGAACAGTTTATAAATGTTGCCATTAAGTAATAGTTTTAGGCAACATTTGTGATGCAACATGCAATAAATGTTCTCTTATCAATTATTGAGAAAAGTTTTGAAATGTTGTTTTTGTCGATTCACTTTAAGCAACAATTAAGCGGTGTTACCTTTTAAAATAATCTTTTGCAACACATTAAAAATATTCCTATAGCTTTCTATGACTATTCGCACACCCAAAATATCTATTCACAAACCATAAAGTTATAATTAAAATTAAACTTAGTCAATCTCGGGTCTCTAAATAGCCAAATCGAAAAATTTCCATGAATTCTTATTGCACTACAAGAAGAATCATTTATAATCATGCATGTTTTAGAAAACTTGAATATTAATTTACGACATTTTCTATAAAACACAGCGAAAAATAATATGTTTTTTACAATATTTTTATTAAATCGCAATGAAAAATAATACTTGTTTACGTTTCACTATCACGGAGCGAGTTAATATTTTTTTTCTCTCAACTAAATATATTATATTTTTATGATATTTTTAGTAAAGCGGAGGGAGTTAATATTTTTTCCATCCAAGTGAATTCATTGAATTCATTTTGGCTCCAAATGAATTCATTGAATTCATTTTGGCGCTAGAGAAATGTATGTTTTTACGGCATTTTTATTAAAACACATCGCTCGCACGCCTCACTCCCGCTGCTCCCGTTTCTCCGATTTCTCCCGTTTCTCTTCGCCAAAACCCTTTTTTTCCTGCTTCCGTCCGACGGCTGCCTCCTGATCTCCGACGGCCGCCCTCTGATCTCCGACGACTGCCTCCTGATATCCGACGGACGCCTCCTGGTCTCCGACTTCTACCTTCTCCGTGGATTTGTTCTTTTAGGTTAGGGTTCTTGCCGCCATCTTTTAGGTTCGTGGATTTTATGTCGTAAATGATTTCAATGTGTGAACAAGAGGCTTAAATCGTGTGCCCTCACTCGTCTCCCCCTTCGCTCTCTATCCAGAGAAAAGAAGAAGGAAAAGAAGGCTACATGTATCATTTTGGGCTATAGGTTTTCTGTGTAGGTATTATTTTGGGCTCTAGGTATTTTGATCACACTTCGATTAGATTTATTAAGTTAAGACGTGCTAAAAAATTTTTAGTTTCTTAACTTTTTTTTGTAGCTTGCAGTGATCTTGAATTTTATTTGGTAATATATTTGTATTTTGCTTAATACTAATTTCAGATTTTGTGTTATGTTTAGTATGCTACAATTGGAAAAATAATACAAGTATTTTCATCTTTAATATCCCTACAACAAACATATCAAGTGATGTGTATTTATCTTGTGTAGGTATTTTCATTATTCAAGATTTGAAAACAAAATATGATGAGAAAGGAGTGGATTAATTTGCCTCGCTATGGTGAAGATTACATTAATGGTGTTAATTATTTCTTGGATGTTGCATTCAGTAAAGGGTTGTTCGAAGGGCAAGAGATTTTATGTCCATGTGCTATTTGTTGTAATGATATATGGGGTAAAAGAGACATGGTGTTTGATCATTCGATATGTAAGGGTTTTGTAGAAGGCTATAAAGATTGGATTTATCATGGGGAAGAGATTAAATGTATGGATCTTGATCAAGATACCAATGACAATGTCTCATCTGATGATATTGATGGCTTATTGTTTGAGACATTTAAAGATGCAGTTCAAGAAGATGCAGTACATGAAGGATTAAATGATGATGCAAAGAAGTTTTATAAGCTTGTTGAGAAAGCAAATCAGGAATTATATCCCGGTTGTCAAAAAATTTCTACATTATCTTTTACTATTCGGCTGTATTTACTGAAATGTCTTCATGGATGGAGCAATGCATCAGTTACATCTCTCTTAGAGTCATTGAAAGAGGCTATACCCGACTTGAACATCCCAGTCTCTTTCAATAAAACAAAATCTATGATAAGTGACTTAGGCCTGAATTATAAAAAGATTGACGCTTGTCCAAATAATTGCATGTTATTTTGGAAAGAGCACGAGAAAGATGACAAATGCCATGTTTTTGGTGAATCTCGGTGGATTGTATATCCCAAAGTGAATTGTGAGGCCGAGGTATCTAAGAAAGCTCATAAAATTTCCGCAAAAGTGCTCAGACATTTTCCTTTAATTTCAAGACTAAAAAGACTCTATACGTGTTCAAAGATTGTTGATTCAATGAGGTGGCATGCAGAAGAGCGTTCAAAGGATGGTAAGTTAAGACATCCTGCTGATGGACAAGCATGGAAAGACTTTGATGTGAAGCATCCAGATTTTGCTCTTGATACTCGTAATGTAAGACTTGGATTGGCTAATGATGGGTTTAATCCATTTGGCAATATGAGTCTATCACATAGCACATGGCCTGTGGTATTAACAATATATAATTTTCCTCCAAATTTATGCTTGAAGCCAGAAAATCTTATGATGTCATTGCTTATTCCTGGACCGCGATCACCTGGAAATGCTATTGATGTGTACCTACAACCACTAATTGAAGATCTAAAAATATTGTGGGATGTTGGGGTCGAAACATATGATGTTTCCAAAAATCAAACATTTCAGATGCGTGCTGCTCTTTTGTGGATAGTTAGTGACTACCCTGCATATGCTATGTTATCTGGTTGGAGCACAAAAGGAAGGTTGGCATGCCCTGCTTGTAATTACGAAACTTCTTCTACATATTTGAAACATAGTCGAAAGATGTGCTACATGGGCCATCAGGTGTTTCTGGACTCGAATCATGATTGGCGATCTAATAAAATTTCTTTTAATGGAAAGACAGAATATAGGCATGCTCCTTCTTTGTTAGATTCGAAAAGAATTTTAGAATATTTACAAGACTTTCCTGACGTATTCACAGAGAATGATAAGAAAAGAATGGTTGGCCCATGGAAAAAAAATCCATCTTTTGGCAATTGCCATATTGGAAGGACAATACCTTACGTCACCATTTTGATGTCATGCACATTGAGAAGAACATATGTGATAATATAATTGGGACCCTCCTAGAGATTGAAGGAAAAAAAAGGATCATGCAAAGGCTCGTTTGGACCTACAAGATATGGGGATAAGAAAGAAGCTTCATTTGATGGCAACAAGTGATGGCAAAAAAACTCAGCTCCCAAAGACTTATTTTTCTCTAACAAAAAATGAGAAATCTATTTTTTGTGGTGTTTTAAAGGATGTAAAATTTCCTGATGGTATGGCCTCTAATATCTCGCGATGTGCGCATGTTGATGAAGGAAAAATAGTTGGGTACAAGAGTCATGATGCTCATATTATACTACATTTTTTGCTACAAATAGCAATAAGAGGCATAACCCCTAATCAAGTTGCAATTCCTTTGATTAGACTTTGTTCCTTCTTTCGTTGTTTATGTCAAAAGGTTATTGAGTTGAAAAGTTTAGATCATTTGGAAGTAGAGATCGCTGAAACACTTTGCCAGTTTGAGAGAATCTTTCTTCCTAGCTTTTTTGACATAATGGTCCATTTACCGATCCACCTTGCAAATGAGGTTAGATTAGGTGGACCAGTTCAGTTTCGATGGATGTATTATATGGAAAGATATTTAGGTGAATTAAAATCATTTGTTCGTAATAAGAGTCGCCCAGAAGGCTCTATTACTGAAGCATATTTGGCCAAGGAGTCTTTGACATTTTGTTCAAGATATTTATCTAGTGATGTAGATACACGGATGAATAGAATGACACGAAATACTAGTGAATTTCCAAACACCGGTTATTCTATTGGGGCAAGGACTCTCTTTTCTCTTGATCAAAAATCACAAAATCAAGCTCATGGCTATATTTTATTTAATTCTGACGGAGTAGAAGACTACATAAGGTAATATTATTTACTTACTGCAATATTTTATCTTTCCAATAAATAAAAATACATTTGTGTTAAAAATGATATTTTTTTTTGTAGAGAACATGAGGTTTATCTTCAGAATAGCAAAAAGAGAATTACATGGAGTAAAGGTAAAAATCAAAGAGATGATACAAATAAAATAAAGTTTGCATTAGTTTCCTCATTATTGAAGTTAATTATATATTAACCTTATTTTATTTTTTTATTAAGTCTCAACTTCAGGATATTATTATGAATAATGAGGAAACAGATGTAGAAGCATTTCAAACTGTGTTTAGGAAAGAACATTCTGGATCAATGCGTTGCTTTGGGAAAGGTGTTACACGAACATCTTTGAAGCGAAAGGAGGAGATTGATGCTTTGAAGAAAGTGCATAATGAAGAGGTGCTTTTATTGAACGAAAAAGTGCATAATGTGGAAACTTCATTGAACAAATTAAAAAATGTACTCAAGACTATGTTGCAACAAAGCAATCCAATAGGAATTGATATAGAATCATTAAAATATCTGTTAGGTTCATCTCCCGGCGACGCAAACAGTACACAAAAGATAGTGGGTGTACCACATGCACATTCTTCTACATCCACACAAGTTCCAAATTTTGGGGAGGTATAATGTTATAACTTTCATATAATTTTAGTATAGTATTATTAAATTTATTTATTTATTTTGTGCTGAAAAATATCAATATTTTGGAGGCAAATGAGGAGGTCGATGATGAACCATGTAGAATTTTTTGAGTTTCAAGTTGATTCAGATGTTATTTCTTTTGAGGATTTGGTGTCTAATATTTTGGTAGACTTTGAGGAATTGATGTCTAGTTATTTTGGTAGACTGCCTACTTACTTTGATATCTAAACCTTTTTTCATATTTTTTAAATCGTTGAAGCCTTTGCATGTTCTAGTAATATTAGTATAATGTCTAGTTATGCTGATGTTCTCTTTTTTTCCTGAATTATTTTTGCTTCTTTATGCCCACGTTTCACCCTTGTGGTGGGACCCTTCCCAGGACCCTCGCTACGTAGGTATGCTTCATGCACCGGGCTGCCCTTAGAGTTTCTGTTTCTTCTTTTACTTAAATGTTGTAACTCGATCTATTTAAGCATTCAGTCTTTCCAGGTTTTTGATGTTCTACTGATCCATTGTGATATTCTACTGATCCATGTTATTTAATGCAAATGCTAGTGTTTCTATGAATGGTTGTAGATTTGTCTTATTAGTCAATTATAAAGTTGCATATATGATTCTCTTATTAGATGGTACTCGAGCATCTTCGAGCACTCATGTTTGTCATCGGTTCTCCATGGAAGCATACAGGAAACAATGTGTTCTATAAATTACTGATCATATAATTTCTAACAAATGAGTTTACCCCTTTGGATGCTATTTATGTGTTCATGGAAGATCCTCAGCTTATGACCATAGTTGTTCGCCTTAGCAATGCTTTGATGCAGGTAGAATGAACTATTTATATCCAAGCAATATAAACTGTAAACAGTATGTATAATTATCCAAGCAATGCTTTATGGAAGCAGTATTTGTTAATTTATTCACTTTTTTTATTAGGTGGATTCAATTGCTTACTTTTTGTTAGAAGTTCTCGTATTATTATGCAAGTTGTATATCAAGTTCCTATGCCAATTCCATCTTTCCAGGTTTTTGAGCCTTTTGGTCTGGATCCTGAAACTAGTCATTACAGAGGATATGGATTTATTCAAGTAAGCACTGGCTTTGGTCGTATACATTTTTTGTGTTGTAGCTATTGCCTATTATCTACAAATTTGTCCTAATGTTCCTCAGTTTTCTCAAGTTGAATGGAAAATTAGACATAGTTGGCCGTATAATAAAGGTTGTTGGCTACTATATTAAAGTAATATAGACAGTCATCAATACGGCTGCATATGTAATTAATCATTTGGATTGGTCTCGTATGTTTGCATCAGGTTTCAGCTTTTATTGAAAATGTTGGATCACAAGGACCAGGAGCAGTTGCTACTGACTTTGATGATGATGATAGATGCGGTTTGGTAAGTCCAGAAAGCATACTGAAGTTTCAATTCAATTTTGTGTTAGATCATTATAAATATTACTTAAAAAATTAAATTTACAAAAATATTATTTCTAAACTCCAAACCCTCGATACCATTCCCGACTCTCCCTTTCTTCCTCGCGTAGGGGCGTGACTTCCTCGCCATTTCCTCACGATACCCCTTTATCTTCATATCCATTCTAACCTATCTCCACAGCCTCTTCTGCAATTGACGATCCTGATCGACTCTGGTTTAGGGTTCGGCGCATCCATCTTTCACTCCAGCCCCATCTCTGCCCTGGTTTAGGGTTCGGCGCAGGCTTTATTCCTCAACTTTCCAAACTTTCTAAAAAATAAAAAATTGATCGAATTGTCATAAACTTTCTAAACTTAACTGATTTACACTGATTGAATGGTTAGGCTCGGTTTCGTTTTTCCTGTGCAAAAAACTGAATGTGTGATGTGAATATTTGACCTGCCATTTGGGCATGGTATACATGCATATAATTTGGGTGCAGTTCAAATAAGGAGTTTTATTACTACCATATCAAATAGTTTGGTGCACTGCAATAATTGAGCATTGTTAGTTATTGAAAATTTGATTTGGCTAAAAAAATTCCTTGATACGGTGATGGTGTTTGTTCTGAGATGGTCTGCCACACAGATGGTTTGCTACCAACATGTCTTGGATTCAGTTATTATATGATTCAGTTATATATTATTTGATTCAGTTACTATATGATTAAGACTATCCAGAGATTTTCTTATCAGTTTATATCAAACAATATGTAAACTGGTATCATGCCTTTGTTTAGTGTTCTATATATTACAATTTAATAAAATCTTGCTATTTCTTATAATGTCATTTGGTTTTAGACATCGCCACGTGATAATATTTAGTTTTAAAAACCTGTCCCTTGCATTATAAGATAATGGTCCCTTACAATATCTTTGACTTTAGTGCGTGCAGGATAACATGAACGCTGAAGTCATCGGTGAAGGTTGCATGTTCTACTATATGTGAATTTCTTCTGGATTTACTTCAATTTTTTATGTTGCTTTTTTATTGTCTCTCTTGATCATCTGTAAGCATACACGAGAAGGGCTTATGCTAAAATTTTGAGCGACGGGGCAAGCAACTCTATGTTCGAATGACATAGTATTTTTCCTTTTTTTTGAAATGATCTGGATTAGAGTCGGTATTGGATTCTCATGGTTTGTGTTTTTTTTTAAAACGCCGCAACCTTTGGCGGTGTTTTTTTAAAAAACGCCGCTAACCTTTGGCGGCGTTTTTTTTAAAAAACACCGCAACTTTTAGCGGCGTTTTTAAACGCAGCTAATGTCTCTGACTTTTCGCGGCGGTCTCTACCTCGACGCTTTTTGCGGCAATTTTTTCAAGTGCCGCGAAAGCTTCCGCGGCGCTTGAAAAACCCCGCGAAAGGCATAAAAAAATGCCGTGGTAGCTCCTTCTCCGGAGAGGTGTGATTCTTTGCTTCTTTTTTAAAGCTTTTTTTCAATCTTCTTTTCTATTACTTACTCAGAGATCTACATTCATGTGCTATACTCATTCATATGCTATACTCATTCTTATGCTATACATTCAGGTGCTACTTTTTTTTCACTCGGTTTATGGAGTTGGATAATATATTAGATCTATTGTTTGCCTTTTGTCTTCATTTTCTTAACTTTTAGATTCTTAACTTTTATTTTTAGAGAACACATTTGTGTACTAGTTCGGAGCAGCTACAACATCTTCCACAGCCTTATATGCTAAAATTAATACAAGATGTTTGTGTCATATGTATGACAATAATGTTTAGGATGTGCCTCTAAGTTGTAATGGGTGCCATAGTTAATTTAGATCATGCATCCCACTGATATCATTATTTTGCAGGAGTTGCTGGACCGAGTTGCAAGGTCCGCTGAGCTTGACCTGAAGGAGGAGATGATGGTGTACAAAGAGATCGTTGATTTCCATGAGGAGATGGTGCTCCTGGATAATTACAGCGCTCTCAATTACACAGTTATATTTATATACATATATAAATCAACTTTGAATTCATGCCGCTGAATTGAAATAGTAATCACCAGTATGTGCTTAAATTGCAAGCCAAGATTGTGTCTTGTATTGTAGGCTAGTTATTAAGTTAAGTTGGTCTGTTAAAAAATATTTATGGCAATTTTGTTCTTTAAAATTTTATTCAGTCTTACTTGCCATTGCCAGTTGCTGCTTGTATATTAGGTCCAACAACATTAAACAATTTTTGAAACTTTGTTTATATCACTGGTGTCCATCTTCTGCTTAAGAGTACGATGAGGCTGATGTTGTCGTCACTTCTTTCTCATCCATAGATTTTTATTGACGTTCTAGAACCAAGGAAGATGCAAAATTATAATTGGGAAAAATGAATCATTCCACACATAGGAGGAGAAATACCCAAAAATATAAATATGTATACATACATACATATAAGGTTTTATATAAAGTTTATATTTGAAATTTTCTGACGGTTGCTGCTGCTTTATGTGCTTCTATCAGACGCACTATATCTGGCTACTCTGTTCATTCAGAAAGCAACTACAACAGCATGTTCGTGTGCACACAATGGAAGCGGTGATGGCCTACTAGGAGCTGGAGCAGTCTCTGCATTTATAAATTGGATGGAGTATTGCATTAGAGGCAGAAGAGAAACTGTAAAATCATTGGAGGATGGATTATTGCATTACAAGCCGTAGCTAGTGAGAGAGAATTTGGAAGAGAAGTTGTACCATCATTTATAAATTGTACCGTCATTGAAAATTATTATACATTGTCATATGATTGTGATTATTTTTAAACTTTTTGTATACAAGACATTGTACTATTAATGGTATGAGTGGTTGCAAGACATGTTTGTGTATTGAGATTTGTGTTTCGACTCTGCTAATTTATATTGTGTCTGACCTTGAAAAGATGACACAATATCATAAGTGTTGACGTCCGCACCCCTAAAATGTCGTGATATTGGCGGGGTTTTTTTTAAAAAAAATGTCTTAGATTTTTGGCAACATTTTTTAAGTGTTGCCTTTATGACTTTTGACAACAATTTGTAAATGTAACACTACATGGCAACATTTCTAAAATGTTGCAATAGGTCTACCGAAAAACTGTTGCCTATTCTAAGGGTTTAGGCAACAGTTTTTGTATTGTGTTGCCTAAAGATATGAAAACTGTTGCCTTAGACCTTTGGCAACACGCGTATAGAGGACACCCCTATAGCAACAGTTTTCAATGTTTTGGCAACACTTTGCAGTTTTAGGCAACAATTTTCAAGTGTTGCTTCCCCATTATAAAGGTATTTTTATCTTAAATCTAATGTGCACGGGTCATGGAAGCATAATATGAAATTCTACCAATGCATGAAGGAATACATTAAGTGGAAACCCGGGCGGGGTAGGATTAACTTTTGGACTGATATTTGGATCGAGAGAAGACCTATTGAACATATGGTTGAATCTAATCAGGATCTATCCACCAATATATTTGACATCATCAATGAGATGGGGTTGGTTCGGATTCCCGAATTCTATAATGGGGAAGCTCGCAGCCTTGTTTTGGGCTTTGTTTTCAGCACCTCTTTGTGGAGGGATCAACCTTACTGGAATTTAGATCAAGGAGGTAAATTCTCCATCTAGAATTTCAACCAAAACATCACATATGCATCGCTGGAGATGGTTGGATACAAGTGGATTTGTGCCCATTATTTGTGTTAAAAATATTTTGCCTCTAAATGTAGATGTTGAGTCATTCCTCCAAAGCGGGCATTCAGCTTGCCTCTAAATGTAGATGTTGTGTTTAAGTTCCAATGCGCGAGTGTAGTGATGAGTCCTGATCATATACACTTTTATGGACTCATCTGGGCCGTTTATTTAGTCATTTCACCGCACTTTAGCCCTGTTTCAGTTCATATTTGATATTCCATGCTAGGTGCACTTCTAGGCCCATTTTGGTGTGATTTCGTGTCTATCTTCATTACTAGTTTTCATGCACTGTTAGGTGCCACTTTCAGTGGCTGGATTCGTGGTTGTACGCTAGAACAGGAGTCGTGCAGGTGTTTTCGGTGCAATTCTGCACAGGAACACTGCGCACGATCACTGGTTCTACTGCGCACGAGCACTGGTCGTGCGCCGCTGATCGTGTGCACTTAACCCTTTTTTCATGAGTTCTGTTTGGTGCAGTGCGCACGACCATCTACGATAGTGCGCACGACCACCGGTCGTGCGCCACTGTTCGTGCGCACTTATCATTAATTTTCTGAGTTCTGTTTCGACCAATGCGCACGACCACCGATGATAGTGCGCACGACCACCGGTCGTGCGCCACTGGTCGTGCGAACATTATATTTTATATATTGCTTTTCTTGCAGGCCCCGTCCAGGCAGAGCGCACGATCACAGAATTCCAGTGCGCACGACCACTAGTCGTGCGCCACTGACCGTGCGCACTGTTTATTCCAGCGCCTATAAATAATCCTGCTCGCGATTTAGGTCATAACGCCCTCCGTATTCCGCCGTTTCTGCTCCAGTTCCGTCCGACTTCGCCCCTCCATCGCCGCCCACCATCTGGAGGTGCTCCGGGCTTGTTCTTCACGCTGATCTTGAGCCGGAGTATCCTCTCGGCCTCCTCCTTCATCCAAGAGCTCCAAAGGAAGACCTAGCCGCCATTACCATCAAGCAAGAGGAAGTTTGCAACCTCTACCGGATCGTGACACGAAGAAGACGGGTCCATTGGAGAGTAGTGACAGCTCTCTCTACCCCGGACGTAGTTGCGGATCGAGCTTGGACGCGGATTGACAACCCGGCGATTCCAACCGTGAATCTACAACGAGCCTTCGGATTCGGTCGATTTCTTGCCTTATTCTTCTCTTATTGATTGTTGTAATAGCTAGATCTTGTGTATTTTGATGAAGAGCACTTAAACTTGCTTTTATTTATATATATTTCATGTTGTTGTGAAATGTTTTTGTGGTTTATGTGTTTATGAGGTGCGCCACCATCCATCCTCCATCCCGCCGTCGTGTTCGTGTGCCGCACTAGCAATTGCTAGTGGCGTGCTTGTCGAAGAGGTGCTTGCGACCCTCATTCCGCTAGCCTACTCTTCCACCCGCCTACCGAAGCGTGGCATCGCGGCCCGTACTCCATCCCGCCTAACGAAGCAGCGCGCTCAAGGCCTGCACAGTTCGATTCCGTTTGCCTACTCGTCCATCCGCCCTTGCGACGCAGCGCGCTCAAGGCCTGCCTACTCTCCATTCCGCCAAGCAAAGCATTGCATAGCGGCATTGCATAGGAGTAGTTGTAGTGTTCTCTTTTATTTTCCAAAAGCCAACTCAACTCTCCCGCAATCCATTCGACCTAAAGGACTTCGATCTCAAGTCCTTCCTCGACATTTAACTCCACCTTACTGTGTTCCTCAAGAGACCGACACTCGGGGATCTTCCCCATTATTATTACTTGCGCGACCGGTGCACTTGCCGAATTTATCGCATCAAGTTTTTGGCGCCGCTGCCGGGGAACACAGTCGTGTGAGTTTTCTTGAAAGGGAGACGAGAGATAGTGGTTCTTTCATTGTGAATAGCCACATTATTATTTTGTTTTGCTTTTAATCATCTGTTGTTTGCTTTTATTTCTTCCTTCCCTATTTTAAAGTTTTAGGCAAGTTTAATCTAAGGAGCTTTATTAGTTTGTGTGGATTTTCCTTGCAAAGAATTCCTGTTTCATTTTATCTGCTTCTCTTTTTGAAAATGTCGTCATGGGGTATTTCGCCTAGCTTTAATGATAAGATGGTTTATTATATAGACCAAATGAATGAGTTGAATGCTAGGCAGTGTAGGAACGTTGTTTGCTTGTTGTGTCGAGGAGAGGGTCATGAATTGAAAGACTGTCCTAGTCTTTTCAAGCCTGACCGCCGCTCCTCCACTCAGGATGACATTGTCCCTATCGCTCATTCTTTACCCATGGAGGCAATTGTGCCCTATAACCCTGAGCCTGTCTCGTGCATGGACTCCTCACTCCCTGTTTATGGCTTCACTCCCAGTGATGATGATCACTCATCTATTAGCCAACAAGGAGAGGAAAGGGAGCTCCTTGATGCACCTGAGTTTGATGAGGAAAGTATTCTTTCCATCGGGGAGGCTTTAGCAGATCTTTTTGCGGAGGAACTAAATCCTTGTGTTCCTCCAGTTTCTTTGCAAGATTTTTCTACACATATTCTTTATGATCCTATCGAAGTAAAGGAGCTGGGTGATGCTGCTGACTTGGAGGGTGCTCCAAAGTGGGATGAGGATGTCATTTTCCCTGATGGGGAGAATGAATACTTTGAACACGATGGTGCACCTCGGTGGGATGAGGAGGATATTCTCTCTGATGAGGAGGTTTGCACTTCTTCATGGGACGAGGAGGTCCAAACCACCACTGAGACCCCCGATTTCTCAAGTCCCCCTTGCTATGATATTTACGATGATGGTAGAGATCTATCCTTGGATCTTGCCGGGAGTGAGACCGGGATCACTCCCCCGATTTTTGATTATTTATGTTCTTCGTCTTGTTTATTTCTTGACCCCCCTTCTTCACTCGAGCCTGTGCAGGTTGAATCTTTACAGGTGCCCCAGGAGGACTTGGAGCTTCTTGCTAAAGTCAATATTAATTGCGTCCTTATATGCGAGGAGGTTGATCTCTCCTCCATTAAGGAAGCCTCTTTCGTTGCCCTCTCTTCCTGCGGACCTGTTGTTGACGAGACCTTGCTAGGCAAAGATGTTTGTTGTGAGATGAGTGAGGACCAGGCCTCCTCCTTTTCTTACATTCTCTACCCTCTACCTGTGAGGAGCAGGTATCTATATTTAGGTAGAGGGGTGACTGTTCTATCACCGTATCGGTACCCGCTACCGACACGGATATTCGGCCAGTTACATGTCCACTTCTCCTTCCATAGGCCCATTAGTTAGAACCTTTATGTTTTTAAATAAGTCGTGCTGGGATGACAATAACCCCAGTAGTTATCTTCCTTTTCATGCATTTTATTTTAGTCAATCCTGTTTAGTTAGCTGTAGTATTATAGTTTATCTTTTCTTTATCTTTTGTTTTTGCGGAGCTGACCCTTGCAGGTATCTTTTCTGGATGGCGGACGCTGCAGCTCATTTTAGCTTAAACGCCAATCTTCTTGTATGCTCACTTGCTGAGCATGGGGTACTCTCTTCCCCAAGTCCTATTTTGATTTTCCTGTCATATATTATGCAGATTGTTTAGTTTAAGTCTGGGGGAGAGTAGTTTTGTTTACCCGCTCACGTGCACTATTGCACTGCGTGCTAGAAGATTTCATTTAAAATGTTTTGTTTATTTTCATTGCACACCATATCACCCACTCGAGCGCGTACTCATCTGTTTGCTTGCTCTGTTGTGAATTTAATTCTTCTGCTTATTCGGGAAAGTCTAGGTGATGGTTTAGAATTATGTAGCAGAGTAAAATGTTGACTCTAGTAGTGCTCCTAGTCGAGTGCTTAGTTGCATAGAAATTTGTGTAGATTAGACTTCTTTTTATACTTATGGTTTTATACATTTTCTATTAGTGTAAATGTTGTTTACTCTACTCAAATGGTGAATCTGGTGGAATCAAACGGTAGCATAGGGATGTGTGTAAACGATCGCTAGATTCGTATTGCTTGAGTCAGGAGAAAGGAGAATCTTTCTCGGTGGCTAGAACTTGCCCCAAGCGATTCTTGAAGCATGGGTATACGGTTAGTCAATTGCGTGAATGTGATATAGGCCATCATCTTGGCCCGTTTGAGCCTTTGTGCCATTCCTATCATGATTTCCTCGCTAGCCCAGTTGTGCCTACCCCATTCTTTTGGCTCAGCCCCACTATTGTTCACCACAGCCTAAACTCCAATCCTAGTCGCACACCCAAAAAACAAGCATTTTGTTTAAATTTCAAATTGGTGGTGTTGATTGTGGTAGTACAATGAGAAAATGTGGATGTGCATCTTTGAAAATTTGCTGAAATTGTTAAAGAAAGAAAAAGAAAAGAAGAAAAAGATTTGAAAAGAAAAAGAAGAATGAAAAGTTTAATTGAAAAATCTGTTTGAGATTTATATTTGGGAGTAGGCGGTGCACACACCCATGCGTCTAAGTTTAAGTCTGGGGGTGTGGTGCATCCGCGTGTTTTGTGGCCACTTGGATAATGTTATGCATTTGCTCATTTGGGTTTAGTATTTGAACCATCGTCTTTATCATTGTATACCTCACCTAAACCCAAGCCCCATTTAAAACCTAAAGTCCTATTAATTCACGCATTTGAGTCAAACCAGTGCCATGGAGAGAATGTGACCGGGCAAGCTTATGGTCACCGACACTGATGGATTTCAGTGGAGTTTGTCCCGCATCCCGATCTTGAGCAATGCTCGTCTCAGCGCTTAGTTTACTTTCTCCGTATGCATGACCGAATGATTCAACGTTGTTCACCATTTTGAGTAGTTGTAATATGCTTTTACTCTTTTAGAACTATATAAACTGTTTTTATAATCAGTAGTCTTCTCTACTAATTTTCTTATGCACGTGAGCATGCGACTTCGCATGGTACTCTGTATTGTAATTTTAAGCCATCTACTTTTCTTTCCCCGTTCGCTTAGAATTTGTTTGCTCGGGACGCGCAAACAGGTAAGTCTGGGGGTGTGATGAGTCCTGATCATATACACTTTTATGGACTCATCTTGGCCGTTTATTTAGTCATTTCACCGCACTTTAGCCCTGTTTCAGTTCATATTTGATATTCCATGCTAGGTGCACTCCTAGGCCCATTTTGGTGTGATTTCGTGTTTATCTTCATTACTAGTTTTCATGCACTGTTAGGTGCCACTTTCAGTGGCTGGATTCGTGGTTGTACGCTAGAACAGGAGTCGTGCAGGTGTTTCCGGTGCAATTCTGCACAGGAACACTGCGCACGATCACTGGTTCTACTGCGCACGACCACTGGTCGTGCGCCGCTGATCGTGTGCACTTAACCCTTTTTTCATGAGTTCTGTTTGGTGCAGCGCGCACGACCATCTACGATAGTGCGCACGACCACCGGTCGTGTGCCACTGTTCGTGCACACTTATCATTAATTTTCTGAGTTCTGTTTCGACCAATGCGCACGACCACCGATGATAGTGCGCACGACCACCGGTCGTGCGCCACTGGTCGTGCGAACATTATATTTTATATATTGCTTTTCTTGCAGGCCCCGTCTAGGCAGAGCGCACGATCACAGAATTCCAGTGCGCACGACCACTGGTCGTGCGCCACTGACCGTGCGCACTGTTTATTCCAGCGCCTATAAATAATCCTGCTCGCGATTTAGGTCATAACGCCCTCCGTATTCCGCCGTTTCTGCTCCAGTTTCGTCCGACTTCGCCCCTCCATCGCCGCCCACCATCTGGAGGTGCTCCGGGCTTGTTCTTCACGCCGATCTTGAGCCGGAGTGTCCTCTCGGCCTCCTCCTTCATCCAAGAGCTCCAAAGGAAGACCTAGCCGCCATTACCATCAAGCAAGAGGAAGTTTGCAACCTCTACCGGATCGTGACACGAAGAAGACGGGTCCATTGGAGAGTAGTGACAGCTCTCTCTACCCCGGACGTAGTTGCGGACCGAGCTTGGACGCGGATTGACAACCCGGCGATTCCAACCGTGAATCTACAACGAGCCTTCGGATTCGGTCAATTTCTTGCCTTATTCTTCTCTTATTGATTGTTGTAATAGCTAGATCTTGTGTATTTTGATGAAGAGCACTTAAACTTGCTTTTATTTATATATATTTCATGTTGTTGTGAAATGCTTTTGTGGTTTATGTGTTTATGAGGTGCGCCACCATCCATCCTCCATCCCGCCGTCGTGTTCGTGTGCCGCACTAGCAATTGCTAGTGGCGTGATTGTCAAAGAGGTGCTTGCGAACCTCATTCCGCTAGCCTACTCTTCCACCCGCCTACCGAAGCGTGGCATCGCGGCCCGTACTCCATCCCGCCTAACGAAGCAGCGCGCTCAAGGCCTGCACAGTTCAATTCCGTTTGCCTACTCGTCCATCCGCCCTTGCGACGCAGCGCGCTCAAGGCCTGCCTAGTCTCCATTCCGCCAAGCGAAGCATTGCATAGCGGCATTGCATAGGAGTAGTTGTAGTGTTTTCTTTTATTTTCCAAAAGCCAACTCAACTCTCCCGCAATCCATTCGACCTAAAGGACTTCGATCTCAAGTCCTTCCTCGACATTTAACTCCACCTTACTGTGTTCCTCAAGAGACCGACACTCGGGGATCTTCCCCATTATTATTACTTGCGCGACCGGTGCACTTGCCGAATTTCTCGCATCATGTAACAATCACCTTTTTTTTATTGAAAGTGAGTTGGCGAGTGCGGTATAAAGTCATTACGAAAAGTTCCTCTTTGGGTCTTTGCACAGGGGTCAATCTTGTTTATCTAAACTCAAATTTTGGGAAATCAAGTGTAAGAAGTTCTCAAAATCTTTTAACAAAATTCTTCTAAGCGCGGTCATTATATGCACTTGGAAGATTTGGTTCAAAAGGTGTAAGCGTGTATACCATGGTAAATCTAGTTCGGTCAACAAACTAATCATTGTCACAACCCGCATTTTCCCAAGAATTTAATATATATTAGCAGAGCAAGGGGAAAATACACGTTGTGATGCCACTTCCTGCAGGAGATGACTACAGACGCTCAGTAAAACACTCCTTACGATAAATTTATAAAAGACATATATTTTTTTGAGATAAAAAGAAGATTTACATTTTTTTCTTAGGACCGCGTCCCTCGGTCCGGTGGATCACTACTCCACAAGAAGAAGGCTATACATACGCAGCGGAAAATATGTTTGTTTTAGCCTACATGAGCATGAAGATAAACATCCAAGAAATGATATGCACATATTTATGTTTAATATAGTAAGAAAGGATTTTCTACGATTTTTGAAGTATGTGACATTTATTTTAAAAAAAAATCGTGATATACAAGAATGACATTTTTATATCAATAAAGTAACTAATGCATCCTAGCATAAAGCTTCCCAGAGAGCCATTAGGAAAACAACCCGAAAGTAACAGCAAAACAACTAGCAAGTAAACTAAACATAGAAGTTATACGGGCGCCAAAAACTGACACGAACCCGCAGGAAAAAAAGGAAAAATAACTAAAGATCTGCCCCTTACCTAGAAGAGAGGAAGGGCCTCGACAGGAGAACTGAACGACGCCGCTCTAACTCCTGCGGCAGCTAAAGACCTGAACCTGAGACATTCATAAGAAAAGAATGCCTCAGCCCAAAGGGTGCAAGGAAACCAAGATTAGCAGCAATCAGAAATAATAGAGTGCAGAAAGGAGAACTAAGAAGGTAAACATCAATAATCATACAACGACTCGAGCTAGCTCAAACGAGTGCACTCAGTAAGAGGAAAAGAAAAGCCTGCACTGAAAGGTAATAGCCAAAGCAATCAAAGCCAACCAATTGTCCGCAAGTGCGGCTCAGAGGTGGTGGTTAAAAACATAATATCATAATACACATATATAAGCATATATGTTTATACGCGCTTGAGACAGATCAGCTCGAGGGAAGAACGCCCCCCAAAAGAAGGCACTACGACGGTGGTACCTTCCACAAACGCCCGTAGCCCAAAAACCAAACCGGAGTGCTGCGGCGGTGACTCCAATCCACTCAACCAACAGCCCAAAAGAGGCACTGTGGCGGTGACTTTTAGCTCACACGCTCAACAGACTCACACATAACACCAAAAACAGGGGTGCATAATCATATATATAAGTATATGCATATGTATATAAGTATATAAATAAACCTCAGTGCAGGCCACCAGAGAACACTCAAAGGTTCATAAGAAAATACAAGGTGAGTCCAAACTCTACTCCCAACGAACTTCTCGTAACAGTGCGATGAATAAGGCACTACAAGACACCACAAATGAACACTAACCAATTACAGGGCAACTCAAAAATAGAGCATAGCTTAGTTTGACGGTCAAGGAGGGTCACATGCTCAACACAGGAGGATGAACTTTAACTTTCGATATAAGTGTAAAGCTATTTAGCAACCTTCAATAACTTCTGTATATATATAAAAGTGTTATATAATAGCATTCGATACTTTCTGCTACAATGAGTACAAGCTGCCGGTCACCAGAACAGGTAAAAGACCCAAAACCGAATTTCGTCCAATTATCCTTCAAATTAAACAATTTCTAGCCTCGCTAGGTCACCGAGAACTAGCAAGAGAAATTCCCAGAAAATTTAGCATCTAATTTTTCCCAAAACGTCAGGAAATTTAAAATATGAAATTTCTAGGGAATTTTAGCCCGCCGCAATAACAAACTTAGCCAACCAAAGGAAAAATGCAGGATTCGGAAATTTGTCGAGCAAGACCACTTATGCTTAACTAATTAAATAAGCCCAAGTTTTAGTCGATACATCTAGCCCAAGGAAAAACCCAGCATAAATTAAATAGCCGGCAAGCTCAACCTTCCCCACGAGAACGAAATCTCTAGCATATAGCCTAGGAAATTTAACTTAGCATATACCTAAGTAAATACCTAGCCTTTGAATCAGAACACAATTCACGAACCGGGTAATTGACTTATGTGTAAACCAAGAAAAATTTCCTAGCATATAGATGCAGAATTTCATAAATTGAGAGTTTAAACTAGGAGGAAACAAGGGAAAGAAAATAAGTCAATAACTACCATGCTAAAATCAATGAGTATACCAGCTGCCGACTAGAACCAAGGGGAAACAAAGTAGGACAATAGCTGCCATGCTAAATCAGGGAGGAGACAGCCACAAAGAAACTATAAGGAACCTTGCCAACAACCAAGAGGAGCACCACACATAAACCTAATAGGTAGGATCATAATTACAGCAGCCCCAATCAACAATACTTGAGAAGCATCCCCCTAAACAGAGTATAAACCAGGCAGCCCCAATGAACAACATATGAAATAGTCACCATACAAAATCATAAGAGGCTGCCACCAATTAACAATATATGAAACAGCAACCATACAAAAGCATAAGAGGCATCCCCCAATAAACAATATATGAAACAGCCACCATACAAAAGCATAAGAGGCAACCCCCAATAACAAAACCTTAATAAGCAGCCCCCAACAATAGATCTTATTAAGCAGCCCTACCAAATCGATCTTAAATTTCCGTTAGAACTATATAACCCACATGGATCAACCAACCGATTAAATCAAGCTTAGAAGGATCCAAATTCCATTTTTTATAAGACTAGAGCTAACAAAATAAGCATGATTAGCCTTGAGTTTGATCAAGAATTAACCAACATAAATCTAGGTTTATAAAGCAAATGTCTAAATCAAATGTCTAGGTTTAGAGGAACTCCAAATCAAGATTAGCCAAGAGTCTCGGTTAACCACGATTTCGATAAAGAAATAGCCTACTCAATCCAGGTTTAGCAAACATCAAGCATGCGCCCAGATTTTTGGAAGGAACAACAAAAAAATCAAGTCCATGCATCCAAATTTTTTTGCAAGAAAAATCAAGAACAAGCAACCAGATTTTTAGAGCAAACCAGGAAAACAAAGCAGCAATCTTCTGCACAGGACTTTGTTTGGAGCCAAGAATTAGTTAAATAAGAAGATATAGATGGATAGGAAGAAAAGAAGAGTCTCCTTGCCTAGAAACAATCGATGACCCGCCGGATCGCGTCAAGATCGACGAAAGTCGACCGAAAGCCCAGCCCCGACGATGAAGACAGGGCCCGACAACCTCCCGAGACCACTCCGACGGCCAAGCCCTCCGACCTCCGGCGACAGCGACGAAGCTCACGATTCCTATCATCCCAATATAAGAGTATATGCATATATATTTATATAATCATTAAAAAAAATTCTTTCTTTTTAACAGGACTTATACAAGCATATACTATCAAACCTATACACATATACATTATCAGATATATTATCAACAGTTAATAAATCCTGGATGGCTGGTAATAGGTATAAATTAACTTATAACTTATTTATGTAACTATTGATACATAGTAACTATGGTACAATAATTAATTACTAGCTTACAGTAATTAATACCTATTGATTAACATACCTTCTAACAAATGCTACGCTTATAAAATTTTAAATTTATATTTATATATCGATCATCACAAACTTGACGAACAACGACGCTCAAGAAACGGTAACGCCCTCTCGCATTTACACTTCGAACGGTGAATTTAATATTCAAACCATTATCATTTCCACATTCCCGCTTAAAACGACTATAGGAAAAACCCGGGGCGTTACAGCCACCCCTCCTAACAAAAAGTTTTGACCCAAAACTTTGCGACAACAATTCCCAACATTATACCACTATCATCGCCCACATACCCGCTTAGACTAATTATAAGAGAAAACCTGGGGCGTTACAGTCACCCCACCAAGAAGGAAGTTTTGTCCCGAAGCTAGAACCGAAACTTAGAAAAAAACGAATGAAAAGAGCAAAGGGAGAGGTAAGCTCACACTCGCTAGATAGAAACGCTAACCGAAAAGGGCTAGGAAAGCAGATGCGGATAAGATTACCCATAAGGAAAAGGACATTACCAAGAACTAGAAATGTCTAAGCTGAGAACAAAAAGCAGATCGCGGAACATCTGACTCGCGGATCCCCAACTAAAGGAAGCTTAAATGAAGATCAGCCTTCGAAAACACCGAACTAACTTTCTTCTTTACGAACAAAATGAGAGCACTCCAGGGCAAGGAACTAGGCTAGGAAAAAGCCACACTGCATCCACTCATCATACTGAGCGCGCAACTCTCGCAACACACGCTGGGCCGAAGGGTACAGTGCCTTAGCAATAGGACGGGTACCCGGCTCAAGGTCAGAAACAAACTCCTCAACTCTCATAGGCAGAAAACTAGGGAGATTAACTGGGAAGACATCAGGAAACTCCCGCGCCACAGGAAAAACCTCGATAAACGGCAACCTGATAATGGTTTCTAGCATAGAAACGAGGTAAGCAAATCCACCGGGAACTAAAAGGCTACGAGAACACACCGAGGAAAGGATCAGAGGAAAAAACTAGCGTGAATAACCAACGCACTCAAGGAAAGACCGATGGCCAGCTTAAAGTCCAAACGCTTTTCCTTGCGTTGGATAACAGCATCAAACCTGGACAACCAGGCAAAACCCGAAATCACATCAAAAACTTCGAGGTCTAGCTCTCTTAGATTAGCAAAAGCTAAGAAACCACCTAAGAGGGTAGGACAACCATAGATACCCAGATTCAACACCACGGAGCCACCATAGGAGAACTTAACATTAAACGGATCGCCAATCGAAACGAGGGTCAAGCTATGACGCTCTACTAAAGTCTTAGCCACGCACGAGTTGGTAGCACTAGAATCGAGAAGGACGTGTGCCTAAAGGTTATATACCTTAAACTTTCTTATAAGGTTGGATACGCAACTAAACGAGCGAAAACAAACTAGAACCAAAGCTGAAAGTTAAGAATTAGATTAGAATCTCACCTGGAATTACCGAGGGGGAAAACTGCTCTCCTTCCTTTGCTACAACATTTAACTAAGCCTTTCCTCGACCTAACTTCCACTGCTGAGGCGGTGGAGGTGCCAGAGCCATAATAGCAAGCTGCTGGTCAGCCAACTGGAACTGCGATCACCAGGATTTCACATGCCCTTTCTTCCCGCACTGATAGCACGCCCTATCCTTCAACCGGCAACGAGTCGCATCATGCCCTCTTTTCCCACAATACTCACAGGACTTATCCTTCTTCCAACACTGGGTAAGACCGTGCCCCATCTTTCTGCAAAAAGTGCAATAACTGATATTCTTCGAAGCACCTTGAAGATCCAACTCCTGCCTGCCCTTCATACTTGGGGCAGGGCTACCACTATCAACAACCTTCCTCTTTCTCCTCCCCGACACCGCCTCCTGACCCACCACAGGGTCCTGCGCCTCAGGCTGCTGCCCAAAAGTAGCTTCCATCAATATCTGAATCTGAGCCTGCATCTCGACCACTTGCCTCGACAAGGCCTCGTTACTCTGACGCAACTCCTCAATTACTGCTTCACGGCGCGCACCCAAAGACTCGCCCTCTGACTGGGGATCCGACTCCAACGCACGACGCTCTGGGGTCATCGACTGTAATTATGAACAAACACCTCAATACGCCTAGCTTAAGACGCAACAGCTAGGAACTAGAATTTCCTAACTCGATACAGATCAGAAAAGAGCAGATACTTGCTCTTGCTGTTACCTTGCTTTGGGAATTTATGAAATGATGTTATGCTTAACTTAGGATGATATACCATCATCCTATCAACTTATGTGCATATAATATAAATGCATGAATTGCAAAATTTCATTTCAAATCATGAGTGTACGAGCGTCATCATGTATGTCTTTAGCTTGGCACGTGTGCTAATGCTATGTTATGATATATATGCAGTGCTATGCAATCCTAAAAGGCCTTAATGCATGCTATGAGCGGCGTACACATGCGATCTTATGAATCTCATACTACATATTATCACATGTAACGAAAAAGAAAAATGAGCTAATGGATACGCATGCGACCTACATTATGCATCCCATACTACATAACAGTCGTATGTTGTCACCTATGAGGATCCATATACAAACACATATTATGCATCGCATACTACATAATATTCCCCGTATACTTCTTATCATGCTATGAGTGTAGCTTCAGCCAAGTCATACTAATGACCCTTCGGTGTGTGTATGCGATGAATGACGATTCTCACCAGGCGGTTAACCGGGCAACCAGACTATTACAACAACCCGGCTAACCTGCCTCTGAGACCAACTGTCACAACCCGCATATTCCCAAGAATTTAATACATATTAGCAGAGCAAGGGGAAAATACGCGTCGTGATGCCACGTACTGCAGGAGACGACTACAGACGCTCAAGCAAACACTCCTTACGATAAATTTATAAAAGACATATATATGTTTGAGATAAAAAGAAGATTTACATTTTTAGCTTAGGACCGCGTCCCTCGGTCCGGTGGATCACTACTCCACAAGAAGAAGGCTATACATACGCAGCGGAAAATAGCTTTGTTTTAGCCTACATGAGCATGAAGATAAACATCCAAGAAATGATATGCACATATCTATGTTTAGTATAGTAAGAAAAGATTTTCTATGATTTTCGAAGTATGTGACATTTATTTAAAAAAAAATTGTGATATGCAAGAATGACATTTTTATATCAATAAAGTAACTAATGCATCCTAGCATAAAGCTTCCCAGAGAGCAAGTAGGTAAACAACCCGAAAGTAATAGCAAAACAACTAGCAAGTAAACTAATCATAGAAGCCATACGGGGGCCAGCAACTGACACGAACCCGCAGGAAAATAAAGGAAAAACAGCTAATGATATTCCCCTTACCTAGAAGAGAGGAAGGGCCTCGACAGGAGAACTGAATGACGCCGCTCTAACTCCTGCGGCAGCTAAAGACCTGAACCTGAGACATTCATAAGAAAAGAAAGTCTCAGCCCAAAGGGTGCAAGGAAACCAAGATTAGTAGCAATCAGAAATAAAAGAGTGCAGAAAGGAGAACTAAGCAGGTAAACATCAATAATCTTACAACGACTCGAGCCAGCTCAAAAGAGTGCACTCAGTAAGAGGAAAAGAAAAGCCTGCACTGAAAGATAATAGCCAAAGCAATCAAAGCCAACCACTTGTCCGCAAGTGCGGCTCAGAGGTGGTGGTTAAACACATAATATCATAATACACATATATAAACATATATGTTTATAAGCGCTTGAGACTGATCAGCTCGAGGGAAGAACGTCCCCCAAAAGAAGGCACTACGACGGTGGTACCTTCCACAAACGCCCGTAGCACAAAAACCAAACCGGAGTGCTGCGGCGGTGACTCCAATCCACTCAACCAACAGCCCAAAAGAGGCACTGTGGCGGTGACTTTTAGCTCACATGCTCAATAGACTCACACATAACACCAGAAATAGGAGTGCATAATCATATATATAAGTATATGCATATGTATATATGTATATAAATAAACCTCAGTGCAGGCCACTAGAGAACACTCAAAGGTTCATAAGAAAACACAAGGTGAGTCCAAACTTGACTCCCAACGAACTTCTCGTAACAGTGTGATGAATAAGGCACGACAAGACACCACAAATGAACACTAACCAATTACAGGGCAACTCAAGAATAAAGCATAGCTTAGTTTGAAGGTCAAGGAGGGTCTCATGCTCAACACAGAAGGATGAACTTTAACTTTCGCTATATGTGTAAAGCTATTTATCAACCTTCAATAACTTCTGTATATATATATATAAGTGTTATATAATAGCATTCGATACTTTCTGCTACTATGAGTACAAGCTGCCGGTCACCGGAACAAGTAAAAGACCCAAAACCGAATTCCGTCCACTTATCCTTCAAATTAAACAATTTCTAGCCTCGCTAGGTCACCAAGAACTAGCAAGAGGAATTCCCAGGAAATTTAGCATCTAATTTCTCTCAAAACGTCAGGAAATTTAAAATACAAAATTTCTAGGGAATTTTAGCCCGCCGCAATAACAAACTTAGCCAACCGAAGGAAAAATGCAGGATTCGGAAATTTGTCGAGCAAGACCACTTATGCTTAAATAATTAAATAAGCCCAAGTTTTAGTCGATACATCTAGCCCAAGGAAAAACCCAGCATAAAACAAATAGCCGACAAGCTCAACCTTCCCCATGAGAACGAAATCTCTAGCATATAGCCTAGGAAATTTAACTTAGCATATACCCAAGTAAATACCTAGCCTTTGAATCAGAACACAATTCACGAACCGGGTAATTGACTTATGTGTAAACCAAGAAAAATTTCCTAGCGTATAGATGCAGAATTTCATAAATCGAGAGTTTAAACTAGGAGGAAACAAGGGAAATAAAATAAGTCAATAGCTACCATGATAAAATCAATGAGTATACCAGCTGCCGACTAGAACCAAGGGGAAACAAAGTAGGACAATAGCTGTCATGCTAAATCAGGGAGGAGACAACCACAAAGAAACTATAAGGATCCTTGCCAACAACCAAGAGGAGCACCACACATAAACCTAATAGGTAAGATCATAATTACAGCAGACCCAATCAACAATACTTGAGAAGCATCCCCCTAAACATAGTATAAACCAGGCAGCCCCAATGAACAACATATGAAACAGTCACCATACAAAAGCATAAGAGGCAGCCCCCAATGAACAATATATGAAACAGCCACCATACAAAAGCATAAGAGACAGCCCCCAATAAACAATATATGAAACAGCCACCATACAAAAGCATAACAGGCAACCCCCAATAACAAAACCTTAATAAGCAGCCCCCAACAATAGATCTTATTAAGCAGCCCTTCCAAATCGATCTTAAATTTCCGTTAGAACTATATACCCCACATGGATGGACCAACCGATTAAATCAAGCATAGAAGGATCCAAATTCCATTTTTTATAAGACTAGAGCTAACGAAATAAGCAAGATTAGCCTTGAGTTTGATCAAGAATTAACCAACTTAAATCTAGGTTTATAAAGCAAATGTCTAAATCAAATGTCCAGGTTTAGAGGAACACCAAATCAAGATTAGCCAAGAGTCCCAGTTAACCACGATTTCGATAAAGAAATAGCCTACTCAATCCAGGTTTAGCAAACATCAAGTATGAGCCCAGATTTTTGGAAGGAACAACAAAAAAATGAAGTCCATGCATCCAAATTTTTTTGCAAGAAAAATCAAGAACAAGCAACCAGATTTTTAGTGCAAACCAGAAAAAAAACAGCAATCTTCTGCACAGGACTTTGTTTGGAGCCAAGAATCAGTTAAATAAGAAGATAAAGATGGAGAGGAAGAAAAGAAGAGTCTCCTTGCCTAGAAACAATCGATGACCCGCCGGATCGCAGCAAGATCGACGAAGGCCGACCGAAAGCCCAGCCCCGATGACGAAGACAGGGCCCGACAACCTCCCGAGACCACTCCGACGGCCAATCCCTCTGACCTCTGGTGACACCGACGAAGCCCTAGATCTCTCTCTCCAGCTCACTCGACAGAGATGGGGGTTATCGGGGGAAGGGGAGAAGAATGAGCAGCTCACGATTCCTATCATCCCAATATAAGAGTATATGCATATATATATATTTATATAATCATTAAAAAAAATTCTTTCTTTTTAACAAGACTTATACACGCATAGACTATCAAACCTATACACATATACATTATCAGATATATTATCAACAGTTAATCAATCCTGGATGGCTGGTAATAGGTATAAATTAACTTATAACTTATTTATGTAACTACTGATACATAGTAACTAAGGTACAATAATTAATTACTAGCTTACACTAATTAATACCTTTTGATTAACATACCTTCTAACTAATGCTACGCTTATAAAATTTTAAATTTATATTTATATATCGATCATCACAAACTTGACGAACAACGACGCTCAAGAATCGGTAACGCCCTCTCGCATTTACACTTCGAACGGTGAATTTAATATTCAAACCATTATCATTTCCACATTCCCGCTTAAAACAACTATAGGAAAAACTCCGGGCGTTACAATCATGTACATAGACAATTGGATTGTTTTGATCTTCAAAGAGAATGAAATGCTAACGATGGGCAATGCAGAGGAAAATTGGATCCTTGACTGGTTTGGTACATATCCCAAAGTTTACCCATCCAAATGCTTAGTGTTCGATTGGCGTGGGGGATGAAATGCCGATGTATTTCTGCACACGGATAGTGTGGTAAATCTCGATTGGCTTTTCGCGGGGTGGGGTGCATTCACATCCGAGTTGGGATTTTATTGGCTGGTTTTTCTCAATGGTGTTAAGAATGTGCTAGAAGTGGAATGTTGGCACTTAGAGATGGTATACATCTATGCTCGCTTCTCGAGATTCATCCAATTATGGGGGACTCTAAAATTATCAGGGAAAGCTTACGTAACAAATGTTTCACCCCGTGGAGACTTTGGGAATGTGGTGATTTGATCCTTCAAATGGTTGAATTCTATGCGGATCTCCTGTACACACATCCATCATGAAGGTAACCGGGTGGCAGACGCTATGGCTAAACTCAGATTGGCTGGTGGCATTAGTTGTGGCTTCTCGCATGATCTTATGCCAAACATTATTCGTAGATTTATCACAAATGATGTTAGTGGTTGTTGAATTTTAGAGTCATTACTTCTAATGTGAGCTGTTTAGATTTTGGGTAATTTTATCTTCGGTGGCTCAGGTTTTTTCCCACACTGCTTATATCTTTTTTCCTATATATATAATATTATGGTCTCATTGTGTTTAGTCTTCCTGACACATACGAGTGATAGACATGCGGCTTCATCACTATGACCAACCACGATAGTATCTCGATCATGACAAGCATCGGGCTCCGCCTCTATCAATTAATTAATGCAACTAAAAATATGTAGAAGTATAAACCTAACAAAATAAACATACTATCAATTAATCAATGCAGAAAATAATTATATACCACCTTTGGATTTTTGTTAAAAAGATCCTCATCATGATGCATATGTTATCGTGCATGTCAAATCAACTTTAATAAAGTTGATAGGTTTAATGGTAGCATCTAAAATACAGCTGGAGTGCCTAATGATAGTCTTCCTTGAAAATACCGCTGACCTTTCTAATAAAAACCTGTTGGAACAACACTATTACTTATTTGGGCTAGGATCACTATCTGTTGACTAGGACTCAAGTTGACACCAATGTATAGTCTAAGGGTCAAGTTTTTAGGCTGCTAGAACTAAAGGAAAGTTTAGATTCTGTGTTCGATGAAATCCACTCTGAGTTCGACGAACAGCTAGCTTCTGTGTTCGATGAAATCAAGTTATTCAGCGGTCTCAGCGGTCTCAGTGGTCGATGATCTGTCTCAGCGGTCGATGATCCATCTCAGTGGTCGACGATCCGTCTCAGCGGTAGATGAAATTTCCGTCTCAGCGGTCGACGAACATTTCCATCTCAGCGGTCGACAAACATTGCAGTCTCAGTGGTCGATGAACCTGCCTAGTCTCAGCGGTCGATGATCTCAGCTTTAGTTCGACTAAAATCAATTCTACCAGCCAGATTATGAAATCTATCTTTTAGAGCGACGATTTCTATTCTCAGATCGACGAATTTTGTCCTCAGATTATTTAATTCAGAAAGATCAGTTATTTTAAAGTTCCTGAACTCAGATCGATGATAGTAATGGATCTATTCAATGTATTTGAACGTATTCAGTCAGATAAGTCAAGGATTTTATCTTTCTTTATTATATTCCTTTTTATTGTCATATTCCAAGAGAATAGCTGTTGGCATTTAATGAAAAAGGAATCTTTCACGACAAAAGAAATAAAGGACACTGCCAAAATCGATTTGGTTACTGTTGCAGTTCCAAGAAGGATTTAAGTCATATTTTTCTATTTCTTAAAGCAGGTGATTTGAAATTCAAATCATATTATAATAATATAAAAGAAGGAAGTTATCAGATACTGACATCTTTACAGACAAGATATTCGTTTTTGTAGAAGAGGAAGAAGCTTCAGTCAAAAAAAAGAAGAATAGACAAAGAAACAGATTCAGTCATCTTCTTCCTCAAGCAGCACCCTTATTCTTTTTCTGAGAACATCAACACCTTCTCTTAGATCTCTGCTGCAAGTTAAAATCCTAAAGAGCAACAACAAATCTGAGAAACATAGTCTCTCAGATTCATCAGCTTCAAAGAAGATATTGTTTATTCAAGAGAAAGCTTCACCACAAACTGTCAACCATTTCAATCAGACAGGGGGAGCTTTACTGCATCAAATTCCACTAGTCTTCTCTCAGAATATTGACAGAGAAGAACTTCATAACCTCCTTTTTCCCATCTTGTACAGGGTTATAACTCTGTTCAAAAGTTAACCCTTTGGTGGTAGGGCACCTGATCAAAAACCTGTGTTTGGTTTAGATCACCTGATCAAAAGCTCTGTGGTGTTTAGGGTACCTGATCAAAACTCCTTTGGTGGCAGGGCATGTGAGCAAAAACCTGTAGTGGATTCCTACCAAGGGTGGTAGAAGAGTGGATGTACACAGGTTGATTGAGGAACCACTATAGATCCTTGTGTCTTCTGTGATTGTGTTTACTTTTCTGTGATATGCTGTGCTGTGTTTTCTTGTTTGTTTTTATAAATCACTCTATTATACACATATAGATATCAGTATTTTAATTCCGCTATAAAAATAAGTGAAAACTTTTTAATACTCTATTCACCCCCGCTCTAGAGTTAATTTAAGATCTAACCTCACTTTTAATTGTTATTAGAGGGCTGTTGATTCAATACAGGCTAACATCTGAATCAAAAAGATCAATTAGATCTTAAGTTTTCTTTTAGAGTTTTTCTTTTTGCTAAAAACTCATGGCACAAAACAAAGAGTACTCAAGCACAAGACCTCCTATGTGCAACCTAAATAAGTTTGCGCTATGGAAGGCAAGGATCAGGTTATATATGAACTCTATTGATGAGGAAATTTTTAATATTATTTTGACAGGACCTCCTACTCCTTCAGCATCAATAAGTGCTGAAGAAGCAACAAACAACAATGTTATTCCACCTCCTGAGTGGATAGATTCTCAAAAGAAGCAAAGAAGTGCAGATGCTACAGCCATGAACATATTGGCTCAAACAATGTCTGATGACATTTTTCAAAAAGTTATCGAATGCACTTCAGCAAGAGAGGTCTAGATTTCTCTCAACAATATGGTTGAAGGATCTGCTGATGAGAGAAAAGATAGAAGACCCTATCTCATCTCTCAGTATGAGAATTTTAAGAAAGGAGAAGTTTAGATAGCTACTGATATGTACAATAAACTCAGTCTCATAATCAATGAGCTGAAGTCTTTGGACAAAGTGATCTCTATCACTAAGATCAATGATAAGATCCTAATGTGCTTCCCCAGCACATGGGACTCTAGGATCTGGCCTATCAAGGAAGCCAGAAGCCTTAATGAGATCTCAACTGAGACCCTATTAGGCAAGCTCAAATTCTATGAGCAGCTTGTCAAGTCCAGAGAAGCTGAACAATCCACTTCATCTCTAGCAACAAAGAAGAAAAGGAACATTGCCTTTCAAGCAACTGAAGAGGAAGTCAAAGCTCCAGGAGAAATGGAGATCATGAGTCTCCTAGCCAAAAGATTCTATAAGATGGCTAAGAAGGACTTCAAAAAGAAGGACTTCAGATCAAAAGAAAAGCTAAGGAATGACAAATCAAGTTCTAAAGAAATTATTTGTTTTGGCTGCAGGAAACCAGGACATATTCTACCAGACTGTCCAGAAAATCAAAAGAAGGAAAAGAGAAAAGAAAAGGAAGAAAGAAGTCACTCCAGCAAGCCTTCCTCCCACAAACACAAACACAATGTAAGAGGCTTTGTAGCTGAAACCTGGAGTGAAACTGAATCAGAATCTTCATCCAGCTCTTTTGAAGATGAAGAAAATTCAAATGAGATGGACCAATGCCTGATGGCTATATATAACTCAAGCAGTGAGTTAGGATATGCATCATCATCCAGTTCTAGTGATGATGAAGAAGAAAGAAGTTTCTGCATGATGGCTATCAATGCCTCAGGAAACAATTCTGAAGAATCAGAATCTGAAGCTGACAGTGATCAGGTAATATCTAAATTTGATTTCAATTCAAATGAATTCAAAGATGAATTCAAAGTTCTTTGCTTAGACTTAATCAAATCTGAGAAGGAAATAATCTCTCTCAGAAATAAGGTGGCTGAAATGAACCAACTAAGTGAAGAAAATGTCAATCTTAAGAAAGATTTGGCTGCCTCCAGGGAACACATTGTTCTCATTGAGAAAGAACGCATTGTTCTCAGGTGTCAGACTTATTCTCTAGTTATTGTAGATGACTTCTCAAGATTCACTTGGGTGTTCTTTCTTAGGAACAAGTCTGACACCTTCAGTGTTCTAACAGACTTTCTCAGGTCCATCAAGAGTGAGTACTCTACTGTAGTTGCATTGATCAGAAGTGATCATGGCACTGAGTTTGAGTCTCTTCTGATGAGAGAATTCTGTGGAAAAGAAGGGATCAGGCAGTGTTTCTCTGCTTCTAGAACTCCTCAACAAAATGGGGTAGCTGAAAGGAAAAATAGAACCTTAATTGAATCAGCAACTACATTGCTTGCAGATGCTCACTTGCCACTCTCCTTTTGGGCAGAGGCAGTGAACACAGAAAATTATGTGTTGAATAAAAGCCCGATACATAAGCTTAAGGGTAAAACTCCCTATGAATTACTCAAGAATAAAAAGCCTAAGGTTAGCTATTTTAAGATTTTTTGTTGTAAATGCTGTGCATAATAATAATAAGAAATATCTAAGGAAATTTGAAGCAAAGGAAGCTGATGGCATATTCCTTGGATATTCTCTTTCTAGTAAAGCATATAGAGTTTACAACAAATCTACTCTTAAGATAGAAGAGTCCATGCATGTTTTATTTGATGAAACCAACTTGTTAAATGAGGAGAGGAACACCACCTCTACCATAAATGTTTTGCAGGAACCAGCTTTATGTGAAGAGCTCAATAAATTGGATCTACAGAAAGAAGATTCTTCACTTCCATCAGCTCAAACTCTTGAAGACAGTGAAGAAGAAGATCATCCAGAAAATCTAGCTGAACAAATTCCCCAAGTAGACACCATTGCTAAACCAACTCCAACTGTTGATCACATCACAGTTAGAGATCATCCAATATCCCAAGTTATTAGAGATATTTCAGTAGGTGTTCAAACAAGGCATCAACTCAACCAAAATAGGATGCACACTTGTTTCCTATCACAAGTTGAACCTCAATCCATAAAAGATGCAGAACAAGATCCAAACTAGATTCTTGCAATGCAAGAGGATCTCAACCAATTTAAATGGAACAAGGTTTGGGATTTGGTTCCAAGACCAAAGGGCCATCCAATCATTGGCACCAAGTGGGTCTTCAGGAACAAGCTAGATGATCAAGGCAACATAGTCAGAAACAAAGCAAGATTGGTAGCCCAAGGATATTCACAGGAAGAAGGAATTGACTATGATCAGACCTTTGCTCCTATTGCAAGACTTGAAGCTATCAGGATTTTTCTTGCCTTTGCTACATTCAAGAAATTTAAGGTATACCAGATGGATGTGAAGAATGCATTCTTGAATGGAGACATCAAAGAAGAAGTCTATGTGGAACAACCACCAGGTTTTATCTCTCCAACTCACTCCTCTTATGTATTTAAGCTTAATAAAACTCTCTATGGTCTCAAGCAAGCTCTCAGAGCATGGTATGAGACCTTAGCTTGTTTTCTTTTGGAGAACAATTTCTGTAGAGGCATAGTTGATAAAACCCTATTTTTCAGGATACATAAAAATCAAACATTGCTAGTTCAAATATATGTAGATGATATCATATTTGGCTCTACTGATTCAAATCTATGCAAAAGGTTCTCTAACTTAATGCAATCTAAATTTGAAATTAGTAGTATTGGTGAGTTATCATACTTCCATAGTCTTCAAGTGAAGAAAACTCCAAATGGCATATTCATATCACAATCCAAGTATGTTAAGGAATTAGTGAAAAGGCATGGTATGTCTGATGCTTCCACCATGAAAACACTCATGCCCTCTAATGTTACTATAGATGTAAGGCCCCCCTCCCGGAACACAAGACACGGCCGAGTGGAGTCTTATGCCCAGGACAGCCGCCTTGCGGAAGCGCCATCACACGAGCTAGCCTCCCCCACAAGATGCCTATCCTGCAGGCCAAACCAACTAAACAACGTCAACCCATCAATAAAAGAAAGCGTTAAAAGCCATTGATTCACAATAAGTAATAATGTCCAAACAGTAAGTACAAGAAAGACAGAAAGCTACACAAGCTCCTGCAAATCATCAGAGTATCAAGCTAAATGCCCCGAGGGCTACATCTCAAACCACTCACTCGCCTCTGCCACTGACGGTATCCAAGGTATCACAGTCTCTGACCCTGTCATCCTGACCTGATTATCCTCCTCCAGCACCATGCACTGCAGCTCTAAGGTACACCCCTAAAAAGAGGGACGTAGCAACCGTTAGTCATAAAGACTAAGTGGCTTCACATCCGCTCCCCCGGCGACTCCAAGGCATCGGGCGGAAGGAAAGTTAGGAAAGCTGCAATATAAGCAATAATACACAAAGCAGGTGACAGGAATGGTTGTTCATATATGTCGGTTGTATAAGTACCCAAGTACTTGCAATGGCACTAAGCTGTTCATAAGTATATAAGTAGCAATGGTTATAAATGCAAGTACTAGTAACAAGTATAATAAGCAAAAATAACAAGCAATAAGGCAATGAAAGAAAGTAAGCAAGTAGTGAAAGGGTACAGAAATAAGCAGTTTATATCGTACCTTAACTTATATGAATGCCCATACAAACTTATAAGTTAAGGTTTCCAATTTGGGACCCATCATATAAAAGAGCCAATACTAATTTATTTGATGGACCCGATGCGGTGCAATGTTATGATTATGAAGGATGAATGCAATGCAATGATTATGATATGATGAACTCACCCATGCATTTTGCTATGTCGACATAGACTCGTAGTTCCCACTTTTCGAGGGTAGCTAACCACTCAGGCACCTCGCGTCGTGGCCAGACGGAGACTGTGGACCGTGCTCCTCCACAACTAGGTGGGTATGAACACTACCAGACCTAGGCCTATGTACGCCTCAACGCCAAGAACACACATCGGAGACCCTGCGTACTGCTCGCATCAAGCTGAGCCTTCAAGGACAGGAAAGGGGACTTGGGTAGGTGAGCACCAAGAGTCCACCCCAACCGGTCTAGAGTCTAACTGCCGACTTCTGTCAGTGCCATGACTAGCAAGCCCGTAGACCCGCCACAAGTGGTCCCCCAACCAAAAGTAATCTTCCAACCAGTGGTACCCCTCCAACCACAAGTAATCCTCCAACCATTGTCATCACGCCTCCAAGTGTAAACCATGCACCCATGCAATTTCCATGCACATCCATGCTATCAAGTACCCAAAGACTCGCCAAAGGAGTCTTCTCCTTTTTACAGCATACAAGTTAGCTAATGCTCACTAGCATCCAAGGCCCCCAACAACCGGATCCTTAACATCTCACCACAAGATATAACAATATCTTATAATCCACACCAAGCCATCAGTGCTACCCATACCGAGTTATCATAACTCTTTGCGGTGGTGAGTGTATATCATGGAAATTACTCTACAAAATCCTGTAGGACTACTCGAGTGTACGATGTCATATTCATATTTAGCTAAATATGTAATTCCCAAACATATCATCAGTATTCAATCATCTTAAGTGCTAATCACAACGTGATTCAACACGATTAAAGCTATCAAGCTTATGGGGAGGTTATCACCAACCTACATCATCCAATAGATTATCAAGTAATATGAATATTAATTCATTCCTGTCCCCCACACCCTATATTCGAATGCTCGTTGTAATGTTCCATTCAACATAAAAATAGCCTATATCACATTTAGTCGAAATACACATCACCATGATTCATTCATCACAATAATTTATTACAGGACATTTATTCAAGGCTTATTTCAAACCAAAACCCATGAAATTTCTACGATATCACATAATCATTGTAATGACCTGAGCCCTGTAGACCCGGAGCCGTTAATTCACTAGCCCAGGGGAGACACCTCCGCCAGCACACTAGACCGGGGCTGCAGCCAGTACACCCCAACGCATCCGTCTACGCCTGTTTCTCAGCGCAGCGCATTGTTGAGGTCAGGTTTCGATCCCCTGACCTCCTACATGAGAAACCTTCAACAGTTCTCATCACCAACTGAGATGCAGCTCAGTTTGTGATGAGAACTGTTGAAGGTTTCTCATGTAGGAGGCCAGGGGATCGAAACCTGACCTCAACAACGCGCTATGCTGAGAAACGGGCGCAGACGGATGCGTTGGGGTGTACGGGCTGCAGCCCCGGTCCAGTGTGCTGGCAGAGGCGTCTCCCCGTGGCTAGTGAATTAACGGCTCCAGGTCTACAGGGTTCGGGTCGTTACAAAAAAGTGCATCCGTCTGCGACTGTTTTTGTAACGACCCGAGCCCTGTAGACCCAAAGCCACTAATTCACTAGCCCACGGGAGATACCTCCGCCAGCACACTGGACTGGGGTTGCAGCCCGTACACCCCAACGCATTCATCTGCGCTTATTTCTAAGCACAGGGCGTTGTTGAGGTCAGGTTTCGATCCCCTGACCTCCTACATGAGAAACCTTCAACAGTTCTCATCACCAACTGAGCTAAAGTAAAACATTTCAAGAAGAGAGAAATTGACAGATTAGCAAAGATTAGCTTAAAACATCCCGAGCCTGCTCGATCGAGTGCACTCGGTAAGAGAAATGCTTGCACCAAAAGGTATTAGCCCAAACAATCAAAGCCAACCACTTGTCCGCCATTGCGGCTCAGAGTTGGTGGTTATACATATAACATCATAGTACACATATATAAGTATATATGTTTATCAGAACTTGAGACTGATCAGCTCAAAATAAACGGGTGGCGGTCCTTTATCCTCTGCCAACCCAAAAAGCCAAAACCGGGTGGTTGTACTTTATCCACTGCCACCCAAATACCAAAATCGAGTGGTGGTACATTATCCACTGCCACCCAAATACCAAAACCGGGTGGTGGTCCTTTATCCACTGCCAACCCAAAAAGCCAAAACCGGGTGGTGGTACTTTATCCACTGCCACCCGAAAACCAAAACCGCACAAGGCTTAAGATAAAGGTTCTAAATAATTAAATTATGTTTCAATTAAGACACGGGACGTAACCCGAGATATCAGCACCATAACACCCTAAGAATAAGGTCACAAAGAAATAAACACTACTCAACGATTCGATTGAAAACACCTGGAACGTAGACAACACAGACCATAGAGTTCAAGAACCACTCACCAAAACTACCCCAGAGAATTAGACAACATAGCATACTTGGCCCATAAGTCCAACAGAACAAACATAGGAGTGTCAAACCGGGAAAACATGATAACAAATGGTGTTAACCATAACTCAAGACGAGAGAATCAGAAAACACCGGATTCAACAATTAATCAATAGATTAATATTTAACTTACTACAAAGCTGAAGATTTCAGCGAGCCGACACCAATCAAGGCTTGGTGTCGGAATGATACAGAGAGAATCTTAACACGAAGGCCAAACACCAGAACAATACTAGCACTGGATTATCCCAAAAAGGAGAACACTGAGCGAAGAAGTCAACAACGAAAGGATCAAGCAGTTTACAAGGAAAACAAGAACGTCGTCGATAGCTGAAAGAACCAAACAGTCGACAAAATACTTAGATTAAACGGAGGAGAAGAGTTTGGACCATACTGGCGACCAAGGGCATGCAAAAGAAGTCTTGCAGTCAACGAACCTTACACAAACAATTACTGTAGCACGGGTCGTGCAGGGTCATCATGCAGTCAACACAACCAAAGAAAAATTGACTTTATGCATGCAGTCAATGAAGAACTTATGCAAATTGTACTATGCAGTCGCAATTAGATTATGCATTGAATGAGATCGACAAAGTCGACAATTGACGTAGATTTGAGCAGCCAGCTGGGATAACTTGACTATGCAGGAGAAAGGGGAATATAGGTCATGCAGACGACGGGAGGTCTCAAATTATGCAGACCATAAAATCAAGCGGTCAACCGACCAAATGCACATAATCAATAGGAAAAATGCATGCAAAGAAACACTTAAACCATGCAAAAGTGATCATGCAATTGATAAGGAGACTCATACAAAATTATGAAGCAAGCAACCACGCAGTCGATGAAGGAGAGTGCAACCGATAAAGGACTATGCAGAGTTATGATGCAGACAGTATAGACTTTAAAATCACCAAAGTTGAAGCTTTTCCTGAAGGCAAAATACCACCATTCAGTTGACAAAACACAAGCGAACTTAAATAAAGCGAGAAGCTGACAAGACGCCACAGATTGACCGGGTAAGTCGCCAAGACCTTTACAACAATGCTTCCCAAGGGCAAGCGATATCGACCAAAAACAC
Organism: Dactylorhiza incarnata; assembly: GCA_033032865.1. Lineage (NCBI taxonomy): Eukaryota > Viridiplantae > Streptophyta > Magnoliopsida > Asparagales > Orchidaceae > Dactylorhiza > Dactylorhiza incarnata. Next base: position 6,774,648 of record JAWHQI010000124.1, on the reverse strand, counting down.
CAGATGAAATTTGACTGCACTTGGCGAAATTTAAACTATACTTGAAGGGTTAGAAATAGCCACTCGACGAATTTAAGAAATACGCTCGATGAATTGACAATTTACTTTGGCAACCGACGGGTAAATCCAACCAACACAACTAGCAAGGGGTATGACGCACAAAAGACATGAAAGGAGACAATGAGGCTTCCGACTACGGAACTCCGTTAGAAAAACGACAAGATTTCGGACGAGCATCACCTCGACAAACTTACTCTTTCATAAATCAACACCTGAAATCCTTGGGCAAACGAGACAAAGCCAACCGAATAAGTAAATCCATACACAATTTCTACCAGCATAAACAACGATTGGAGACGATAAAAAGGGAGGGAAACAAGCGAAACACCACTTGCCTTGAAATCGCCGGAATGGTCCTCTGAACAACTCCTCGCCGTAGATCGACCCAAAAGAAGACACGAGGAGGAAGGATCTACAGAAATACGGCCAAACGGGGGTTAGGGTGAAAAATCCTAACAAAGAAGTTTCACAAAACGGAAGGAAATTACCACGAGTGCGAAGCTCTCGTCGAGAGCTTTCCAGATCTATGCTCGTTTGAAAATTTCGTCCAACGGAGCTCCGTCGGCGGCGACCGAAAGGTTCGCAAAAACTCTCTCTCTCTCTCTCCGTCTCTCGCTCTCTGGTTCGGTCGGAGTAAATGAAGAAGTAGGAGGGGATGAACATGAATCATTTATATATATATATATATATATGTATGTATATATATATATATATGTATGTATATATATATATATATGTATGTATATATCTGTATATATATATATATATGTATATATCTGTATATATATGTATATATATATGTATATATATGTATATATGTATATATATGTATATATGTAGATATGTATATATATGTATATATATGTATATATATGTATATATGTATATATATGTATATATATATATATATAGATATAGATATATATATATATACACGAATGATAGGCACGGGCCTCCGGCCCGATCCAAGACAACATTTGTCGTAGAAGCGGCATTAGTTGTGGGGCGACATTTGTCGTGGGGGCGACATTTGTCGTGGGGGCGATATTTGTCATGGGGGAGACATTCGTCATAAGTGGCGACATTCGACGTGGGTGGCGACATTCGTCGTGGGTGGCGACATTCTTCGTGGGTGGCGACATTCGCCGTGGGTGGCGACATTCGCCGTGGGTGGCGACATTCGTCGTGGGGGCGACATTTGTCAGCTGGGATGGGGACCTTCAGCGGTTGCGGGGACATTTAGCGGTGGTGGGGATATTCAGCGAGGGAAGGGACATTTGATTAATTAACATAGTTGGAGGTGATGAATCAATTCATAACCCAGTTAACTTTTCATACTAAGAATTGGAGCAAATATTACTATATCCATGTACGCAATTATAGAAAATATGAAGAATAAACTGGATAAACTCCAAGTATAATTAGTAGGAAAAATCTAAAAATGGAAGTCGAAGAGGGAGAAGGTACCTTTGAGCAGCCAATGTGAAACCATGATTAGTAGAACTCCATCTATGGAATATTCAAACTCGTAGAACCACAGAGAGCATATACAATTATCTAGAAAATGAGATAACACTTTAGAAAAATGGGAAAATTAAATTGATGCAAAAAATGAGAACTCTATTGACCGGTAATAATGCTAAACGAAAATAGACATCAGTAACAAATCCAAACCATAACATCCCACAAAGGCTTTGTTACCATTTCCTGCAGCAATTTGTTGCGTGTTTGCCTGGTTTTTGTTGTAGCAAACCGCTGCGATATGCAGCGGTTTTCTGCAGCAAATCCGTTGCGACTATGCAGTGGTTTTCTGCAGCAAATCGCTGCGTCTATGCAGCGGTTTTCTGCAGCAAACTACTACAGGTTGGCTGCTATTTTCTGCAGTTAACCACAATAGTGGGCTATCCCACTTCGACAGATTCGGCTTCGTATAAAGTATCTGCTAAATTTGGTGAAATAAAATATTGTACCGAATTTCATTACAATACGGTGGGTTGAGAAACGATTTCATAAATAAGAACTTATAGCAAACAAAAAATCAATATTGGTTCTTTGGAAATAATTTGAGATTGAACCAATTAGAACCATTTGCAAACCAAACATCAATAACTTAAATATAGATTCAAGCTAATGAAATTGCGTAAATTCATAAAAAAAATAAAGTGATTTGAAGTTTTATGCATTCTAAAGCAAGCATTACCTGTATTGGAGTTCAGCTTTGTGATACAGAGTGGTGGTTGCCTTTATTAAGAAGTTAACAAATGTATATATGTTTATTTCTTACAAATCAATTTAGTTTTGAGTGGTAGACATAGTTATCAGGCCTAATTTACTTTTTAGGCATTCTCCAGTTTCCTTAGTAATAAAATATGTTAAAACTGTAGCACGCTAGCATTGAATCCAGTTGACCCGAAGAGATTATAGAATGGGAGAAAACTATTGAGATTTCAAGATTGCACACTAATTTCTACTTACATCAGTTCTTGTGATGTAGAACCCAGTGTGTCCTTGTGATGTAGAACCCAGTGTGACGCAAAACTGCAAAAGTGCCAATAAGGGAAAGATGAAACAACAGAAAATCAGTGTGAATCTCAGGCATCTTCTTCAGAAAAACATGTTACCAATTAAAAATGGAGAAATAAGGAAATCTTAGCAATCTTCGAAGTAGAGAAGCGCATGAAATCTATTGTAGGACATGGAGAAGAGAGTTGCTATAGAAGCAGCCCTAATGCATCCTTAACGCGTGCTGGTGAGTCCGCTGATCTGCAAGAATGGAGGAGTCAAAGAGTTGTAGAAGGAAGAAATAAAAGGTAGAGGAAGTGGAGGTGTTACCGGAGGCGATTCAGGGAGATGTTTCATGTCTGTGGAGTCGATGCGGTAGATGAGATGTCGTATAAGCGATGCCAATCGGCTTCAACTTCGGCTTCGTGGAGAGATCGCGAGCGCATTTTAGATTATTGTTCTTGGAAAGATCGCGAGGGCCATTGTGTCACAGGCATGAAGTAATCGCGAGAGTTCTGACACCGATCTAGGCGGCTGGAGATGCTGCGGCGTGAGGTTGTGAGGTTTTGAGAAGACCTCACGTTTGCGTAGTCGTTGCGGGATATTTGATAGCCGTAATGGAGCTGTTTGTGGAGGAGAAAATCGGGGCAGGAGAAATAGGTCTGGAGAGAGAGAGAGAGGGAGTGCAAAAGGGGAGAGCAGGTATCGGGGTTGAGGAGATAAAATCGTATACGTTTTAACCCTGCTGTGTTTAGATGAATGGCTGTGATTTCATCATGTCTTATTTACCTAGTCATGAACACCTTATTTATCTTGCCATGAAACCATAAACTATATATTTTTTTAATATAGTATATATATATATATATATATATATAATAATAATAATAATAATAATAAATCTAATAATAATAATAACCTTATTTATGAGGCATATTCGCCTAATACTTAATCGCCTAATACCATTAGCCTAATACTATTCGTCTAATATATATAGTCGAATTAATAATGGATATAACAGAATATCTATAGCCGAATTAATGAATGGATATAGCAGAATACCTTTAGCCGAATTAATGGTTTCGCCTATTGGGTATAACCGAATTAAATACTATATATAGCAGAATCTGTATTCATATAATCGAATATATATGTATATATAACCGAATATATATAAATATATAGCCGAAGATACCTATCTATATATATATATATATATATATATATATATATATATATATATATATATATAGCCGAATAGGAAAAAGGGGTATAGTCGATTCTGAACATTAGTATAGCCGAATACATATAATAATATTAATAACATATAAATATTATATTACTATCAAAAATTAAACGAACGCCGAAACCAACGAAAGTCGCACCGAAGACGAATGCCGGCGCTACGAATCCCACAGCAAAGTCGGAATCAAAATCCAACGTACCGTTCTAGAGATATAAATTTCCAAAGTTTTACGGCGATGGATAAATATACATATCTTTGAAAAAATTCACTGAGGCTTCAGATTTGCTCAGAGCGCCACGAAACTTTAACAAATAACTCCCCCTAAAAAACATGAAGTTTCGTCCCGAAACTTTAACAAATAACTCGAACACAAAAGATGAAAACACTCACCGAAGACGATTTGGGGAACAACTGAGGATTAGATTTCTTCTCAGCACTTAGCTTTGCGTCTCCAAATATGAACAGACTACTTGACACATGAAGGGTTTGGCTGCAGCTGGGGCACCGAGTCATGGACTTGACGAGAACTACGAACATACTATCGCAACTAGCTCACGTGAGCAAAACGCAAACACCAGTGAAAGAAGCAGGCAATTACATCCTAAAAACAAGCACCTTGATGCACTAAATTATGTAACGACCTGGGCCAACCCAATCGGGCGCACCCTAGACGCCGCTATAAAAAAAACTCATTTCTTCCAAAGCCTGATTAACTTTCAGATCTTGAAGCTTCTACCAAACTCGTCTAGATACGCGACAAGAAAACAAATACTGGGGTTTCGATCTGACTCCAAACTTAAAGACATATTTTATCCATTTATTCACGATAGCTCACACAAAACTTGTGTCTCCGGGAAGACCTCATCAAACCGATAACAAAAACTATTACTAGCAAACAATATGCTTCAAATCTCTAAACATCCTAGTAGAATCCGGGTGGTAACGAATGCCAACGCCAAAATTCGCAATATATTTTATTTACTTTCTCTGGCGCAGAATCAACTCTTTCCGCGCGAATATATGCTTCAGCTCTTATGGTCAGTAAACCTTACACAACACGCCATACCAAATTAATCTTCAAGGTTCAATGCCTAGATTACTGGGGTAAATTCTAAATCACGCGCATGATAATTCTCTTCACGAATCTTCGATTGCCTCAAACCATAAGTGATCACTTTTTTTTTCGAGACATATTTAGGCTCAACGTACTACTCATCTACATAAACGGTACACCACTCATTCGGTAGGTATGATCCAAAATTGGAGCAGTGCTCAATCTTCCCTTCGATTCCTGAAAGGCTCCTTCGCACTAATCACCCCAAACAAAAGTTGAATTCTCATACATAAACCTAACCAAAGACGCAAATAATCAAAATAATCATTACACAAGCCTTCTATATCATCCTGCCAATCCTACAAAATCCCATATTTCCTTGGATGTTGTAAATCTCTTCCAAACCAATCACTCAACGATCTATACTGGGTATGTCAAAAACTCATCCTCAAACTGGGAAATCGCATCCATTGCAAAACGCTTCAGGGCCATTTTCTACAAATACAAACAACGACTCACCAAGACCTAGCTTAAGACACCTAAGCTAGTAAACTCGAGTAACCTGACGCACACAGATCAGAAATGAAAAAGATACTTGCCCTTGATGTTACCTTGCTCTAGGAACTCATGAAATGATGTTATGCTTAAATTTAGGATGATACACCACCATCTGATTAACTCATGTGCAGGTACCATGAATGTATGAATGCTTTAATCTTCATTTTAAAACATGTGTGTACGAGTGTCATCATGTAAATCTTTAGCTTCGCATGTGTGCTTATGCAATGCTATGTAATATATGTTGTGCTATGCATTCTAATAAAGGCCTTAATGCATGTTATGAGTGGCGTACACATGAAATATTATGCATCACATACTACATAATATTGCATGTAACGAAAAGGAAAAATGTGCTAATGGGCATCCATGTGATGATGGCATGCATCCCATACTACATAACCGTCACATGTTGCCACCTATGGTGGATTCATATACAAACACATATTATGCATCCCATACTACATAATATGCCTCGTATACTTCTTATCATGTTGTGAGTGTAGTGTTCATGCTTCGGCCAAGACGTACTGATGACACATCGGTGTGTGTATGCAATGAAATGACACAATTAAAATTTTCTCTAAGGGAGGTGGTCGTTCGACTTACTGGCCAAACCAACCAACCCCCTTGCAAACCTCGCTCTGATACCAACTGTCACAACCCGCATTTTCCCACAAATTTAATAAATATTATCAGAGCAAGGGGAAAACACGCATTGTGATGCCACGTCCTGTAGGGGACAACTACAGACGCTTATACAAACACTCTTTTACGAATAACTTATAAAGACAAGAATATGATTGAGTTTAAATAAAAGAATTTATATTTTTAGCTTAAGATCGTGTCCCTCGGTCGAGTGGATCAACTAGTCCACAAGAATAAAACTATACATATATATACGCAGCGGAAAATAGGTTTATTTTAGCCTACATGAGCATGAAGATCGACATTTCATAAATGGTATGCACATCTCTAAATTTAGTATAAGTAAGAAAGGATTTTCTACGATCCTCAAGGTAGGTGACATTTACTTAAAATCATGCTATGCAAAAATGATATTTTCTATACATAAAATAACTCATGCATCCTGATATAAAACTTCCCAGAGAGCAAGTATGTAAATTAACCAATAAGTAACAGCAGAGAAGTTAGCAAGTAATCTAATACCAGAAAGACTACAGCTATGGGCGCCAACAGCTGACACGAACCCATAGAAAAACTAGCTACAAGTCTAAGCTGAAACAAAAGAAATAACTACCTCTCACCAGAGAGGGGAAAACGAACAACTGCAACTAACCGCAGCTCCGAAAAACACCAACTCAAAAACCCGACTGCTACTGCTCCGAGCCTGAGACATTCAAAAGAAAAGAATGTCTCAGCAAGAAAGTACAAGTGGCAGCAAGAATAAAACCAATTCTTCCAATGAACAAGGGTTAGCAGTAAATCCAAAGTAAAACATTTCAAGAAGAGAGAAATTGACAGATCAGCAAAGATTAGATTAAAACATCCCGAGCCTGCTCGATCGAGTGCACTCGGTAAGAGAAATGCATGCACCAAAAGGTATTAGCCCAAACAATCAAAGCCAACCACTTGTCCGCCATTGCGGCTCAGAGGTGGTGGTTATACATATAACATCATATCACACATATATAAGTATATATGTTTATAAGAACTTGAGACTGGTCAGCTCAAAATAAACGGGTGGCGGTCCTTTATCCTCTGTCAACCCAAAAAGCCAAAATCGGGTGGTGGTACTTTATCCACTGCCACCCAAATACCAAAACCGGTTGGTGGTCCTTTATCCACTGCCAACCCAAAAAGCCAAAACCGGGTGGTGGTACTTTATCCACTGCCACCCGAAAACCAAAACCGCACAAGCCTTAAGACAAATGTTCTAAATAATTAAATTAAGTTTCAATTAAGACACGGGACGTAACCCGAGATATCAGCACCACAACACCCTAAGAATAGGGTCACAAAGAAATAAACACTACTCTACCATTTGATTGAAAACACCTGGAACGTAGACGACACAGGTCATAGAGTTCAAGAACCACTCACCAAAACTACCCCAGAGAATTAGACAACGTAGCATACTTGGCCCATAACTCCAACAGAACAAATAGAGGAGTGTCAGACCTGGAAAACATGATAATAAATGGTGTTAACCATAACTCAAGACGAGAGAATCAGGAAACACCGGATTCAGCAATTAATCAATAGATTAATATTTAACTTACAACAAAGCTGAAGGTTTCAGCGACCCGACACCATGCAAGGCTTGGTGTTGGAACGAGACGGAGAGAATCTTAACACGAAGGCCAAACACCAGAACAATACTAGCACTGGATTATCCCAAAAAGGAGAATACTGAGCGAAGCAGTCAACAACGAAAGGATCAAGCAGTTTACAAGGAAAACAAGGACGTCGTCGATAGCTGAAAGAACCAAACAGTCGACAAAATACTTAGATTAAACGGAGGAGAAGAGTTTGGATCATACTGGCGACCAATGGCATGCAAAAGAAGTCTTGCAGTCAATGAACCTTACTCAAACAGTTACCGCAGCACGGATCGTGCAGGGTCATCATGCAGTCAACACCACCAAAGAAAAATCGACTTTATGCATGCAGTCAACGAAGAACTTATGCAAATTGTACTATGCAGTCGCAATTAGATTATGCATTGAATGAGATCAACAAAGGCGACAATTGACGTAGATTTGAGCAGCCAGCTGGGATAACTTGAGTATGCAGGAGAAAGGGGAATATAGGTCATGCAGACGACGTGAGGTCTCAAACTATGCAGACTATAAAATCAAGCGGTCGACAGACCAAATGCACATAATCAATAGGAAAAATGCATGCAAAGAAACACTTAAACCATGCAAAAGTTATCATGCAATTGATAAGGAGACTCATACAAAATTATGAAGCACGCAACCACGCAGTCGATGAAGGAGAATGCAACCGATAAAGGACTATGCAGAGTGATGATGCAGACAGTATAGACTTTAAAATCACCGAAGTTGAAGCTTTTCCCGAAAGCAAAATACCACCATTCAGTTGACAAAACACAAGCGAACTTAAATAAAGAGAGAAGCTGACAAGACGCCACAGATTGACCGGGCAAGTTGCCAAGACCTTTACAATAATGCTTCCTAAGGGCAAGCGATATCGACCAAAAACACCAGATGAAATTTGACTGCACTTGGCGAAATTTAAACTATTCTTGAAGGGTTAGAAATGGCCACTCGACGAATTTAAGAAATACGCTCGATTAATTGACGATTTACTTTGGCAACCGATGGGTCAATCCAACCAACACAACTAGCAAGAGGTATGACACACAAAAGACATGAAAGAAGACAATGAGGATTCCGACTATGGAACTCCGTCGGAAAAACGACAAGATTTCCGACGAGCATCACCTCGACAAACGTACTCTTTCATAAATCAACACCTGAAATCCTTGGGCAAACGAGACAAAGCCAACTGAATAAGTAAATCCATACACAATTTCTACCAGCATAAACAACGATTGGAGACAATAAAAAGGGAGGGAAACAAGCGAAACACCACTTGCCTCGAAATCGCCGGAATCGTCCTCCGAACAACTCCTCACGTAGATCGGCCCAAAAGAAGACACGAGGAGGAAGGATCTACAGAAATACGGCCAAACGGGGGTTAGGGTGAAAAATCCTAACGAAAAAGTTTCATGAAACGGAAGGAATTTAGCGCGAGTGCGAAGCTCTCGTCGAGAGGTTTCCGAATCTATGCTCGGTTGAAAATTTTGTCCACCGGAGCTCCGTCGGCGGCGACCTGAAGGTTCGCGAAAACTCTCTCTCTCTCCTTCTCTGGCTCTCTGGTTCGGTCGGAGTAAATGAAGAAGGAGGAGATGAACATGAATTGTATATATATATATATATATATAATCTAATAATAATAATAACCTTATTTATGAGACATATTCGCCTAATACTTAATCGCCTAATACCATTAGCCTAATAATATTCGCCTAATATATATAACCGAATTAATGATGGATATAGCAGAATATGCTGAATTAATGAATGGATATAGCAGAATAACTTTAACTGAATTAATTGTTTCGCATATTGGTTATAACCGAATTACATAGTATATATAGCCGAATCTGTATTCATATAATCTAATATATATATGTATATATAACCGAATATATATAAATATATAGTCGAAGATACCTATCTATCTATCTATATATATATATATATATATATCTTTATTATATAAAGGAAGAGTAAAGTGAAGATGGTGAATCATTTTTTGGACCAAAATGCCCTAAAAAAACCCTCCTACAATCCTAAATCTTGGTTTTTTTGGTCATCAAGCACTCCCGCCAATTTTTTGGGGTCATCAAGCATTCACTTTCATACCAGGATAGCAAAAAAATCATATTTCTTACAAATAAGCTTGGCCAAAATATACCAGGATTTCAAATAGCACGTTGCTCCAGGTAATCAAATATGCAATTATGCTTATCTCGGTAGAGATGGAGCGAGCAGAAGATATCCCCGTACCTTTCCTGAGCAGAAAATATCTCAGAACACAACATTATGCACATTGTTTTTTTTCTTCTTTAAAGTAATACACAGCTCCTTGGATTGAGCAAATCCTTATTCCCTCTTCCGTCTGTTGCTTTTTCTTCATTTTTATGCCACCTGGAAAGAGTATTTGGCAACTATTATATTGTAAATGTTTATTTAATAATGCTTAGTGTTGATGGGTAAATGCAGGCTACTATCATACTACTCTCATACCATCAATGCAAGCTATAGTGGCAGATCTCTTAAGTCCTTAGATTTGTATAACTAACTTAGATTTGTGTTTGCAGTTTGTTGTTGTATAACATTTATGTTTCACATCTCCACCATATTGGATTCTCCTCCTATACACCGGACATGTGTTTGCTCGGCAGAGCCTCTCCTATGGAATCCATTTGTGTCTGATATTTAAAAACACCACCATCATAGAATTTCACTCTCTGCTATATCTAAAATTTTACTAATTCTATAATCTAAAATTTCTAAAATCTAAAATTTCCATTTTGGCTAGAAAATGTAGTGGCTGATCTCTTAAAAATGCCATCATAACAATACCAAATTTTCTTCCTTCTTACTCTAACATATATTTAATATAACATCCCAAATTTAATGGCATCAGTTCCAAATGAAACCACTTCTCAGCTTTCAGTTGACAACTCTCATTCCTTCAGAATAATTTCATTTTTATGCTTTCCTCTATATTTAGAATAATTTCCTCTATAGAATAATTTTTATGTTTTCCTCTACATTTAGAATAATTTTAGTTCTCAGCTTTCAGTTTAGAATAAGTTTACATCAACGAGCATATGTGGTTGAGATTGGGATTATTCTAAATGAGAATCAGTTTAGAATAATTTTTATGTTCTCCTCTATATTTAGAATAATTTCTAAATGAGAATCAGTTTATAATAGTCTAAATGAGAATCAGTTTATAATAGTTTGCTAATGTGCCTAAGTTTAGAGATTGGGAAATGTTTTCCTGCATAGAGTTTCCAAATATAATCACAAATCTGAAAATAGGCTTGCCCCAAAGGCAAAGCATTGAAGGCACTTTATGAATGTTCTATTTATATATAGCTTTTGATGTTCTGTTTATATATATAGGTGCACTTTATGAATGTCCAATGTGTAATGTTTTTGTGGGTTTAAAGTTCGATTTCTTTTCTATTTGTGAAGTCTATAATAGAATAATTTTTATGTTTTCCTCTATATTTAGAATAATTTTTAAATATAATAGTTTGCTAATATGCAGAAGTTTAGAGATTAGGAACTGTTTACCTGCATAGTGTTTCCAAATATAATCACAAATCTGAAAATAGGCTTGCACCAAAAGCAGTGCATTGAAGGCACTTTATGAATTGTGTATATAAATTGCTATTAAAACCAAGAAAGAATTATCATTTATTTCAAACACATACAGATGGAAAACCAAAACCAAGGTGAGCCTTCATCGTCGAGGTCCGTTAGGGGTGGGACAGTTCAACGTAAAAGGGGGAGGCCTTCGACTTCGATGACAGTGGATGAGCAAGCTCGAGAACCAACCCGGGCGCGTGCTACTAATTGGAGACGGTCATTGACCACAGAACAACGGAGTGCACTAAATGCGAGGAGAAGACAGTCGCGCTCATCAGTGACTTTGCCACCGACCATGCAAGTTCAGACTGACGAGCCAGAACCTCCAAATCAACCAGTTGAAAGGAAACGTAATTGTTCGACGCCTACTTCCAGAGTAGGACATCGAAATATAGCGAGAGATTATCGTTCCTCCGACAACGTCAGCGTTTACCGAATTCCGCAATCGACGACTTGCCCTCACTGTGCAGCACGATTATTCCACAAAGAATCAAAAAATTTGTGCTGTAATCTAGGCAAGGTTATTTTAGCATCCATTCCTGTACCCCAACAGCTACTAGCGCTTTACACAGACCAGACCGCAAAGGGGCGACATTTTAGGCAAAATATACGTGCATACAACCATGTATTCTCTTTCACATCCATGGGCGTTACACTTGATAAAACAATGCCTGTATTCAACCAGGGTTTGTACACATTCAGAGCACATGGGACTATATATCACAAGATTGGCTCTCTTATTCCTACTCAGGGGAATAGACCACGATTTCTACAAATGTTTATCTACGACACCGAAAATGAGACCTCGCACCGTATGGATGAGAGTAATGGTCTAGATATCGAAATATTGAATGAGATCAAACATATCCTTGACACTTACAACCCATATGTTGCAAACTTTAGACAAATTGCTCAACATCAGCATTTACAATCGTGTCAACTACTTATTCGTGAACGACCATCTACCGAACGACAATACATCCTTCCTACCGCATCTCAAGTTGCTGCAGTTTTAACGGGTGTAGAAGATTTTGTCGAGTCTACTGATAGAGACATCATAATTCATTCGGTAGACGGGCATCTAACGACAGTCATGGAGTACTCGGGTTATTACAATCCTCTTTAATACCCACTCATGCTACCGCACGGTACTTTTGGTTGGGATAAATCTTTTGAGAATTATCAGGGGTCGCGAGTTAGTTGTTGTGACTACTACTCATCTTTGCTCCAGGTTCCAAAATTTATGTGCACTATTTCAAGTTTTGATGTAATGATTTTTTAATGTGCTGAGTTTGAGCAATTCATGGCCTAATGTAGATACGCACGGGTAATCCATCAATACTTCTTCTTGGAGGACGACTACTTCAACAATACGTTGTAGATAACAATGTCAAAATTGAGACTCAAAAGCTAAGATGGATTAGCCTGAATCAAAATAAAATCCGTGCAGAGCTATATCAAGGATTGCATGATTGTTTAAATGCTGGTGAAAATGATGCAGGTACGGTACATTTATGCAATCTCCAATATTTCATATGTGCGAGCTGCTGGTTAGCTTAATGCGTGAAATGTTTTTTGACAAGGAAACATTGGACGAAGAACCGTCCTTCCGTCTTCTTTTATTGGAAGTCCGCGGGATATATATCAGAGGTATCAAGATGCAATGTCAATCGTACAACACTACGACAAACCAGATTTATTCTTAACGATGACATGCAATCCAAATTGGAATGAAATAAAGAATGAACTGTATCCAGGTCAATCACCACACGATCGCCCAGATTTACTTACAAGAATTTTTCCATCAAAATATGAAAATTTGAAAGAAGAGATCTTCGTTAAAAGGTATCCTTGGAAAAGTGGTTGCGCACGTTCACATTATCGAATTTTAGAAAAGGGGTCTACCACACGTACACATGCTGGTTATTCTTGATGTAGAAGATAAATTAAATACTCCAGATGAGTATGATTCGTTGGTCAGTGCTGAGATACCCAATCAACAAGTGGATCGTCCTTTATATGATGCTGTTCTAAAACATATGATACATGGCCCATGTGGTCATCACAACCCGAATGCCCAATGCATGAAAACCTTCGGGTGCAATAAAGGATATCCTAAACCTTTTGCGGAATGTACTGTGCAAGGGATTGACTCATACCCAGTTTATCGACGAAGGTTTAACAACAGTAGAACTATTATAATTGGTCGTGGTGAAGGATTTGTTGTGGACAACAGATGGGTAGTACCATACAACCCTTGGTTACTTTTACGGTATGATTGCCACATCAACTTGGAGATATGTAGTAGTATCAAGAGTATTAAATATTTGTATAAGTATGTGTACAAAGGACACGACTCCGTGTCGTTTGAAGTTCGCCCTGCCCCTAATTATGATGAGGTTACCAAGTACGTCGATGGTCGTTGGGTTTGTGCACCTGAGACACTGTGGAAGATATTCAAGTTCGAGATGACGAGGATGTATCCGTCCGTTTCAAGACTGCAAATTCATTTACCAAATCAACACCAGGTTCAGTTCGACAGTGAACAAACAATTTCAAGTGTGTTGGCAAATGACAGGAACTCTCGATCAATGCTGACTTAATTTTTTAGGACGTACAACGAGGACCACGAGCTAGAGAAGTATTTATATAAAGATTTTCCAAAATACTACAGATATCTAACAACCGAGCATCGGTGGATACCTAGAGTATCAAATCAAAAGGTTATTGGTAGGATATATTCAGTCTCCCCAATGGAAGGCGAAAGATTTTACTTGTGATTGCTACTCAACCATGTTAAGGGTCCAAAATCCTTTGAGGATCTAAAGTTTGTGACGGGTGTCCAATGTACAACCTTTAAACAAGCTACAGAGCGATACAGACTTCTTGAAGAGGATAATAACATCCGAGATTGCTTGGCTGAAGCAAGATGTTTTAAAATGCCAATTTCGTTGAGAAGACTCTTTGCAACGATTTTGTTATACTGTGAACAAACCTCTGTGCGAGACCTGTGGGATGAAAACTTCAACAGTATGGCTGAAGATTACTCATCTACGAGCACGCTAAATAGTACTTACATACAAGATAAACTACTTCATGAGTTGGAGGACATTCTACAACAACATAAGAAAACAGTAACAGATTTTGGTTTGCCGGCCATGAGTGAAGGTTTTGAGGGATTACATAACTTCTCCAGCCTAATCAAACATGAGATTTCTTTCTCAATATCTGATGATGATATAAATTCAGTTCACTCATTTAACTCAGATCAGCAGACAGCATTCAACATTATAGGTACAGCTATACGAGAACGACAAAGGGCGATGTTCTTCTTAGATGGTCCGGGAGGCACAGGAAAAACATACATTTATCGAGCATTGCTAGCAACTTTTAGAAAGGAAGGTTTCATTATATTGGCAACAACTTCATCTGGCATCGCGACAAACCTACTCCCTGGTGGAAGGACTGCACATTCAAAGTTCAAAATACCAATCAAATTTGGACTAATTTCAACTTGCAAATTTAATAAACAGTCAGATTTACGTGATTTAATACAACAGGCAGGGATAATTATTTGGGATGAGGCGCCAATGATTCATAGGAAGGCATTTGAAGCTGTAGATCGATCTTTCAAGGATGTGCTTGATGTGAACGAGCCATTCGGTGGCAAGGTTATGATCTTTGGTGGTGATTTTCGCCAACTAACGCCCGTTGTTGTGAATGGAACAAAATCTCAAATTATTGGCGCAAGCATCATTGAATCATATCTTTGGACGAACATCCGCATTCTTAGCTTAACTGTGAACATGCGAGCTCATGAGGATCCACAATTCTCGGATTTCTTATTGCACGGTGGTAATGGTGATGAACCAACTTTGCTAAATGATATGATTCAAATTCCAAACTCAATGGCCATTCCTTGGGAAGATGAACGCTCCATAAATATATTAATCGATGCGATATTTCCTAATCTAAGTTCACAAACTGATGTCAGATATATGGAAAGCAGAGCAATAATAACACCTTTGAATGAGGATGTCAACAAAATAAATGAAAAATGTCTTGAGATATTTTCGGGGGAATGCAAAACCTACTACTCTTTTGACTCCGTTGTAGATGACACCCATAATTTATATTTGCCCGAATTCCTAAATTCAATAAATCCTGGGAATCTTCCACCTCACGAGCTCAATCTCAAGAAAGGTTCACCGATAATGCTTCTTCGGAACATTGATCCGAAAATTGGGTTGTGCAACGGAACAAGACTCACATGCGTATCTTTTTCGAGAAATGTTATTGAAGCTGAAGTCTTGAGCGGAGAGTTTAAAGGTCATAGGGTATTCTTACCACGAATTCCTTTGAAGAGTGCAGAAGATGTAAAAATACCCTTCGAGCTCACAAGGAAACAATTTCCAATACGTTTGAGCTTTGCTCTAACGATCAATAAATCACAGGGGCAAACAATTTCAAATGTTGGGGTATATTTGCCTAATGATGTTTTCAGCCATGGTCAGTTGTACGTGGCATTATCAAGAGGGGTTTCCGCAAATAGCACCAAAGTGATGGTTAAAAATGGTAAATTGGAGGTGCAAGAAGGAGTATATACTAAAAATGTTGTATTCACAGAAATCTTCACAAGATTGCATGCAGCAAACCAGAATATATAGATTGACAACCTGTCATCTGCAGGTATACACAGTGTAATATGTTTAATATTCACGTGCTTCACTACTTTCTTCTACTTTCTATATTTTATGAATTTTCATGAATACTACGATGCACACACTATGTTATGTGTTTTAGTTTATTCTCACTATGTTATGCACTTTTATGATTATCGATTGCAGTCTCCAATTTGGATCCCTAATTCATCTCAAACACATGCAGATGGCAGACAAAAATAAAAACTGCAATACCATAGTCAACACTGACAATGATTATGATTACTATGATGAAGTTTGCATAGGAGGTACAGACAGGTGGTCTGATGGTCCGCGTACTAGAGTTGACGGATTTCGGCTAATTATCCCAGCAGTGCCAAGAGGCCTGAGTGCACAAGCAGAGTGGAATTTTGTTTTCACGATGATTAAAAGGTAACACCTAACAAAAAATATATGCTATGATTTGAATATTATTGTTTTAACACATTATAAAGCTGTTATTTATTGTTTTCTATCTTTACATTTTGTATTAAACAGAATCTCCCAAGGACACTGAATGAAATCCATTACTGCATCAGAAGGGCCCCGATATTTTGATATGAATTCAACTTCTGGATTATGTCGGATTATGTCAGATTTTAATTTTTGGAATCCATTTTTGTAATTAATGCTACTATTATGTACCTCTTGCTGTGAATGAATTTTTACATTGTGAAATGCTACTGTTATGTAACTCTGATATTTTTTGAAATATTTTGTCTTCGGAGATGTATTCATTATAATTATGAACTTTATTCTGATTTTTCATTACAAGTATCGAATGTGCGTGTTACATGTAGATGTCGTTGCCCCGACCATTGTCGTCGCCACGACCATTGTCGCCCCCCGACCAATGTCTCCCAGAAGACTAATATCGCCCCCCGACCAATGTCTCCCCGAAAACCAATATCGTCCCCCGACGACCAATGTTACCACCACGACTAATGTCGCCCCCACGACCATTGTAAAAACCCACGACCAATGTCGCCCCCACGACCAATGTCACCCCGACGACCAATGTAACCCTGACGACCAACGTCACCCCCATGACCCATGTCACCCCCACGACCAATGTCTCCCCCACGACCAATGTTGCCCCCACGACCAATGTTGCCCCCACGACCAATGTCGCCCCCCCCGACAAATGTCGCCACCACGATAAATGTTGCTCCCACGACAAATGTCGCCAACACGACCAATGTCTCCCCGACGACCAATGTAGCCCCGACGACCAATGTCGCCCCGACGAGCAATGTCTCCCCCACGACCAATGTCGCCCCCACGACCAATGTCGCGCCCACGACCAATGTCGCCCCCACGACAAATGTCGCCACCACGACAAATGTTGCCCCCACGACAAATGTCGCCCCCCCGCACGGGGTCCCCCGTGCAGGACTGCTCGTATATATATATATATATATATAGCCGAATAAATCTATAAATATATATATATATCTATAGCCGAATAGGAAAAAGGGGTATAGTCGATTCTGCACATTAGTATAGCCGAATACATATAATAATATTAATAACATATAAATATTATATAACTATCGAAAATTAAACGAATGCCAAAACCAACGAAAGTCGCACCGAAGACGAACGCCGGCGCTACGAATCCAACGGCGAAGTCGGAATCAAAATCCAACGTATCGTTCTCGAGATATAAATTTCCGAAGTTTTACAGTGATGGATAAATATACATATCTTTGAAAAAATTCACCGAGGCTTCAGATTTGCTCAGAGCGCCACGAAACTTTTACAATTTATTTCTAAAATTAAATAATCTAATTTCCTAACGTAAAATATTCTAATTTCGGGTAGTTCTAAAATTTGGTCAACTTGACCAAACGGACGCTAAAACGTGCAATGACGGCACACCGCTAACTTCGTACTAACGTAACGCCCTACGTCATAATGATGTCAACAATATATTTAAATTAATATCCGAAAATTCAGGGGCGTTACAATCATCACCTTGAATATTTCCACCAATTTTTATGCCTCATTTATATTTACCAAAGTTATTTACGACACAATAACTTTATGACATAATATTTAATTATGGATTCAATTCAAAACCAAAGCCACTGAAACTTCCACCATCGGTCATAATTAATGCCGGAATCATTTCCCCGTGCGTGTTGACGGTAAATAATAAATTTCCTCCACCGCCTCTCATATTCTATCTTAATTTACAATTAATAAAATTTTATATATATAGAACCCCAAACCAAACCAATCCAGTATTTTGCTAGCCAACATGGGAAATACCACATATAGCCCCAAAATTTAACATAGCCAACAATGTTATAAAGTGAAAACTTCTTTAGCAAGGGGGGAGCTATCATCATATTTATCACACAAATATATATAATTAACAACCCTAATTAATAGATGGCTATTCATCATCTTTCCCAATCAAGGGTTAGGTTTATCCCTAAATGTCATTCCCTTCACTTTCCCTCAACGACCATGGGTTTTCCCCAAATAAAGTCCCATCTATTATTCTTGAAGCGAAGAAATGATTCCTAGAACCTCGCGGCGAACGGTGGCCTAAATTTGAGGTTTCGGCTTGGTCTTCCTATGGAAACTCCATTAAAGCTCACACGAGAAGCTCTCTTGAGCCTTCATCTCTCCTATTGTGTTCTAAGAACCTAGCACCAAGGGAGAGGGGGCGGAAGTCACCTGATTTTATGGCCATGGTTGGAGCTCAACTTGATGGAAGCATGGTAGTGGTCGGCCAAGCTCCAAATGCCTCTCCAAACTTTGCTCCTTCAAAGCTCCATGGATAAAACCCTTAAGTTAAAACCATCAGGTTGGAGGGAAGGAGATGAAGAAGAAGAAGAAGAGGAAGAAGATGAAGATAAGAAGAAGGAGATCTATCGGTTAATCAGACAAGCCACTCTTTTATTAAGAGAGAAGAGAGAGCGGTGGGATTAGATTTGACAAGCATTAATGATAACCCAAATTCCAATGCCATGAGTTGGAGCCCCAAAATTTGGCATCCACTTCAAGCCTAAAAGTTAAGCATTCAGAAAACAGAAAAACAATTTTCGTCGAACTCTGCTAGGTTTTCGTTGATTGGGATAGTAATTTCGTCGAGCGCTATAAATTTCGTCGAACGGCGCTGCTAAGCTCTGAGACTGATGAAATCAGGGAATTTCGTCGAACGGCGCTGCTGAATTATGAGATCGACGAATTCAGGGAATTTCTTCGAACTGCGCAACAGTCTGAACGGAGGCAACAATCTGAGATCGACGAATTCTGAGAAATTCGTCGAACGGCAAAATCAGATTTGTTCTTAAGTTCAAATTTATAAGTTCTTATTTTATTACATCTCCCTAACATATTTTCCTGATTTTATAATATTTCTTACAGCAATATTGTCATTATATTCCCCCAATTAATCCAAATTCGAGCACGCACTAGAAAGCCCAAAACCGACCCAAGGTGAGTCAACATGTCTCTGAGGGGTCTAGAACGAAATGGGATGTTACAAATCCAATAAACGAAGAAACAATTTCATCCCCGAAATTTAGGTTAAGGTTAGGGGGGTTTAGATCCACTTAATTATTCAACATATATTCAGTCAACATTACCCAACTAAAAGCCCTAGCTCAAATCTCCCAACAACACACCAATATGAAAGAGGAAGGGAAAAAGGAACACAATTGCATAGCAGCAGGTATCAGCTATGAAATCAACTCTTCAAGAAGAAGAAGAAAAATATATATATAACCCAAAATCATTTAGTATTCCTCAACCATGTTATCAGATACTTGAAGGTAAGAGCCATAACTCAGAAAAATTTCCCAGAATTCCAAACCAATCCAGAATTTCATAAATCAGGAAATTTATTTTAGCATGAATCAAAAATAAAATTGATCAATCTCCATTCTTAATCCACAGCAGCCAGTCAATAATCCAAGAACAAAATAAATCTTCCAAACTCCCCTCATCATAAACCATGGCAGCTAGTAATAAGCCAACAAAATAATTTATCAAACCTGGAAGGAGAAACCAAGCAGCACCAACCCTGAATCCCTAATAAAGTAAAATATCTAACACTAAAACCTGATAGCCACCAACATATTTCCCCCCAAAAAATTTCTGGAGTATAAACCCAAACAACCACTATAAGAAGGGGAATACTATAAATAATCTCCTAGGAAATGTAGAATCTAATTCTCCAAACCTCCCAGAGTTAGAAAACAAAATTTCCAGGGAAATTAAGATCCAATTTGACCCGACCCATCAAGAATTATTAAGCATACTTTCCAGGAGGTTTAGCCCGCCAAAACATCAAAACTTAGCCATTAACATATAGTCCAAGGAAAATTCTAACATAAAAATAGATAGCTGATAGCCTCAAAGTCAAACGGGTGATCAACCATAAAATTCACGATGTCATATCCTTGGGTCAAACCTCAAATACCAAAACAGTTATTGTACACGCGAGATCGCCTCTCTTATGTATTAGAAATATAGAAGCAAGCCTCAATCTCATCTTCTCGTACAACCATCATTATCCACTTCATTATCAATTGCTCATATCAATGTCATCTCGTCCGAGGCAACCACTTGATATTAAGTTTCAACAGTCATTACGATCACCTCATAATAATTCATGCAAAATCCACCAACCAAGTTCAGTATCTAGTTATGGCAAGATTATTACAATGGTCAAACATCATGGACATTTACCGCTCTACTTGAAGTCCGTATAACAGAAAAGTCCTGCAATCACCCCACCATACTTGCCATGACAGTATGCCCTTTCAATCCATCAACTAACAAAAATGATGTTACCAGCTCAAGGGTTTAAGCTCAGGAAGCTTTTATGTTTCCAAATAGTTTCCAAATTCCGCACATGAACATCCGACAATGCTTATCAATTTGTTCTGGTGATATTATGAATCGCTATCGAGGTTCAAAGTAAGGTGGATCCATGACTCTACACCTCGCATGGGTTATAATCACATCATTCCCTTCTAATAACACATGACCTCGAGTTAATTGTTACTTTTGTCTACTCCCGGTTCTACTTAGATTTGCATCGGATTCAAAAATTTGTGCTACTTTTATCTCGTAATTTAATTCATTTCATTTAAGGGCTCCTATATCGTGAATATAAACCTTATCCAATGATTGGGTTTCAGCACAGAGTCTTTAGAGGACTGCCTTGTCGAGGCAATACAATTACACATACACCTACCCGTACGTACATAGACATATTCATAGCTTCTTAAATAAGTAAGTGCAACTTATCCTCAATATTCAATTCATGTGTTCAAATCACGGCGCGTCTCAACACCCTTGACGCTCTCACCCGTACTGAGAGGTTATCACGAATCCAATCACCATCATTCATGTACTAATTAAATAAACAGGATCTAAGGGAAAGCGAAGTCGGAACGAAAATAGGCCAATAAACGAAGGGACAAGCCACCGTACATTTTTGGACTAAACTTCTTCCACTGCCCATATGGTACATTCTTCTCACGTATGGACACAAACCTTAGGGGCATACCTTCCTCGACTTAGATTTCTTACCCTATAGATCCCCATATCGATGCACTCATATATCAGCCGGGATGTAGAAGTTTTAATTTTTACGGCGACGACCAAGCTGCATCTCATTGTAATGAGAGCATGAACAAATAACATCCAATCACCCGGTACATTTATATATGTTTGAACTTAACATGAACCAAGGTGCAAGGCTCGGGATTATTTCCTTTCAACATGGGTTATGCAGATTACCAAAACTAGGGCATACTTCACAATGTGATAAACTAAATCAAATCCATTACAAGCGCCCTACCACTCCTGACAACGATCATCCATGTCATGCATGTTTATTTTATAAAACCTTTTAGAATTTTAGAACATCAATCAAGTCGTATTAATCTTGTTGACTCTACCACCTAACACTTGTTAATTTCCCAATGTCAAGTAATTACAACACTAAAGGGAACGTTCACCGAGAATTTCCAAACTTAGGGGTAGTTTATCATCATACCCGCAATGCATGCACAAAATTTCATTAACTTCCCAGTTATAATGTTATCACAACATAGCTGCATATCCCCAAAGTGTAAATTTACTACTCTCCTCATTACTTATCCATATGCTCTTAGAACAATATAGAGAAAATGATCATCTTCAAAAATGCTTTTCCTCTCTTATTCCGCTAATAAAATCCACATCAACCCAAACATGGCCTTAGCAGTCTGCTTTGCTTAAGTTGAACTAACTTCTCAAGGATCAAAACTTCCAATGTAAAAAATTACAAAGATTCTAACTCCTCCAGGGATCCAAGATGGTACATAACTAGCCCAATAAACGAAGAGATAAGGCCCCGTATCTCTTCGACTGAGTTTCTTTTGCCACCAATATAACACATTCGTCCCAAATTGAGCCTTTCTGGATCCGAATTCTTATCGTAACTTCTCCATATCTGGGATAAAAATCTCAGGGTGTGAGTCTCTAGCATCTACACTCACGTTAAACTATTCCCTTAGTCACTCAAGGTCACTTGGCCCAATCATCCTCAAGATCAATATAAGGTTAGGGGTATGTCACGACATATCCTGCTAAGTCGACCAAAATGGTATCCTAGTTAGGTTGGCACTTCCTATAGGAAAAAGCGGACATACTTAATGTGAATCATACATGGGCACACCACCGCTTCCGCTGCATTAGTTTGACCTCAAACTGATTTACCTAGCAGGGGTGGCTTAGCGGTTTAATAGACCTCTTTATCTCAGGATCGTTGCAAGCTGATACCATTTGTAAGGCCCCCCGCCCAGAACACAAGACACGGCCGAGGGGAGTCCTATGCCTAGGACAACCGCCTTGCGGAAGCGCCAACACATGAGCTAGCCTCCCCCACAAGACGCCTATCCTGCCGGCCAAACCAACTAAACAGCGTCAACCCATCAATAAAGGAAAGCGTTAAAAGCCATAGATTCAAAATAATTAATCATGTCCAAATAGTAAGTACAAGAAAGACAGAAAGCTACACAAGCTCCTGCAAATCATCAGAGTATCAAGCTAAATGGCCCGAGGGCTACATCTCAAACCTTTCACTCACCTCTGCCACTGACGGCAGCCAAGGTATCACGGTCTCCGGCCCTGTCATCCTGGCCTGACTATCCTCCTCCAGCACCGTGCACTGCAGCTCTAAGGCACACTCTTAAAAAGAGGGACGTAGCATCCGTTAGTCATAAAGACTAAGTGGCTTCACATCCGCTCCCCCGGCGACTCCAAGGCACCGGGCGGAAGGAAAGTTAGGAAAGCTGTTGTAACACCCCAAAAATCACAATTCGGCAATGCAACGCGATGTGGGAGTGTTGCGCTCGGAGTTAGGAAAGCCTGATAGGCCACTGGTCGTGTGAAATCCTTCTCGCACGATCAGGTGCACGAACACTGGTCGTGCGGTATATCCATTCCCAAACAGAGCACTGTGTACGACCACAGACCTTCTTCGCACACGACCACTGATCGTGCGCCGTTTCTCTGCGTTTCTCTGGCTTGTCGGATCTGCTACAGAACGACTTGAACGATCAGGGGAAGTTCTTCGCGCACGACCACTGATCGTGTGCCTTTGCTCGTGCGCCCTGTTTATTCTGATCCGTGAATAAGAGCGGAGAAGTCGATCCGGCCGATCAAAAATGTTGGGGTTTGATCCAACGACTGAGAGTGGTTACTAGAGGGTTTTACGGCTTTTGAGAGGGGTTATCCCCTCATAATTTCAAATCCATTCTCTCTCTTAAGCTTGAGAAAGAAGTGGGGGCAAGGAAGAAGAAGAAGGAGATTCCACCATTGTTGGAGCTTCGGAGCTCCGTTCGCTGATCCGAGAACGGCAATGCGTAGGGGGCGTCGAAGCGCTTCTTCTCCTCCGTTTGTTTTCAAGTTTATCATGGCTAGGAGGAGATCTCAAAAGGTAATGACATTTCTCCTCCCGGTCTTTAGGATGAGTACATGACATCCCTTTAATTTCTGCATTTTGGTACCGGATCCATCGAGTGAGAGGGATCCGGGTCGCCTTGGTTCAAAAGGAACCATCGGGTTGATTGAGTCCGTCCCGGACATTATTTGCACTAGAGATCCACTCCGTTAGTGGATTAGGCATTGTGGGTGAAGCCGGATTTGCGACCGTTGGTCCGAATTGGTGATGTTGATTGACGCGCATTTTAGGGGTTTTGTTAGAAATCCGAATACGGCGAACTCGTTGTTGTGATGCCATTGTAGCTTCGTGTGGTAACGAATGTTGGGTTTTGGGCGGGGAAATAATGTGTGGATTATGGGGCTTGTGATGCCTAGTGTTGTGCGAAGGCGTGATTGGTCTTTGAGGTCGGCTGGCTATCCCGTGAGACTGATATTCACGTGTGGAAAGTGTCCCTGCAAGATTAGTCCCTTCGGTGTTGACTGATGAGAACGTTTGTGCTACGGATGAGTCCGGTAATGGTCGCCAGGCAAGGCAGTCGGTGGACGTTGTCCCGAGTGTTAGACCAGGGCCTTGGGACGTTTGCTTAAGCCAGAGTTCTTAGCATCGGTTTTGTGTGCTTTTGGCGGCCCGAGCATGTGAGCTGTTAGACAAGCCCGATGGCATGGTTGGCCAGGCGAGGTGGGTCTCAGCGTGAGCTCTTGGCCTTGGGCTACGATGCCCCTGTGGTCAAATGATGAGTACCCTTGTGGTTGTGATGTATGATGATGTGTTAGATTCATACGCTTTAGGGTGCCTTGGGTGAAACCTGAGTTTGCATTCATATTGCATTGGTAGACCCCTTTATTATTTGCTCAACATAGAAACGTGGATGATGTTTGTGACACTCATGCCTGTTGTTTATGTTTCTTTTCTTTATGTACATTTGCATACGAAGTGCTGACTTGCAGGGTGAAGTAGTTCCCCGGGGTCGCTAGGACGTCCAGGAGGAGGGATGTTGTTACACCGTTTGTGGTCAACCATAGCTGACCCTCGTTTATCGCTCTTTTTGATTTGGATGCAGGGTAAGGATCGCAGGCTGGACCCAGCTCGCCGGCCAAAAAGGCCTAAAGCCTCATGAAGTGTTTACTTTGTTTTCATGCACTTCTGCCCTTATATTTTGTTATATCCGGCTTGCATGGCGAGGTAGCTTAGGGAAAACTATTTTCCCCTTTTGTTGGGATTTTATATTTGTGATGAATGTTTGATGTCTTGGACTTTGGTGTTTTAAGGCCTTAAGGCCAGTTTCACTCCTATGTATTTTGTGGACAATCTCTGTGGTTTTAAGCTTTGTTTCCGCTGTGTTATCTGAGTTTTGAGTTGGGTAGTTTATATCATCTTATAATGCTGAAACTGTGTCGGATATATGCTGTGGGGTCCCGGCCGGACCCATATTATATGGTCATTGTAGAGGAGGTGTTACAATTTGGTATCAGAGCTAGGTTGGAGTATTCTTGCGAGGTCTAGTGTATTCGGATCACGTAAGAGATTGTCCACATAGGAGTATTGTGCGGGATCATGAGTATCCCTGTGTTTGAGTCTTGCGAATGGATCTTGACGAGTCTTTTCCTTGCTTATGCTAGGATGTTGGCGATGATGCGGGGACGTCGAGGATCCAAGAGGATCCTTCGGGAAGCAGTGCTTCTACTCCGGGCCTCATGAATGTTGGCATGTCCCCGTCTGATTTTTCTCGCATGCTAGCAGAAGCAATGGTAGTGGCTCAAGCTAGAGCGATGCCACGAGTTCCCATGCCTGTGGTGTAAGTTGCGACTCTTGTTACTCCGGCGGCTACGCCGGATACACCGGAGGTTGAGGTAAGGCAAGCAGAGCCTTTAGCAGAGAGAGATTATGGGATGGGTGATCGATTTATGAAGTACTTCTTGAGATTCCATCCTCCGACATTCAAGGGAGTTGGCACTCTAACGGATGCCTAAGATTTGGCTTTCGAGGATCCAGGAACTCTTGAAGGCAGCAGAGACCCCAGCGGAGAGGTAGTCCCACTTCGCGAGTTTCATGTTAGAGGGCGATGCGAAGTTGTGGTGGGTGAACCATAACGGTCGCCATTTTGTCGGACGTGTTCCGTACATGGAGGAGTTTGGGAACGCCTTCCTCAAGCGTTATATTTCGTCTTCGACAAGGCTAGCATTGCAGCGACAGTTCTTGCATTTGGTGCAGCGTGAGAAGATAGTGGATGAATATCTGCAAGAGTTCACTCGGTTGGGCCGATATACGGGAGAGACTATGGAAGATGATGAAGAGAGGGATAATCTCTTCTATCAAGGGTTGAGGGAAAATTTAAGGCAGCCACTCATAGCCTTGAAGAATGCGGGATTTAATGAGTTGGTCGAAGCCGCTTGCACATTGGAGAGCGACATGGAGCAAACCCAGCGGCGAAAGGGATTTGCGGCAAAGCAGGGAGAAGGAAAGCCTTCTCAGTCTCAGTCTCAGTGTAAGTCCGAGGGCAACCGATGGAAGAAGAAGCCCCATCCTAGTTGGCCTGGTGGGCGAAGTGGTGCACCTTCAGGAGATTTCTGCTCCAAAGGTCCGTTGACTTGTTTCAAGTGTGGCAAGGTGGGTCAGATAAGTCGGATTTGTACCGAGGGCGGAGCTGAGCCAGAGCCGAGGCAGGAATAATCGGTGCGTTCTGGCCCTAGTATTGCGGAGAAAGGGAAGGCGGCGGAGTCAAGTGCTTCTCGGTTCCCTCCTGTGCAGCCTAGAGCGTATAATCTTAGGCAGCAGGAATCGGTACGTCAACCTGACGTGGTGACAGGTATGAAAAGTTTAAGTTTTTGTTTGTTACTGTAATGTAGTTGCGGCCTTTCATGTTTGTTTTGCACGTGGTTAGGTTTCGTGATAGTGTCGGGCTACCCCTCTAGAGTGTTGTTCAACACGGGAGCGTCACGCTCTTTTCTTGAGGAAAGTTTTATCCGGAAGATTGGCGCTGAGTCCGTAGAGGCAGAGGTGGAGCTGAGCGTGCGCATGCCGAATGGGTCTTTCATGACTACCATGAGGAAAGGACACATTGTGTTGAGAATTTGCGATTGTGATTTTGTGTTGGTAGCAGCGATTCTGCCACTAGCCGAATTCGACGTTATCTTAGGGATGGACTGGCTTGTAGAGCAGCGAGCTAGCATCGACTGCCAGTTGAAGGTGGTAACCGTGAAAGGCGAAGGTAGAACAGAGGTCAAGTTTGAAGGCCTAAGCCGAGTGGCTTGCTCCCTGATTTCTGGCGTGCAAGTGAGGCGTGCGGTAAACCAAGGAGGCGAGGCATTTTTAGCTTTATTGGAGACTCACTCCACAAGGTTGGCTATTGGAGATGTTCCGGTGGTTGAAGAATTTGAGGATGTATTCCCCGAGGAGCTTTCGGGAGCACCTCCTCAGCGTAAGATCGATTTTTCGATAGAGTTGGTACTGTTGGAACATGGTCTTCCGCATCTCCTAGGTTTGAGAATAACAAATCCTATGTATTTGATCTTGTGTGTTCAAGTATGCAGGTTCACTAGGTCCACATGACTCAAGGAGTACTCATGAAGACTGCCCCCAAAATTGAAGCAAATATTCCATAATGGCCACTAGCGCCGGCGCTAGCGATAGCGCCCGGCGATAGCGTTGATTAGCGCAATTCCGGCGGTATGTTTAGAAGGAGCTAGCGCCCGGCGATAGCTGATAACGACGGCGGTAGCGGAGCGCACAGAAGGAATAGAGCAGCTTGTTGCCGCGGATGGGAGATTCTGCCGCGCAAAATGTTTCTTAATCCGGGATAGCGCCGACGGTAGCGCTAGCGCCGGCGGTAGCGCGTGGGCTATAAAAGGACCCCCTCTCCTCCTGATTTCGACACACCTATTGCATACACCTCAGAGAGAGAGATGGCTCGAGTTGCAGAGGCCTTCCTTGGCCGAATTTTGAAGTCCTAGCGGAGCGCTTCCGATTTCTGAAGGAGGAATTTCATCACGCCAAATCCAAACGAAGTCCGCCCCGACGAACGCTGATTCTCCAGCGGATCTTCGCCTCCTCGTTCAGAAGTTTATCCTAAGGGAGTTTTTATTATTGTTAATTCTTTTTCTTTGTAAACGATAGTGAAATCGCCTCGTGTTGGCGACTAGGGCTTGGGGTAGACTTAGGGCTGGAATTCTCCTCGTGTTGGCGACTTGATCTAGAGTAGGTCTAGGGGGTGCTCGAGGCCACATTCGGGGAAGGATTGGCTAGAGAGGCTTGAGGCCGAATCCGGGGAGGATAAGGCTAGGGCCACCGGTTCGTGGGGAAGCGAGTCGGGATAGAAAACGAAAAGAGCTTTTATTATTATTCGCCTCCGATCTCTAGCGTCATAAGAGATCAAGTTTTGTAAAACCTTTTAATATTAATAAAAGCATGTCTCCTCTTTTTGTTTTAAATAACTTCTTATTGTGATAAATATTTTAATGTTGCATTAATTGAAAGATTTTCTAAATTAAATCTGAACTTTTTGAAAACCCTTATTCACCCCCCCCCTCTAAGGGCGCCGACCGATCCAACAAGTGGTATCAGAGGGGTTTTGTTCCAATCAGCTTAACAACCGGGAACAATGGCGTCTCATGATCTCGCTTTCTTGGAGGGTCAAGGGATTAGTCGACCACCTCTTTTTACTGGGTCTGATTTTAACTACTGGAAAAATAGAATTATGTATTTTCTTATGACGATGGATGTAGAAGTCTGGAATATGGTAGAAGTCAGATATTCTCCTCCTACAATTGTAGCAGGAGAGGCAACATTATTAAAACCTAAAGATAAATGGGACGACAACGACAAACTAAGGTGTAAAAATAACGCAAAAGCAATGAATGCCTTATATTGTGCTCTAAATAGGACTGCATTTAATAGAATTTCTGCCTGCACAACTGCTTATGATATTTGGAATCAATTAGAAGTAACTCACGAAGGTACATCGCAGGTGAAAGATGCCAAGCTGTTTCAACTGGAATCTGAATACGAGAAATTCAGGATGGACACCGACGAGGACATCAACTCCATGTACACCCTCTTTACAAAGATTGTCAACGCATCAAAGGCGCTTGGAAAGACCTACTCCGATGGGGACTTGGTGAGGAAAATTCTTCGCTCCTTACCTCCAAGGTTCAACCCGAAGGTGACGGCCATCTCGGAGTCGCACAACTTAAGAACGCTCCAGATCGAGAACCACATTGGGAATCTCAAAACCCATGAGGTTGAACTACAAATTCAACATGACGAATACAACAAGGAGCCGAAGAAAAAGGCGTTGGCGCTGACATCAAAGAAGGAGTGCATCGAAGAGGACGATGATGATGAATAAGGACTCCTGGTGAAGAACTTCAAGAAGTTCATCAGGAACCCGGAAAGAAGGAACACATTCAGAAAATTCTTCCAGAAGGACACTCGACGAAAGGGATCTTCCTCTTCATCGAGGAAAGAAAAAGCAAGCAATGACGAGGAAGAAAGGCCGCCTCCAGAATGCTATCACTGCAGAAAAACTGGGCACATTCGGAGCCAGTGCCCAAAATACCAAAAGGAGCAGAAAGAACAAAAGAAAGCAAAAGAGAAGAAGAAAGTGCTGAAGGCTGCATCTTGGGATGACTCTTCCTCTGAAGAGTCAAACAAATCTGAGTCAAGTAGCGAGGAGGAAGCAAACCTGTGCTTGATGGCCAAAAGCGATGATGACGACGCCAGTGTTCTTAGCGACACTGAGGTATCTCCTCCTACTTTTGAAGAACTTTATGATCAATTCGTTCTAACTTGTAAATCCTATGATCAAAGTATAAAAGATAATATTCTATTAAATCGTGAAAATGAAGCTATTATCAAAGAAAATCATAAGCTCACAAGAAAATTGGTTTCTCTTGAAAAATGAAAGGTTTCATGCCAAGAATGTGAACACTCTCTATTTAAGATAAAAGAACTTGAAATTTCTCTCTCTAATGCCCTCTCACAAAATAAAATTATTGCAAAAGAAAAAGGGGACTTAGAGAGAAAATTGAAAACTTCTATATTACAAATTGAAAAGAACAAAAAAGGATTTGAAAATAAATGTGTTATGATTGTGCAAGAAAACACATCTCTTAAAAAACAAAATCATAACCTCAATTTAGCCATTAACAAATTCGGGATTGCCCAAAAATCCCTGGATATGCTTCTGGGTAATCAATGCTTTGGGTCTGCAAAATTCGGACTCGGATAAAAAAGTGATCACTACCGCCCGGCGCTAGCTACTAACGCCAGCTGTAGCTCTAATGTTAAAAAATCTTCTATTTTTTCTAATACTCAAACATCATCCAGCAAGAGCAACATAGAAACTCCGAAAAGGGTCTCAACCCCCTTCATTTCGTGTGCTAACTGTCTAAAGTTTGGACACACGTCTGGCTCTTGCAGGAATATAAAACAACAAACTTTAAAACAAATCTGGGTACCTAAGAAAACCACTTACTCTATGGATGGTACCTCGTGGGTATCTGGGTCTTTACTCTCATCTTCTTTCTAGATATGCAGGAAGGCTAAGGAAACAGAAGACGTGTGGTACTTGGACTCAGGCTGCTCCAAGCACATGACGGGCAATAAAGCAAAATTCCTTAGCCTAGAAATGAAGAAAGGAGGAATCGTGACGTTTGGCGATAACGGTAAAGGAAGGATCATGGGAGTTGGTACAGTGGGTAACACATCTTTTCTTATATCAAATGTGTTGTATGTGAAAGGATTAAAACACAACTTAATATCTATAAGTCAACTGTGTGATAAAGGTTTAGACGTACTATTTGAATCATCCACTAACCTTTGCAAGATCGTTAATCCTAAAACAAAAGATGTGTTATTAACTGCACCTAAAATTCATAACGTTTACATAGTTTCATTTCATGATCTTTCCAAATCTTCAATAAAATGTTTTATAACAAAAAAATGATGAATTAGAGTTATGGCATAGACGCTTAGGCCATGCTAGTTCAAAGCTAATCTTAAAACTAGCAAAAAGAGAATTGATTAGAGGATTGCCTAAGTTAAATGGAAATTTATCATCATTATGTTCACCATGCCAAAAAGGCAAATTTACAAAGTCATCTTTTAAAAGCAAAAAAGAAATTTCTACATCAAAACCACTGCAATTAATTCATATGGATCTCTTTGGTCCCGTTAATACTGTGAGTCTTGGTGGTAGATTATACACTTACGTTCTAGTAGATGACTATTCAAGATACTGTTGGACTTTATTTCTCTCCTCCAAATCTGATGCGTTTTGCGAATTTTCAAAATTATGTACTCGCATTCAAAATGAATTAGATTTAAAAATAAAATGCATTCGCTCAGATCATGGAGGTGAATTTGAAAATGAAAATTTTAAATCTTTTTGTGACATGTTAGGTATTAAGCATGAGTTCTCCGCTCCACGCACACCTCAACAAAATGGTGTTGTAGAATGGAAAAATAGGACAATACAAGAACTTGCACGCACCATGTTTTCTGAATACAAATTACCTAAGTATTTTTGGGCAGAAGCCGTAAGCACTGCATGCTATGTAATGAATAGAGTTATGCTTCGCCCATCATTAAATCTCTCACCATATGAACTCTACTATCAAAAGAAACCAAATGTGTCTTATTTTAAAGTATTTGGATGTAAATGCTTCATTCTTAATACAAAAGATTCTTTAGGAAAATTTGACGAAAAATGCGATGAAGGAATATTTCTTAGTTATTCTTCAACTAGTAAAGCATATAGAATATTTAATAAAAGATCAAGTAAGGTTGAAGAATCAATTAATGTTAGATTTGATGAGTTTGTTCCATGTTCAGAGAAGCTACCTACATGTACCGATGATGAACCCTTGCCATCCTTGGAGCATGACGAAGAAGAACCGTCCAAAGAAGAGGAGGAAAAGTCCAAAGAAGATGAATTCGTTCCTCCAAGCGTGTTAAACTTCTCCAAAAATCATCCAAAAGAACTCATCATTGGGGAACCTTCCACTGGGGTGAGAACTCGATCCTCTCTTCATGAAACGTTTTCTAATTTTTGCTTTGTTTCTGAAATCGAACCTAAAAACGTTTCTACCGCATTAAATGACGAATTTTGGTTTCTGGCTATGAATGAAGAGTTAGGATAATTTGAAAGAAATAAGGTTTGGAATCTTGTAGAAAGACCATCTAATCATCCAATTATAGGAGTAAAATGGATCTTTAAAAATAAATTAGATGGTGAATCTATGATTGTAAGAAATAAAGCACGCTTAGTTGCTCAAGGTTATTCACAAATCGAGGGGGTAGATTTTGAAGAAACGTTTGCACCCGTTGCTCGCTTAGAATCTATACGAATATTTTTAGCTTTTGCGAGTTTTAAAAGAATCAAATTATTTCAAATGGATGTTAAAAGTTCCTTTTTAAACGGGTATATTAAGGAAGAAGTTTATGTAGAACAACCCCCCCGGTTTCATAAATGAAAAATTTCCAAATCATGTTTACAAATTAGAAAAAGCGCTTTATGTTTTAAAACAAGCGCCCCGTGCATGGCATGATCGTCTTACATCGTTTTTGTTAAAGCACGGTTATGTTATGGGAAGTGCAGACAACACACTCTTCATTAAGCATAAAAATAACGAATTAATCATTTTACAAATATATGTTGATGACATCATTTTTGGAGCCACTAATGAAGAGTTGTGTAATGAAGTAATTTTAATCATGAAAAATGAATTTGAAATGAGTCTTGTAGGAGAACTATCATACTTTCTTGGTTTTCAAATCTCACAAAGAACTGATGGTATTTTTATTTGTCAATCAAAATATGTTCACGATATGCTTAAACGATTTGGATTTGAAAACCTTAAACAAGCTTCTACTCCTATGAGTGCCTCTTTAAAACTAGGAAAAGATGAATCTGGAATTTCTATTGATCAAACACTGTATAGAGGAATGATAGGTTCTCTTCTTTATTTAAGTGCATCTAGACCAGATATAATGTTTGCCGTATGTTTATGTGCTCGCTTTCAAGCCGATCCAAAAGAATCTCATTTAAAAGCGGTAAAATGTATTTTTCGTTATCTAATAGGGTCATCTAAATTAGGATTATGGTACCCACACTATGACTCTTTCACACTCCACGGCTATTCCGATTCGGACTACGCCGGGTGTTCACTAGATAGAAAAAGCACTAGCGGTACATGTCACTTTTTAGGACCCTCTTTAGTTGCTTGGTCTAGTAGAAAACAATCTGCGGTTGCACTCTCCACCACGGAGGTCGTATATATAACACTTGGTAGTTGTTGTGCACAAGCGTTATGGATGAGCCAAACACTAGAGGACTTTGGCTTTTATCTCAAAAACATAGATCTTAAGTGTGACAACAAAAGTGCAATAGACCTCACATATAATCTCGTACACCATTCTAGATCCAAACACATCGACGTTCGACATCATTTCATTAGGGATCATATTAAGAAAGAAAATGTAAAAGTAAGCTTCATTGGTACGGACTCTCAACTTGCTGACATATTTACTAAACCCCTTCCCGATGCAAGATTTCGATTATTACGACTTGAGTTAGGTGTCCTAGATCTTTCAAGTTAAAACATGCTTTCAAATGCAATCTATTCAACTTTTAACCATCAAAACAATCTCTTAAAAATCTGCAAATTCA
Source organism: Dactylorhiza incarnata (assembly GCA_033032865.1). Classification (NCBI taxonomy): domain Eukaryota; kingdom Viridiplantae; phylum Streptophyta; class Magnoliopsida; order Asparagales; family Orchidaceae; genus Dactylorhiza; species Dactylorhiza incarnata. Next base: position 6,740,965 of record JAWHQI010000124.1, on the reverse strand, counting down.
GCATTAAACTACTAATGGGACACCTAATCAAGATCAAGCATCAAAATTTTCAAAACACTAAAAAAATCACTTATTGTTTCCCGCGCTAGCACTAGCGCCGGCGCTAGCGTCGTGGTTCGAATTTCTGTGATTTTAAATTTTTTAAAAATTCCTAAAAATATTTTGATCTATATGTACAATTTTGCTTTGCACATCTGTTTTTCTTTTATTTTTGAAAAATCAAATACAAAAATAGAAAATTCAAATTACAAAAAAATATGTTTTTTTAAAAGTTTTTTCTTTTCAAAATTCAAAAACGAAAATATAAAAATTTAAACCTATCAAAAAAAACTGTATGTCTTTTTTTTGAAAATCAAGCATGATTTAATCTATTATTTAGAATTTCTATAATGTTGCAATTTATCCTTTCAAACGACTTTGGACATTGTCTTTATCATGCTTTGGTATATCTATTACTATGTGCATCAATTATATTGTAAAGGTTGTGTAGAATCAAGCTTAGCATGTCTCTAAGTATGAGTAAATGGTTTACGTTAGATAATGATATTAATTCACTCGCTGTTTGGCATTGTCTACATATGGTTTAACTTAAGAATGCTTGTGTATGTTTTGTAATAGTACAATGAATTAAAATTGCACAAGTATCTTATCTACACTCCCTTCTTTTTCACTATGAAAAAGTTAAGAAAAGTGGTTATGTTTTTCATATATTCTATTGGTTTGCAAAACAAGTGTATTCGGAGAACTTTGTACAAAACAAAATCATAAAATAAATAACAAAGATAACTCCACCAAGCCCTACATGAACCTCCTGATAAGTCTTAATGAGCATTGTGAGGTTGAGTACCTTGGAAAGAATAGTAAAGTGACTTGTGCAAACCATCTCTTTTTCAAAATAAGAAAAACCACTTTCTCTTAAAGTACACCAGATCACTAGTTTCAAAACATTCACAACTAAAAATATGTGATCCCCCAAGCACTACTTTGCACCCTGATAAGTCTTAATTAGCATTGTGTGTGCACAACACCTTGGTAGTTGTACATTTTTTTTGTGCATTAAAGTGTGTGGAAGTAAAAATATTTATGTTTTATTGTGTTTTTTACTTTACATATTACTTGTATTTTTGATTAAAACACTTGTACACTCTACTCAAAAATTCACTTATGAGCACATCATTATCTTCCATAACACTTCTTCTCATGAGTATTGGATCCTAATGCTAATTCTAAACTATTTTTTTTATGAAATGCACTAGATAACCTAGCATGTTTTCTACAATGTTTGGTATGTTTTGAAACATTGTTGTACTCTCTTTTTGATAACATTATTTCATGCTTGGTTACTCTTATTGTCAACTTTCATTGAAAATGATTTACAAAAACATCTTTTTTGAAATATAACTCATATCTCTTTTTATGAATCACTATTGCTTATAATATGATTTTTTTTGTATTTCTACAAGTCTTCCGCATCATTACCATATAATGGTTTTACCTTGCACTTTCATGATTACTTAAAAAGTCTTGCATTTCACAATTTCCTTTGTTTCTCTTTAAGCAATTATTTAACTTGTGTGGTAAACCTTATATTGGTTACTACAAACATAATTATTTGTGTTAAAACTCTGATATTTATATAAAAGGGATAAATTAAACTTGAAATTAAGCTAAGAACTCCTTATCATTTACCTTTTAAACTCCAAAGCTCGATCATGCCTTTATCGCTTCTGTGGTGCCTCCTAACCCACTTTTGCTAATAACAAAAGGGGGAGAACTAACATTGATAAATAAAATCCGCTATCAAAATAAAAACTCACATGATTATTTAAATTGATAGCTTACATATTAGGGGAGCATTCATGTAGGGGGAGCACGTATTTAGGGGGAGAAATTCTAAAATGCTCACATCTACAATTATCCTAAGTCATCACTCTCACACACACACAAATAGGATTTCACCATGCTTATCTATTAATGCTTTGATTTATCATTAATGGATTTGTTATTATCAAAAGGGGGAGTTTGTTGGAACATGGTCTTCCGCATCTCCTAGGTTTGAGAATAACAAATCCTATGTATTTGATCTTGTGTGTTCAAGTGTGCAGGTTCACTAGGTCCACATGACTCAAGGAGAACTCATGAAGACTGCCCCCAAAATTGAAGCAAATATTCCATAATGGCCACTAGCGCCGGCGCTAGCGATAGCGCCCGACGATTGCGTTGATTAGCGCAATTCCGGCGGTATGTTTAGAAGGAGCTAGCGCCCGGTGATAGCTGATAACGCTGGCGGTAGCGGAGCGCACAGAAGGAATAGAGCAGCTTGTTGCCGCGGATGGGAGATTCTGCCGCGCAAAATGTTTCTTAATCCGGGATAGCGCCGGCGGTAGCGCTAGCGCCGGCGGTACCGCGTGGGCTATAAAAGGATCCCCTCTCCTCCTGATTTCGACACACCTATTGCATACACCTCAGAGAGAGAGATTGCTCGAGTTGTAGAGGCCTTCCTTGGCTGAATTTTGAAGTCCTAATGGAGCGCTGCCGATTTCTGAAGGAGGAATTTCATCACGCCGAATCCAAACAAAGTTCGCCCCGACGAACGCTGATTCTCCAGCGGATCTTCGCCTCCTCGTTCAGAAGTTCATCCTAAGGGAGTTTTTATTATTGTTAATTCTTTTTCTTTGTAAACGGTAGTGAAATCGCCTCATGTTGGTGACTAGGTCTTGGGGTAGACTTAGGGCTGGAATTCGCCTCGTGTTGGCGACTAGATCTAGAGTAGGTCTAGTGGGTGCTCGAGGCCACATCCGGGGAAGGATTGACTAGAGCGGCTTGAGGCCGAATCCGGGGAGGATAAGGCTAGGGCCACCGGTTCGTGGGGAAGCGAGTCGGAATAGAAAACGAAAAGAGCTTTTATTATTGTTCGCCTCCGATCTCTAGCGTCATAAGAGATCAAGTTTTGTAAAACCTTTTAATATTAATAAAAGCATGTCTCCTCTTTTTGTTTTAAATAACTTCTTATCGTGATAAATATTTTAATGTTGCATTAATTCAAAGATTTTCTAAATTAAATCTGAACTTTTTGAAAACCCTTATTCACCCCCCCCCCTCTAAGGGCGCCGACCGATCCAACAGGTACCGGGTGCGAGGCCGGTGTCGCATCCTCCGTTTAGGATGGCACCAAAGAAACTGGGCAAGCTAAGGGTTCAGTTGCAAGAATTGGTAGAGCAAGGGTACATTAGGCCCAACTCTTCTCCGTGGAGTGCGCCGGTATTGTTCGTGAAGAAAAAGGATGGAACTATGCAGTTGTGTATCGACTACCGTGAACTGAATAAGTTGACCGTTAAGAATAAATATCCGATTCCGCGAATCGATGATTTGTTCGACCAGTTAGTGGGGTCGGTAGTGTACTCTAAGTTGGACTTGAAATTGGGGTACTACCAGTTGAAGATTCGAGAAGAGGACATTGCCAAGACAGCATTTTGGACTCGGTATGGCCACTATGAGTTTTCAGTGATGTCGTTCAGACTGACGAACGCGCCATCTGTGTTCATGGATTTGATGAACGGGGTTTTTTGACCGTTTCTAGATTCGTTTGTGATGGTGTTCATAGATGATATTTTGGTGTATTCAAAATCGGAAGCGGAGCATGAGTCTCACTTGAGGCAAGTATTGCAGACTCTAAGGGAGAATCAACTTTATGCTAAGTTCTCGAAGTGCGAGTTTTGGATCGAAAAGGTGGCATTTTTGGGTCACATGATTAGTGGAGATGGGGTGGCGGTAGATCCATCGAAGATTGAAGCCATTAGGGATTGGCCTGTATTGAGGACCGTGGCGGAAGTCCGGAGCTTCCTTGGACTAGCCGGTTATTACAAAAGGTTCGTGGAGAACTTTTCGCGGATGGCGCTGCCCCTCACCACTCTTACTCACAAGGACCAAAGGTTCATGTGGACACCGGAGCGTGCCTATGCATTTGAGAATTTGAAGGAAAGGTTGATATCTGCTCCAATCCTTAGTCTTCCTAGTGGGACGGAAGGATTTCAAATTTTCAGTGACGCATCAGGTTGCGGTTTGGTTTGCGTGCTGGTGCAGCATGGCAAGGTAATAGCTTATGGATCAAGGCAGTTAAAGACTCATGAGAGGAATTACCCCGTCAATGATTTGGAGTTGGCGACGGTAATCTTTGCGCTAAAATTGTTGCGGCACTACGTTTATGGTGCAAAGGTGGAGATCTTCACGGATCACAAAATCCTGAGGTAACTCCTAGACCAAAAGGATCTGAATATGCTGCAGCGTAGGTGGGTTGAGTTCCTTGGGGACTACGATGTGGAGATTCAGTATACGCCGGGTAAAGCCAACGTGGTGGCGGATGCCTTGAGTAGGAAGTACTCTTGGCAAGGTAATTGGATTGAGGCGCATGACGAGCGGTTGATACGTGACTTGGAGTCTCTTGACATTGCTTGTGTGGCTAGAGGTTAGTCTAGTGTGGCTCGGTTGAACTGGATTGAAATGCAGTGTGACATAACAGATTTAAACAGAGAGGAGACTAGTGCAGACGAAGAGTGCCAACGGTTGGTGTTGGAGGCTCAGCAAAGTGAAGGCAATGCTTTGGAGATGGTTGGTGGGATTTTGAAAAGAGACGTAAGGGTTTGTGTTCCGCTCTTTGGCAAGCTTCACGAGGAGTTGATGTTTGAGGCTCACTTTACGAAGTACCCTGTTCATCCAGTTAGTACAAAGATGTACGCGGATATGAAGAAATATTTTTGGTGGCCTGGGATGAAGCGGGATGTAGCTGAGTATGTAAGCCGATGTCAGACTTGTGCCTTGGTGAAGGCTGAGTGCCAAAGGTCCGGTGGGTTCTTGAATCCTCTTTCTATCCCCGAATGGAAATTGGACGACAACTCCATGGATTTTGTACATGGTTTGCCTCGATCGCAGCAGGGTAACGATGCGATTTGGGTGATAGTGGATCGCCTGACCAAGGTGGCCCACTTCATTCTGAATCATAAGGGCGATGGCGTGGAGAAGCTCGTGGAGCTTTATGTTTGAAATATTATGCGATTGCACGGGATTCCTAAGAGCATCGTTAGTGATCGCGATGGGAGGTTCACTTCGAATGACTGGAGGTTAGTGCTGAAAAGTTTAGGCACCAAACTCAAGTTTAGTACCGCGTTCCATCCACAGACCGATGGTCAGAAGGAGCGAACGAACCGTACGTTGGAGGAGATGTTGAGGATGTGTGCTCTTGACTTTGGTAAAAGTTGGGAAGACCACCTTTTCATGGTGGAGTTCGCTTATAATAATAGCTTCCAGGCGAGTATCAAGATGGCGTCATACGAAGCATTATATGGAAGGAGGTGTAGAATGCCGATGTTGTGGGCAGAGGCAGGAGACAATAAGCTTTTGGGAAAGCAAGTGGTGGAAGATGCTAGCGAGATTGTGCGGACGATTCAGGAGCGCATGAAGGTTGCTTAGGATCGGCAAGCGAAGTATTTTAACGCGCGCCATAGAAATGTGGAGTTTGCAGTGGGCGACATGGTCTACTTGAAGATCAAGCCGGTCAAGGGCATTTCACATATGCGGCGACTCAAGAAGTTGAGTCCGAGATATTTGGGTCCGTTCGAGGTTACGGAGCGTATAGGCGAAGCAGCCTATCGTTTGGCATTATCCGCAGAGCTGAGTGGATTACATGATGTTTACCATGTCTCTGTGCTAAGGAAAGCTTTGGTAGAGCCGAGCGTCGTGGTTGAAGCGGCGGCGGTGCCAGTGATGGAGGATTTGAGGATGAGGGTTCATCCGGTTTGCGTGAAGGATTCGGAAGTCCGGCAGTTGCGCAACAAGGAAGTCAAGCTTGTAAAGGTGCGATGGGACAACTGCGGGAAAGACAAATTCTCTTGGGATCGTGAGTAAGAGATGCGGGAGGACTTCCCGGAACTTTTTGCATCAGGTATGCATTAAGGTTTCCTGTTTCAATTCTAAAATTTCGAGGAAGAAATTCTTTTAAGGGGGGTGGAGTTGTAACACCCCAAAAATCACATTTCGGTGATGCAACGCGATGTGGGAGTGTTGCGCTCGGAGTTGGGCTGGTTTTGAGCCTGATAGGCCACTGGTCGTGTGAAATCCTACTCGCACGATCAGGCGCACGACCACTGGTCGTGCGGTATATTCATTCCCAAACAGAGCACTGTGCACGACCACTGACCTTCTTCGCGCACGACCACTGATCGTGCGCCGCTGCTCGTGCGTTTCTCTGGCTTGTCGGATCTGCTACAGAACGACTCGCAGGATCAGGGGACGATCTTCGCGCACGACCACTGATCGTGCGCCCTGTTTATTCTGCTCCGTGAATAAGAGCGGAGAAGTCGATCTGGCCGATCAAAAATGTTGGGGATTGATCCAACGGCTGAGAGTGATTGCTGGAGGGTTTTAGGGCTTTGGAGAGAGGTTATCCCCTCATAATTTCAAATCCATTCTCTCTCTTAAACTTGAGAAAGAAGAGGGGGCAAGGAAGAAGAAGAAGGAGATTCCACCATTGTTGGAACTTCGGAGCTCCGTTCGCCAATCCGAGACCGGCAACGCGTAGGGGTGTTGAAGCGCTTCTTCTCCTCCGTTTGTTTTCAAGTTTATCATGGCTAGGAGGAGATCTCAAAAGGTAACGACATTTCTCCTCCCGGTCTTTAGGATGCGTGCATGACATCCCTTTAATTTCTGCATTTTGGCACCGGATCCGTCGAGTAAGAGGGATCCGGGTCGCCTTGGTTCAAAAGGAACCATCAGGTTGATTGAGTCCGTCCCCAAATGATTTGCACTAGAGATCCGCTCCGTTAGTGGATTAGGCATTGTGGGTGAAGCCGGATTTGCGACCATTGGTCCGATTCGGTGATGTTGATTGACGCGCATTTTAGGGGTTTTGTTAGAAATCCGAATACGGCGAACTCATCGTTGTGATGCCCTTGTAGCTTCGTGTGGTAACGAATGTTGGGTTTTGGGCGGTGAAATAATATGCGGATTATGGGGCTTGTGATGCCCAGTGTTGTGCGATGGCGCGCTTGGTCTTTGTGGTCGGCTGGCTATCCCGTGAAGACTGATATTCACGTGTGGAGAGTATCCCGGCAAGATTAGTCCCTTTGGTGTTGACTGACGAGAACGTCTGTGCTACAGACGAGTCCGGTAATGGTCGCCAGATGAGGCAGTCGGTGGACGTTGTCCCGAGTGTAAGACCAGGGCCTTGGGACGTTTGCTTAAGCCAGAGTTCTTAGCATCGGTTTTGTGTGTTGTTGGCGACCCGAGCATGTGAGCTGTTAGACAAGCACGATGGCATGGTGGGCCAGGCGAGGTGGGTCTCAGCGTGAGCTCTTGGCCTTGGGCTACGATTCCCCTGTGGGGAAATGATGAGTACCCTTGTGGTTGTTATGTATGATGATGTGTTAGATTCATACGCTTTAGGGTGCCTTGGGTGAAACCCGGGTTTGCATTCATATTGCATTGGTAGGCCCCTTTATTATCTGCTCAACATAGAAACATGAATGATGTTTGTGACACTCATGCCTGTTGTTTATGTTGCTTTTCTTTATGTACATTTGCATACGAAGTGCTGACTTGCAGGGTGAAGTAGTTCCCCGGGGTCCGCTAGGACGGCCGAGAGGAGGGATATTGTTACACCGTTTGTGGTCAGCCATAGCTGACCCTCATTTCTTTGTGATTTGGATGCAGGGCTAGGATTGCAGGCTAGACCCAGCTCGCCGGCCAAAAAGGCCTAAAGCCTCATGCAGTGTTTACTTTGTTTTCATGCACTTCTGCCCTTATATTTTGTTATATCCGGCTTGCATGCCGAGGAAGCTTAGGGAAAACTATTTTCCCCCTTTGTTGGGATTTTATATTTGTGATGAATGTTTGATGTCTTGGACTTTGGTGTTGTAAAGCCTTAAGGCCAGTTTCACTCCTATGCATTTTGTGGACAATCTCTATGGTTTTAAGCTTTGTTTCCGCTGTGTTATCTGAGTTTTGAGTTGGGTAGTTAATATCATCTAATAATGCTGAAACTGTGGCGGTTATATGTTGTGGGGTCCCGACCGGACCCATATTATATGGCCATTACAGAGGAGGTGTTACGGCTGCAATATAAGAAATAATACACAAAGCAGGTGATAGGAATGGTTGTTCATATATGTCGGTTGTATAAGTAACCAAGTACTTGCAATGTCATTAACTAAGCTGTTCATAAGTATATAAGTAGCAATGGTAATAAATGCAAGTACTAGTAACAGGTATAATAAGCACAAATAACAAGCAATAAGGCAATGACAGAAAGTTAGCAAGTAGTGAAAGGGTACAGAAATAAGCAGTTCATATCGTACCTTAACTTATATGAATGCCCATACATACTTATCAGTTAAGGTTTCCAATTTGGGACCCATCATATAAAAGAGCCCATACTAATTTATATGATGGACCCGATGCAGGGCAATGCTATGATTATGAAGGATGAATGCAATGCAATGATTATGATATGATGAACTCACCCATGCATTTTGCTATGTCGACATAGACTCGTAGTTCCCACTTTTTGAGGGTAGCTAACCACTCAGGCACCTCGCGTCATGTGCAGACGGAGACTGTGGACCGGGCTCCTCCACAACTAGGTGGGTATGAACACTACCAGTCCTAGGCCTATGTACGCCCCAACGCCAAGAACACACAGTGGAGACCCTGCGTACTGCTCGCATCAAGCTGAGCCTTCAAGGACACGGAAGGGGACTTGGGTAGGTGAGCACCAAGAGTCCACCCCAACCGGTCTAGAGTCTAACTGTCGGCTTCTGTCGGTGTCACGACTAGCAAGCCCGTAGACCCGCGATAAGTGGTCCCCCAACCAAAAGTAATACTCCAACCAGTGGTACCCCTCCAACCACAAGTAATCCTCCAACCATTGTCATCACACCTCCAAGTGTAAACCATGCACCCATGCAATTCCCATACACACCCGTACTATCAAGTACCCAAAGACTCGCCGAAGGAGTCTTCTCCTTTTTACAACATACAAGTCAGCTGATGCTAACTAGCATCTAAGGCCGCCAACAACCGGGTCCTTAACATCTCACCACAAGATATAACAATATCTTATAATCCACACCAAGCCATCAGTGCTACCCATACCGAGTTATCATAACTCTTTGCGGTGGCGAGTGTATATCATGGAAATTACTCTACGAAATCCTGTAGGACTTATCGAGTGTACGATGTCATATTCATATTTTGCTAAATATGTAATTCCCCAACATATCATCAGTACTCAATCGTCTTAAGTGCCAATCACAACGTGATTCAACATGATTAAAGTTATCAAGCTTATGGGTAGGTTGTCACCAACCTACATCATCCAATAGATTATCAAGCAATATGAATTTTAATTCATTCCTGTCCCCCACACTCTATATTCGAATGCTCGTTGTAATGTTCCATTCAACATAAAAATAGCCTACATCATATTTAGTCGAAATACACATCACCATGATTCATTCATCAAAATAATTTATTACAGGACATTTATTCAAGGCTTATTTCAAACCAAAACCAATGAAATTTCTATGATATCACATAATCATCACCTTGAATATTTCCACCAATTTTTATGCCTCATTTATATTTACCAAAGTTATTTACGACACAATAAATTTATGACATAATATTTAATTATGGATTCAATTCAAAACCAAAGCCACTGAAACTTCCACCATCGGTCATAATTAATGCCAGAATCATTTCCCCGTGCATGTTGACAGTAAATAATAAATTTCCTCCACCGCCTCTCATAATCTATCTTAATTTACAATTAATAAAATTTTACATATATAGAACCCCAAACCAAACCAATCCAGAATTTTGCTAACCAACATGGGGAAATACCACATATAGCCCCAAAATTTAACATAGCCAGCAATGTTATAAAGCGAAAACTTCTTTAGCAAGGGGGGAGCAATCATCACATTTATCACACAAATATATATAATTAACAACCCTAATTAACAGAGGGCTATTCATCATCTTTCCCAAACAAGGGTTAGGTTAATCCCTAAATGTCATTCCCTTCACTCTCCCTCAACGACCATGGGTTTGCCCCAGATCAATTCCCATCTCTTCTTCTTGAAGAGAAGAAATGATTCCTAGAACCTCGCGGCGAACGGTGCCCTAAATTTGAGGTTCCGTCTTGGTCTTCCTAAGGAAACTCCATTAAAGCTCACACGAGAAGCTCTCTTGAGCCTTCATCTCTCCTATTGTGATATAAGAAGCTAGCACCAAGGGAGAGGGGGCGGAAGTCACCTGATTTTATGTCCATTGTTGGAGCTCATCTTGATGGAAGCATGGTGGTGGTCGGCCAAGCTCCAAATGCCTCTCCAAACTTTGCTCCTTCAAATCTCCATGGATAAAACCCTTAAGTTAAAACCATCAGGTGGGAGGGAAGGAGATGAAGAAGAAGAAGAAGAGGAAGAAGATGAAGATAAGAAGAAGGAGATCTATCAGGTAATCAGACAAGCAGCTCTTTTGTTAAGAGAGAAGTGAGAGCAGTGGGATTAGATTTGACAAGCATTAATGATAACCCAACGTCCAATGTCATGAGTTGGAACCCCAAAATTTGGCATCCACTTCAAGCCTAAAAGATAAGCATTCAGAAAACAACAGAATAATTTTCGTCGAACTCTGCTAGGTTTTTGTCGAACGGGATAGTAATTTCGTCGAGCGCTATAAATTTTGTCGAACGGCGCTGCTAAGCTCTGAGATCGACAAAATCAGGGAATTTCGTCGAACGGCGCTGCTGAATTCTTAGATCGACAAAATCAGGGAATTTCGTCGAACAGCGCTGCTGAGCTCTGAGATCGACAAAATCAGGGAATTTTGTCGAACGACGTTGCTGAGTTCTGAGATCGACAAAATCAGGGAATTTCGTCGAACGGCGCTGCTGAGTTCTGAGATCGACAAAATCAGGGAATTTCATCGAACGGCGGCTAAATATTGAGATCGACGAATACAGGATTTTCGTCGAACGGCTATTAATTCAGATTCGTCGAACGCTGCATCTCTCAATTTCGTCGAACGTCGGGATTTTCAATATCGTCGAGCGCTGGCTATTATAATATAGTTGAATGGCGGCAAACTTTCTGAGATCGACGAAATCTTAGAATTTCGTCGAACGGAAGCAACAATCTGAACGGAGGCAACAATCTGAGATCGACGAATTCTGAGAAATTCGTCGAACGGCAAAATCAGATTTGTTCGTAAGTTCAAATTTATAAGTTCTTATTTTATTATATCTCCCTGACATATTTTCCTGATTTTATAATATTTCCTACAGCCATATTGTCATTCTATTCCCCCAATTAATCCAAATCCGAGCACGCACTGGAAAGCCCAAAACCGACCCAAGGTGAGTCAACACGTCTCTGAGGGGTCTAGCACGAAATGGGATGTTACAGAAGATAATGATGAATCATGGAAACCTGTGGATCAAAAAGTATATAGAGCAATTATTGGCTCATTACTTTATTTAACAGCAAGTAGGCCTGATATAATGTTTGCTACTTGTATTTGTGCTAGGTTCCAAATTAACCCCAAAGAATTTCACCTAATTTTATTAAAAAGAATTTTGAGATATATAAAGGGTTGTCCAAATCTAGGACTTTGGTATCCAACATCATCAGAATTTGAATTAACTGGATTCTCAGATTCTGATTATGCTAGATGCAGTGTAGACAGGAAAATCACATTAGGAACTTGCCAGTTTCTTGGTGATAGACTTGTGTCTTGGTTTTGTAAGAAACAAATATCTGTGTCTACATCAACAGCTGAAGCTGAATACATAGCTGCAGGCAGTTGCTGCTCACAGATATTGTGGATACAATATCAGCTCCTAGACTATGGTATCAATCTAAATAATTCAATTATATTTTGTGACAATACTAGTGCAATATCTATAGCACAAAATCCAGTTCTCCATAGTAGGACTAAACACATAGAAATTAGGCACCACTTTATCAGAGATAATGTGGATAAAAATAAAATTTGCCTACAATTCATTTCTACTGATTTGCAAAGGGCTGATATTTTCACCAAACTCTTGGATGAAAAGAAACATATCATCTTTATAAATCAGCTAGGAATGATAGATGGAGATTCAATCAATTAAAAAAATTTAAATTTTCTACTTATCCCCTCTATCCTTATAATATCAAACTTAAAATTTTCTTTTTAACTGAATGCTTACATAATTGCTTCTCTTTCCTGTTCCTTTGCACTTGATCTCTATTTCATTTTGCAGGAATAATAACAATATAAAGATTGCATCCTTCCCTACCTCCTCAAATGTCCCTTCTTCTAGGGGCCTAGCTTCAGGCCTTCCTGAAACTAGGCAGGGGGAGATGTATTGAAGAAGCTCCTTTTTGTTAGTGGGAGATACTTTCCTTTTGACAGGGGGAGTTGTTTTGAAGAAACTCCTTTATGATAGGGGGAGATGTTTTATGAAGATGCTCAAAGTTTCAAGGGGAGATGCTGTATGAAGAAGCAAGCATCTTTCAATTGATGAAGAAGCAAAAATCATTCAGTTCTTGATAAAGCTCGCAGCAGTTTGCAGTTTTTTAGTTTTTGTTTCAGAAATTCAGATATAGTAGATTCAAATGCAGTTTGGTAGCAGATTAAGAAATAATATTTCTTAGAGAAGCTTCATTTCAGATCAACAAAAGCAAAAGCTGAAAAATAGCAGATACAGCTCATATATCAAATTTTGATATAACAGATTCTGTTCAGATAATCAAATTCAGAGAGCTGAAGGCAATGTCAGAATTCAGAAAAAGCAAAAGGTTCTGATTTATTTATTTATTTTCAATGTAATTTCAAAACTCAGAGTATCATATTTTATATCTGCTGAAATATTCAGAATCTATCAGATATATATGCTCTGTTGTTTTGTTGTTTATTTTATTATTCAATTTTTTTCAAATAGTGTCCTAACCCAAATAGGGGGAGATTGTTGGAACAACCCTATTACTGATTTAGGCTAGGATCACTATCTATTGACTAGGACTCAAGTTGACCCCAATGTATATTCTAAGGGTCAAGTTTTTAGGCTGCTAAAACTAAAGGAAAAGTTCAGATTCTGTGTTCGACGAAATCCACTCTGAGTTCGACGAACGGCTATCTTCTGTGTTCGACGAAATCAAGTTATCCAGCGGTCTCTATGGTCGACGATCCATCTCAGCGGTCTCAGCGGTCGATGATCCATCTCAGCGGGCTCAGCGATCGACAATCCATCTCAGCGGTCTCAGCGGTCGACGATCCGTCTCAGCGGTACATGAAATTTCCATCTTAGCAGTCGACGAACATTTCCGTCTCAGCGGTCGACAAACATTGCAGTCTCAGCGGTCAATGAACCTGCCTAGTCTCAGCGGTCGACGATCTCAACTTTAGTTCAACTAAAATCAATTCTTCCAGCCAGATTATGAAATCTATCTTTCAGATTGACAATTTCTATTCTAAGATCGACGAATTTTGTCCTCAGATTATTTAATTCAGAAAGATCAGTTATTTTAAAGTTCTCTGAACTCAGATCAACGATAGTAACGGATCTATTCAATATCTTTGGACGTATTTAGTCAGATAAGTCAAGGATTTTATCTTTCATTATTATATTCCTTTTTATTGTCATATTCCAAGAGAATAGACGTTGTCATTTAATGAAAAAGGCATCTTTCACGACAAAAGAAATAAAGGACACTGCCAAAATTGTTTTGGTTACTGTTGCAGTTCCAAGAAGGATTTAAGTCATATTTTTCTATTCCTTAAAGCAGATGATTTGAAATTCAAATCATATCATAATAATATAAAAGAAGGAAGTTATCAGATACAGACATCTGTACAGACTAGATATTCATTTTTGTAGAAGTGGAAGAAGCTTCAGTCAAAAAAAAAAAAGAAGAATCGACAAAGAAACAGATTCAGTCATCTTCTTCCTCAAGCAGCACCCTTATTCTTTTTCTGAGAACATCAACACCTTCTCTCAGATCTCCGCTGCAAGTTCAAATCTTCAAGAGCAACAACAGATCTGAGAAACATAGTCTCTCAGATTCATCAGCTTCAAAGAAGATATTGTTTATTCAAGAGAAAGCTTCACCACAAACTGTCAACCATTTCAATCAGACAGGGGGAGCTTTACTACATCAATTTCCACTAGACTTCTCTCAGAATATTAACAGAGAAGAACTTCATAACCTCCTTTTTCCCATCTTGTACAGGGTTATATCTCCCTTCAAAAGTTAACCCTTTGGTGGCAGGGCACCTGATCAAAAACCTGTGTTTGGTTTAGATCACCTGATCAAAAGCTCTGTGGTGTTTAGGGTACCTGATCAAAACTCCTTTGGTGGCAGGGCACCTGAGCAAAAACCTGTAGTGTATTCCTACCAAGGGTGGTAGAAGAGTGGATGTACCCAGGTTGATTGAGGAACCACTATAGATCCTTGTGTCTTCTGTGATTGTGTTTACTTTTCTGTGATATGCTGTGCTGTGTTTTCTTGTTTGTTTTTATAAATCACTCTGTTATACACATATAGATATCAATATTTTAATTCCGCTATAAAAATAAGTGAAAACTTTTTAATACTCTATTCACCCCCTCTAGAGTTAATTTAAGATCTAACCTCACTTTCACAACCTACCATATATAATAGGTATAGAAACTCTACTAAAAACATTTTAAATTTTACAGATTTCCACAATTTTTTTTAATTTTGGGATATGTTGTAACTACTTGAATTGACATTGTATTTTATATATATCTTTGAATATTATAATATATGTTAAGTCATTAAATTTTAAAAAAATAAGGCTATATTTGACAATTTTGAATGATTCACTAATGGCAACTTTTTCCTTTTAATATTGTAAAGATGTGTGTGTGTGGGTGTGCGTTTGGGTGTGCGTGTGCGTGCGTGTGGGCATGCACGTGGCCATGCGCATGGCCATGCACATGTGTGTGAAAGGATCCGATCATGTGTATACCATCATTAGTTTATGTAAACATTAGATTATATGTTTTTGTTCTTAAAGGTAGAGTTCATTAATATTTCAAGGTCAGATCGAGATGTGTCCTCCATCAATAAATACTCGGCCAATAAATTCAATAATAGAGTCTCAATGTCACTTTTAAGCATTGTTTCACGCAAATTCTCAAGCCCAATTGCACTTCATTTCTATTATCAAGTCCTGCAAGTAGTTGTGCACAAAAGGTAGTTGTGTACAAAAGGTAGTTGTGTACAAAAGGTATGGCAGGCCCAGACTAAGCTCGGGCATGTCAGCCAAGGCTTTTAGATCCCCAGGCCTAGTTTTTGTCATACTTAGGCCAAGCTCAGGCTTCCCTTTCTATGGGGGTCTGGGAAGGCCTGATCGCCAAGCTTTTGTTAGGCCCAGACCGAGTCGGGCCAAGGCCTAGGCCCCATAAAAAAGTATTTAATTTAATTTAAATTAAATATTAAAAGAATATTTTATATCAAAAATAAAAATATATTCTTTATATAAAGGAAATTCCCTATCGACAGGATTTCATTATGCAATCCCACCTGTAGGCAGGATTTCCATCCCTGGAGCTGGGATTTAATTGGAAATCATGCCTCTATGTTATGTTTATAAGACTTATGTATGTTCTGGGCGCTAGGTTCTGTCTGGACTTAGTACATGCCAAGGTCGGGCCTGGTGCCTAGCTTGGCTTGGGGAAAACTCGAGTCGGGCACCAGGTCGGGCTTTAAGGCTAAATGGGGCCTTCTTAGGCCTGGACCAGGCCTGCCCAGGCTCAGGCCTAACCAGACTTTTGTCAGGTCGTGCCTTGCCGGGCTTTCCATGCACGGTTCTTTTGTGCACCCGCAAGGGTTCTACACTCAGATAATTTTTGCACTGTCCATCATTAAAGCCTTTATTTTTACTTTTCAATTCTCATTTATTCTTTTCAGAGTTGTGTGAGCACTCCACATTCCTATGATTTTCTTAGCTTCTCGTAATTGAAGTTTTTTACTTCTCATCTCCCACTTTGCTAGATCTTCGATGAGTATTAAACAAGTCCGAGGATTATCAGCTCAGCCGTAGAATACGAGCACATGGATCGTCATCTTAACCATTTACTTGAAGCACATAGATTACAATCTCAGTCATCCAACATGAACGCATCTCAGTCGTCAAAGAAGAAGCATACATATTCATTCATTTATTACAGAATAATATTCTCTCTCTCTCTCAATGTATCCCATATAAACACCATTTGATGTACAATGTTTTTCATTCAAGAAAAATATATTTTCTTTACTTCTCTTCTCAACTTGATATCAGAGCGAAGGTCACCTCTCATCTTTTTTCCATCCAATATGTTTACATTACCTTCTTCTTCCTCTTCCTCTTCCTCTACCACCTCCACCATTTCTTCATTTCATGTTGTCACCATTCCTACAACCGCTCACCACTAATTATCTCTTAAACTTACTTCCAAAAAATTCCTACATTGGCGAGCACAAATCACTCAATTTCCACGTGGTCAGCGCCTACTTTGAAGAGGTGACCTTCCGAGGATTTCAATCTTCATATTTTTTGAGCCTTACGGTCAAATCTACAAGATATTCCCACTTTACTATGTCGAGAAACTTCCCTCAACTTTACAGATCTCAGCAAAATCCATGCTAGCAATGGTTTGTTCGTTCAACAAAGAAACTGATAGTCCCCATCACTCTGAATTCTCATGAGGTACATCTTACTCAAAGAAATAATACATGCACTGATCGTGGGCGCAATCGTGGTCACATGCGTGACACTCGCGACCTTGGCCTCGCGGCCGTGGGGGCCAATCTTTTCCACATACTGGGCGAGGTGAACTATGGTGCTCTCTTTGCAAATGAAATAATCACTCCACTCAGAACTGTTTTTATCGGCATACCTCTCCCCATCATACATCTCCACCCACAGTCTACCACACCATCCTTTATAACCAACCACATAACCCACCACTCTTACCCACTCCTCAGTCATCCACCGCTCTCACATGACACCTAGATACAGGCGCTGTTAGAACATGGTCTTCCGCATCTCCGAGGTTTGAGAATAACAAATCCTATGTGTATTTGATCTTGTGTGTTTATGTGTGCAGGATAACAAGGTCCACATGACTCAAGGATTACATAAGATGGTTTCCCCAAAAGTTGAGCCATCAAATCCAACACTCCTACTAGCGTCGGTGGTAGCACCTAGCGCCTGGCGCTAGCTTTTGTTCGACGAACTGTAAGCTACGTTCGATGAAAATTGCTTCAGCGCAATTCCGGGAGTACTTTTAGAAGGATATAGCGCCTGGCGGTAGCCTATAGCGTAGGCGGTAGCGACGCGCACAAGAGGCAAGACAGAATTGTTTCCTTGGATTGAAGATTCTCCCGCGCAGAATAATGCCTAATCTGGGATAGCACCAGCGGTAGCGATAGCGCAGGCGCTAGCACTGTGGCTATATATAGGACCCCTCTTCTCTTGTTTTAGACACACATCAGAGAGAGAGAGAGATTGAGTGCTAGAATTCCAGAGGCTGCCTTGGCCGAAAGTTGATGTCCTACCAAAGTTCTGCAAACTTCTGAAGGAGAATCTCTGTTGGAGCATGCATTCCGCACTCTTCCGGTTTGATAATAACAAAATCCCGTCTGTATTTGATTCTATTTTTATTGATGGTGTGCAGGTAACAGGTCTGAGATGTTCACAATTCTGATTGGAGCTCACTTTAACAACATGAAGAAATTCGATGTCAGAATTTCCGACAGCTGATGTCGCCCAGGCGACATGAAAGCAGTTACAGCAACAGCCCACGCGACAGCACGACTAGCAGCGGTTTGGCACTGTCAAAATTCCGACAGCAATGACGCCCAGGCGACAGGCCAGAAGTTACAGCAGCAGCCGCACAACAGCACGACGGGAAGCAGTTTGGCACTGTCGGAATTCCGACAGCGATGTCGCCCAAGCGACAGTGAAAACTATAAAATGGTTCTTTTTGTTCGTGAATTAAAAAGTTTTGCAGATTCTAAGTTCCTTCCTGAGTGCATACAAACTAGAGAGCTCGAGAACCTCATCAACTCCCTTTTGTGCTTAGAAGGTTTGCGATTGAAGACGAGATCGGACGCGCTTCTACATCAACGATCATCTCGAGGCTTCAACCCTGCTTTCAGAGATCTGATTTACTAGGGAGTTTTTCATTTTGTATTTCATTCACATTTACTTTTCATTTTGTAATCGTTGTAGAAATCGTTGTCTTGCGTGCGGCGTCTAAGTTCTTGCGTGGCTTAGGGGAAAATCGCTTCCTTGTGCGGAGTGTTCAAGTCCTTGTGTGGCTTGATAGGAAATCGTGGCCTTGTGTGCTACGTCTAGATCTTGGGAAGATCTAGAGGATAGGCTTGGGCTTGGTCTTGGAAGAGACAAGTGATAGCCTTCCGATCCTTGGGAGAAGGATTGGTAAATCAAAATATTGAAATTTTATTATCATATTTGTGCCTTGATCTTAAGCATTGTTAAGATCATTTTTTATTGTATGCAAATTTCCTGATTAATATAAATATGTCTTTTTCCTTAATTACATATTTGATTGCATAATCTTTAACTTAGAAATTTGGATTTGAATTATTTTAAAAATCACATTGTTTGGAAATTGTTTAGAAGTAATTTTTAGAAAAGTAAAACTTGTTTAAAAAATTCTTAAGTAAAAATTAGTTTTTAAACACACCCTTATTCACCCCCCCCCCCCCTCAAATGGCGTCACACGATCCAACACGTGGTATCAGAGCTAGGTTACTCCAAAATGGTTTTATCACCGGGAGTAATGACGCTCAACGATCATGCGTTCGTTGAGGGGCAAGGCATAAGTAGACCACCTTTATTCACGGGCACAGATTATAATTATTGGAAAACATGTATGCGTTGTTTTCTAATTGCGTTAGATATAGAAGTCTGGAATATGGTAGAATCTAGTTACACTTCTCCAACAATTGTTGTAGGAGATGTAACTATGGATAAACCCAAAGACAAGTGGGATGACAATGATAAATTAAGATGTAAGAACAATGCAAAAGCCATGAATGCTTTATTTTGCACACTAGATCGCACTGAATTTAATAGAGTTTGTGCTTGTAATACTGCCTTTGATATTTGGAATCTTTTAGAAATTACTCATGAAGGTACTTCACAGGTAAAGGATTCAAAGCTATTTCAACTGGAGTCTGAATTTGAAAGGTTCAAAATGGAGGTAGATGAAGAGATTGATACGATGTACACACGATTCACTAAAATCGTGAATGACTCAAGGGTGCTAGGAAAGGTGTTCTCCAATGGAGACTTAGTAAGGAAAATCTTAAGATCACTTCCCCCGAAGTTCAATCCTAAAGTGACTGCAATTTCTGAGTCACATGATCTTAAGACCTTACAATTGGAGAGCCTCATTGGGAACTTGAAAACTCATGAAGTTGAAATGAAAATTCAACAACAAGAGTATATGGAGCCAAAGAAGAAGGGATTGGCTCTAAGATCTAAGAAGGAAGAAAGTAGTGATTCTGAGGAGAAAGAAGAAGATGAAGAAAGTTTATTTGTTAGGAATTTCAGAAAATTTATGAAAAATCCAGAGAGGAGGAATTCTTTTAAGAAGTATTTTAAGAAGGAGACGTTTAGAAAGAAAAAAAGGGAAGGAAGACGATGAGGAGGAAGAGAGACCGCCACCGGAGTGCTATCACTGCAAGTAGATAGGACACATCCGAAGCAAGTGTCCAAAGTACTTGAAAGAACTTAAAGAAAAGAAGCACAAAGGGAAGAAGAATGTGCTGAAGGAGGAAACATGTGATGATACTACTTCTGAGGATGCAAGCAGTTCAAGCTCAAGTAAAGAAGAGGAGGCCAACATGTGCTTAATGGGAAAGAGCATCATATGTGATGACGAATGCAGTGTCCAAAGCGACACTGAGGTAACTCCTCCAACCTATGATGAATTATTTTCTGAATTTTTAAAGACTTGCAAATTTTATGAAAAGAGTTTAAAAGATAATGATCTTCTTAAATCTGAAAATAAAATTTTGCTTAAAGAAAACAAAAATTTGTTAAATGAAATTAAGACTATTGGAAAAGGAGAAATTTCTTGCCAAAAGTGTGATCACTTTTTGGGAAGAATTAAAGAACTTGAAGAATCTCTCTCCAAATCTCATTCTACAATAAAAATTCTTACTATAAAAAATGAGATTTTAGAGAGAGATCTGAAATCTTCAATTTCCAAAGTCCATGAGGGCAAGAAATCTTTTGAACGTAGATGTGTAAATCTAGTATCCGAGAATACAAAAATGAGAAACCAGATTCATGACATAACGCTAGCCATGAAAAAATTTGGAATGGGCCAAAGATCACTGGATATGATCTGAGGATACCAACGCCATGGATCTGGAAGGTTTGTACTCGGATACACATCATGAAGCTATCACCCGGCGACAACCACTGTCGCCGGCGACAGTGAAAAGTCAAGAAAATCTATTTTTAAAAATTCTGAAATTAATAAATTATCTAATACTGCATCCTCATCTAGTAAAAGTCCAGAAAAGTTATACTCTTCTCAATACATTACATGTGCCAAATGCAATAGATTTGGTCACACTACGGACTCTTGCTGGAGGGAAGGAAAAAGCAAAATTAAACAAATCTGGGTGCCTAAGGCTTCTACCTATACTATGGGTGGAACCACTTGGGTAACCAGATCTTTACTCACCTCTTCTTTCTAGGTGTGTTGGCAGGCTAAAGACAAAGAAGACGTGTGGTACTTGGACTCAGGTTGTTCAAAGCACATGACGGGCAATAAAGAGAAGTTCCTTAGCCTGGAGATGAAAAAAGGAGGAGTTGTTACATTTGGAGATAATGGAAAAGGAAAAATCATCGGCATCGGAGTTGTGGGTAACAAAAATTTTTCAATTTCAAATGTTTTATTTGTAGAAGGATTACATTATAATTTGATTTCTATTAGTCAATTATGTGATAAGGGTTTAAATGTTTTATTTGAATCTTCTTCAAATTTGTGCAAAATTATTAATTCTAAAACAAATGAAATTGTCTTTACCGCACCTAGATGTCATAATGTATATATGATTAAATTTCTTGATTTTTCAAATTCTACTTTAAAATGTCTTTTATCAAAAAATGATGAATTAGAATTATGGCATAGGCTACTTGGACATACTAGTGCCAAGTTAATTACAAAACTTTCAAAAGATAAATTAATTAAAGGTTTACCATTGTTAAATGGAAATTTATCTTCTTCATTATGTGTGCCTTGCCAAAAAGGAAAATTTCCAAAATCATCTTTTAAAAGTAAAAATATTATTTCTACCACTAGGCCACTTCAATTAATACATATGGATTTATTTGGGCCAATTGGAATTTCTAGCTTAGGAGGTAGAAAATATACATTTGTATTAATTGATGATTATTCTCGTTTTTGTTGGACTTTATTTCTAACCTACAAATCCGATGCATTTTTAGAATTTTCAAAATTATGTTTGCGTATTCAAAATGAATTTGAGTTAAAAATTAAACACATACGATCGGATCATGGAGGAGAATTTGAAAATGAAAAGTTTGTTTCTTTTTTACGGAGTTAGGAATTAAACACGAATTTTCCGCTCCACGCACACCACAACAAAATGGTGTAGTGGAGAGGAAAAAATAGAACTCTTCAAGAGTTAGCCCGTACGATGCTATCTGAGTTTCAATAACCAAAATCCTTTTGGGCTAAAGCGGTTAGTACGTCATGTTATGTAATTTATAGAGTAATGCTTCGCCCTATTTTAAAATTAACTCCTTATGAATTAATTTTTAGTAAAAAACCAAATGTTTCTTATTTCAAAGTTTTTGGTTGTAAATGTTTTATTTTGAATTCTAAAGATTCCTTAGGAAAATTTGATGAAAAATGTGATGAAGGTATTTTTATTGGCTATTCTTCAAGTAGTAAAGCTTATAGGATTTTTAATAAAAGAACAAAAATAGTTGAAGAATCTATTCATGTTAGGCTTGATGAGTTTGCTTCATGTGTAGAAAAGAAAATTACAGGAAAAGAAGAAGAACCCTTTCCTTCGGTGGAGAATGATGATGAAGAACTTGGAGAAAATGAAGAAGAAAAAGAAGAAGGGAGAGAAGGAGAAAGAGAAGAAAACAGAGAAGAAGAAGAAAGAGAAGAATATGTGCCTCCAAGTGAATTGAGATTCACAAAGGATCATCCAAAGGAGTTTATCATTGGAGATCCTCAAAAAGGGGTTAGTACTCGTTCATCGTTACATGTTTTATTTTCAAACCTTTGTTTTGTCTCTGAAATAGAACCAAAAGATGTTTTCACCACTTTAAATGATGAATTTTGGTTTTTATCTATGAATGAAGAACTTAATCAATTTGAACGTAATAAGGTTTGGAATCTTGTAGAACGACCCAAAAATCGTCCTGTAGTTGGTGTTAAATGGATTTTTAAAAATAAAATGGATAATGAATCTAGAATTGTTAGAAATAAAGCCCGATTAGTTGCAAAAGGTTATGCACAAATTGAAGGGGTAGATTTTGATGAAACTTTTGCACCCGTCGCAAGATTGAAAGCGGTTAGGATATTTCTTGCATTTGCTTGTTTTAAAAGATTTAAATTATATCAAATGGATGTCAAAACCGCATTTTTAAACGGGTATATAAAAGAAGAGGTTTATGTAGAACAACCCCCTGGTTTTATAAATGAGAAATATCCAAATTATGTTTATAAATTAGATAAAGCGCTTTATGGATTAAAGCAAGCGCCTCGTGCTTGGTATGATCGACTAACTCAATATTTATTAAAGCACGATTATAAAATAAGAAGTGCCGATTCTACACTCTTCATTAAGCAAATTGATCATGATTTAATTATTTTGCAAATTTATGTTGATGATATTATTTTTGGAGCCACTAATGAAGAGTTGTGTAATGAAGTAGTTCAAATTATGACAAATGAATTTGAAATGAGCATGGTAGGAGAACTTTCATATTTTCTAGGTTTTCAAATTACACAAAAACATGATGGTATTTTTATATGTCAATCCAAATATATTCATGATATGTTAAAAAGATTTGGATTTGATAATCTTAAGCATGCAAACACTCCTATGAGTACATCACTAAAATTAGGAAAAGATGAAAGTGGTGTTTCAATTGAGCAAACCCTTTATAGAAATATGATAGGATCTTTATTGTATTTAACCGCATCTAGACCTGACATTATGTTTGCCGTTTGTTTATGTGCTAGATTTCAGGCTAATCCTAAAGAGTCACATTTAAAAGCGGTGAAACGCATTTTTAGATATCTTATAGGAACATCAAAATTAGGATTATGGTATCCTCATAATGATTCCTTTATTTTACATGGTTTTTCGGATTCAGATTATGCGGGATGTTCTTTAGATAGGAAAAGCACTAGCGGCCCCCTTCATTTTATCGGCCCTTCACTTATTTCATGGTCGAGAAGGAAACAGAGTTCTGTTGCCCTCTCTACTACCGATGCCGAATATATTACACTAGGTAGTTGTTGTGCCCAAGCTCTTTGGATGTCACAAACATTAGAAGACTTTGGCATACACCAAAGTAGTGTAGAATTAAAGTGTGATAATAAAAGTTCTATAGACTTAACTAATAATCCCGTATTACACTCTAGATCTAAGCATATAGATGTCTGACATCATTTTGTAAGGGATCATATTAAGAAGGGTAATATAAAAATTTTGAAAGTATCTAGTTGCGGCCTAAATCACCTAGAGGGGGGGTGAATAGGTGGATTCTAAAGCTTTTTGCGGAATTAAAAACTTAGAAATAAAAGCACATGGAATCCAAAAGAGCGCAACACAACACAGAGAATTATAGTGGTTCCCCGATCTTGGGTAGTCCACTTTCCCGCCTCGCCTATCTAGCACAACAAGGCTAGATTCGGCTACTTCACCAAACTCGGATCAATCAAATCCTACTACTCGGAGTACTCAACTCCTACAAGCTCGGAGAACAAACTCTCCTACAAACTCGGAAGAAAAACTTCCTACAAACTCGGAGACAACGCTCCTACAACTCGGAGTATAACTCCTACAACTCGGAAGCAAGCTTCCTACAAGAATATTGTAAAGAAATCTTACAAAACCTTTGATTGAGAAACAATCTACTTTAAATCTACCTGAGATTTAACTTTATCAGATCTGAAATAAAAGATCTTCTTCTTCCTTGAAAATAGAAATCTGAAATCTGGATCTAAAAGAGGAAGAATAGATCTTGCTTTGAAAAACCTTGATCTGAGCACTTAGGAGAAAACTAGATCTGAAAGGAACTTGACAGATCTAAAATCAGAGATCTAGTATTATCCTTTCTTCAAGAGGGATCGTGAAAAGCTTTGTCGGCAAGGAGCAGCTGATTTGCGATAAAGGTCGGCCGACGGACGAAGAGAACAACGTCTTTCCTCTTGGATTCACGATTAGGGTTAAACAGAATTAACCCTTAGCTATTTATAGCCTATCCATTCCAACGGCTATAATCGAGAGCATCGAGAAGGGCGACAAACAAGGAGGGATCGCCACGTGTACTGTACATGTCGGCCAACCCTAATTTTGGAAAACGAAACTGAAATTTGAAATCCGTATGTCCGTCATTCGTCGAGACTTCACGTGAACACTCGACGAATTGACTTAGCCATTGAAAATCCTGATCAAAGCTTGAAAACTGTCTTCTGTTTTCATTCGTCGGAATTCGTCGGGAGTTCACGTGACATCTCGACGAATTGACTTAGCCACAGAAATTTCTTCACAACCCAGTCAGAATGACCTCTGTCAGCATTCGTCGGGATTCGTCGGAATGTCCCGAGTCATCTCGACGAATGGACTTGGCTCCAGAAATTCCTTCATAACCCAGCCAAAATGACTTATGTCAGCATTCGTCGGGATTCGTCGGAATGACCCGAGTCATCTCGACGAATGGACTTGGCAGAAATTTTCTTTTCTTCTGAAAGCCTGCTCCACTCCTCAACTTTGAAAACCTCCAGACATGAGTATATGAAGTGCACCCCAAAAGAGAGATTACACATGGACCAACACTTTGTTCTGCACAATGAGGGATTACACTGTTTAGAACTGTGTTTGGTGATCCATTGCAACCTGACTTTGGTGTGCACTTAGCATTAAGACCTGCAAACACATAACTAGAGAACAACATCAAATACATCTCAATTCAACTTAGTTCACAGGAACACTTCTTCAAATCAAGGTAATTGTAGCTACAATACCCAACAAATTTCCTTCATAGGAACGGACAATCAACTAGCGGATATATTCACAAAACCATTGTCGGATTCCAGGTTTTCAATGCTAAGGCTTGAATTAGGAATCCTAGATATTTCAAATTAAGCATCTCCAATGTAACAAATCAAGTTTAATAAGTTAAAGAACAAATAAAACCATCATTTTACATCAAACCATAGATTTTGAATGCCTTAACAAAAATTCTCACATCATTAAAAATTCATACAATTTGTTCCAGAAAAACAGTAGAAATAAACATAAGATTAAGTTTAGTAAGCAGAAACTGAAATCTGGGTATTATCACTGTCGCCCAGGCGACAGTGAGTGTCGGAAAATTCCGACATCAGTCAGAAGCAGCAACCTGCTGGAAACTACTCTGAATCATCATATCCAGCCCCGCTACTTTCTGGACAGTCTTCTGAAGATCCACGTCTTACAACTTTTCCACGTCGAGTCCGCCTAACCGATTGGCGTGGCGGCTCTTCTTCTGGGACTTCCCATTCGGCCGCTTCTTCTGGAGTAGGCTTTAACTTCAGTCCTTTCACCAAAAATTTCATAAATTTCTGCATTCTACTGCGATCCTTCTTCACTTCTGTCTTGTGTTCTTCAAATGACTCACGAAGATCGTCTATTGCCTCTCGCAGCATTCCTCCTCTAGGATTTATAGGCTCTCTAATCTCTATTCCAGGATGAGGTTTTTTATGAGACTTCTTAACTTTCATGGTACCCGTATTGTATATTTCAGCAATACAATCATCTAAGTACGAATCTTGAAATATCCATTCATACTTCTTATAGAGAATGCGTTGAATTATTGCCCCCATTGGCAATGAGTGAACCTTCACCCATTTTGGGTGTTTTAATCTAAAAGCATAACGAATCTGTGAAAGGATGAGGTCCACTACATCAAAGGGTTCATTCTCTATAATATAATATGTAAACAACGTCAACTGTGCTGTGATACTCCTTGTATCACCACTCTTTAGCATGACCGTATTTCTCAATATGTCTTGGACTAAATACGCATCAGGAGTGAGTGACGAAACTTCCGTGGTTAGGGTCCTTTTCTTGCTTCCATGTAAACTCATGTTTACAAGTGTCCAATCTCTATCCCTTCTATAATTTTCTACTATGTCTGGCATATGATCACTCATAACAAGACCAAATTCATCTCTAAGATCAACATGTGTTATTTCCACTTGTTGACCTTGGATTCTAGATCGCACTCCCCCATCCAATTCAGTGAATTTTGGGTCTTCCAAATGATTGTAAAACTCTCGGATCAAGACAGATGAGAACATATCTATTACAATCACTGATAATATACCTGAATTAGCAAGAAGATCATAGATATGGTCGTGCTCAGGAGAGACAAATTCAACAAATTTCGACACTCCAATAACTGCCTTCTCAATACCCGGATATACTTGATACGATCTATGAGTATCTTCTGATGTACTTTTACGAGCCTTAGAACTGGAAGCCATTCTGCAACCACAAAAAAATTACATTAATCACTGATTTGGGCACTGGAACGATGTCGCCCAGGCGACATTGACTGTCGGAAAGTTCCGACATTGATCCTGTGAGATTTTTGTTTTTTTTCTTTCATAGACTTCCAGATCTACTCACAATCAAGCTATTTATGTTTCAAAAAAAATTATTGAACCAAACCTAACCTTCTCACATATCATTTACTATTCATCTTCTTCAACCTTCTTCAAAAAGTTCATCTACTAATTTTTGAGGTTAAACAATGTCCACATATAACTCTTAAACCCAAAAATCACAAGATCCACTTCATTTCCACTAGATCTACACATTTTATACACAAATCTTCAAAGATCTACACCTTAGATCCAAAGTAAAATGAAAAAAAACTTTTCATCACAAACTTCCATGATAATGAAAAGGAACTCTCAAATCTCTCTTTTCTTTCAAAAAATTTAAGTCAAAACCCTAAAAAACTAACAAACATACCTTAGATCTAGGGTTGTCGCCGCACTCCGACAGCTCTCTCTCGCCTTCCAGTCCAGAAAAGGGTGTACAATCGGGTTTGACTCGGTTTTTTAGCCGTTTTATACTTTTAGCTGTCGCCCAGGCGACAGTGACTGTCGAAAAATTCCGACAGCTCCCATATTTGCTTAATGTTCAATTTTTGTCTCTCTGATACCCTCCAATAGTTATATGTCATTATTACTGCCATAACTCATGAATTGATACTAGACCATGTGGATTTCATTTTTAAAATAGCTATTTACATGATTATATGATTTCATTTCCACTCTATCATCGTATTGACACTCCTGCTACGTGGTTTAGCCTAATGGAAATTGTTTTCGCATGCCTCTAAGTATGAGAAATTGTTTATATCTAATAATGACCTATCACGTTCACTTCTTTTGCTCTATACATATGTCTTTCTATTTAATATATACATGAATCATGTTTGCTTTCACATCATACAATAGCATTTCATAAATACTACTTTCAAGCTTGTTTTGTTAGCACAACCAAATATACACCATCTTTTGCGCTTCAAGTGAATTCGGAGATCCTTTGTCCATAAAAATACACTATAATTAAATATCTGTACGAACTAAAAAGTTAAGATATCACCAAATATGTGATCACCAAAAAAAAAGGGGGTTTACATTGAGGACAAGGATACTCCACCAAGCACTACTTACCCTCCTGATAAGTCTTAATAAGCATTGTGAGGTTGATTACCTTGGAAAAAATTGTAAAGTGTCTTGTGCAAAACAAAAATGGTATTCTATTCTTATTGTGCTATATCTTCAAGGTCCTAGTATTTTTTTTTATGCTTATGTTATGATTTTTCTTCCAATGATCATGTAAATTAAATATTTCATATGTTTGATCAAAGCAACATTTGCACACATCATTATGTTATATAAACCTTCATCTCATGAGAATTGGACCGAAAAGATTTCCAAATTTCTATATACAATTGTGTCTTTCTATGATACTTTCAAATGACATTAATCATGTTTACGTTATTTTTATTTAGTCTACTACTTCATATAGCTATACCGTCTCTTCATGAATTTATTCAATACTATGACATATTACTATTATTTCCAGACTTTCACTCATTTTCACCACAAGTGCTTCCGCTTACTCTTCCTTTCTACATCCTATCTCTTCCCTTCAGACCTACTCATTCCTTTCACATTAATATTTGATATTACCAAAAGGGGGAGAAATATAAGTATATTCAAGAAATCAAAGACCCATAAGCAAAATTCCACCTAAATCTTCCACCACCTAAACAACACATCATTTCAGTTAACTATAACATTTAGGGGGAGCACTAATTTAGGGGGAGCAGTCATCTAGGGGGAGTTTACATTTAAGAGAAATATATCATGTTATTTTTTGTGCACACACCATATGTTAAAAACAACAACCTACATAGACATGATTTCTTTTTATACGGATTTGTTATTATCAAAAGGGGGAGATTGTTGGAGCATGCATTCCGCACTCTTCCGGTTTGATAACAACAAAATCCCGTCTGTATTTGATTCTATTTTTATTGATGGTGTGCAGGTAACAGGTCTGAGATGTTCACAATTCTGATTGGAGCTCACTTTAACAACATGAAGAAATTCGATGTCGGAATTTCCGACAGCTGATGTCACCCAGGCGACAGGAAAGTAGTTACAGCAACAGCCCGTGCGACAGCACGACTAGCAGCGGTTTGGCACTGTCAGAATTCCGACAGTGATGTCGCCCAGGCGACAGGCCAGAAGGTACAGCAGCAGCCGCACAACAGCACGACGGGAAGCAGTTTGGCACTGTCAAAATTCCGACAGCGATGTCGTCCAGGTGACAGTGAAAACTATAAAATGGTTCTTTTTGTTTGTGCATTAAAAAGTTTTGTAGATTCTAAGTTCCTTCCTGAGTGCATACGAACTAGAGAGCTCCAGAACCTCATCAACTCCCTTTTGTGCTTAAAAGGTTTGCGATTGAAGACGAGATTGGAAGCGTTTCTACATCAACGATCATCTCGAGGCTTCAACCCTGCTTTCAGAGATCTGAATTACTAGGGAGTTTTTCATTTTGTATTTCATTCACATTTACTTTTCATTTTGTAATCGTTGTAGAAATCGTCGTCTTGCGTGCGGCGTCTAAGTCCTTGCGTGGCTTAGGGGAAAATCGCTTCCTTGTGCGGAGCGTTCAAGTCCTTGCATGGCTTGGTAGGAGATCGTGGCCTGGTGTGCTATGTCTAGATCTTGGGAAGATCTAGAGGATAGGCTTGGGCTTGGTCTTGGAAGAGACAAGTGATAGCCTTCCGATCCTTGGGAGAAGGATTGGTAAATCAAAGTATTGAAATTTTATTATCATATTTGTGCCTTGATCTTAAGCATTATTAAGATCATTTTTTATTGTATGCAAATTTCCTGATTAATATAAATGTCTTTTTCTTTAATTACATATTTGATTGCATAATCTTTAACTTAGAAATTTGGATTTGAATTATTTTAAAAATCACATTGTTTGGAAATTGTTTAGAAGTAAATTTTAGAAAAGTAAAAATTGTTTAAAAATTCTTAAGTAAAAATTAGTTTTTAAACACACCCTTATTCACCCCCCCCCCCCTCTAAGGGCGTCACACGATCCAACAATCTCTTCACGCCGGATCCAAACGAAGTCCGCTTCGACAACGCTTATTCTACAGCGAATCTTCGTCTCCAACTTTAGAAGTTCATCAATAGGGAGTTTTAATTATTTTCATTTCTTATTTCTTGTAAACGGTTAGTGAAATCACCTCGTGTTGGCAACTATGTCTGGGTTAGACTTAGGGCAGAAATTCGCCTCGTGTTGGCGACTAGATCTAGGCTAGGTCTAGGGGGTGCTCGAGGCCATATCCGGGGAAGGGTTGGCTAGAGCGGCTTGAGGCCGAATCTGTGGTGAATAGGCTAGGGCCACAGGTTCGTGGGGATACGAGTCGGGATAGAAAACCAAACTAGTCTTTTTCTATTTGCTTTGATTTCTAGCTTCGATAAGAGATCAAGTTTTGTAATCATGCTTCTCAAGTTAATAAAATCATGTCTTTCCTTTTACTTCATTTCATTTGTCTTGATCTTCTCTAGTTCAATAATCAAAGCTTTTTCTAAGTTATTCAAAATATATCAAAAGTTTTTAAAAAC
Source organism: Dactylorhiza incarnata (assembly GCA_033032865.1). Lineage (NCBI taxonomy): Eukaryota > Viridiplantae > Streptophyta > Magnoliopsida > Asparagales > Orchidaceae > Dactylorhiza > Dactylorhiza incarnata. The sequence continues at coordinate 6,710,439 of JAWHQI010000124.1, read as the reverse complement.
CCTTATTCACCCCCCTCTAAGGGCGCCTACTGATCCAACAGTGGTATCAGAGCGGTTTTATTCCAATCAGCTTAACAACCAGGAATAATGGCGTCTCATGATCTCGCTTTTCTGGAGGGTCAAGGGGTTAGTCGTCCACCTCTCTTTACTGGGTCAGATTTTAACTACTGGAAAAATCGAATGATGTCTTTTCTTATGACCATGGATGTAGAAGTATGGAACATGGTAGAAGTTCGGAACTCTCCTCCTACAACTGTAGTGGGAGAGGCGACATTATTACAACCTAAAGATAAATGGGATGATCACGATAAACTAAGGTGTAAAAATAATGCTAAAGCTATGAACGCTTTATATTGCGCCTTAAATAGGACCGAGTTTAATAGAATTTCTGCATGCACAACGGCTTATGATATTTGGAATCAATTGGAAGTTACTCATGAAGGTACATCACAGGTGAAAGATGCAAAGCTATTCCAACTGGAATCTGAGTATGAAAAATTCAGGATGGTTACCGAAGAGGACATTAACTCGATGTACACTCGCTTCACCAAGATCGTCAACGCTTCAAAGGCACTTGGAAAGACCTACTCATACGGGGACTTGGTGAGGTAAATTCTTCTCTCCTTACCTCCGAGGTTCAATCCAAAGGTAACAGCCATCTCGGAGTCGCACAACTTAAGAACGCTCCAGATCGAGAACCTTATTGGGAATCTCAAAACCCATGAGGTAGAACTCCAGATTCAACATGATGAATACAACAAAGAACCAAAGAAAAAGGCACTAGCTCTAAAATCAAAGAAGGAGAGCATCGAAGATGATGATGAAGATGAAGAAGGTCTCCTAGTGAAGAACTTCAGGAAGTTCATCAGGAATTCGGAAAGAAGGAACACATTCCGAAAATACTTCAAAAAGGATACTCGACGAAAGGGATCTTCCTCGTCATCAAGGAAAGAAAAAGGAAGCGAAGATGAAGAATAAAGACCACCGCCAGAGTGCTACCACTGCTGAAAGACCGGGCACATTCGGAGCCAGTGCCCAAAGTCTCAAAAGGAGCAAAAAGAACAATACAAAGTAAAAGAGAAAAAGAAAGTACTGAAAGCCGCAACTTGGGATGATTCTTCATCTGAATAGTCAAACGAGTCTGAGTCAAGTAGCGAGGAGGAAGCAAACTTATGCTTAATGGAAAAAAGCAATGATGATGACACCAGTGTTCTTAGCAACACTGAGGTGACTCCTCCTACTTTTGAAGAACTCTATGATGAATTTGTTCTAACTTGCAAATCCTATGATCAAAGTATAAAAGATAATATTTTATTAAATCGTGAAAATGAATCTATTATCAAAGAAAATCATAAGCGCACAAAAAAATTGGTTTCCCTTGAAAAGAGAAAGGTTTCATGTCAAGAGTGTGAGCACTCTTTATCTAAGACAAAAGAACTTGAAGTTTCTCTTTCTAAGGCCCTCTCACAAAACAAAACTCTTGCAAAAGAAAAGGGGGACTTAGAGAGAAAACTAAAAACCTCTCTTTTATAAATAGAAAATAACAAAAAGGGATTTGAAAATAAATGTGTTATGATTATACAAGAAAATACATCTCTTAAAAAACAAAATCATGACCTCAATATAGCCATAAACAAATTCGGGATTGGTCAAAAATCCCTCGATATGATTTTGGGAAACCAATGGTATGGTTCTGGAAAATTTGGGGTCGGATATAAAAGTAAACCCTACCGCCCGGCGCTAACTACTAACGCCGGCGGTAGCTCAAATGTAAAAAAATCTTCGGTCTTTTCTAATGTTCAAACATCATCCATCAAGAGCAACGTAGAAACTCAGAAAAGGGTCTCAACCCCCTTTTATTTCGTGTGCTAATTGTCTTAAGTTTGGATACACATCTAGCTCTTGCCTTGCAGGATTATAAAACAATGATCGTTAAAACAAATCTGGGTACTTAAGAAACCACTTACTCTATGGGTGGTACCTCTTGGGTATCTGGGTCTTTACTCTCATCTTCTCTCTAGATTTGCAGGAAGGATAAGGAAACGGAGGACGTGTGGTACTTGGACTCAGGCTGCCCCAAGCACATGATGGGCAACAAAGCAAAATTCCTTAGCCTAGAAAAGGAGAAAGGAGGGATCGTAACGTTTGGTGATAACGATAAAGGAAGGATCATGGGAATAGGTACAGTGGGTAACGAATCCTTTCTTATCTCAAATGTTCTTTATGTAAAAGGATTAAAACATAACTCAATATCTATAAGTCAACTGTGTGATAAAGGATTAGACGTATTATTTGAATCATCCACGAATCTTTGCAAAATAGTTAATCCTAAAACAAAAGATGTGTTACTAACTACACCTAGAATTCACAATGTTTACATAGTTTCGTTTCATGATCTTTCCAAATCTTCTATAAAATGTTTTATAACCAAAAATGATGAATTAGAACTATGACATAGACGTTTAGGTCACGGTAGTACAAAGCTCATTTTAAAACTAGCAAAAAGGGAATTGATTAGAGGATTGCCTAAGTTGAATGGAAATTTATCTTCACTATGTTCTCCATGCCAAAAAGGAAAATTTACAAAATCATCTTTTAAAAGCAAAAACGAAATTTCTACCTCAAAACCATTGCAATTAATTCATATGGATCTCTTTGGTCCCGTTAACACCGCAAGTCTTGGTGGTAGAATATACACTTTTGTTCTAATAGATGATTTCTCAAGATATTGTTGGACTTTATTTCTCTCATCCAAATCTAATGCGTTTTGCGAATTCTCAAAATTATGTACCCGTATTCAAAATGAACTAGAATTAAAAATAAAACGCATTCGCTCAGATCATGGAGGTGAATTTGAAAATGAAAATTTTAAATCTTTTTGTGAAATGTTAGGTATTAAGCATGAGTTCTCCGCTCCACGCACACCTCAACAAAATGGTGTTGTAGAACGGAAAAATAGGACAATCCAAGAACTAGCACGCACCATGTTATCTGAATATAAATTACCTATGTCTTTTTGGGCCGAAGCCGTAAGCACGTCATGCTATGTAATGAATAGAGTTATGCTTCGCCCATCACTAAATCTCACACCGTATGAACTATATTATCAAAAGAAACCTAACGTATCATATTTTAAAGTATTTGGATGTAAAGGTTTTATTCTTAATACAAAAGATTCTTTAGGAAACTTTGATGAAAAATGTGATGAAGGAATATTTCTTGGATATTCTTCAACCAGTAAAGCCTATAGAATATTTAACAAAAGATCGAGTAAGGTTGAAGAGTCGATTAATGTTAAATTTGATGAGTTTATTCCATGTGCAGAGAAGCTTCCTACAGGTATAAATGATGAACCTTTGCCATCTTTGGAGCACGACGAAGAGGAACCTTCCAAAGAAGAGGAGGAGAAGTCCAAGGAAGATGAATATGTACATCCAAGCATTTTGAACTTCTCAAAAAATCATCCAAATGAGCTAGTCATTGGGGAACCTTCTACTGGGGTGAGAACTCGATCCTCTCCTCATGAAAAGTTTTCAAATATTTGCTTTGTTTCCGAAATCGAACCTAAAAACATTTCCACCGCTTTAAATGACGAATTTTGGTTTTTGGCTATAAATGAAGAGTTAGGTCAATTTGAAAGAAATAAAGTTTGGAATCTAGTAGATAGACCATCTAATCATCCAATTATCGGCGTAAAATGGATCTTTAAAAATAAATTAGATGGTGAATCTAGGATTATAAGAAATAAAGCACGCTTAGTTGCTCAAGGTTATTCTCAAATCGAGGGGGTAGATTTTGAAGAAACTTTTGCACCCGTTGCTTGCTTAGAATCTATACGAATATTTATGGCATTTGCGAGTTTTAAAAGAATAAAATTATTTCAAATGGATGTTAAAAGTTCCTTTTTAAACGGGTTTATAAAGGAAGAAGTCTATGTAGAACAACCGCCCGGTTTCATAAATGAAAAATTCCCTAATCATGTTTACAAATTAGAAAAAGCGCTTTATGGTTTAAAACAAGCGCCCCGTGCATGGTATGATCGACTTACATCATTTTTGTTAAAGCACGGTTATGTTATGGGAAGTGCCGACAACACACTCTTCATTAAGCATAATAATGACGATCTAATTATTCCACAAATATAGGTTGATGATATCATTTTTGGAGCCACTGATGAAGAGTTGTGTAATGAAGTAGTCTTAGTAATGAAAAATGAATTTGAAATGAGTCTTGTAGGAGAACTATCATTTTTTCTTGGTTTTCAAATCTCACAATGAACTGATGGTATTTTTATTTGCCAAACAAAATATGTTCACGATATGCTTAAACGATTTGGATTTGAAAATCTTAAACAAGCTTCTACTCCTATGAGTGCTTCTTTAAAACTAGGAAAAGATGAATCTGGAATTTCCATTGATCAAACGTTATATAGAGGAATGATATGATCTCTTCTTTACTTAAGTGCATCTAGACCAGATATAATGTTTACCGTATGTTTATGTGCTCGCTTTCAAGCCAATCCAAAAGAGTCTCATTTAAAAGCGGTAACATATTTTGCGTTATCTATTAGGGTCATCTAAATTAGGATTGTGGTACCCACACAATGATTCATTCACACTCCATGGCTATTCCGATTCAGACTACACCGGGTGTTCACTTGATTGAAAAAGCACTATCGGTACTTGTCACTTTTTAGGACCCTCTTTAGTTGCTTGGTCTAGTAGGAAACAATCTTCGGTTGCACTCTCCACCACGGAGGCCGAATATATCGCACTTGGTAGTTGTTGTGCACAAGCGTTATGGATGAGCCAAACACTAGAAGATTTTGGATTTCATCTCAAAAACATTGATCTTAAATGTGACAACAAAAGTGCAATAGACCTCACATATAATCCCGTACACCATTCTAGATCCAAACACATCGATGTTCATCATCATTTCATTAGGGATCACATTAAGAAAGAGCATGTAAAAGTAAGTTTCATTGGCACGGACTCTCAACTCGCTGACATATTTACTAAACCTCTTCCCGATGCAAGATTTCGTTTATTACGACTTGAGTTAGGTGTCCTAGATCTTTCGAGTTAAAACACATTCACAAACACAATTTTGTAAATTTTAACCATCGAAAACATCTCCTAAAATTCTGAAATTCCAGCATGAAACTACTATTGGGACACTTCATCAAGATCAATAATTAAAAATTTCAAAATCATAAAAAATCATGTACTGTTTCCCGCGTTAGCGCTAGCGTGCTTATTCGTTTTTCTATAATTTTAAAATTTCGAAAAATTCTTAAAAAATTATTAATCTATATGTACTATTTATTTTTTGCACTTCTCATTTTATTTCATTTATGAAAAATCAAATACAAAACTACAAAAGCCAAATTACAAAAAAATATGTTTTGCTTTTTTTGTTTTTGTCATTTGTATAAAGTCTTTTTTTTGAAAAAAAAAACCAATACAAAAATAAAAAACATTAAAACTATCAAAAAAACTGTATGGATTTTCCTGTGAAAATCAAGCATGATCTAATCTATTATTTAGAACTTTTATAATGTTGCAATTTATCCTTTCAAACTACTTTGAACATTGTTTTCATCATGCTTTGATATATCTATTAATATGTGCATCAATTATATTTTAAAAGTTGTGTAGAATCAAGCTTAGCATGCCTCTAAGTATGAGTTAATGTTTTATGTTTGATAATGATATTTATTCACTCACTTATCTTGGCATTGTCTACATATGTGTTTAATCTAAGAATGCTTGTGTATGTTATGTATTAGTACAATGAATTAAAATTGCACAAGTATCTTACCTACACTCCTTTATTTGCACTTTTAAAAGTTAAGAAAGTGGTTATGTTTTTCATAAATTATATTAGTTTGCAAAACAAGTTTATTCGGAGAACTTTGTACAAAACAAAAATCATAAAACAAAGTGACAAAGATAAGTCCACCAAGCACTACTTGAACCTCCTGATAATTCTTAATAAGCGTTGTGAGGTTGAGCACCTTGGAAAGAATAGTGAAGTATCTTGTGCAAATCAAATCTTTCTTTCAAAATAAAAACCACTTACTCTTAAGTACACCAGATCACTAGTCTCAACATTAAAAATAAAATATGTGATCCCCCAAGCACTACTTTGCACGCTGATAAGTCTTAATGAGCATTGTGTATGCAAAGTACCTTAGTAGTTGTACATTTTTGTTTGTGCATTAAAGTGTGTGGAAGTAAAATTAGTTGTGTTTTATTGTGCACTTACTTTACATATTTCTTGTATTTTAGATTAAAACATTTGTTTGCTCTACTCAAAAATACACTTATGTGCACATCATTATCTTCCATAACACTTCTTCTCATGAGTATTGGATCCTACTACTAATTCTATACTACTCTTTATTTATGAAATGCACTAGATAACCTAGCATGCTTTCTACAATGTTTATTATGTTTTGAAATTGTGAATTAACATACCATTGTAGTACTTTTTTGGTAACATTATTTCATGCTTGGTTACTATATTATTGAATTTAAAAAATTTCACTTGCACAATGATTTACAAAAACATCTTCTTTATGAAATTTAACTCATATATCTTTTATGAATCATCATATCTTACAAAAGATGTTTGATTGTATTTTTCTAAGCCTTCTGAAACTTTACATTTACCTTGTATGCTACAAACTCTGATTTATGAAAATATTGTGATACTAAAACTCTGATTTATTTCCATGAAAAGTATTCTACAACTCCTTATCATTTCCTTCTCTCTACAAGCTCGATCATGCATTTATCTTATTATCAACTTTTAAGTGGTGCCTCCTTACCCACTTTTGCTAATAACAAAAGGGGGAGAACTAACATGATAAATATAATCCGCTATCAAAATAGAAAACTAACATGATTAATTAAGATGATAGCCTACATATTAGGGGAGCATTCACGTAGGGGGAGCATGTATTTAGGGGGAGCAATTCTAAATACTAAAATCGATAATTATCCTAAGTCATCACTCTCTCACACACACAAGTAAGTTTCATCATGCTTATATATATTAATGCTCTGATTTATCATTAATGGATTTGTTATTATCAAAAGGGGGAGTTTGTTGGAACATGGTCTTCCGCATCTCCGAGGTTTGAGAATAACAAATACTATGTGTATTTGTTCTTGTGTGTTTAAGTGTGCAGGATAACAAGGTCCACATGACTCAAGGATTACATAAGATGGTTGCCCCCAAAGTTGAGCCATCAAATCCAACACTCCTACTAGCGCCAGCGGTAGCACCTAACGCCTGGCGCTAGCTTTTGCTCGACAAACTGTAAGCTGCGTTCGACGAAAATTGCTTCAACGCAATTCCAGGAGTACTTTTAGAAGGAGATAGCGCCTGGCGGTAGCCGATAGCACAGGCGGTAGCGACGCGCACAAGAGGCAAGACAGAATTGTTTCCTCGGATTGAAGATTCTCCCGTGCAGAATAATGCCTAATCCGAGATAGCACCGGCGGTAGCGATAGCGCAGGCGCTAGCGCTGTGCCAATATATAGGACCCATCTTCTCTCGTTTTAGACACACATCAGAGAGAGAGATTGAGTGCTAGAATTCCAGAGGCTGCCTTGGCCGAAAGTTGATGTCCTACCAAAGTTCTGCAAACTTCTGAAGGAGAATCTCTTCACGCCGGATCCAAATGAAGTCCGCTTTGACAACGCTTATTCTACAGCGGATCTTCATCTCCAACTTCAGAAGTTCATCAATAGGGAGTTTTAATTGTTTTCATTTCTTATTTCTTGTAAACGGTTAGTGAAATCGCCTCGTGTTGGCGACTAGGTCTGGGTTAGACTTAGGGCAGAAATTTGCCTCGTGTTGGCGAATAGATCTAGGCTAGGTCTAGGGGGTGCTCGAGGCCATATCCGGGGAAGGGTTGGCTAGAGCGGCTTGAGGCCGAACCCGGGGTGGATAGGCTAGGTCCACCGGTTCGTGGGGGGTACGAGTCGAGATAGAAAACCAAACTAGTCTTTTTCTATTTGCTTTGATTTCTAGCTTCGATAAGAGATCAAGTTTTGTAATCATGCTTCTCAAGTTAATAAAATCATGTCTTTACTTTTACTTCACTTGATTTGTCTTGATCTTCTCTAGTTCAATAATCAAAGCTTTTTCTAAGTTATTCAAAATATATCAAAGTTTTTAAAAACCCTTATTCACCCCCCCCCCTCTAAGGGCGCCTACCGATCCAACAGTCGCTTCTCATCATGTCACTCAAGATCTTCAATCCTTCTCCTCTTATGATGAATACACTGGTCAGGAACAAGTTCTTATCGGCAATGGTAAGGGTCTCTCTATAGCCTATATTAGAAATACTCAATTATCCTCTCCTACCTCTTCTCATTCATTTTATTTATCCAACATCTTACACATCTCATCTATATCTAAAATTCTTCTTTCAGTCTAAAAATTTGCTAAAGATAATAATGTTTATTTTGAATTTCACCCATCTCATTTTCTTATGAAGTACAAGGTCACCAATGCAACCCTCTTGTTAGGACCAAGCAACAATGGTCTGCATCAACTCAGTTCCACCTCTCCCTCACCATCTGTTGCTATTGCCGAGCAGACTACCATGAATGGCTGGCATAGCCTCCTAGGACATCCACATGAAAAGGTTCTCCGTCTTATGACGAACATCAATAAATTGCCTTGCAAACCAACAACTTTAAAGTATTTACGTTCTGCTTGTCAATTGGGCAAATCTCATCGCTTATCTCTTCCACTTTCTCATTCTCGAAGCCTTTTTTCCATTAGATCTTATTTACAGTGATGTATGGGGTCCATCCCTTACCCCCCTCCTATACGGGCATCGTTATTATGTAATTTTTCTCTATTACAATACAAAATATCTTTGATTTTATCCCATGGTTCGCAAATAAGAAGTATTTGATATTTACATTCATTTTAAAGCTTTGGTTGAGTGACTTTTCTCTCGACAACTTAAAACCTTACAAACTGATTGGGGAGGAGAATATCGCACCCTTCTTCTTTATTTCCAAAAGCATAGAATTTCTCATCGTAATACTGCTCCCCATGCTCATGAGCAGTAAGGTGACATAGAACGTCGCCATCGACATATTACAGAAACTTGCCTCTCGCTTCTCACTGAGGGATCTGTTCCAAAAAATACTGGCATTTTGCCTTTGAAACTGCAGTTTTTCTTATAAATTGTATGCCCTCATCATCTTCATTCAACCTATCCTCCTTTCAACTAGTCCACCATAAAACACCTAATTATAATTTCCTTCAAATCTTTGGGCGATTGTGTTTTCCACTGTTACGACTTTACAATCATCATAAGATTGATTTTTGATCCACACCATGTGTCTTTCTGGGATACAGTCCTTCTCATTGTGCATATCATTGCTTAAGCCTTCAAAATAACAGACTTTATATAGCATGATATGTAGGGTTTGGTGAAACTTCATTCCCTTTTGCTACATTTTATCAACCCTCAACTCCAACTTCTGATTCTTTAACCAAAACACATTCTTCACCCTGGGCCGCAATTCCTATCCATCCACCACAATCAATAACCTTCCCATCCCATCCAGGTAATCCTCCATCTTCTCCTGAGCATACACATAACTATCTTCCCATGGTACCTCTCTCACTAAACCTAATGATACATTCTCCATCATAAAGTACTACACCACCACGTTGTACACGAGCTCTTCAATACTTCTATAACTCTACTAATCCACATCATATAAATGCCATAAATACTCAAATGCCCTCCACGTCTCTCAGTGATATTAATATTGAACCAACCCGTTTCACAACACTCTGAGTGGAGGATTGTCATGAGCAATGAGTTCAATGCCTTAGTTCAAAATGGGACATGGTCTTTAGTCCCCCTCCCCTCCAATAAGAATTTAGTACGTTGCAAATAGGAAAATCTTATCAACCGCTGAGCAGATGGCTCTGTTGAGCATTATAAGACACAACTTGTTGCCAAAGGGTTCCACCAACAACCTGGTCTTGATTACACAAAAACATTCAGTTTTGCTATTGGAACTTATAACTCGATTCACGGCGATTCACGGAGTTCAAACCCCAAGAAGAGTGCAACTCGCCCTTACTTCTAATGAGCGAGAACTAATGATTGGACACTTGGAACTGAGGGTACTCGCAAGTCAACCTTATTCTCTAAACAAACCCCTGAGCCACAGCGAAGAGGTCCCGCCACAAACTCAAAAGATCTAATCTTCTCCTCCCAAACCAAGACTGAGCTCGACACCTCAGAAAACTAGAGAGAAGGAAAGAAGAAGCTCTCTTTAGAAACCAAAAATCAGATCCTTTTCTAAGGTGCATATGGAGATCAATTTATAAGATTCTGAATATGGCCTGCGGATAACGGCCTCCGCCTTTTAGTTTCTCCTAACCGTAGCCCAAAATGGCATGCGGATAACAAAGACCTATTATTAGAAATTACTAGAGGTTGACCACAAAAACACTTGGTGAGTGCTTCCCCTTGGTGCACTCGCCTAGGGAGTCAAATGCTATTACTGAGCTGGCACTGACACTTACTCACCCTTACTACCAGAGGCTTAATATTATCTCCATGGTGCATAGTTCCTTCCTCCTTTCCTAGGACCAACGAGTTCCTTATGAGTCACGGGACTTGCCCCTCTGTCCTGGCACCTGAGCGAGTGCTGCATTTCATAGGGAGCTACACTCGCTCCAACTCAGGTGCACTCACCGATTCACGGGTTGACTTGCCAAATACATGGTTGTACATAGTCTTAGCTCTTTGTGAGCTTATCCTGGGCTCAGAAAGACCGTCCAACCATATTTTTGGCGAGTTTGAGCTCGCTCGTAGATTTTTTTGGTGGCCCCCACCAACATGCTATTAATTACCCAAGATGGAACTAGACCCTTTAACCGGAGTTTCCCACCTCTTCCTTTTCCTTCCTACCGACAAACTTTCGCGAGTCACCATCCATGGCCTCGCCTACAGACTTTTCGGCCCTCCTCGCAGCCTAAAGGGAGAAATCCCGTGGAGGCGAGGCTAAGATGATGGCTCTTTTAAGGGAGCACTTGGGCCGCTCCAAAAAACATGGCGGGCGATCAAGTACCAAGAAACATCGCCCCGAGCTGACTGAGGCCACAGTTCCCTTGCACGTGATCCAGATTCTCTCTACGTTTGGAGGGTGCCAAGATGCCTCCCATCAGGTTTTAGCCCTTCTTTTTCAGTGGTGTTTTTCCTATTACTGGAAAAACTAATGGGGGAAGTTTAATCCCTTGCTTTTTGCAGCCGAGAGGAACTCCCCTGCTCCTGAGATTGTTGGGAGACACAAGGTGAATGTCCCCATGGACCAAGATACTCGCCCCCAGATCACCGGTATGTATTTCTTGAACCTTGGCATTGCGAGTGGCTAATTATATAAGCATAACCTTCATATTTTCGTAGTTCCACCTCACTCGACTGCTCCTGAGGTCTACTCGCTGATACCTCACCTGGCCATGTAGTCTCCAAGAAGTCCATCGCCCTCAAGTTGTAACACCCCAAATCTGTTGAAGCAGATTTGGTATGCTAGTAGCAGTTCGTCGAACGGTCAGGGCGCGTTTGACGAATGGCCAGGGCGCATTCGACGAACAGCCAGGGCGCATTCGACAAATAGCCAGGGCGCATTCGACGAACGGCCAAGGCAGGGCCAGTTCGATGAATGGCCAAGGCAGGGCCCATTTGACGATTGTCCGGGGCCCGTTCGATGAACTACCAAGGCAAGAACCATTCGGCGAACGGCCAAGGCAAGACCCATTCGACGAATGGCCAAGGCAAGGCCCGTTCGACGAACAGCCAAAGCAGGGCCCGCTCGACGAATGGCCAGCCCGTTCGATGAACGGCCAGCCTTTTTGAAGAACGGCTAGACCGATCGATGAATAGCCAGCTCGTTCGACGGACGGCCAGCCCGTTCGACGAAGGGCTAGCCCGTTCGACGAACGGCCAGCCCGTTCGACGAACGGCCAGCCCGTTCGACGAACGGCCAGCCCGTTCGACGAACGGCCAGCCCGTTCGACGAACGGCCAGCCCGTTCGACGAACGGCCAGCCCGTTCGACGAACGGCCAGCCCGTTCGACGAACGGCCAGCGCGTTCGACGAATGCCAGTCCAACGAATGCCAGCTAGTTGGTCGAACGATGTCTAGATTGGCGGTATTTGCAATACAGACCAGTGATTTGTGATCGTGGCCGTCAAATCCAGGGTTTTAGATCCAATGGTTGGGATTTATTTTGGGATTTCATAGGGCTTGACTAGAGGAGTGTTTATCCTCATTATTCTAAAGTCTTATCCCTCTTCAAGCTTGAGAAAGAAGAGAGCCAAGGAGGAAGAAGAAGGCATCTTCCGCCATTGACGGAGCTCCGAAGCTCCGAATCGCGAGCCATTTTCAGATCTGGAAAGAGCAGCCCGTTGCGGTTCTTTCTATCCGAGTGAAATCTCAGATCTATGGTGAACAAGGAAGCTCCAAGGGTAACAATCTTCTACTTGGACAAGTGAAGTCCTCCTTTTTATGACATGTTTGCATGGAAAATCCCTCACTGATTGGTGGAGAAAAGGGAGTTTTCTAGCAGGTTGATCGTTTCGATCCCCTGTGGTTACTTGCATTAGCATCCGAAATCGTAGTACGAATATTGGCATTGTGTGTGAAACCCATCTGGACAGGTTGGTCAGGATTGGTGATGGTTGTAGTGTTAATTATGCCGGAGAAGACTCTGTGATTCGTATGCACTATTTTCGGGTTCTGTGTGTGGTAGTGTACTGCAGGGAGTCCTGGAGTTAACCTCCAGGAAATACCTGAAGTTGTAGGCGGATTTGATGATCTGTCAGGGAGTTGTTTATTGAGGTGTGAATCCTCATTTTCGTTCCTCTGGCTGAGGTGAAGTCGTACCCGTGTCGCGACAATAGATTCCGATGATTTGAGCACGGGCAAAGCTGATCTGAACCTGATCCCATACCGAATCGGTGAAGAGGTAGCTCCTCGGTGCACCGTATGATGTTGGGATTAGTCTGTAAGGCTAGGTAGTCTTGGCAGTCATATCTCATGCAAACTCTTTGCTTAAGGAGTTGTTAGGTGTGGCTCTGGGAGTACACCGTGAGAGTGCCTTGAGAGCACAAAATGTGTGGCCATGCATGCCGATGTTGGTGTTGATTGTTTATACATGTGGTGCTTGAACTCACCTTGACAATCTATGCCTATACTGTCTGCCTGTAGGGAAGGAGTACCGCCACCCCAACTATAGGGGTGGGGTCGTTATAATATTGGTCAGCTTTAGATGGCTGGTTACTTGTTTCCACATTTTGGTGGATCGTTGTTGCAGGTGCAGGTGAGCCAAGCGGGAAATAGCTTGCTGGAGCTTATGCTGTGTTGGCCCTCGAAGGCCAACCTCCCCTCTTTTTCTTTCCTTATATTGCCGTCCTGAGAGCCGATGTATGTTTTGGAGTTTTGGACAAATTTTATAAGATATTTTAATCAAATGCTTCCGCTTATGTTTTATTTACTCTAGTGTAGTTGTAGTTCTTTTCTAATTATCACCTTATGATGCTTAGCTAGTGTGTATCGTATGGCGTGGGGTCCCGGCCGGACCTACTATTATATTATTTGTACTGGCAAGGTGTTATAATTTTGTATCGGACTTAGGGCATCGATCCGTAGATTAGCGAATTCAGGACGAATTCCTTTTAAGGGGTGGTGTGTACGGGATGTGCGCTCACCTAAAACGAAAAAAACTAATAAGAATGTCTACTTAGGAATGGAAAAACATACTTGTTTGTGGAACCTGAGTGTTCCATGATTGATGTTTGCTATGTTTTCGGTCACTAAATTGTGCCTTGCACGATTACAGGTGACTAGGAGTGGTGCGGGGCAGTCTCGACCCCATAATACCACTAAAAGTAGTGCATCGGTTGAGGTACCAGTGACCACTCCTTTAGCTGAGATGATCGGATTAGTCGCAGAAGCTGTCTTCGCGATGACCAACACTCAACCTCAAAGGCTTGCACAACCTGCTTTGCCTACTCCGGATGTGGCCCCGGAGGCAGTTGCTGTAGTGGAACCTGCGGTGGAACCAAGGGTGGAGACCCCTGTACCATTGGTTGTAGTGGAACCTGCAGTGGAGTCAAGGGTGGAACGTCGAGTAGAGAAAGTAGCTGTTACACGAGCACGTGATCAACAACTCCAACACTTTCTAAGTTTCCATCCTCTAACCTTTTCAGGGACTAGATCCCCAACGGAGGCGAAGGACTGCCTGTCAATGGTTAGAAAAACTCTAAAGGTGACAGCAACGGAAGAAGCTATGATGGTCACCCTAGCCACCTTCCCCTTAATGGAGAAGTAGAGCTTTGGTGGGCCGAACAGGAAGTGCATAAGTTTGGAGGTAAAGATATTACCGAGATCACTTTGGCGGAGTTCTCAAAATTGTTTCTTCAAAGATATATTCCCTCTGCCCAACGCATTGCATTGCAGAACCAGTTCTTGAAGTTAACTCAAGGCGATAACTTGGTGGATGAGTACTTGCACGAGTTCACTAGACTGGGCCGCTATGTGGGGTCTTTGGTGGAAGATGAGGAAACAAAGACGAACAAGTTTTATGAAGGTCTTCGAGATGAGTTGAGGTTGCTCCTTATATGCCCAATGACATTTGGCTTCCATGTGATGGTACAAACTGCCAGATCTCTAGAATTGGACATGAAGAGAGTGCAAGCAAAGGGCATGGCAAAGAAACCTGAATTTCACGCACCGGCCTCTCAATCAAAATATGAGTTCAGGAAAAATAAAAGGAAGTCTAGGTTCGCGGAACCAGCTCCTTCTAATGTTTCGGGAGCAACTACTGTGCGGGGTACTATCACGTGTTTCACCTGCGAGAAGGTGGGACACAAAGCCGCGGTGTGTCGAAGTGGTCCCCCGAAGGCAGGAAATCGAGTCGTGGACTATGCTCGTGCTTCGGGTCATGCAGAAAAGGGCAAAGCTGCAGAGTCTTCTACTTCTCAGCACATTCTGACCCAGCCGAGAGTTTACTCGCTTGGCTAGCAAGAAGCCATCCGACAAAATGATGTCGTCACAGGTATGAATTAAAATTTTGCTTTTACAGCTTAGCGTGATTTATACTGCATGTACGACAATATCCTTGCTGGTGTGCTTTTAGGCTTCGTTCTAATCTTCAACTATCCGGAGAGATCTCTCTTCGATACTAGAGCATCGCACTCCTTCTTGTCCAAGTACTTTGTGTTGCGAATCAGATTACCATCTACCTTGGTGAAGGATAGACTGGAGGTAGTGCTGCCCAATGGATCTCGGATGAGCACGGATAGGCTGAGTCATGTAAAGGTGCAGATTGGGAATCTGGAATTCGACTTAGAAGTGTCACTACTACCACTAGCTAAGTTTGTTGTAATCTTTGGCAAGGACTGGCTCTCGAAGCAGGGAGCATGCATAGATTGCAATCGAAAGGAGGTTACTCTGGGATAGAACACAGGTGACGAGACCACATTTGCGGGCATGCAGGGAGAAAGCAAAACCCTAATGTCTGCTCTCATGGTGGTCAAGGCGGTGATGAAAGGCGGGGAGTTATTCTTCACGTTGTTGGCGGCTGCGACACCTAAGCCCAATTTAAGTGATGTCCCTGTGGTGGAAGAGTATGTGGACGTGTTTCCTAACGAACTCCCTGGGGCTCCACCCCAGCGAGAGATTGATTTCTGTATCGAGTTACTACTAGGTGCCAAACCTGCATCACGCTCACCGTACCGGATTGCGCCAAAGGAATTGGCAGAGTTGAAAGTTCAGCTGCAGGAACTGCTAGAGCAAGGCTATGTACGTCCAAGTTCATCCCCTTGGAGTGCACCAGTTCTATTAGGGAAAAAGAAGGATGGGAGCTTGCGTCTTTGCATCGACTATAGAGAATTGAATAAGTTGACCGAGAAGAACCGCTATCCAATTCCAAGAATCGGCGACTTATTCGACCACTTGCTTGGGTCGATAGTATACTGGAAGCTAGACATAAGGTCCATCTATTATCAACTTCGTATAAGGGAATGCGATATTCCAAAGACGGCGTTCAGTACCCGCTTCGGGCACTATGAGTTCACGGTTATGCCATTCGACCTTTCCAACGCGCTGTCGGTATTTATGGACTTGATGAATAGAACATTCTGAGAGTATTTGGACCAATTTGTGATCGTCTTCATCGACGATATTTTGGTATACTCTTAGTCTGAAGAGGAGCATACAGAGCATCTGCACGCAGTGTTGAGCACCTTGAGGAGGAGTCAGCTATATGCCAAGTTCTCCAAATGCGAGTTTTGGATACCATCAGTAGCATTCCTGGGTCATGTCGTTAGTGGTGAAGGAATAGAAGTCGATCCGTCAAAGATTGTGGCAATCTGAGGGTGGCCTGTGCTGAAAAATGTGGCTGAAGTCCGAAGTTTCTTAGGACTTGCCTGTTATTATAGGCGCTTCGTAGAGAATTTTTCGAGGATCGCACTTCCTCTCACTAAGCTGACTAGGAAAGATCAGAAGTTCGGTTGGTCGCCCGAGTGCGCACGAGCTTTTGAGTAGCAGAAGAGTCATCTGACCACGACGCCCATTTTATGCTCGCCATGTGGAACGGAAGGCTACGAAATATATAGTGACGCTTTGGGGAGTGGCTTGGGTTGCGTCATAGTGCAATTTTGTAAGGTAATTGTCTATGGCTCCCGTCAATTAAAGGTACAAGAGAGGAACTACCCGGTCCATGATTTGGAGCTAACGGCCGTGGTATTTGCTCTTAAACTTTGGAGGCCCTACTTGTATGGCGTGAAGATCGACATCTTTACGGACCACAAAAGCCTCAAATACCTGCTTGATCAGAAGGAGTTGAATATGCGACAAAGGAGGTGGATGGTGTTCCTTGGGGACTACACCTTCGACATTCGATACACTCCTGGGAAAGGAAATATAGTTGCGGACATGTTGAGTCGTCGGGCTCCTGCATAAGCTAATTGGATTCTGATGCACGATGAGCGTCTAATCCGCGAGCTAGAAGCCATGGAGATCATTTGTATCGATAGGAGAGCATCTCCTTCAGCGTGCTTGAACTGGACGGAGGTTCAATATGACCTGGCTGACCGAGTTTGTCAAGCAGTGGATCTAGATACGAGCATGAAACGATATAAAGCGGAGACCATTGATGGGTCAAACGCTGATTTCTCCTTCGAAGATGGTCTTATGTGGAAAAATAGCAGATTATGCGTCCCAAATGTTGGTGCATTACGGGCGGAATTGATGTACGAGGCTCACTTTACCAGGTACTCGATCCACCCTAGGAGCACAAAAATGTACATGGATATGAAGAAACTCTTTTGGTGGCCAGGAACGAAGAAAGACATTGCTCTCTACTTGGCCAAGTGTCATACTTGCGCGTTGGTGAAGGCTGAATGTCAAAGACCTGGTGGGTTTCTAAAGTCTTTATCGATCCCAGAATGGAAGTTTGACGATATTTTGATGTATTTCATGCACGGATTACCGAGATCGCAGCATGGAAATGACGCCATTTTGGTGATCGTGGACCGTTTAATGAAAGTATGACACTTTATTCTGAACTGAAAAGACGATTCCGTGGAAAAGCTAGCAAAGTTATACATTGAAAATATCGTACGGTTGCACGGGGTTCCCTGTAGCATCGTGAGTGATCGTGATGGGCGGTTCACATCAAACGATTGGAGGCTGATTCATCAATTATTGGGTACCAAGCTAAAATTTAGCATGGCCTTCCACCCACAAATGGATGGACACACCGAAATGACCAATAGGGCGATGGAAGACATGCTAAGGATGTGCGTCCTGGATTTTGGAAAGAGATGGGAAGATCATCTCTATATGATTGAGTTTGCCTACAACAATAGCTACCAAGCAAGTATAAAGATGGCACCTTTAGAGGCTCTTTATGGTAGAAAATGTCTTACACCGTTGGCTTGGGCTGAAACGGGCGACATGAAGTTATTGAAATGCAAGGATGTAGATGAAGCAAATACATCAATCCGGGCAATATGAGAGTGGTTGCTCATTGCCCAGGATAGGCAGACAAAGTATTACAATGCAAATCACCGGAACGTCGAGTTCGTCGTTGGTGATTGGGTTTACCTAAAGATCAACCCGTTCAAAGGGGTATCGAGGATCCGACGCTTGAAAAAGCGTCCGAGGTACTTAGGACCGTTTGAGATCTTGGAGCGCATTGGTGAAGCTGCCTACCGGCTTGCTCTATCATCACAGCTGAGCGGGCTACATGATGTATTTCATATATCTATGTTGAGAAAGGCTATGAAAGAGCCTACACAAATTGTTGCGGTTGACGAGGTGCCAATTGATTTTGGGCTAGGGACAAAAGCCAAGCCCATGCGCATCAAAGATACCGAGGTGAAACAATTGCGGAACAAAGCCATCCGAATGGTAAAGGTCCGTTGGGACAACTGCGGAAAAGAGGAATTCTCTTGGGAAAGACAGCAAACCATGCTTACGGAGTACCCTGAGCTTTTCCTTTCAGGTATAAATTATAGTTTTGTACCTTGTCGTTTTCATAATTTCGGGCCGAAATTCTGTTAAGGGGGTGGAGTTGTAACAACCCAAATGTGTTGAAGCAGATTTGGTCTGCTAGTAAAAGTTCGACGAACGGCCAGGGCGCATTCGACGTACAGCCAGGGCGCATTCGACGAATGGCCAGGGCGCGTTCGATGAACGGCCAAGGAAAGGCCCGTTCGACAAACGGCCAAGGCAGGGCCCATTCGACGAACGGCCAAGGTAAGGCCCATTTGACGAATGGCCAAGGCAAGGCCCATTTGACGAACGGCCAAAGCAGGGCCCGTTCGATGAACAACCAGCCCGTTCGACGAATGGCCACTCGTTCGACGAACGGCCAGCCCGTTCGACGCGGCCAGTCCGTTCGACGAATGGACAGCCTGTTCGACGAATGGACAGCCGGTTCGACGAACGGCCATCCCCTTCGACGAACAGCCAGCCTATTCGACGGATGATGAGTCCAAATTATATACCCTTTTATGGACTCATCTGGGCCAATAATCTCGTCAAAGCACTACACATTAGACTTATTATCGTTCATATTTGATCGCTATCTGTTATTCCATGCTAAGTGCACTTCTAGGCCCATTTTGGTGTAATTTCTTGTTTTTTCTATTTATAAGTTTTCATGCATTGTTGAGTGCCACTTTCAGTGGAGTGATGTGCGTTTCTGCTGGAACAGGGGCCGTGCAGGTATTCCGGGTGCAAATCTGTATAGGAACACTGCGCACGACCACTAGCTATATTGCGCACGACCACTGGTCGTGCGCCACTGCTCGTGTGCACTTAACACCTAAATTTTGAGGCCTGTCTTGCCAACTGCACGACCACTGGCTATAGTGCGCACGATCATTGATCATGCGCCAATGGTCGTGCGTATATTATTTTTCTGTGAGTTTTGTCTTGCAGGTTTTCGGGCACAGTGCGCATGACCACCAACTTCCAGTGCGCACGACCACTAGTCGTGCGCCATTGATTGTGCTCGCGGTTTTCTATAAATACACAGTCCACAAAAATAGGTCAGACGATGCATCAACTCTGCCGTTTTCGAGCCATGTTCGCATCTTCCGCCCCTGCATCATCTTCCACCACCAGGAGGTGCTCCGGGACTTGTTTTCACGCCTATCTTAAGATCGGAGATCATCTCGGCCACCTCGCATCATCCAAGTGCTTCAAGGATATGTTTCTACACTCATCTTCATCACCAAGCTAGGAGTTCTTCGCATCGGACGTGGCCGGATTGTAGTTCACTGGAGAAGACGGGTCCATTGGGAGGAAGTGACAGCCCTCCTCTACCCCGGACGATAGATGGGATCGAGCTAGGATGCGGATTGACAACCTGACGATTCCTACCGTGAATCTACAACAAGCGTCCGAATTCGGTCGTATCTCTTGCCTTTTTCTCTAACTTGTGTAGATGTATATGAATGCAATCTTCACTATTTGATGATGTTGCACATTTAAACCTTGATTTGTAGTATTTATTTCATGTCTATGTGAAATTACTCTTTTGTTTATATGTGTGTATGAGATGCGCCACCACTTCATCCACCACTCCACCCACTGCGTTCGTGTGCCGCACTAGCAATTGCTAGTGGCATGCTTTGTGACGAGGTGCTTGCGACCCTCATTTCGCCGATACGACTCACTCTGTTCGCAAGCCTTCTCTTCCTTTCGTGCAGTGAATTGGTGCATAGCGGCCCATGTAGTAATCCATCCGCCCAGCGAAGCATTGAATAGCGGCATTGCATTGGAGTAGTTGTAGTTATTTTATTTTATTTACAAAACCAAAATCCTTTTCGTCCGCATTCCATCTCCCACAAGGACTTCGATCTCAAGTCCTCCTTAATTTGTTAACTCCACCTTACTGTGTTCCTTGAGAGATTCGATACTTGGGGATTTTCTTCCTCATATTATTACTTGACAACGACCGGTACACTGTCGTTCGGACCGCATTTTGCCCTCGCTTTTAGCGGTGTAGAATCAGCGCGTCAAGTTTTTGGCGCCGTTGCCGGGGAACACAGTCGTGTGAGTTTTCTGTTAAGGGAGACAAGAGTTAGATGTTCCTCCATTGTGTATAGTCCTCTTGTTATTTTGTTTGCTTTTTATTTAATTTTTTGCTTTTCTTATTTTTAATTATTTCACCCCCCTTTCCTATTTTAATTTTTTTAGGCAAGTTGTTCCAAAGTAGTTTTAATTGATTGTGTAGATTTTCTTGCAAAGAATATCAATTTTTGTTATATCTGCATCCTTCAAAAAAATGTATTCCTGGACTGAACCTAGCATTAATGACAAGATAAGCGATTATATCGATCAAATGAGGGAATTAAATGCTACGTATCGTAGGGTCTTTGTATGTTTAATTTGCAAAAGTGAAAATCATATTTTGAAGGACTGCCCTAATCTGTTACCTACTCCAATTCTTGACTGTAGTCCTTCACATCCGGATGACAAAGTCCCTATCGCTCAGTCCTTACCCATGGAGGGAATCGAGCCCTCAACCCCCGAGCTTATTTCTTGCATGGACTCTTCGCTCCCTGTATATGGCTTTACTACTAGTGATGACGATGATTCATTTGATGGCCAACAAGGTGAGATTTGGGAGCTCCATGATGAACTATAGTGGGATGAGGAGAGTGTTCTCTCCAGTGGGGAGGTGCTTGCAGATCTTTTTGCGGAGGAACCTGATATTTTACTTTCTGATTCTGATGTTCCTCCAGTTTCTTTGCATGCTTTTTCTACACCTCTTTTGTATGATCCTGTCGAAGATTATTTGCAGGGTGATGTTCTGGACCTCGGAGCTGAACCAAAGTGGGATGACGAGGATGACCTTTCTGATGAGGAGTTGTGCACCTCTTCATTGGTGAAGGAGATCTGCCGCACCACTGATTCCTTTGAGTTCTCAGATGCACGTCATTTTGATTCTTATGACACTGACAGTGATCAGGCTTGGGAACCCACCAGGAGTGACATCGGGGGCACTCCTCCTTTATTTGGATATTTTAGTTCTTCTTCCATTTTATTCCTTAATCATCCTTCTTTTTATGCTGATATTGATAAGTTCATCTTTCCTGCTCCCCCGCCTGCTTTAATTTCTAATATTTCGTATATCCCTCTGCAGATGAATGAATTTTTGGACCCATTCTTGGGTGATTCTGAGTGGCAGTCTTGGAAGGGAAAGCAGATGGCAATGATGAAATCAATCGCTTATTCCACCTCGTCATCATTTCCTGCTTTTTCCTTGAAAGACTGGGTGCAGGGTAGTAAACGGTACTTCATCCATGACCGCCGATTGGAGGAGAGGAAGAGGATGAAGAAGGATGAAATATGGAGATGGAAGGCTCCTGATCTTATTGCGAGCTGCATTTGGGTCTTCGGACCCATTTCATTCATTTTTAGTTACTACTTTAAATCAACGTATAGTTGATTTCGTTGATGGTTGTGTAATAATAATAAGTAGACTTTATTACTTTCGCTTTAGACACTTCTTAAAAACTGCTTAATACAGTTATTAAGTCCAGCTTAAGGACAGTAAACAAAAGCGCAGCTGGGAGACAACCCAAATCTTTTTGTTTTATTGTACTAATATTCTAATAGTTTAGCATTTTATATTTTTGTGTGGAGTCTTTTTCCTGCAGGTGCGAGGCGATTTTCTTATTTGGCGGATATGGGAGTGGATTCTTTGCATTAACGCCAATCTTCTGGTATGCTCATTTCTGAGCATGGGAAACTTTTCTTCCCCTAGTCTTTTATTTAATTTTCATGGTTACATCATTTGCTTCTATTGCTTAGATTAAGTCTGGGGGAGAGCCGCTATGTGTTACTCACTGCACTTGCACATGACACTGCATACTAGAAGTACATTTTAGTTTAGTATTATAAGTGTTATTTCATATGCACCGCACACCACATCACCCACTTAAGCGCGTACTCATTTGTATGCGTGCTCTGAGTTGAATTTAATTCTTCTACTTATTTGAGAAAGTCAAGGTGCTGGCTTAGGACTATGTAGCGGAGTAAAATGTTGACTCCAGTAGTGCTCCTAGTCGAGTGCTCGATTGCATAGAAATTTGTGTAGATTAGACTTCTTTTTATACTAATGGTTTTATATTTTTTTCTATTAGTGTAAAAGTTGTTTACTCTACTCAAATGGTGAATCCGGTGTGAATCAAATGGTAGCATATGGATGTGTGTAAACGATCGCTAGACTCATATTGCTTGAGTCGGGAGAAAGGAGAATCTTTCTTGGTGGCTAAAACTTGCCCCAAGCGATTCTTGAAGCATTGACATAGGATAGTTCTAGTGTGGGAGAATGACGTAGGCCATTATTTTGGCCCGGTTGAGCCTTTGTGCCATTCCTGATATCTTCCCTCACTAGCCCTTCCTCTTGATTCATCTCCACTTTTATCTCACCAAAATCTTAAAATCCGATCCTTGTCGCACACCCAACTCTGAGCTTTAGTTTTGTATTACTTTCATTATTGAGGTGTTGATGTGGTAATTTTTATAGTGGAAATTGTGGGTGTGTTTATTGAAAAATTTGCTGAAAAAGAAAAGAAAGAAAAAGAAGAATGAAAAAGAAAAAGAAAAAAGAAAAGAAAAGATTATTATGAAAAAGTTAAACTGAAAATTTTGTAAGTATGGGTATTAGGAGTAGGCGGTGCACACACCTATGTTGCAAAAGCCCAAGTTTGGGGGTGTGGTAAACTTGTTTATTTATAGTCGTGTGGGTAGCTCTACCTTATGCTCATGTTGGGTTAGGTGTGCTTAGCCTCCATGTTTATCTTTGTTTACCTCACCGTAACCCAAGCCCCATCTCTTACCAAAAGTCCTACTGACTCACACCTTGAACCAATCTAGTGTCGTGGAGAGAATGTGACTGGGCGAGCTTATGGTCACTGACACCGATGGATTTCGGTGGAGTTTGTCATGCACCCCAATCTTGATCAATGCTCATCTCAGCGCTTAGTGTACTTTCTCTGCATGCATGACCGGATGATTCACCCGTAGTTCACCATTTTGAGTAGTTGTAATATGATGTTACTCTTTTAAAAATCTATAAACTGCTTGTATAATGAGAAATCTTCTCTATTATTTTTCTTATGCACATGAGCATGCGACTTCGCATGGTACTTTGTATTGTAATTTTGAGCCATCTACTTTTCTTTCCTAGCTTGCATAGAATTTGTTTGCTCAGGAAGCACAAACAGGTAAGTCCGGGAATGTGATGAGTCCAAATTATATACACTTTTATAGACTCATCTGAGCCGATAATCTAGTCAAAGTACTACACATTAGACTTATTATCGTTCATATTTAATCGATATCTGTTATTCCATGCTAAGTGCACCTCTAGGCCCGTTTTGGTGTAATTTCTTGTCTTTTCTATTTATAAGTTTTCATGCATTGTTGAGTGCCACTTTCAGTGGAGTGATGTGCATTTCTGCTGGAACAGGGGCCGTGCAGGTATTCCCGGTGCAAATCTTTATAGGAACACTGCGCACGACCATTGGTCGTGCGCCACTGCTTGTGCGCACTTAACACCTAAATTTTGAGTCTTGTCTTACCAACCGCACGAACACTGGCTATAGTGCGCGCGATCATTGATCGTGCGCCAGTGGTCGTGCGTATATTTTTTTTCTATGAGTTTTGTCTTGCACGTGTTTGGGCACAGTGCGCATGACCACCAACTTCCAGTGTGCATGACCACTGGTCATGCGCCATCAATCGTGTGCACGGTTTTCTATAAATACGCAGTCTGCGAAATTAGGTCGGATGATGCATCAACTCCGCCGTTTTCGAGTCCTGTTCGCCTCTTCCGCCCCTTGCATCATCTTCCACCACTAGGAGGTGCTCCGGTACTTGTTTTCACACCTATCATGAGCCCGGAGATCATCTCGGCCACCTCGCATCATCCAAGTGCTTCAAGGAGATGGTTCTACACACATCTTCATCACCAAGCTAGGAGTTCTTCGCATCAGACATGGCCAGATTGTAGTTCATCGGAGAAGGCGGGTCCATTGGGAGGAAGTGACAGCCCTCCTCTACCCCGGACTATAGGTAGGACCGATCTAGGACGCGGATTTACAACCTGACGATTCCTACCGTGAATCTACAACAAGCCTCCGGATTTGGTCGTATCTCTTGCCTTTTTCTTTAACTTGTGTAGATGTATATGAATGTAATCTTCACTATTTGATGATGTTGCACATTTAAACCTTGATTTGTAGTGTTTATTTCATGTCTATGTGAAATAACTCTTTTGTTTATATGTGTGTATGAGATGCGCCACAACTTCATCCACCACTCCACCCACTTCATTCGTTTGTCGCAATAGCAATTGCTAGTGGCGTTCACTGTGACGAGGTGCTTGCGACCCTCATTACACCGGTACGACTAACTCCATTCGCAAGCCTTCTCTTCCTTCCGCGTAGTGAATCGGTACATAGCAGCCCGTGTAGTAATCCATCCGCCCAACGAAGCATTGCATAGCGACATTGCATAGGAGTAGTTGTAGTTATTTTATTTTATTTACAAAACCAAAATCCATTTCGTCCGCATTCCATCTGCCACAAGGACTTCGATCTCAAGTCCTCCTTAATTTGATAACTCCACCTTACTGTGTTCCTTGAGAGATTCGATACCTGGGGATTTACTTCCTCATATTATTACTTGACAACGACCAGTACACTATCGTTCGGACTGTATTCTTCCCTCTCTTTTAGCAGTGTAAAATCAGTGCGTCAACGAATGGTCAGTCCATTCGACGAACGGCCAGCCCATTCGATGAATGGCAGCACGTTTGACGAACGCCAGCCCGTTCGACGAATGCTAGCCAGTTCGTCGAACTCTGTCTAAATCGGTGGTATTTGCAATACAGACCCGTGATTTTTGATCATGGCTGAAAGTGCAATTGATATCAGTTGAAATTAATCAACCTGCTTTGATACCAATTGAAAGTGGAGTTTAGTTCTTATTAAATCTTTTTCTGTTTATTAAAATCCTTTTTAAGCTTGTTTCAAAATAGTGATAAATAAATATGTGTAGCAGAGTGTGTTATTTAACTACAAAATTTATCACAACACATTAAATAAGGAAATAAAACAAGCAACCAGAAGGCATAAGAAATATAGTGGTACCCCTCTCAATAGGGTACATCCACTCTTCTACCACACTTGGTAGGAATCCACTAGGGGTTTTTGATCAGGTGCCCTAACACCAATGGAGGTTTGATCAGGTGCCCAAATCACCAATAAGCTTTTGATCAGGTGCTTAGAAACCAACACACAGGTTTTTGATCAGGTGCCCTGCCACCACACTGTTAACTTTTGAAGGGAGTTATAACCCTTTACAAGATGGTAAGGAGAAAGGAATATTTTGTTCTTCTCTTTGTTGAGAAGACTCTTGAGATCCTGATTTGTAGTTGCGATTGGATCTTGATGATGATGTTGAAGAACTCCCCCTGTATGATATAAATTGAGGACAGTTTGTGGAGGCTTCTTCTTCTAACTCTTTTCTTCTTCTTCTCTGTTGTTTGATCCTGAGCAAATAATCTTGATTGGTGTCTCAGGATGAATATATTCTGTAGAGAAGAGTTAGCAAAAAGCAAGATATAAAATATATGTTCTTTGTATAAAGAACTCTGAATATGTGTTGCTTCTTTTTGCTTCTCTATTTTTCTCTTCTCGTTCTTGTTCTGCCTATTTTCCTATAGTGCTATTTTCCATTGTCTCTTTCTTCTGTATATATAATCTGGAGAAGAGACAAGGCTATTTGAATTCTTGTCAGAAAAGGAAAGAGACAAAGTCTTTTTAATCTGGATTCCTTGGGAAGATATATTGTCATCTTTGACTTTGCTATAACGGCTATAACATTTAATGCCTGCAATGGCTATATTATATATTCATAAACAAAGGCAGCAATATATATCAATATATAAAATAGAATAATTAAAATATTGCTTAGAATATTAGTCGAGCTGAGAGGAAGGAGAAATATAATTACAGATAATAATTTCGTTGATATGAACATTTGATTCGTCGTTCTGGGATTCTGGTGAAGATTCGTCGGACGCAGACTTGAGTTTGTCGAATGCAGACTTGAGTTCATCGAACGCAGCTTTTCGTCGACCGCTGAGACTGCTGATTTTTCGTCGACCGCTGAGACGGGCTGGAATTCTTCGACCGCTGAGATTATTCTGTTCGTCGACCGCTATTATAATGATGTCCGTCGACCGCTGTTATAATATAATTCACAGAGCGTCGTTCGACTAATTGTCGATCGCAGAGCATCGTTCGACAAACACAGAGAGCCGTTCGTCGAATGCAGAGAATATGTATTAATTTTATTATTCTCTTATTTTTCTCAGCCTATTAATTATATTATTTTCAACCTTCTATCTTAATGGGATTTGTTCTAAGTTATAAGATGTGTTATGATAGAAACTTAGACATTAAAGATGGATCCTAACTCAAATCAAAACTAAGATTGCAATAATCTCCCCCTATTTGAGTTGGGATCCTAATCCAAATTAAGACTAGGTTCTAGCAATCTCCCCCTATTTGATTTAGGATACCTAAGCATAAAAAGTCTTTAATAACTTAAGGCTTAAGGGTCAAAGATCATTTATTGTTCTATTTGAAAACATTTTAATCATTATATTGTTTTCTACTTCTTTTAAAATATATTTAAGCAATTCTGATTCCTAGATTTTAATATTATGAATTGCTACATGTGTTATTAGATTCAAAGGAATTTTAAATTCAGAAAAATATTGCATGATACCTTCTTTCTATAGAATCCTCTTAATCAGAAGAGACTCACACTTAGTGCCATGATCACTTCTGATCAATGCAACTACAGTAGAATGCTCAACATGATTTAGGAGGAAGCCTGTAAGAACATGAAGTTATCTGACTTTGTTTTTTAAGATAGAAAATTCAAATAAATCTTATATTTGCTGTTTAATTATAATTTGAGTTAAAAATAAAAACATTAAGCATTTGCCTTATAATTAGATATAATAGCCTTTTTTACTTCATTAAAATATAAATTTGAAAACTTTTTCTGATTTTGTTAAACATAAATAATTCCTTTTTCTTTAACTCTAATTAACTTATTTTTCAAAGAAATATTTTGTTCTTCTAAGTTTTTCAAATTTTCTTGAAGTTTATTATTTTCAGGAGTTAAATTATTTATTTTTGTTAACTACTTTTTAATTTCCTTCTCAGATTTTATTAAATCTATAAATAGAATGTTAAAATCAGATTTGAATTCTTCAGAGGTAGAATTGGGATTTGAAGTTACGTCATTTACCTTATCTAATTCAGCTTCTGCATCTGAGTTTTGATATGAGCCATATATGGCCATCATGCAGAAATCCCTTGCTTTTTGTTCTTCTTCTTCACTTAGACTAGATGATGGTTCTGCATCATAAATACAGTTAGTAGAAGAAGTGGAAGAAGATTCATTTGCCATCCTTGAGAGGAAGTTCCAGATGTCCCTTACTGAAGTGCAGTCAGCAACTTTCTGATGAATGTCATTTGACATTGATTGGGCTAATATGTCCATAGCCTTTGCATCAGCACTTTTCAGCTTCTTTTGATCATCTGTTGAAGAAGTTGAAGATGGAGGTCCTGTCAAAACAGAATTATAAATATCTTCATCTATGGCATTTATATATAATTTAATTCTAACTTGCCATAAATAAAATCTATCCAAATTACAGATTGGTGGATAATCTTCTTGTGCCGTTAGATTTTAGAAAAACAAAATAAGAACTAATTGATCTTTGTGATTCAGGTGTTAGCCTGTATAAAATCAACTACCCTCTGATATCAATTGAAAGTGCAATTGATATCAGTTGAAATTAATCAACATGCTTTGATACCAATTGAAAGTGGAGTTTAGTTCTTATTAAATCTTTTTATGTTTGTTAAAATCCTTTTTAAGCTTGTTTCAAAATAGTGATAAATAAATATGTGTAGCAGAGTGAGTTATTTAACTACAAAATTTATCACAGCACATTAAATAAGGAAATAAAACAAGCAACCAGAAGACACAAGAAATATAGTGGTTCCCCTCTCAATAAGGTACATCCACTATTCTACCACACTTGGTAGGAATCCACTAGGGGTTTTTGATCAGGTTCCCTAACACTAATGGAGGTTTGATCAGGTGCCCAAATCACCAATAAGCTTTTGATCAGGTGCTTAAAAACCAACACACAGGTTTTTGATCAGGTGCCCTGCCACCACACTGTTAACTTTTGAAGGGAGTTATAACCCTTTACAAGATGGGAAGGAGAAAGAAATATGTTGTTCTTCTCTTTGCTGTGAAGACTCTTGAGATCCTGATTGGTAGTTAAGATTGTATATTGATGATGATGTTG
Organism: Dactylorhiza incarnata; assembly: GCA_033032865.1. NCBI lineage: Eukaryota > Viridiplantae > Streptophyta > Magnoliopsida > Asparagales > Orchidaceae > Dactylorhiza > Dactylorhiza incarnata. Next base: position 6,681,448 of record JAWHQI010000124.1, on the reverse strand, counting down.
AAGAACTCCCCCTGTCTGATATAAATTGATGACAATTTGTGGAGGCTTCTTCTTCTAACTTTTTTTCTTCTTCTTCTCTGTCGTTTGATCCTGAGCAAATGATCTTGATTGGTGTCTTAGGATGAATATATTCTACAGAGAAGAGTTAGCAAAAAGCAAGATATAAAATATATGTTCTTTGTACAAAGAACTCTGAATATGTGTTGCTTCTTTTTTGTTGCTCTATTTTTCTCTTCCTGTTCTTGTTCTGCCTATTTTCCTACAGTGCTATTTTCCATTGTCTCTTTCTTCTGTACATATAATCTGGAGAAGAGACAAGGCTATTTGAATTCTTGTAAGGAAAAGGAAAGAGACAAAGTCTCTTTAATCTGGATTCCTTGGGAAGATATATTGTCGTCTTTGACTTTGCTATAACGACTATAACTTTTAATGCCTGCAACGGCTATATTATATATTCATAAAGAAAGGCAGCAATATATAGCATTATATAAAATAGAATAATTAAAATATTGCTTAGAATATTAGTCGAGCTGAAAGGAAGGAGAAATATAATTACTGATTATAATTTCGTCGATCTGAACATTTGATTCGTCGTTCTGGGCTTCTATTGAAGATTCGTCGAACGCAGACTTAGTTCGTCGAACGCAGACTTGAGTTCGTCGAATGTAGCTTTTCGTCGACCGCTGAGACTGCTGATTTTCGTTGACCGCTGAGACGGGCTGGAATTCTTCGACCGCTGAGATTATTATGTTCGTCGACTGCTGTTATAATGTTGTTCATCGACCGCTAATATATTGCCTCATTCGTTGACCGCTGTTATAATATAATTCGCAGAGCACTGTTCGACTAATTGTCGATCGCAGAGCGCCATTCAACGAACTCGGAGTGTCGTTCATCGAACGCAGAGAATATGTATTAATTTTATTCTTCTCTTATTTTTCTCAGACTATTAATTATATTATTTTCAACCTTCTATCTTAATGGGATTTGATCTAAGTTATAAGATGTGTTATGATAGAAACATAGACATTAAAGATGGATCCTAACTCAAATTAAAACTAAGGTTCCAACAGTGGCCATCAAATCCAGGGTTTTAGATCCAATGGTTGGGATTTATTTCGAGATTTCATAGGGCTGACTGGTTACTTGTTTCCACGTTTTGGTGGATTGTTGTTGCAGGTGCAGGTGAGCCAAGCGGGAAATAGCTTGCTGGAGCTTATGTTGTGTTGGCCCTCGAAGGCCAACCTCCCCTCATTTGCTTTCCTTAAATTGTCATCCTGCGTGCCGATGTATGTTTTGGAGTTTTGAGACATTATGTTAATGTAAGGCCTTAAGGCCAAAACGCTATTGTTTCATTCCTGGGATAGTGGACAAATTTTAAAAGATGTTTTAATCAAATGCTTCCGCTTATGTTTAATTTACTCTGGTGTAGTTGTAGTTCCTTTCTGATTATCACCTTATGATGCTAAGCTAATGTGTATAGTATGGCGTGGGATCCTGGCCGGACCTACTGTTATATTATTTGTACTGGCAAGGTGTTACACAAGTCCTCCTGTGGAACCTACCATCACCGCTCTCGCCCTGGTAGCGATAGACCCTTCTGTTACTGATCACCCAGCTTGCTCCTTCGGGTTAGTTCCCTTGTGGTCGGTGGCTGGCAAGCCCACCGATAACCGTCTCCTATACAGCTTTGGGTGGGCGACCTGCCCCCTTTATAGGACAGAGGGGTTCTGACCACTTGCCATCTCATCGAGTGCTGGACGTCGAGATCTCGCACGGTAAGTTCTTTATGAAAGATTGATTTTTGACCTTGACCGGTTCTGAGTCGCTTTAGGACAGGTACAAATTCCTTAGCCTCTAGCAAGTCCAACCGGTCGAGCGGGCCTCCCGCATCATCCCTCGACCAGATATGCAAGATTCTTGGTTAGCCCGCCAACATGGCTGAGTTGACTGATCACCTTGCCACTCTCCTTGAGAGGCATGAGCGCCTCATAGTCACCATAAATGAAGATCGACTTGCGGAGGAATTTGGCTTGTTCCCTCACATTATAGGCCCGGAGGAATTTGACTCATTCCAGGGAGCTACAAAGCTGTGAAAGCAACATAATGGAGCTAGAGGAGAACATGGTGTAACATCCCTCAAACAACTAGACCCTTAAGATGGTTTTGCCATGACTAGGTCATGACAAAATAATAGAAAGCACAAAAAATCATGTGGGCGTAGGCAAGAAGGAGGAAAACCATAGTGGTCTACAAATAGCAATTCCTGGTTAACAAGCCTAGGGTTGGACTTTAGGATCTCACATTGATCCTTTGACCCCACCATAGCATCCCGACCCCATTAGGGGTCCCTTAGAGCACCAAGGACCTATTGGGGTCAACCAAAGAGGCCAAATTGACCAAAGTCAACCTTAACCCTAAATTGGTCAGACTAGCCTAATTAGGGTCAATTGGCCTCCACCATGGTAAATTGATCTTGTCCCTACCATTATAAGAATATTAGGGACCCAATGGACCAAAAAACCTCATCATGGGGCCCCCAATTTGGCCAATTTGACCTAAGTCAACATTAGCCCTATTTTGGGTCAAAGTGGCCTATTAAGGGTCAATTGTCCATCACCTTGCCAAATTGACCCTGCATAAACCTTCCTAGACCTTAAGGGAGGACAATGGGTCAATAACCACCCATTGGGGTCAACCCAAATGGTCAAATTGACCAATGTCAACTCCACCCTAAATTTATGTCAAAATGACCTATTTTGACCTAATCAAGCCCAATCCACTTTGGCTAGACTCAATTGGGGTGGTCCACCACCTAATGGGGTTGAGAGTTAATGAAATTACCATTCAATTTATAGAAATTCGGCCAGGAGAGAGAAAGCCCAATTTGAAAGAGAGAGAGAAAAGGGGAGTTAATGGGGAGGAAGAAGAAACCTCCAATCTTCCCCATTAATGGCCTCATTCATCTCCCCTTGGGGAGAGGAGGAGTTTCCAGCTCTCTCTCGGCCTGATTGATGCCCAATTCATCTCCCCTCAATGAATCTGAAATCCATCATCAATGGCCATTAATGGCCACCAAGTGAAATCCCCCTCTTGCCTCCAATTAAGGCCTTTAACACCTTCAGAGGAGTAAGAGGAGTGAAACCCCCCCTTCTTTTAGAGAGAATCGTGCAGTGGAGGCTCAAATCGACATGGCACCTAAAGCTCATGCTCCGTCCATGGCACCCCATCGGAATTTGAGGCCTCCAACCACCACACAGGCCCGATCCTCTTCTCCTCCCCTAGTGCTAGATCTCTATCTAATTTGGGGCTTGATTCGAGCCAAATTGGGCTCGAATCAAGCTTCCAAAAAGTCTCATTTGCGCGACTTTTCCCCCCACTAGAAAGACCTCCGACCGGCCACCTCCGACCGGCCAACCACCGCTAATCGTCGGCCACCACCTCAACGGAGGTGGTGGTGGCATTGGTCAGCCGGGGCGGCGCTCAGGTGGCCGGGAAAATGGGGACAAAGTCACCCAAGCACGGGCAATCCTGGTCGTTGGTCAGAGGAAGGAGATAGCCTGATGCCGTCCATTCCTGCTTCTGGATTCGTGTAGAATCATTTAAATGAATGAAATGATCTGTATAATGTTATCACATATTATGCAGTGTTTTGTTTTAGTTATTAAAAATACCTACCGCCCACTGATGAAACAGTGGCCAACACCAAACTTTTAGCCCTTGGTGTGTACTGTTATTTGAAATTTGTTTCAGCTCAAAAGGAGCACTGTAGCCCCTTGTAGGGCCATTTTGGTGGGGCTAGTCCTTGGGTAGGACAGACACTATTTCTTGTATAACTATTGATTGGATCATGATAATGACTTGAAATTTGAAACATGGGCTATTTACACTTACACACACAACATATCCAAAAATGGAAATTTTTGGAGAATATTGTTCTAAGGTTTTTGTAAAAATTTAATAATCTATGTAATAATTAATTATAGGGTCTAATGATCTCAAAACCCTTCCAAATTTTGGTGGGTGGTCCTTAGGGTCACATCATGACTCTGGTAAAAATTTCATCCCAATTGGGATTGATTTGGTTGAGTAATTAATTAACCCAAGTTTGGCCAACCTAGGCCAATTTAGGCTAAAAGTGCACAAGATGGATTTAAGGGGCCAAACCTCATCCAAATGTGGTGAAACTTTGGACACTAGTTTGGAATCACATAAAACACCCCCCATGAGTGATTTGGGGTAGTTAATGGTGGGTATGCCCTAGAACCCTAGTTCAAACCCTAGGGTAGTACTTTGAGTCTTGTGAAGGACATAGGACCATATTTCCTTGAGTGGTCATGGAACTTAGTAGATAAGTTTATCGGGTGTAAACAAGCCCTAGGAAATTTTAAGAGGATTCTAGGAGATCTTTTCCTCTCAAAAATTAGGTTATAATCCTTTAGGGCACTTTCTTATAAGAGAAAATTACATGCTCATTTTACCTTGGATGATGTTGAAACATTGGTAGTGCTTATATAATCATGATATAAACCTCTGGTAATTTTTGTGTAATTTTTGAATTGATGGATTTGGTACTTCATTCACAAGACAACTATTTTGCCTTAAGATTTTAATAATTAAATAAGGGCCAGGTACCCTCTAGAAAATTGTGCAACTTGTTGATAGGACATTTTAGTCCATTAGAAAGCTCTGTGAATTTTTGTATAATTTTTGGAAGTGTTTATCAGTAGGTTTCTTCACAATATATTCTAATTAGAATTTTCTTAAAGTATTTATTTAGGTAACAAAATGATTTTGATAAATAATGAAACTCAGCCAGTAAACTTTCTTATCATTATAGAGGTCTGGTAATTTCACCATAATTTTTGGATAAGTATTTTTGGTGGTTCCTTCATTAACCTCCAATTTTGGATAAATATTAAATATTATAAATAGAGGCCAATACATTATTGTAAAATTGTGATATTTTGTATTTACTGTTATTTTGATACCATAGATTTGCCATAATTTTGTGGAGGCCATATCATAAGAGGATCTTACACTTCATGTTCAATTTCATACATATAATAAATGCCAAATAAATAGGAAAAAATATGATCCTCTGAATTTAGTCTTATAATACCATGATGAAATCACAGTAATAATCTTGAGTCATGTGGATGAATATTTGGAGTACCTCCTCTCTTGCAACTGATGCAGATCTTTGGTCTACATATAGTAAAATTGTGATACTTGAGTAACTAGTAGACCACTTGGTGGAAATGGGATGTAGTTGGTTTACCTGGCCTAGTTGACGAGGTTTGAGGTCACCAATAGGAGTCTATGTGATGAGTGTGCCTGGTGAGTTAAGGGCAAGTTGTGCTCGGGATGGACGATAGATCATCTTTCCCGTGGAAAGTCATAAACATTTAGGGTTGACTCAAATGAAATGGTAAGAGGGATATGCATTGGATAGTTACCAATAATAATAAGTGTCTTGAGAAAGGGAGCTTTGGGCTATCATTCCATCATAGTTCCTAGTACCGCTGCGAGCCCCTCACAGGGTTGACCTCGGGAAGTCCAAGATTAATCGTAAATCGTAGGAGTAAGATGTTGTACAAGATTAAATTAATAATACACTCACCCACACACCGTGGTTATGGGAGGTTAGTTGGTTTGGTACTATGAGCTATAGGCTCAGTTGTTATAGGAGCGGGCTAATAATCCAGTGAGCTTGTGGCTCAGAAATGGTCCTTGAACGGGCAGGTTATCCCAGGGAGCATATGGCTTAGATATGTAGATAGTATATATGAATGTATGTGCTTAAAGTGGTGGGTCCTTAGTGTTGACAGTCTTCGCACGGATGTTGATACTTTTGCTTGGTAAGTGTGGATAACCCTTTACCAAAAAAGTCTGGTGGACTGACCAGCAATAGTACGTAGGAGCTCCGCTGTTGTGTTCTTAGCATTGAGGCATACGATGGGTCTAGGTTAGGTAGTGCGGATACCAACCTAGAGGTGGGCGAGGCCCAACCCACCGCTTCGGTTTGCCACTATGGGAGTATCCTGGGAGTTTTACAAGCTCCAAAAAGGGGGAACTAAAGGTCTGTGCGCATAGAGTTGAAGTGTGTGTGTTGCACTTGTGTGAACGTAGCATAAACAACATAACTTTGCATGACATGGCATAATCATTGCATTTTAACCATTACCAATATCATATAAATTGGTTATGGGACTTTTTATACGACATGCCTTGCTAAACGACCCCTTGGTCTTTAGGTTTGTATGACCATTCCTATAAATCAAGGTAACTCTTCTTTACTTACCTTTACTTATTGGCTTCTACTTGTTTACTTTACTTGTCCTTACTGTGCTTTATTTACTGCCTCAATTATAATGTATACTGTATAGTGGTAGACATTCCCTGTAGATTACTTCCACTGTCACCTGCTATTGTTTATACCCCTTGTTTTCCTCTGCTTCCTTCCTCTCGCTTGGTGCCTAGGAGTCACTGGAGGAGGGGTGGTGGATTAGCTTAGTCTTTTTGACTAACGGTCGGTGGACCTTATCATTTTAGGGGACTGAGGAGATGCAGCAACACCAGAGGCCGGTGCAGATGGAGGCGTGACAGTCTAGCACAGGAGCACCAGTGTCAAGATACATGAGTGTTACTACTAGTTTGCTTCCATGAGAGAACTTGTAGTGAGGATTTGATGTATCGGGCAGGAGCCCTTATTATTTCTACCTTTATTTCAGTTACTATCTGTAGACTTTTATCATTATTATGATTTATATTTCATGCTGAATTGTGGACTTGAACTTCTATAAGTTTGATTATGCTTTTCTTCTTCTATGATTGTTATTGTCGGCAAGATCGGCGTTTAGTGGTAGCGACCTTCCTGAGTATTGGTGTCACCGCAAAACGGTGGTTCTAGGCATAAGACCCGGTAGTGAAGCAAAAAAAGGGTCTTGCACATGGTGTGAGTGGAGGAGATGATCCGGACGGCCCTTATGAGCTCGCGCAAGTACTCTTGTACGATGCGGGGCCAAAGGCCTCGCACATGAGGTCATGGGCAGTGGAAGTGGGTTCCCCTCTGAGTGTTTGCCCTCTCTTTCCCCCTCCTCTTTTTTTTATTACACTCGCATGTACTCTATCAACAATTAATAAGAATTGTATTCGCCAATTTTATTGTATATTAATCATTCTGCTCGCATCTGCAGGTTTATTTGTTTGGGACTCTTAGCACTCACTGATATAGTAGCATGTCCTCGCATACTCCTCGATTCGGTCTACTCATCGAGTGGACTCGATATCATGATGGTGCAAGTGAGTGTTGGGGCCACTTGTGATGGTACATAAGCGGGGCCCACATTAGGAAGTGCGGGCTCCATTTTTCCAGCGCCTATTAATACCCCCCCCCCCCCCCCCGCCTTAACAGCTCTGACCGTCATCTTCCTCCTCTTTATTACACTCGCCTCTTCGACCTACCTCTCTAAATCAATGCCAAGGAAGACTTGCGAGTCCGATGATGGTCAATCAAACCGTGAGAAGAACATCTAGGACCACGCCTTCCCGGATGGTTGGGTGACGCAGGCAAAACTCGCAGATTTCTAGGATGCTTACCTGGTGACAGGGTTTGAATTTCACTGCCCAATGTTAGGCGATTGCATTAACACCATCTTCGCTGATGAACTCGCATTCCCACTTGCTCATTTTGAGAGAGGGCTTCGCCTACCTCTCTGGCTTGAGGTGAGACTGTTCTTCAAATACTTCGTAGCCATCCCTGTCTAGGTGAATTCGAATGTGATTGTGATGTTGGTCGCATTCGCATGCTTCTTGCGTGCGGAGAGAATAGAATTCGACCTTACAGTCTTTCAGAAGCTATTCACCTTCCGAGCAACCTCAGATTGGGTAACCTTCATAACAGGCTAGCACATACGGGTGCTCGAGACCTCCAACAAGGTTCACCACTGGACAGACAAATTCATCTTCATCAAGGGTGATCTCGGCAACATCCCCTACTCACCGATTCAGAAGTGCGAGAAGAACAATAAAGATCTGGCAGTGAACGGTGAGGCTACCGTCCTCCACGCGTTCTTCTATGAGAAAGACTTCGTGGTCGCCTACCTGAGGCGGAACCTCGGTCAGCTTCTCCCTGTACCCCCAGGTGAAGGTAAATAATTGGTGCACTCGCTTATCTTTACATTTCTTTTTATTTTGAAACAAACTTCTTGCATTTTGCAGGCGAGCGGACTGTACTGGACCACCCCCTTACTTTCCCAGGGGAGAGCTGAGTGCCCTGGATTGGGCGAATGCGGCGGTCGAGGTGGCTGTTGATCCTTCACTAAGGTTGCCTCCTACGAGCACGCCCACACAGAAGCAGGGACCATCAAGATTGAATCCCTTGAGCAGTCTGCTTCCCTTAAATGGACCGGGCCCTCGCGAGGGATGAGTAAAGGCGTCGAGTCGGGCCTCCGAGTGCTCCCGAGATGCATCCTTATCATGGCATGGGGTTAAAGTCGATGGACCTCTCGGGCAACCCTGTGTTACATTGGGGGTCCTCAGCGAGCCGAGTCTCCCTTTCCACCATCCAACCCTCTTGGGCAGAGGGTGAGGAGATCGGTTCACTGGCCTTTAGCCTGATATTCGGTATCTATGGCGAAAAGGACGCCGCAATCTATCAGGACCTTCCCCTTTAAAACCTCGCCCGATGGAGCACCACGACATCGCTTCACGCCCTTGAGCTCTCGCACGCGGCAGCGAGGCAGGGTCTCATCCTCAGCCAACAGCTTGCTAAATGCATAGAGAAGCTCGAGCAGACCCAGAAGAGGGCCAAAGAAGCTGAGGCTCACCTCTAGGCTGCCGAGTTTGCTTAAGAAAGGTCCATTCGCGAACCGTTAAGCTTTTCTCCATACTTTCCTTTCCTACAAACCTCGCTTGCTCGCTTTCCTGGCATCATGTCTTTCTTTTTTTGGAGTCGGGGACCCTTGAGGAGCTAACCTGCAGGAACACAAAGTTGGTGTTGGAGCATGCGTTTCACACTCCTCCGGTTTGATAATAACAAAGTCCCGTTTGTATTTGATTCTATTTTTATCAATGGTGTGCAGGTAACAGGTATGAGATTTCACATTTTCCACTGGAGCTAAAATTGAATGTGGGAAAATTGCACTGTCGGAAAATTCCGACAGTTACTGTCGCCCAGGCGACAGCAAAGGAGTTACAACCACTTCCCTCCACGGCAGATCAACGAATTGCAGTTTTGCGCTGTCGGAATTCCGACAGCGATGTCGCCCAGGCGACAGCTCGGAGGTTACAACAACTGCCCACGACTCCACCCACGATCGGCAGTTTTGCGCTGTCAGAAATCCGACATCGATGTCGCCCAGGCGACAGCTCGACGGTTACAGCAACTGCCCGCACGATGCCACTCCAGCGGCAGTTTGACGCTGTCGGAAAATTCCGACAGTCACTGTCGCCCAGGCGACAGCGATTTTCTATAAATTGCCTCCTTGTGTTCGTGCCTTTCATCCCTTGTGAATTCCAGTCCCTTCCTGAGTGCACACGAACCAGAGAGCTCCAGAACCTCCTCAACTCCTATTTGTGCAAAGAAGGATTGAAGATTGAAGACGAGATCGGGCGCGCTTCTACATCATCAATCATCTCGAGGCTTCAACAATCCATTCAGAGATCTGATCTACTAGGGAGTTGTTCTTTTCATATTGTATTTTCATTCACATACTTTTCACTTTGTATTGGTAGAGAAATCGTCGTCTTGCGTGCGGCGTCTAAGTCCTTGCGCGGCTTAGGGGAAAATCGCTTCCTTGTGCGGAGCGTCCAAGTCCTTGCGTGGCTTGGTGGGAAATCGTGGCCTTGTGTGCTACGTCTAGATCTTGGGAAGATCTAGAGGATAGGCTTGGTTTTGGTCTTGGGAGAGACAAGCGATAGCCTTCCGATCCTTGAGAGAAGGATTGGTAAACCAAAATTGTAGAATTCCTTATTAACATAATTGTGCCTTGATCTTAAGCATTGTTAAGATCATTTTTATTGTACTCAAATTTCATGATTAATATAATTATGTCTTTTTCTTTAATTACACATTTTGTGGCATAATCTTTATCTTGGAAATTTGTGTTTTGATTTAATACTAAAATTGCATTGATTTGAAAATATTTGTAAGTAATTTTTTAGTAAAGTAAAATCTCGTTAAAAAATTTACTAAGTAAAAATTATTTTTAGACACACCCTTATTCACCCCCCCCCCCCCCCTCTAAGGGCGTCATACGATCCAACAAGTGGTATCAGAGGGAGGTTACTCCAAAACGGTTTTACCACAGGGAGTAATGGCGCACAACGATCACGCGTTTGTTGAGGGGCAAGGAATTAGTAGGCCACCACTTTTTACGGGCACAGACTATAATTATTGGAAAACACGTATGCGTTGTTTTCTAATTGCACTAGATATAGAAGTCTGGAATATGGTAGAATCTAGTTACACTTCTCCAACATATATTGTTGGAGAAGTAACTATGGATAAACCCAAAGACAAGTGGGATGACAATGACAAATTAAAATGTAAGAACAATGCAAAAGCCATGAATGCTTTATTTTGCGCACTAGATCGCACTGAATTTAATAGAGTTTGTGCTTGTAACACTGCTTTTGAAATTTGGAATTTGTTAGAAATCACTCATGAAGGTACTTCGCAGGTAAAGGATTCAAAGCTATTTCAACTGGAGTTTGAATTTGAAAGGTTCAAAATGGAGGTGGATGAAGAGATTGATACGATGTACACACGATTCACAAAAATCGTGAACGACTCAAAGGTGCTAGGAAAGGTGCTCTCAAATGGAGATTTGGTAAGAAAAATCTTAAGATCACTTCCCCCGAAGTTCAATCCTAAAATGACTGCAATTTCCGAGTCACATGATCTTAAGACTTTGAAATTGGAGAGCCTTATTGGAAATTTGAAAACTCATGAAGTTGAATTAAAAATTCAACAACAAGAGTATATGGAGCCAAGGAAGAAGGGATTGGCTCTAAAATCTAAGAAGGAAGAAACTAGTGATTCTGAGGAGGAAGAAGAAGATGAGGAGAGCTTCTTTGTCAAAAAGTTTAGAAAATTTATGAAAAATCCGGAGAGAAGGAATTCGTTTAAAAAATATTTTAAAAAGGAGACCTTTAGGAAGAAAAAGGTAAAGGAAGGCGATGAGGAGGAAGAAAGACCGCCACCGGAGTGCTATCACTGCAAGAAGTTAGGACACATCCGAAGCAAGTGTCCAAAGTACCTGAAAGAACTTAAAGAAAAGAAGCACAAAGGATCGAAGAAAGTGTTGAAGGCGGAAACTTGGGATGATACTACTTCTGAGGATGGAAGCATTTCAGATTCAAGCATAGAAGAGGAGGCCAACATATGCTTGATGGGAAAGAGCGTCATATCTGATGACGAATGCAGTGTCCAAAGCGACACTGAGGTAACTCCTCCAACCTATGAAGAATTATATTCTGAATTTTTAAAAACTTGCAAATTTTTTGAAAAAGAAAACAAAAAATTGTTAAATGAAATTAAGACTATTGGAAAAAGAGATATTTCTTGCCAAGAGTGTGATCACTTTTTGGGAAGAATTAATGAACTTGAAGAATCTCTTTCCAAATCTCATTCTACAATAAAAGTACTTACTAAAAAGAATGAGATTTTAGAGAGAGATCTGAAATCTTCAATTTCCAAAGTCCATGAGGGAAAGAAATCTTTTGAACGTAGATGCGTAAATCTAGTATCCGAAAATACAAAAATGAGAAACCAGATTCATGACTTAATACTAGCCATGAAAAAATTTGGAATGGGCCGAAGATCACTGGATATGATCTTAGGATACCAACGCCATGGATCTGGAAGATTGGGCTCGGATACACGTCTGGAAGCTGTCGCCCGGCGACAACCACTGTCGCCGGCGACAGTGAAAAGTCCAGAAAATCTACTTTTAAAAATTCTCAAATTAATAAATTGTCAAATACTGCACCCTCATCCAGTAAAAGTCCAGAAAATTTATACTCTTCTAAATACATTACATGTGCCAATTGCAATAGATTTGGTCACACTACGGACTCTTGCTGGAAGGAAGGAAAAAGTAAAATAAAACAAATCTGGGTACCTAAGGCTTCTACCTATACTATGGGTGGAACCACTTGGGTAACCAGATCTTTACTCACCTCCTCTTTCTAGGTGTGTTGGCAGGCTAAGGACAAAGAAGACGTGTGGTACTTGGACTCGGGTTGTTCAAAACACATGACGGGCAATAAAGAGAAGTTCCTTAGCCTGGAGATGAAGAAAGGAGGAGTTGTTACATTCGGAGACAATGGAAAAGGAAAAATCATCGGCATCGGTGTTGTGGGTAACGAAAATTTTTCAATTTCAAATGTTTTATTTGTAGAAGGATTAAAGCATAATTTGATTTCCATTAGTCAATTATGTGATAAAGGTTTAAGTGTTTTATTTGAATATTCTACAAATTTATGCAAAATTATTAATTCCAAAACAAATGAAATTGTTTTTACCGCACCAAGATGTCATAATGTTTATATGATTAAATTTCTAGATTTTTCAAATTCTACTTTGAAATGTTTTTTATCAAAAAACGATGAATTAGATTTATGGCATAGGCGACTTGGACATACTAGTGCCAAGTTAATTACTAAACTTTCAAAAGATAAATTAATTAAAGGATTACCTTTATTAAATGGAAATTTATCTTCTTCACTATGTGTGCCTTGCCAAAAAGGAAAATTTTCAAAATCATCTTTCAAAAGTAAAAACATTATTTCTACCACTAGGCCACTTCAATTAATACATATGGATTTATTTGGGCCAATTGGAATATCTAGCTTAGGAGGTAGAAAATATACATTTGTATTGATTGATGATTATTCTCGTTTTTGTTGGACTTTATTTCTAACCTCCAAATCCGATGCATTTTCAGAATTTTCAAAATTATGTTTGCGTATCCAAAATGAATTTGAATTAAAAATTAAACGCATACGATCGGATCATGGAGGAGAATTTGAAAATGAAAAGTTTATTTCTTTTTGTACGGAGTTAGGAATTAAACATGAATTTTCCGCTCCACGCACACCACAGCAAAATGGTGTAGTGGAGAGGAAAAATAGAACTCTTCAAGAGTTAGCCCGTACAATGTTATCTGAATTCAAATTACCAAAATCTTTTTGGGCTGAAGCGGTTAGCACGGCATGTTATGTAATTAATAGAATAATGTTTCGCCCTATTTTAAAATTAACACCTTATGAATTAATATTTAGTAAAAAACCAAATGTTTCTTATTTCAAAGTTTTTGGTTGTAAATGTTTTATTTTAAATTCTAAAGATTCTTTAGGAAAATTTGATGAAAAATGTGATGAAGGTATTTTTATTGGTTATTCTTCAACTAGTAAAGCTTATAGAATTTTTAATAAAAGAACTAAAATAGTTGAAGAATCCATTCATGTTAGGTTTGATGAGTTTGCTTCATGTGTAGAAAAGAAAATTACAGGAAACGAAGATGAACTCCTTCCCACGGTGGAGAATGATGAGGAAGAACTTGGAGAAAATGAAGAAGAAAAAGAAGAAGAAAGAGAAGGAGAAAGGGAAGAAGAAAGAGAAGAAGAAAGAGAAGAATATGTGCCTCCAAGTGAATTGAGATTCTCAAAAGATCATCCAAAGGAACTTATCATTGGAGATCCGCAAAAAGGGGTTAGTACTCGTTCATCGTTACATGTTTTATTTTCAAACCTTTGTTTTGTTTCTGAAATAGAACCAAAAGATGTTTCCACCGCTTTAAATGATGAATTTTGGTTTTTAGCTATGAATGAAGAACTTAATCAATTTGAACGTAATAAGGTTTGGAATCTTGTAGAACGACCCAAAAATCGTCCTGTAGTTGGTGTTAAATGGATTTTTAAAAATAAAATGGATAATGAATCTAGAATTGTTAGAAATAAAGCCCGATTAGTTGCAAAAGGTTATGCACAAATTGAAGGGGTAGATTTTGATGAAACTTTTGCACTCGTAGCAAGATTAGAAGCGGTTAGGATATTTCTTGCATTTGCTTGTTTTAAAAGATTTAAATTATATCAAATGGATGTCAAAACTGCATTTTTAAACGGGTATATAAAAGAAGAAGTTTATGTAGAACAACCCCCTGGCTTTATAAATGAGAAATATCCAAATCATGTTTATAAATTAGATAAAGCGCTTTATGGATTAAAACAAGCGCCTCGTGCTTGGTATGATCGATTAACTCAATATTTGTTAAAGCACGATTATAAAATAGGAAGTGCTGATTCTACACTCTTCATTAAGCAAATTGATTATGATTTAGTTATTTTACAAATTTACGTAGATGATATTATTTTTGGAGCCACTAATGAAGAGTTGTGTAATGAAGTAGTTCAAATTATGAAAAATGAATTTGAAATGAGTATGGTTGGTGAACTTTCATATTTTTTAGGTTTTCAAATTACACAAAAACATGATGGAATTTTTATATGTCAAACCAAATATATTCATGATATGTTAAAAAGATTTGGATTTGAAAATCTTAAGCATGCAAACACTCCTATGAGTACTTCTCTAAAATTAGGAAAAGATGAAAGTGGTGTTTCAATTGAACAAACCCTTTATAGAAGTATGATAGGGTCTTTATTGTATTTAACCGCATCTAGACCTGATATTATGTTTGCCGTTTGTTTATGTGCTAGATTTCAAGCTAATCCTAAAGAGTCACATTTAAAAGCGGTGAAACGTATCTTTAGATATCTCATTGGAACATCAAAATTAGGTTTATGGTATCCTCATAATGATTCTTTTATTTTGCATGGTTTTTCGGATTCTGATTATGCGGGATGTTCGTTAGATAGGAAAAGCACTAGTGGCACTTGTCACTTTATCGGCCCTTCTCTTATTTCATGGTCGAGTAGGAAACAGAATTCTGTTGCCCTCTCTACTACCGAGGCCGAGTATATTGCACTAGGTAGTTGTTGTGCCCAAGCACTTTGGATGTCACAAACATTAGAAGATTTTGGCATACAACAAAGTAGTGTAGAATTAAAGTGTGATAATAAAAGTGCTATAGACTTAACTAACAATCCCGTATTACATTCTAGATCTAAGCATATAGACGTCCGACATCATTTTATAAGGGATCATATTAAGAAGGGGAATATAAAAATCAATTTTATAGGCACGGAAAATCAACTAGCGGATATATTCACTAAGCCATTACCGGATTCCCGTTTTTCTATGCTTAGGCTAGAATTGGGCATTCTAGACATTTCACAATGAATATACCAAAATTTAAAGCCTATACAATTAACAAGAAAATTATCATTATCACAAAACATAAACATGTAAAAACCAAAAACCACAATTCTACAAATCAACACATAAGATTTCAAAAGACATAACATAAATTCAACATCATTAATATTACATCAATATTGTTCAAATAAAAACAGTAGAAACAACTTAAAGATCAAGTTCATTAAACAAAAACAGAAATTTAAAAGAAGTACATTGTCGCCCAGGCGACAGTGGCTGTCGGAATTTTCCGACAGCTCCCAGCAGCAGCAGCAAAATAAAACTACTCTGAATCTTCATAACCAGCCCCGCTGCTCTCTGGACAATCTTCTGGAGGTCCTCGTCTCACGGCTTTGCCACGGCGAGTCCGCCTCACCGATTGTCGCGGCGGTTCTTCGTCCGGTACTTCCCATTCGGCCTCTTCCTCCGGAGTTGGCTTCAACTTCAGACCTTTCACAAGAAACTTCATGAATTTCTGCAATCTACTACGGTCCTTCTTCACCTCCTTCTTGTGATCCTCTAATGACTCTCGAAGATCCTCAATGGACTCCCTTAGTGAACCTGCCCTAGGCATTGGCGGCTCTCGAATCTCTATTCCCGGATGGGCTTTCTTCGGCGTTCTTTTCACTTTCATCGAACCCGTAAAATAAATCTCCGGATAGCAATCACCCAAATAATAAGCTTGCACTATCCATCCGTATTTCTTATAAAGTATACGTTGTATTATAGCCCCCATTGGCAGCGTATGAACTTTCACCCATTTTGGATGCTTTAATCTATACGCATACCTAATTTGGGATAGTATGAAGTCCGCGACATCAAATATCTCATCCTCCATAATATAGTATGTATAGAGTGTCAACTGCGCCGTAATACTTCTAGTATCTCCACTCTTCAACATAACAGAATTTCTTAGGATATCTTGCACTAAGAATGCGTCTGGAGTTAGTGACGAAACTTCAGTGGTGAGAGCTTTCTTTTGATTCCCATGTAAACTCATGTTTACAAGGGTCCAATCTCGGTCTTTCCTATAGCTCTCCACTATATCTGGTACATTCTCACTAATCACTAATCCGTATTCTTCTCTTAGGTCAACATGTGTTATTTCCACATGTTGACCCTGTATTTTTGACCTTACTCCTCCATCCAATTCAGTGACATTTGGGTCTTCCAAATGGTTATAAAATTCTCTTATCAAAATGGATGAAAACGGATCTGGGGTGATTACTGATAATATACCTGCATTTGCAAGCCGATCATAAATATGATTGTGCTTTGGCAACTCGAATTCCACATACTTCGCTATTCCAACAATATCCTTCTCAACCCCAGGAAAAACTTGATATGAACTGTGTACGTCTTCCGACGTACTCTTTCGGGCTTTGGAACTGGAAGCCATTCTGCAAATACCATACAAAATTTTTGATTAAGAAATTATCACATTGTGCACTGGAACACTGTCGCCCAGGCGACAGTGGCTGTCGGAAATTTCCGACAGCCCTCCATGTGTTTTTCTCTCAAAAATTTTACATATTCCTCCAGATCTACTAAAAATAAATGGTATTTCAACATCAAATTTTTTTTAAAAAAAAATTATTATATTTTTCATATCAACATATCCTACAAAACCTTCACTATTCATCATCTTCAACATTCTTCCCTAACCAAGATCTACAAAATCCCTTTAGAAAATGAACAATGGAATTCTATCTCACAAAATCAAAACTAAATTTAACAAAGATAGAAATTTTAGCAAAGATCCACCAAGATCCACTTATTTTAAACTAGATCTACATGTTAAAATCAAAAAATATTTCAAACCCTAAACCATACATCAAAAATCAACATGAAAACTACATTTTCTTTCTTCTCTCTTTTCAAACTCAAAAATCCCTAAACATTTTTGAGTTAAAAAATCAAAATCAACATCAAATACCTTGGATCTATGGATGTCGCCGACTTCCGACAGCCCTCCTCTCGTTTTTCACTCCAGGAAATGATGCACAATAGGGTTTGACTCGGTCTGATGCCCTACTTATAATTTTGGCTGTCGCCCAGGCGATAGTGGGTGTCGGAAATTTCCGACAGCGCCAAATGTGCTAAAATTTCACTTTTGGGTCCCTTTGATAATTTACAATAGTTATATGTCCTTAATGCTTCACCTCATGATTTGATGACAAACCATGTGCTTTTTATTTCAAAAAATGACTCTTACATGTTTATGTGATCTCATTTCCAAGCTATCATCGTATTGACACTCCAAATTAATTGTTTAGACCATTGGAAATTGTTTTCGCATGCCTCTAAGTATGAGAAATTGTTTATCTATCATAATGAACTATCACGTTCACCTTTTTTGATCAATACGTATGTTTTTAATTTAGTATATACATGGATCATATTTGCTTTAACATAATCAGGTAGCACTTCTTAAATACAACTTTCAACATTGATTTGTTAGCACAACAACATATACACCATCTTTTGCGATTCAAGTGAATTCGGAGATCCTTGGTCAAATTACAAATTAAAAAAAATATATCAAAATTAAAAATATCACAACATCTGTGATCAAAAAATTTCAAATAAAGACAAGGATACTCCACCAAGCACTACTTACCCTCCTGATAAGTCTTAATGAGCATTGTGAGGTTAAGCACCTTGTTAAGAATTATAAAGTGTCTTGTGCAAAAGAAAAATGGTTTTCTATTCAACTTGTGCTATATCTTCAAAGTCAAAGTTGATTTATATGCTCTTATTATGTTCTACATTTCAATGATCATGTCAATTAAATAACTTCATATGATTGATCTAAGCATCACATGTGCACATCATTATGTTATATAAACATTCCTCTCATGAGAATTGGACCGAAAATATTCCATATATCTATACACTATTGTGTCTTTCTATGAAACTTTCAAATGACCTTACTCATGTTTAAGTTTTTTTTTCATTACTTCATATGGCTATACCGTCACTTCATGGGTTTATTTCTACTATGACATATTCCTATAATTTCATGGACTTCACTCATTACCAACAAATTGCTTCCGCTTACTCGTCATTTCTCTATTCCATATCCTTTAACTCACGAACTACTCTTTTGTATTATATTAACTTTTGCTAATACCAAAAGGGGGAGAATTTATAGTATAAAAAGAAAAATCACAAATCTATTACACCTAAATATTCCACCTACACAATACGTCATATATTTAGGGGGAGCATATATTTAGGGGGAGCATATATTTAGGAGAAGCATATATTTAGGGGGAGCATTCATTTAGAAGGAGCCTTCACCTAAAAGGAGATTATTTATTTTAAGAGAAATATATTATGTTATTTTTGTGCACACACCAAATGTTAAAATCAATAAACTAAATAGACATGATTTCTTTTTATACGGATTTGTTATTATCAAAAGGGGGAGATTGTTGGAGCATGCGTTTCACACTCCTCCGGTTTGATAATAACAAAGTCCCGTTTGTATTTGATTCTATTTTTATTAATGGTGTGCAGGTAACAGGTATGAGATTTCACATTTTCCACTGGAGCTAAAATTGAATGTGGGAAAATTGCACTGTCGGAAAATTCCGACAGTCACTGTCGCCCAGGCGACAGCAAAGGAGTTACAACCACTTCCCTCCACGGCAGATCGACGAATTGCAGTTTTGCGCTGTCGGAATTCCGACAGCGATGTCGCCCAGGCGACAGCTCGGAGGTTACAACAACTGCCCACGACTCCACCCACGATCGGCAGTTTTACGCTGTCAGAAATCCGACATCGATGTCGCCCAGGCGACAGCTCGACGGTTACAGCAACTGCCCGCACGATGCCACTCCAGCGGCAGTTTGACGCTGTCGGAAAATTCCGACAGTCACTGTCGCCCAGGCGACAGCGATTTTCTATAAATTGCCTCCTTGTGTTCGTGCATTTCATCCCTTGTGAATTCCAGTCCCTTCCTGAGTGCACACGAACCAGAGAGCTCCAGAACCTCCTCAACTCCTATTTGTGCAAAGAAGGATTGAAGATTGAAGACGAGATCGGGCGCGCTTCTACATCATCGATCATCTCGAGGCTTCAACAATCCATTCAGAGATCTGATCTACTAGGGAGTTGTTCTTTTCATATTGTATTTTCATTCACATACTTTTCACTTTGTATTGGTAGAGAAATCGTCGTCTTGCGTGCGGCGTCTAAGTCCTTGCGCGGCTTAGGGGAAAATCGCTTCCTTGTGCGGAGCGTCAAAGTCCTTGCGTGGCTTGGTGGGAAATCGTGGCCTTGTGTGCTACGTCTAGATCTTGGGAAGATCTAGAGGATAGGCTTGGTTTTGGTCTTGGGAGAGACAAGCGATAGCCTTCCGATCCTTGAGAGAAGGATTGGTAAACCAAAATTGTAGAATTCCTTATTAACATAATTGTGCCTTGATCTTAAGCATTGTTAAGATCATTTTTATTGTACTCAAATTTCATGATTAATATAATTATGTCTTTTTCTTTAATTACACATTTTGTGGCATAATCTTTATCTTGGAAATTTGTGTTTTGATTTAATACTAAAATTGCATTGATTTGAAAATATTTGTAAGTAATTTTTTAGTAAAGTAAAATCTCGTTAAAAAATTTACTAAGTAAAAATTATTTTTAGACACACCCTTATTCACCCCCCCCCCCCTCTAAGGGCGTCATACGATCCAACAGTTGGAGCTGGAGAATGCCTATTTGAAGGCGCATCTTGACTCGTCTAGCGGGCGAGATCAGGTAATTAGGCGAGGCAAGTCATCCTCCATCGGCGCGAAGAACATGCATATAACGCCTCGCAAGATGGAGAGGATTCACCGGGAGATGGTCACGGCGATGACGGAGTTCATAGTGGATTTCCTCCGCGAGGAGAATGCTCTCACCGAGACCTAGGCAACTGTCAGAGCCGACTCCATCGTCCCTGACTTCTTCCTTCCAGCTTCGGGCTCATCTTCGAGTAGGGAGGGTTACTCGCCTTCCCGGGGAAGCGAGGTGGAAAAGACTTTGCAGAAGCCTGGGGACTCGCCCCGTGCCTGTAGGACTTCTCTTCTTTTTTGTTCTTAACAATTTTTGTAAGGGGCGACTCCCCCTACCCCCCTATATTGATCCATGAAATGATATTTTGGGAATTTTTATCATTCTTCTATTCTCTTTTTCATGTATTCTCGCCGTGCTAGACTTTAGAATGTGATATCAATATGCGCTCGCTTCGGCCGTCCCAATTATATACACTTTTATGGACTCATCTGGGCCGATTATCTAGGCTATGCACTACACTTTAGGTATGTTTTCATTCATATTTGATATTCCATGTTATGTGCACTTTTAGGCCCGTTTCGGTGTATTCTCATGTTTATCTTTCTCATGCTTTATGTTGCAATTTAATTTCTATATTTGAGAATGTGCAGAATGCCCATTTGCGTGGCTCGACGATATTTTATGCTAGAACAGGGGTCGTGCAGGTGTTCCCGGTACAAATCTATACAGGAACAATGCGCACGATCACTGGTTCTATTGCGCACGACCACTGGTCGTGCGCCAGCGATTGTGCGCGTTCATTTGTAGCCCAAAGTTGCTCTCTGATTTTGGTCGTGCATTTTTACACACGGTCGTGTGTTCGGTCGTGCGCCTTATTATTTTCTGCAGTTCTGTTTTGCAGGTTTTCGGGCATAGCGCGCACGATCACCAACTTTCAGTGCGCACAGCCACTAGTCATGCGCCACTGATCGTGCGCCCTGTTTTCTATAAATATACAGCCCGCAAAATTAGGTCAGACGATCATTTTGCTCTGCCGTTTTCGAGCCCTGTTCACCTCTTCCGCTCCCTACATCATCTTCCACCACTAGGAGGTGCTCCGGGACTATTATTCACGCCAATCTTGAGCCCGGAGATCATCTCGGCCTCCTCCTTCATCCTATAGTTTCAAAGGAAGATTTAGCTGCCATTGCCGTCAAGCAAGGGAAAGTTTGCAACCTTTTACTGGATCGTGACATGAAGAAGACGGGCTCATTGGAGAGTCGTGACAGCTCTCTCTACCCCGGACGTAGTTGAGGACCGAGCTTGGACGCGGATTGACAATCTAGCGATTCCAACTGTGACTCCTCGACGAGCCTTTGGATTCGGTCGATTCCTTGCCTTGTTCTTCTCTTATTGATGTGTGTATGTAGTTAGATCTTTATATTATGATGAAGTGGCACTTAAACTTGTTTGTATTTCTATATTTCATGTCTATGTTAAATGCTTTGGTGTTTGAGTTGCTTGAGGAGCGCCTACATTTTTATTCCATTCCGCCATAGTTAGGTTTGCCGCACTAGCAATTGCTAGTGGCGTGCTTGTCGAAGAGGTGCTTGCGACCCTCATTCTGCATGCCTACTCGTCCATCCGCCTAGCGAAGCGTGGCATAGCGGCCCGTGTAATCCATTCGCCTAACGAAGCAGTGCGCTCAAGGCAGGCACAGTTCGATTCCGCTTGCCTACTCGTCCATCCTCCCTTGCGACGCAGTGCGCTCAAGGCCTGCCTAGTCTCCATCCCGCCAAGCAAAGCATTGCATAGCGGCATTGCATAGGAGTAGTTATAGTTGTTTTCTTTTATTTTCCAAAAGCCAAACCAACTCTCCCGCATTCCATCTGACCTTTAGGACTTCGATCTCAAGTCCTTTCTATATAGTTAGCTCCACCTTACTGTGTTCCTTCGAGATTCGATACTTGGGGATTACTCCTCGTTTTATATTACTTGAACGATCGGTACACTGCCGTTTCGTGCCGCAGTCTAGCTACCGCCTATAGCGGTGTGCGAGATTTGCGCATCAAGTTTTTGGCTTCGTTGCCGGGGAACACGGTCGTGTGAGTTTTCTAGAGAGGGAGAGCTGTAAGATAGAAGCCCTTTTCCCTATGTTTATACCATTTTATGTATATTTTTTTATATAAGTAGAATCTTTTAATTTCTTTGTTTCTAATTTTTATTTGCAATTTTTTTAAAAAGCAGGTTTTCAATTTTATTGTCTGTGTTTAGTCAATTCTTGCTTAGAATTTTCTATTTGGTGAAATCTTCCTTTGCACCATGTTTGCTCATCTGAATGTACGTTGCAAATGGTGTGGGGATGCTAGGCATTGTAGTGATGAATGCCCCACTGAAGATGGTAAGCATAACTCTCGTGGTTCAGTGCATGGAGCATTGTTTTCCTACGGCTCTTCATGCCCTGTACCCAAGTCTTATGGTTACTCTTCTTTGCCACTTCCATCATTTTTGTATTCGTCACCGGCCCCGCAAGGACTGACAATGAATAAAAAATTATGTTTGTGTTATCATAGCACCGAGCATGCGTTGAAAGACTGTGCAGAATTCCAGCGCGAGATAGAGATGGATGACGAACCGGATATTCGTGTCATTCCATCCACCTCTCATTTGGTTGCCCCTTCTGATTCTGATGATGAGTTCGCAGGACCACCTTGTCTATGGGGGACTTATGCGGATATTCCCATCAGACTTTCGACTGCTCAGTGTGATGACGTGGTGGAGATTCCTCTCCCTTTGCTTCCATCTCCTCTTTTGGATTCACCCCCGGAGGAACCTGTTTATATTTTCTCTGATGATGTTATTACTGTTGTTCCTCCGCCTTCTTTGCAAGAATTTTCTACTCCTATTCTTTGTGAGTTGGTTGATGATGTTGTGCGGGAGGTTCATTCGGAGCCTGAGGCTGCGTCAAAGTGGGACGAGGATGTTATTCTCTCCAATGGGGAGTGTGACTTCTTGGAACACGATGATGCACCGAGGTGGGATGAGGAGGATTCCTTTCCTGATGAGGAGGTTTGCACTTCCTTATTGGACGAGGAGGTCCACCTCACCACTGAGGACCATGAGCTCCCGGATCCCCCTCGCTATTGCTCATATGATCCCGATAGTGATATATCCTTGGATCCTGCTGGGAGTGAGACCAGGACAACTCCCCTGATTGATCTTTATTTAAGTTTTTCTTCTCTTTTATTTCCTAACCCCCCTTCATCATTTGAGCCTGTGTAGGTTGAGTCTTCACAGGTACTTCAGGAGGACTTGGAGCTTTTTGCTCAAGTCAATGAGGAGCGTATCCTCATATGTGAGGAGGTTGACCCCTCCTCCATAGAGGAAGCCTCATTCATTGCCTTCTCCTCCTGCTGCCTCCCTGAATACGAAACCTTGCTAGGCAAGGATGTTTTTGGTGAGTTGAGTGAGGATATTTCCTCCTCCACTTACATTCTCTACCCTCTACCTGTGACGAGCAGGTATTATATATATTTAGGTAGAGGGGTGACTGTTCTATCACCGTATCGGTACCCGCTACCGACACGGATATTGGGCAAGTTACCTGTCCACTTCTCCTTCCATACTCCCATTAGCTAGAACTGTATAAAATCCGAATAAGTCGTGCTGGAAGGACAATAACCCAAGTAGTTATCTTACTTTTCCTGCATTTTTATTTCATCTAGTTTAGTTTAGTTAGTTGCATTTCTTTTTAGTATGTCTACTTTCTTTTGTTTTTGTGGAGCTCACCCCTGCAGGTCCTTCTTATGGATGGCGGATGATGCAGCTTTTTCTTGATTTACACGCCAATCTTCTGGTATGCTCATTTCTGAGCATGGGTAACTTTTCCTCCCCGTAGTCTTTTATTTAAATTTCATGTTTACATCATTTGTGTCTATTGCTTAGATTAAGTCTGGGGGAGAGCCGCTATGTGTTACTCACTGCACGTGCACATGACACTGCATACTGGAAGTATTTTCTTTCAATTATATTATTTGTTCATCTTCACCGCGCACCACTACACCCACTTGAGTGTGCACCTAGCTGTTGACACGTCTTGAGCTGAACTCATTTCTTTTTGCGTGATTTGGAAAATCATTATGCTGGCTTAGGATTGTGAGTCAGAGTAAAATGACGACTTCTATAGTGCTCCTAGTCGAGTGCTCATGTCTCGCATAGAAATTCATGTAGATTCAATTTCTTTTTATGCTTTTAGTTTATATTTTTCTATTAGCGTAAATATTGTTTACTACACTCAAAAATTGGTGAATCCGGTGTGAAACAAACGGTAGCATAGGGATGTGTGTAGACATTCGCTAGCTTCGTATTGCCCAAGTCGGGAGTAAGGATTATCTTTCTCGGTGGCTAAGAACTTGCCCCAAGCGATTCTTGAAGCATGGGTATACGGTTAGTCAATTGCGTGAATGTGATATAGGCCATCATTTTGGCCCGGTTCAGCCTTTGTGCCTATTCCTATCGCTGTATCCTTGTTAGCCAAGTTGTGCCTACCCTTTCTTTGATTCAGCCCCACTTTTATTTCACCAAAGCCTAAAACCCAATCCTAGTCGCACACCCAAATTTTAGCCTTAGTCTGATTATTATTTTCATGATTGGGGTGTTGATGTGGTGATATTTTTGTGAAAATGTGGATGCGCTTCATTGCTCATTTTGCTGGAAATGTTTTGAAAAAAAAAATAAGAAAAAAAAATAAGAAAAAGAAGAGAAGTGAGAAGAAAAGAAAAAGATATGTGCTTAATTGAAAAATCTGTGTATAAATATATGTTTGGGAGTAGGCGGTGCACGCACCCATGTTTTCATGTCCAAGTCTGGGGGTGTTGTGTACCCGCATGTTTGTGTGGTTTTTAAGGATAATATTTTGCATTAGCTCATTTGGGTTTAGTGCTTGTGCCGTCTTTTTTATCTTTGTTTATCCTCACCTAAACCCAAGCCTCATCTAAAACCATAAGTCCTATTGATTCACGCATTTGAGTCAAACCAGTGCCGTGGAGAGAGTGCGAACGGGCAAGCTTATGGTCACCGACATTGATGGATTTCAATGGAGGTTGTCTCGAGCCCCGATCTTTGGCAATGCTCGCCTCAGCGTTTAGTTTACTTTCTTCCTATGTACGACCTTATTATTCACCGTGATTCACTTTTTGAGTAAATGTAATATATAAATACGCCCCTAGAAAAGTATAAACTAATATGTATAATTAGGAATTTTGTCTACTGTATTTCTCCGCGCATGAGCATGCGACTTCGCATGATACTCCACTTTACAATTTCTATGCCAGCTGTGAATTTTTCTCATCCGCTTGAGGGATTTGTTTGCTCGGGACGCGCAAACAGGTAAGTCTGGGGGTGTGTTGAGTCCCAATTATATACACTTTTATGGACTCATCTGGGCCGATTATCTAGGCTATGCACTACACTTTAGGCATGTTTTCATTCATATTTGATATTCCATGCTATGTGCACTTTTAGGCCCGTTTCGGTGTATTCTCATGTTTATCTTTCTCATGCTTTATGTTGCAATTTAATTTCTATATTTGAGAATGTGCGGAATGCCCATTTGTGTGGCTCGACGATCTCTTATGCTAGAACATGGGTCGTGCAGGTGTTCCCGGTACAAATCTTTACAGGAACACTGCGCACGATCACTGGTTCTATTGCGCACGACCACTGGTCGTGCGCCAGCGATCGTGCACGTTCATTTGCATCCCAAAGTTGCTCTCTGATTTTGGTTGTGCGTTTTTACGCACGGTCGTGCGTTCGGTCGTGCGCCTTATTATTTTTTGCAGTTCTATTTTGCAGGTTTTCGGGCATAGTGCGCACGATCACCAACTTTCATTGCGTACGACCACTGGTCGTGCGCCACTGATCGTGCGCTCTATTTTCTATAAATATACAGCCCGCGAAATTAGGTCGGATGATCATTTTGCTCCACCGTTTTTTAGCCCTGTTCACCTCTTCCGCCCCCTACATCATCTTCCACCACCAGGAGGTGCTCCGGGACTATTCTTCACGCCAATCTTGAGCCCGGAGATCATCTCGGCCTCCTCCTTCATCCTATAGCTTCAAAGGAAGATTTAGCCGCCATTGCCGTCAAGCAAGGGGAAGTTTGCAACCTTTTACCGGATCGTGACATGAAGAAGACAGGCTCATTGGAGAGTCGTGACAGCTCTCTCTACCCCAGACGTATTTGAGGACCGAGCTTGGACGCGAATTGACAACCTAGCGATTCCAACCGTGACTCCTCGACGACCCTTCGGATTCGGTCGATTCTTTGCCTTGTTCTTCTCTTATTGATGTGTGTATGTAGTTAGATCTTTATATTATGATGAAGTGGCACTTAAACTTGTTTGTATTTCTATATTTCATGTGTATGTGAAATGCTTTGGTGTTTGAGTTGCTTGAGGAGCACCTACATTTTTATTCCATTCCTCCATAGTTAGGTTTGCCGCACTAGCAATTGCTAGTGGCGTGCTTGTCGAAGAGGTGCTTGCGACCCTTATTCCGCATGCCTACTCGTCCATCCGCCTAGCGAAGCATGGTATAGCGGCCCGTGTAATCCATTCGCCTAACAAAGCGGTGCGCTCAAGGCCTGCACAGTTCTATTTCGCTTGCCTACTCGTCCATCCGCCCTTGCGACGCAGTGCGCTCAAGGCCTGCCTAGTCTCCATCCCGCCAAGCGAAGCATTGCATAGCGGCATTGCATAGGTGTAGTTGTAGTTGTTTTCTTTTATTTTCCAAAAGCCAAACCAACTCTCTCGCATTCCATCCGACCTTTAGGACTTTGATCTCAAGTCCTTTCTCAATAGTTAGCTCCACCTTACTGTGTTCCTTCGAGATTCGATACTCGGGGATTACTCCTCGTTTTATATTACTTGAACGATCGGTACACTGCCGTTTCGTGCAGCAGTCTAGTTACCGCCTATAGCCGTGTGCGAGATTTGCGCATCACGATCGCTTCGGCCGCTATCCGAGATACACTAAGAATATTTAGATTCTATGTAAAAGCCGAGCTTACTCCCCTGCTCGCCGAGCACTCGCTCAACTCGGTCGCTCACCGAGGAGCTATGGTGTCTAAATCATAATTCAATTTATAAGTAAAAACAAAGGACACTTCCTCACCTCGGCCACTCGCTGAGAAATGATAGGGAAACATAGGTCCTACTTGACTGCTACGAGCACTTGGATGCCTTGGCCACTTGCCAAGGGGCTAAAGTGCATAAATCTCAATTTAAACTAAAGTAAAAAAAACAAAGGACACTTCCTCGCCTCAGCCGCTCACTGATAAACGATAGAGAAACGTAGGTCATGCCTGACTGCTGCAAGCACTCGCTTGCCTTAGCCACTCGCCAAGGAGTTATAGTTCCTAAACCTAATTTAAATTATAAGTAAAGACAAAAGATGCTTCCTCGCCTCCCAGGCAAGTGTTCCGGCCATGTTGGCTTCTGTCCCATGTCAATACATGATCTGCCTCCCGAGTGAGTGCATCAGCACTGTCGGCATCAAGGAGCCCGGTCAGTGGTCTCTTCTCGGGGCCTTACCAAAAATATACTTCCTGTCTCTCGAGTGAGTGCATCAGCCCTGCCGACATAAAGGAGCCTAGTCAACAGTCTCTTCTCGGGCCCTTATCAAAAACGTACTTTCTTCCTCTCAAGTGAGTGCATCATCCCTGCCGGCATTAAGGAGACTGGTCAGTAGTCTCTTCTCATGGATTATCAAAAATGTACTTTCTGCCTCTTGAGTGAGTGCATCAGCCATGCCAGCATCAAGGAGCTCGGTTAGTGGTCTCCTCCCGGGGCCTTATCAAAAATGTACTTTTTGCCTCTTGAGTGAGTGCATCAGCCCTGCCGACATCAAGGAGTCTGGTCAGCAATCTCTTCTTGGGTCCTTATCAAAAATGTACTTTCCGCCTCTCGAGTCAATGCATCAGCCCTGCTGGCATCAAGGAGCTCGGTCAGCGGTCTCTTCTCGGGGCCTTATAAAAAATGTTCTTTCTTCCTCTCATTTGAGTGCATCAGCCCTGGCGGCATCAAGGAGCCCAGTCAGCGGTCTCTTCTCGGGGCCTTATCAAAAACGTACTTTCTGCCTCTCGAGTGAGTGCATCAACCCTGCCGGCATCGAGGAGCCTGGTTAGTGGTCTTTTCTAGGGGCCTTTAATTCATATCACTCTTTCCACCTGGGGGCACCTAGCTTGCCGACTTATGAGAGCCCGTGTGATGACTCCTCTCTCGGGGAAAGTAAAAAAAAAATAACAAACATATTTTCTAAGAATCCTATGCGTAAGTCCAAAATATATATGCAAAGCCTATCCAAAAGGATGCTCGAAATTTATTAAGGATAAAAATGTTTGAGGTCATTGCCACTCCAAATATTACCAAGGGAAATCCCCTCAGTGTTTTGAAGGAGGTACCCCAGACTTCAGGGCTTCCAAGATTACATAAACTCCTTCCCAATTGGGATAGAGCTTTTCTACATTTGCTGATCTTCTTGCAGTGTCGACCTTCTTTAGCACTAGGTCTCGCAGGGTGAATTGTTTAACTCTAATGATTTTATCAAAGTACCTGGAAATTCGGCGCTTCACTTCCTCTTGCTGAATCGATGCCAGGTCATGAGTTCCTCAAACATGTCCAGGGAGAGCCGTTGTGCCTCCTTATTGTCTATGCTCCACTCTTAATCCCCTTCCTCTGCAGCTGCGACCTAGGGAGTTTTGACCTTGAATTCCACTGGCAGTACTACCTCTAATCCATGAGAGAGCCTAAATGGGGCCTCTCTACTTGCTGAGTTGGGCGTCGTTCTTAAGGCCCATAGGACCGAGGGCAGTTGTTCTACCTAGTTGTTAAAATTTCGGAGAAGGATCGAAGATAACTCGACAGAAGACTTCAATTCAATTCAAAAACAGTTAACCAGTGACAATGAAGGACAAGAGGATCATTATTCAAATTGACTATCTTTTTATAATGCATTGTTTACATGGCGAGACATGATTTATAAGAGAAAACTAGATAAGAAGACAAAGCAATCAGAATAAGCTTCTGGAGACTAAACGAACTAAGACTGCTCGAACTCAGCAAGATCACCGGCTTCCTTGAGACCGCACGAACAGAACAGGTTGGTGACCTGAGCTCTACCAAACTGCCAGTCATAGACCGCACAACCTGCTGCTTATTACAAACTGCTGAAAAACAAAAGTTGTCCGCACTTCTTGATCGCCCAGACTGCACGGTCTCAAGATCACAGAAGTAACCCGCGAACACAGGATGAAGAACTGCTCACTGCTGCAATACCGCAACTCAAGACCGCCTGACCACTTAAGGCCACATGATCAACTGAGTCCGCTACAACAGATCAAGAACCTTCAAACACAGTTCGCACGGACATACCACTAGCGAGCTGGATTATTCAAAGCTGGAAAGAGAGGAAGAAACTGACAGAGACTGTTGGTCGCTATCCTGCGAACACAACAAACCATCAATAAACTTCAACCCGCGCGACCTCAAAAAAGGAGACCGGCATAATCAATCCACACTAGGTTCTTATAGTTCTTTCATTCGAATGGAAACCCCTGCATCTCTATTTATAGGCAAACAAACCGATGTTATCACCGCCCATAAGAGATACATATACCTTCCTCCATAAAGCACGTGGTCTCTAGAACCAGACCGTGCGGCCTTCATAAGACCTTATTCCATTTCAGCAATTGTCTAAGTAAGATAGCTTGCCAAGAACAACTCCGCAGACCGCCCGGTCTCTTATAAGAACAAGGACATGAGCATCTAACCTATCAAGTGTAGACAGCCAGAACCGAGCTCATACAACCCGCACCATCTCTTATAAGAACGGAGCCACATGAACATTGTGACAAAACTGCAATAGTTTTCCAATACCAAACTCCCGCAGACTACGCGAGCACGCAGTCTACAAAAAACAGACCGCTCGGGCTCTACTTCCACTTTAAAAGTTTAACACTCCCCCTTGAAGTGGAAAGTAGAAGTCAGCCCAAGTAAACTTCTCAACCGATCAAACGGTCCTTCGACAACGGCTTCGTAAAGATGTCTACGACATTATCCTTGCTCTACACATGTTCCGCCATAAGAGATCCCTCCAACACCTTCTACCAAATGAAATGATATTGAATCTCAATATGCTTGGTTCGAGCATGACAAACTGGATTGTTCACCAATTTGAGGGCACTCTCATTGTCACCTCATAATAAAGTAGGACCTCGCACCTCCCCATGAATGTCTTCCACAAGCCTCCTAAGCCAAATGGCTTCCTGAACTGCCAAAGCAGATGCTTTTTACACTGCTTCCGCGGTAGAGACAAACACAGAATACTGCTTTTTGTTGCACCATGATATAGCTGTAGAGCCAGTCATAAAAAACATATCCATAGGTTGATCTTTGATCATCTGAATCTCCTCCATAATCAGCATCCATGTAACCATGCAAGCAAAAGCCTAAGTACTTCTCATAGAAGAGACCCAAATCAGAGGTGGACTTTACGTACTTCATAATGCTCCTAGATGCCATAAGATGAGGTTTCTGAGGCTCTGCCATAAACTGACTCACCCTGCCAACTGCATAAGAGATATCTGGCCTTATGATCGTCAAGTATATCAGACTTCTGACCAAAGCCCGGAACACCAATGGATCAAAAAGAACCTTCCCCTCATCAAGTCGATATAACATACCAACCTCTAGTGGAGTAGAGCTGCTCTTCCCACCTTCCATGCCAAATCGCTTCATGATTCTATCAGCATAGCCCTTCTGGGAAATAAGCATACCACTTTCTTTCTTCTCCACTTCGAGTCCAAGTAAATGGTGGGGCTCCCCCAAATTCTTCATCTCAAAACTGATAACTAACTCAGCTCAAAGTCTAGCTACCTCCAATTCAGAATTTCCCGTGACGTTCATATCATCAACATATAGCAATACCAAGACCTGAAGCTCCCCCGTCTTCTTTACGAACAAGCTTGAATCAGAATTAGAAGCAAAGTAACCACAGAGCTTGAGGTATTCTGCTATCTTGCCATACCATGCCCGCGACGTCTGCTTCAAGATGTAAAGAGCCTTTTTGAGCTTGCACACATATCTTGGGTGCTCTTCAGAAACATAACCAGGTGGTTGATCCATGAAGATATTCGTGTCAATCTCTTCATACAAGAAAGCATTCTTTACATCAAGTTGCCAAATCTTCTATCCTTGGAAAGCTATCAATGCGATCACCACCTGAACCGAAGTCATTTTGGCAATAGGGATGAAAGTTTCTTCATAATCCTCCCCATACTTTTGAGAGAAACCTCAAGCTACAAGACGAGCCTTGTACCACTCAATGCTACCATCAGCCTTCTTCTTCAGCTTGAAACCCCACTTGGAAGTCACAGGAGTAACGCCCTCAACCTTAGGCACCAAGTCCCAAGTCTCATTCATCCTGAGGGCAACCATCTCTTCATCTATGGCTCCTTCCCACTCCTTTATTCCAATGAAGTTTTCAAAATAAGATGGCTCTCTCTCATCTAAGGTACCTGTGAAGAAACATGAGAAGAAGTTCACCAAGTTTCCACCCGTATACCGATTTGGTGGAATGATAGTCCTCTTAGACCTTCTCAAAGCTTTACTTTGATCCACCTCTTCGGCTACTTGTTCTGAACTAGCTCTCCATTCAAGCATACTTGGAGCAATGCTCCCCCTGCTTTCAGAACCTGAAGCACCTGACCTAGAGCTAGAAACATCTGGAGCACCTAGAGAAACAGGAAACTCCAGCAGAACCTCCTTAATAGCTTCTTCCAATCTTTCATCTGACCTGCTCTCTTGTAACTCCAAAGAAGAGTTACACTGGTAAGTTGTTAGCTCATCAAATACCACATGCCTTAAGAGTACAGCTCTCTGTTTCTCAGGATCCATGCATCTCCAGCCCTTCTTCCAGTCATCATAACAAACAAACACTAGTTTCCTTGCTTTCGCATCTAGCTTCGTTCTAAGAGCATTTGGGACATGCACGTAGCAGGTAGATCAGAACACTCGAAGGTGTTCCACTAGAGGCTTTTATTTGAACATCAACTCATGAGGGGTCTTCATGTTGATAGGACTAAGAGGCATCTGATTGATGACATAAGTTGCACAAGACATTCCCTCTGCCCAGAAAGACTTTGGGATACTCTTGGTAAGAAGCCAACATTTCTAGGTCTCCATCAGATGACGAATCTTCTACTCTGCAACTCCGTTCTGTTATGGAGTATGAGCACAAGAGAGCTCTCTTCGAATGTCATGCTTCTTGCAGAAGTTAAAGAACGCATTTGAAGTGAACTCCCCTCCATTGTTGGTTCTGAACTTCATGATCCGCAGGTTGAGCTGACCTTCCACTAGCTCCTTGAACTCCACAAACTTTTTGAAGGCTTCTGACTTCTCCTTCAGAAAATATACCCAAGTATATCTAGTGATATAATCAACTAGGATCAACATATACCTCCTACCTCCAAGACCGACAGTTACGGTAGGTCCAAACAGATCACCATGAATATATTACAATGGTGCTTTGCATTTGCTTTGTGATTTGTCGAATTGAAGATGTTGAGCCTTACCATATTGAACCTACACAAACGTGACCTTCACCGAAGGATGACAAACTAGGCAAACCTCTTGCAAGGCCTCTTCCTGCCATAGATTTCAACTTATCCATCCCAACATGTCCAAGTCTTTCATGCCAGATGACACTCTTCAACGTGAGTGGACCTCTATCTCCATTTAAAGAAACTACACCCTCCTTCTCAACTGCATGAACAGTATCATCAACTGTAATAATGGCATCATTACCTGAGTATGCTTGCAATGAGGAGAACTTCGACTCATCCCCGGTGAGGTGATGAATACATCCAGAGTCCACTATCCAATCATCTTGATAATTGATGGAAGCCAATGTATGGACACAAGTGCCCATCATGAAAGCACCTCCACCACCCCAACTACCATCAACACTGGAACCAGCCTCCTCCTTTCCTGCAACATGCCCTGGCTGAAGATTGACTTTGCAGTCTCTCTTGAAATGACCAAGCTTTTTGCACCTGTAACATCTCGGCCCTTCCTTCTTCTTCCCATCATACTTATGAGCATAACTCCTCTCTTGCTGATATGAAGTAGATGGACCATCGTTAACAGATGACTTCTTCTTCTTGTCCCATCTCTTCTTCTTGCCAGAATACAGAACCTCACTTTCTCCTACAGAGATAGATATCCCAGCCATTTGCTTTGCCAAGCTCTCTTGTGAAGCAAGCAAGTTTTCTAGCTCAAGTAAAGATGGCTGATTGGCTCAACCTTGTACAGAAGTGACAAATGACACATACTCCCTCCGTAAGCCACAAATTATGTGTCTTTTCAACCTTGCTTCTGAAATAGGTTCATCCGGGTCCAAAGCTGATATCTCCACACATAGGTATTTCATCTTTAAGAAGAAGGTTGAAATGGAAAAATCTCTCTGAGTTGCTTTTGCCAACTCATTTTCAAGAAACTGTAGCCGAGCTACATTCTTCTTGTTGAACAAGCCATCCAAGGCTGTCCAAATTTCAGCAGCTGACCTACATCCAATTATGTGGTCAAACAGCTCTGGTATGATAGCACGCTTGAGAGTGAACTCAGCCTTAGCATTTGTTCTCTTCCAAGCCTTCACTTGCTCAGCATTCCCTTTAGCAGCTACAACTACTTGTCTCACATCTCCTCCGACTACCTCCCATAAATCTTTGCCAAGAAGATAGCTCCCCATGCACGACTTCCACTTTTTAAAGTTAGTCTGCGTAAGGAGTTCAATTCCAAGACCTCTTGTAAAACCTCCTTCCATTACTATCACACTGGTTAACAACCTTTTAGAGATTGAAGCAAGATTCTGTGGCTGATTACTGCTTCAAACCTAGCTCTGATACCATGTTAAAATTTTGGAGAAGGATCGAAAATAACGCGGTGGAAGACTTCAATTCAATTCAGAAACAGTTAACCAGCGACAATGAAGGACAAGAGGATCTTTATTCAAATTGACTATCTTTTTACAATGTGTTGTGTACATGGCGAGACATGATTTATAAGAGAAAACTAGATGAGAAGACAAAGCAATCAGAACAAGCTTCTAGCGACTAGAAGAACTGAGACCGCTAATGAGACTGCACGAACAGAATAGGTCGCTGACCTGAGCTCTACCAAACTGCCAGTCATAGACTGCACAACCTGTTGCATTATACATACTGCTGAAAAACAAAAGTTGTCTGCACTTCTTGATCGCCCAGACCGCACGGTCTCAAGATCACAGAAGTAACCCGCGAACATAGGATGAAGAACTGCTCACTGCTGCAAGACTGCAACTCAAGACCGCCTGACCACTTAAGGCCGCATGATCAACTGAGTCCGCTACCACAGATCAAGAACCTTCAAACACAGTTCGCATGGACAGATCGCTGGCAAGCTGTATTATTCAAAGCTGGAAAGTGTGGAAGAAACTGACGGAGACCGCTGGCCGCTATCCTGCACACACAACAAACCGTCAATAAACTTCAACCCACGCGACCTCAAAAAAGGAGACCGGCACAATCAATCCACACTAGGTTCTTACAGTTCTTTCATACGAATGTGGAAACCCCTGCAACTCTATTTATAGGTAAACGAACGGATGTCGTCACCGCCCACAAGAGATATAGACACCTTCCTCCAAAAAGCACGTGGTCTCTAGAACCAGACCGTGCGGCCTTCATAAGACCTTATTCCATTTCAGCAACTGTCTAAGTAAGACAGCTTGCCAAGAATAACTCGGTAGACTGCCCGGTCTCTTATAAGAATAAGGACATGAGCATCTGACCGATCAAGAGCAGACCGCCAGAACCGAGCTCATACAAACCGCCTGGTCTCTTATAAGAACGGAGCCACATGAACATCCTGACAAAACTGCAATAGTTTGCCAATACCGAACTCCCGCAGACCGCGCGAGCTCGCGGTCTCCAAAAAATAGACCGCCTGAACTCTACTTTCACTTCAAAAGTTTAACACTAGTTCTATTGGATCGATAGACGCCCTTAGAGGGGGGTGAATAAGGGAATAAAAATTCTTTTTAAATCCTTTAACAATGTACTAAATAATGAGAGATAAATAAAAAGTAATTTGTAATATAGAAAATTTACGCCAAATGAAGGAAATCAAGTAAACACAAAAAGAGACATGATTGTATTATATAAAAAGGTGTATACAAAAATTTGATTTCAATATCGCTAGATATCGGAGCCGTACAAGAGCAAATACTTTTTCCTTTTCTATACTGACTCGTATCCCCACGAACCGGTTGGCTTTAGCCTATCCTTCCCCGGATATGGCCTCAATCCGTTCTAGCCAATCCTTCTCAGGATATGGCCTTGAGCACCCCCTAGATCTAATCACCTAGACCTAGTCGCCAACACACGCGGCGAATTTCCCCTAAGCCTCGCAAGGACCTAGTCGCCAATACAAGGCAATTTCACTACAAAGAAACAATGAAATGAAATAATACAAATATCAAAACTCCCTCTATTAGTTTTTCTGGAGATGATGATGGATCGTTGTAGCATAAGCGAGGTAGATGTGATCGCTCTTCATATGCAGCGTAATGGCTTCCTTCTCCAGAAATCTTCTTTGGCTTTGAGTGGGAGAAGACTTTTTGGCAGAGTAACAGCTCTAGAATTTTGGCACAAGTAGTCTCTCAGGGATTAGTTTTTAAAATGAGAGAGAAAGCTCCAATTTATAGAACTTTGAGATAGCGCCAGCACTAGCTACTAATGCATGTGGTAGTGTTCGTATAGAATAGTTACAAAACCGTCACGGCGTGGTGTTGTTCACGATCTGGGGCTAGCGCCAGGCAGTAGTGTTAGCGCCGGCGGTAGCGCTAACGCCTGTGGTAGATCCTAGCTCCTCGCGGTAGTGCTTTTGTTCAGAATGTTGGTTCCAAACTTCTTTCTACCTGTGGAGTAATGCACCTATAGTTCCTGCACACTATAAACACACAACAAGTAAGATCAAATACAATATGGGATTTATTATTCTCAAAGAAAGGGATGTGACACACATGTCCAACAAGTTCCCCTTCAAATTTTCCATCTTCTTCATCAATAGGATGACAATAACTTTGTTCGTTGCCTCTACCTGCCCGTTACTTTGGGGATACAGAAATGAGGCGAAGCGAAGGTCTATACCCAACTGACCGCAAAAGTTCATAAGTTCCTCGCTGGCAAACTGTGACCCATGGGGAGCCCATACTTACAAATTATTTTCCCCCGTATGATGTTCTTTATTACCTGCGAGGTTGTTTTTGCCAGAGCCTTGACCTACATCCACTTTAAGAAATAGTCAATCATGACTAGGAGAAATCTTCTTTGCCGGCTGGCCTGAGGGAACAGGCCAACCAGATCCATTCCCTAGATGGAGAAAGGCCATGGTGTCATGATGGTCTTAAGCCTATACGCAGGCTGAAGTTGAAGTGGCATTAAGAGCTGGCACTTTTTGCAAATTCTGTGGTATAATTACGGATGGTCAGCCCAAAGTATCCCTTCCTCTACAACCTCTTTTCCAAAGTTTGGCTCCCAGAGTGACTATCACACTCCCCTAAGTGGATTTCTTCTAGGACCTTTGAGGCTTCTTCTTCTGTCACACATCTTGCCAACAGACTAGTGATGGTTTTCTGGTACAAACTCCCTTCTCTCATCAGGTAATAGGCTGACTTGTATCTGAATCGCATCTTATTTGGAATCCCCTCCGGAAACTTGCATGAGGACAAAAAGGTGAAAAATGGATCCATCCATGAGGCCTTCTGATCGATCTCCATCAGCTCGCCTCCCTTGATGGATGGGCGGAACAACTCCATTACTATCCCCCTGGCCTGGAGTCCGTACTTGGCCAAGGAGTTCGCCTGAGTGTTCTCCTCTCTCGGCATGTGCTGGATTGAGAAAGTGTGGAACTGGATGACGAGACCCTTGACTTTCACCAAGTACTTTAGGAGGGTTGGCTCTCTAATCTCAAACTCCAACCAGGCATGGGAGGTCACCACCATTGAATCTATGAATACTTTAATATCCCAGATCCCTATCTCACATGCTAGGTGAAGGCCGACCACTACCGCTTCATACTCGGCATGGTTATGGTAAGAGAGAAAGAGATATCAAGCACCTGTTCGATTCTTATCCCTTGCCGGCTTACCATGACCATCGCCCCTCCTAGGGAGTGTTTTCCTGATGCACCATCTACAAATAACTCCCAGGCTCCCCCTCGGGGAGCTTTGAGTCACCCGCTTCGACCACGTACTCTACAAAGAAATCTTCCACTACCTGTACCTTCATGGATTGTTGAAATTGTTGAAGTGAAGTGGAACGCGGCCGGCGGTCTGAATATTGGTGACCGCAGAGACCGCGCGGTCTCTGCTCTGGTTCTCTGGCGATCTGGTTCAGGAGGTCTTATTCTTGCCGGTCTCTTCTCGGTTTAATCTGGGCGGTCTGTTTCTTGGGTGACTGCAGTGACTGGGTTGCTTCTGCAGGTTGATCTGGTGACTTGTCTTAAGTCGGCCAGATGTTCTTGGTTTGCTCTTGGCGATCTAAGGAAGGAGTGATCGCTGTGGTCGCGCGGCCTATGCGCGGTCTGCTGCTGACTTGCGATCTTGGACAGGATGTTGTCCAAGTGGTGTGATCACGCGGTCTGCTCTGTGAGACCGTTCGCGATCTGATGGGCGGTTATTGTACCCCAGTTTGTGCGGTGACAACATCCGTCTCTCCGTCTATAAATAGGGGTGCAGGGCCCGTCATTCTTAACGAGAACTGTAAGAACTTGAGCCTGGGTTAATTGTACCAGTCTCAACTTTGAGGTCGCGCGGTCTTGAAGCGAGTTAACCATTTGTTGTGTTCGCAGGTTTGCGGTCAGCAGGTTGCGGTCTCCTTCCTTGGTTATTTCCCAGAGGCTTGTATAAACTGTTCGGCAGCGGTCTTGTCTGCGAACTGGTTTATGTTGTTCTTGTGCTGTTCGCAGTGAACTCGGAGAACAGGCGACCTCTTGTGGTTAGGCGATCAGAGTTGCGGTCTGGCGACAGTTTCCTGTTCTTTGTTCAAGTTCAATAAAGCTCCAGTTTGTGCGGTCTGATGTTGCGGTCTGGCAGTACAGGTCATCATACATGTGTCTCTGTTTGCGCGGTCTCAAGGTGTTCTTGCGGTCAGACTGTGCAAGCAGTCTAGTGGTACAGCAGGACAAGTCGGGCGATCTGTGGAGTTCTGCGATCTGTGCGGTCTCTGCTTTGTCAGAACGCCAGTTTTGTTTGGTGTGTTTTTTGTTCTTCTCTTCTTCGTGATTCTTATGAATCATGTTTCGCCATGTATACCTCGAAGTGTAATCAAGGTTGTTTCAATAAAAGACTATTGTGTTGCTGATTTTGGCATTGTGGTTGTTTGGCTATAACCTTGTTGATACAACTCATGCTTACTCCTAAACGGTTCATAGAAAATTTCACATGGTATCAGAGGTAGGTTCTTGGAGTGGATAAGCAGTGTTCAACTTGTGTTGCCATCGTATTTGTGAAGAAGAAACCACATAGTTTGCCATGGAAGCTGGATGCGCAAGAGGTCTTGGTATTGAACTCCTCACATCGACTAACTTCAAGAAGTGGAAGTCATGTATGGAGAGTTACTTGCTTGGCAAGGATCTATGGGACATAGTTGGAGGAGAAGACACACAGGAAGTTCAGCTAGCCGGGGATAATATGGCAGAGGTGAGACTTTGGAGGAGGACTAATGCGAAGGCAGAGTTCACTCTCAAGAGGGCTATCTCACCAGAGCTATTTGATCACATCATTGGATGTAAATCGATTGCTGAGATTTGGACATCCTTGGATGGGTTGTTCAATAAGAAGAATGTATCTCGGCTACAGTATCTTAAGAATGAGTTGTCGAAGGCCTCTTAGGGTGATCTTTCTATTTCTACCTTCTTTCTCAAGATGAAGAATCTCACTGCGGCGATTTCTGCTTTGGACCCTGATGAGCCCATCTCTGAGGCAAAATTGAAGAGGCATATAATCCGCGGCTTGCGGAAGGAGTATCTTGCCTTTGTGACATCAGTTCAGGGTTGGGAAAATCAACCATCCTTGTTGGAGCTGGAGAACTTACTTGCTTCGCCAGAAAGTTTGGCGAGACAGATGGCGGGGATTTCTATCTCTGGGGGAGAAAGCGATGCGTTGTTCTCTGAGAAGAAGAAGAAGTGGGAGAAGAAGACGTCGGGTCATGATGGACCCTCTACTTCGGGTCAACAGGATAGGGTCTATGATCCTAAGTCTGATGGGAAGAAGAAGGGAGAGGGACCGAGGTGCTTCAGGTGCAACAAGACCGGCCACTTCAAGAAAGATTGACGGGTGAATCTTCAGTCGGGACATGCAGCTGAGAAGGAGAAGCCAAAGTCTGATGAAGTTGGATGGGGAGGAGCCTTCATGGCCAATATGACGGCGGTGCCCATTAAGGCCTTGGCTGCCATCTACTATGAAGAGGATTGGATTGTTGATTCAGGGTGTGGGCATCATCTCACCAGGCATGAATCAAAGTTCTCTTCTTTGGCGCCTTACTCAGGTAACAATGCAATTATTACGGCTGATAATTCTATTCATGCAGTAGAGCAAGAAGGTGTTGTCTCTCTGAGTAGTGATAAGGGTCCACTCACATTGAGGAGTGTTTATCACGTGCCGGGTATGAAGAAGAATCTCTTCTCTGTGACCAATGCGGTCGATGCCGGTTATCACGTTCTGTTTGGCCCAACAGAAGTGAAGTTTCTTAAAACTCAACTGCAAATAAAGGGAGATGTAATTCACGTCGGAAGCGGGTAAAGGACTTGTTCGTTTTATCGACAAGTACCTATGTTGACAAGATGAGGACCAATGATGGTGCGTCCATCTGGCATGAAAGGTTGGGGCATGTAGGAATGGACAAATTGAAGGATATGGAGGTAAGGGGCCTTGTCAATGGCATGCCTAGCTTGTCCTCCTCTAGAGACGGTCATGTCTACGAGGGATGTCAGTTTGGTAAGTCTCATCGACTACCATTTGATAAATCGCAAACAAGCTGCAAAGCGCCGTTGGAGTGCAACCACGGTGATTTGATGGGACTAACTGCCACCCCAAGCCTTGGAGGCAACAGATATATGTTGGTGTTGATTGATGATTACACCAGATATGTCTGGGTGTATTTTCTAAAGGATAAGTCGGAAGCATTTGCTAAGTTCGTGGAGTTCAAGGAGCTGGTGGAAGGCCGGCTAGGCCTGCGGGTGAAGAAGTTGAGAACTGAGGTAAGGAGTTCACCTCTGGTGAGTTCTCAAGTTTTTGCAGGAAGCATGGCGTTTGGAGAGAGCTCACTTGTGCACACACTCCACAGCAAAATGTTGTTGCAGAATGGAAGATCCATCATCTGACGGAAACTTGCAAATGCTGGCTTCATGCCAAGAGTATCCCAAAGTCCTTCTGGGCTGAGGGAATGTCTTGTGCGGCCTACATCATCAACAGAATGCCTCTGAGTCCTATCAACATGAAGACCCCTCACGAACTGATGTTCAAGAAGAAGCCGAGTGTTGCACACCTTCGGGTGTTCGGTTCAACCTGTTACATGCATATCCCTGATGCTCTTCGGACAAAGCTAGATGTGAAAGCAAGGAAGCTAGTCTTTGTCGGGTATGATGAGCGGAAGAAAGGGTGGAGATGCATGGATCCGGAGACACGGAGATCAGTGGTATCTCGGGATGTGGTGTTCAATGAAGTAACTTCCTACAAGGGGAGTTCAGGAGTTGAACTACCGGAGAGCAGGGTTGATAAAAGAGGGAAGGTTGCATAAATTCTTCAAGTGGTGTTGCCTGTTTCACCAGGAGCTCCAGCTGTGTCTAACTCAGAGGCGGAGGCTTCAGGTTCTGGAAGCAGTGGGAGTGATTCTCCAAGTTTGTCTGGAATAGGAGCTAGTATAGAAGAAGCAGCTGAAGAGGTGGTTAGTCAGGTGCAATCTCTTAGGAGATCGAAGAGGACTATTCAACCACCTGATCGCTACACAGGAGGAAACTTGGAGAGCTATGTCTCATGTTTCTTTGCTGGCCCCCTGGATGAGCGAGAGCCGTCGAGCTTTGAGAAGGCCAAAGGTGTGAAGCAGTGGGAGATTGCTATGAAGGAGGAGATGGCTTCCCTCGACAAGAATGAGACTTGGTCTCTGGTGCCCAGGCCCAAGGGCATCACCCATGTGACATGCAAATGGGTCTACAAGCTCAAAACGAAGGCTGACGGCACGATCGAGCGATACAAGGCTCGCCTTGTGGCTCGTGGGTTCTCACAGCAGTACGGAGAGGATTATGATGAGACGTTCAGTCCAGTGGCAAAGATGACCTCGGTTCGATTTGTTATTGCGTTGGCGGCGACTTATGGATGGGAGATTTGGCAGCTCGGCGTCAAGAATGCCTTTCTATATGGCGAGATTGACAAGGATATCTTCATAATCCAACCATCGAGTTTCATTTTGGAGGAGTGTCCGGACTACGTCAGCAAACTGAAGAAGGCCTTGTATGGGTTGAAGCAAGCGCCTCGGGCGTGGTATGGAATGATCGTGGAGTATCTCTTATTCTACGGGTTCTTTGCTTCAGACTCAGACTCTAGCTTGTTCATCAAGATGGAGGGGGAGCTTTGGGTTATTGTATTGCTGTACGTGGATGACATGATTGTCACCGAGAACTCAAAGGAGGTTGTAGCAAGGCTCATGGCTGAGCTTGCTATCAGATTTGAGATGAAGGATCTGGGGGAGCTTCACCATTTCCTTGGACTCGAGGTGCAGAGGCGGGAGAGCGGAGTTCTCATTTCCCAGGCTGGATATGCGGAGCGGATCGTTCAACGATTTGGCATGGAAGAAGGGAAGAGCAGCTATATGCCTCTAGAGAAGCATCATAAACTTCGAAAGGATGAGGGGAGAGTTTTATCTGATCCGTTGGTGTTCCGAGCTCTGGTTGGGAGCTTGATCTACTTGACGATCACAAGGCCAGATATTGCTTACGCAGTTGGCAAGGTGAGTCGGTACATGGCGGAACCACGGAAGCCTCATCTTCTGGCGGCAAAAGGCATCTTGAAATATGTGAAGTCGACCTCTGATTTGGGTCTCCTATATAGGAGAGGGTCAATCTTGGAGTTGCATGGGTATATTGATACTGATTATGGGGGAGACGTGGATGATCGGAGATCAACGTCTGGTTATGTCTTTATGGCGGGCCCCACAGCTTTCTCTTAGTGCAGCAAGAAGCAAGACTCGGTGTCTGTATCTACCACAGAAGCGGAGTACAAGGCTTCGGCCTTGGAAGCTTAGGAAGTCGTTTGGCCGAAGAGGTTGGTAGAGGACGTTCATCAGGAGGTTCGAGGTCCCACTATGCTACGCGGGGACAATGAGAGTGCTCTCAAGCTAGTTAACAATCCAGTCTGTCACGCGAGGACCAAGCATATTGAGATTGAGTACCATTTCATTCGTGAAAAGGTGTTGGGAGGATCTCTTATGGTCGAGCATGTTCGGAGTGTGGACAATGTTGTAGACATCTTCACAA
Organism: Dactylorhiza incarnata; assembly: GCA_033032865.1. NCBI lineage: Eukaryota > Viridiplantae > Streptophyta > Magnoliopsida > Asparagales > Orchidaceae > Dactylorhiza > Dactylorhiza incarnata. The sequence continues at coordinate 6,638,734 of JAWHQI010000124.1, read as the reverse complement.
AGTCGTTGGCGAAAGGACCGTTTACATGGTTGCGGAGTTTACTTGGGCTAGTTTCCACTTCCCACTTCAAGGGGGGTGTTGAAATTGTTGAAGTGAAGTGGAAGGCGGCCGACGGTCTGAATATTGGTGACCGCAGAGACCGCGCGGTCTATGCTCTGGTTCTCTGTCGGTCTGGTATATGCGGTCTTATTCTTGTCGTTCTCTTCTCGGTTTAATCTGGGTGGTCTGTTTCTTGGGTGACCGCAGTGACCCCGTTGCTTCTGCAGGTTGATCTAGTGACTTGTCTTAAGTCGGCCAAATGTTCTTGGTTTGCTCTTAGCGTACTAAGGAAGGAGTGATCGCTGTGGTCGCGCGGCCTGTGCGCGGTCTTCTGCTGACTTGCGGTCTTGGACAGGATGTTGTCCAAGTGGTGTGATCACGTGGTCTACTCTGTGAGACCGTTTGCGATCTGATGGGCAGTTATTGTACCCCGGTTTGTGCGGTGATGACATCCGTCTCTCCGTCTATAAATAGGGGTGCAGGGCCCATCATTCTTAACGAGAACTATAAGAACTTGAGCATGGGTTAATTGTGTCGGTCTCAACTTTGAGTTCGCGCGGTCTGGAAGTGAGTTAACCGTTTGTTGTGTTCGCGGGATTGCGGTCAGCAGGTTGCGGTCTCCTTCCTTGGTGATTTCCCGGAGGCTTGTATAAACAGTTCGGCAGCAGTCTTGTCTGCGAACTGGTTTATGCTGTTCTTGTGCTCTTCGCAGTGAACTCAGCGATCAGGCGACCTATTGTGGTTAGGCGATCAGAGTTGTGGTCTGGCGACAGTTTCTTGTTCTTTGTTCAAGTTCAATAAAGCTCCAGTTCGTGTGGTCTGTGGTTGCGGTCTGGCAGTGCAGGTCATCATACCTGTGTCTCTGTTCACGCGGTCTCAATGTGTTCTTGCGGTCAGACTGTGCAAGCTGTCTGGTGGTACAGCAGGACAAGCCGGGCGATTTGTGGAGTTCTGTGATCTGTGCGGTCTCTGCTTTGTCACACCGCCAGTTTTGTTTGTTGTGTTTTTTGTTCTTCTCTTCTCCGTGATTCTTATGAATCATGTCTCGCCATGTATACCTCGAAGTGTAATCAAGGTTGTTTCAATAAAAGACTATTGAGTTGCTGATTTTGGCATTGTGGTTGTTTGGCTATAACCTTGTTGATACAACTCCTGATTACTCCTAAATGGTTCATAGAAAATTTCACATGGATAACCATAGAGCAAAGGAAACATCAAACTCGATGTGCTCTACTACCCACTTTGCCAGCCACTCTGAGTGCTCCACCCCTTCCATGATGTTACGAAGGGGGTGTTGGATCGGTAGGCGCCCTAAGAGGGGGGGGGGGGGGGGGTGAATAAGGGTTTTAAGAAGTTATATTATATTTTGAAAAACTTTGAAATAATGCAAGATTAAGACAGTGAGAAATCAAGTAAAACAATAATGAAGAGACATGCTTTATTAATATCAAATAATGTTTTACAAAAGTTGATTTCTATAACGCTAGAAATCGGAGGCGAAGAATAGTAAACTCCTTTTGTTTTCTATCCCGACTCGCCTCCCCACGAACCGGTGGCCCTAGCCTATCCTCCCTGGATTCGGCCTCAAGCCGCTCTAGCCAATCCTTCCCCGGATACGGCCTCGAGAACCCCCTAGACCTAGCCTAGATCTAGTCGCCAACACGAGGCGAATTTCTGCCCTAAGTCTAACCCAAACCTAGTCGCCAACACGAGGCGATTTCACTAACCGTTTACAAGAAATAAGAAATGAAAATATATAAAACTCCCTCTTGAAGAACTTCTGAAGTAGGAGACGAAGATACGCTGTAGAATAAGCATTGTGGAAGCGGACTTTGTTTGGATCCGGCGTGTTGAGATTCTCCTTCAAAAGTTTGCAGAACTTTGGTAGGACATCAAATTTCGGCCATGCAGCCTCTGGAATTCTAGCACTCAATTTCTCTCTCTAATGTCTGTATGAAACGAGAGGTGAGGGGTCCTTTTTATAATCTCAGCGCTAGCGCCTGCGCAATCGCTACCGTCGGCGCTATCCCTGATTAGGTATTATTCTGTGCGGGATAATCTTCGATCCGCGGCAACATTTCTCTCTTGCCTTCTGTGCTCCGCTCTACCGCCTGCACTATCGGCTACCGCCAGGCACTATCTCCTTCTATATGTGCTCCCGGAATTGCGCTTATCATCGCTAGCGCCAGGCGCTAGGTGCTACCACCGGCGCTAGTGGGCATGATAGAATTCTGGCCTCAATTTTGGGGGCAACCATCATATGTAATCCTTGAGTCATGTGGACCTTGTTATCCTGCACACTTAAACACACACGATCAAATACACATAGGATTTGTTATTCTCAAACCTAGGAGATGTGGAAGACCATGTTCCAACAAACTCCCCCTTTTGATAATAACAAATCCATTAATGATAAATCAGAGCTTTAATAAATAAGCATGATGAAACTATACTTGTGTGTGTGTGTGTGAGTGATGACTTAGGATAATTATCGATTTTAGCATTTAGAATTGCTCCCCCTAAATATATGCTCCCCCTAAGTGAATGCTCCCCTAATATGTAAGCTATCATCTTAATTAATCATGTTGGGTTTTTATTTTGATAGTGAATTATATTTATCATGTTAGTTCTCCCCCTTTTGTTATTAGCAAAAGTGGGTAAGGAGGCACCACCAAAAAGTTTAATAGTAAGATAAAGGCATGATCGAGCTTTTTAGTGAGAAGGAAATGATAAGGAGTTTTAGAACACTTTTCATTGAAATAGATAAGAGTTTATAAGCATTACAATACTTTCATAGAAATAAATCAGAGTTTTTAGCATAAAAAATTTTCATGATTAAAGTAACCAATATAAAGTTTACCAAGCAAGTCTATCACTTAGTGAAAGATAGGAATTGTAAGAGTCAAGTGATGATGTACAAAATACAAGACTTTAATTAAGCATGAAAGCGCAAGGTAAAACAATTATATGGTTATGATGCGGAAGACTTATAGAAATACAAAAATCATCTTATTGTAATCAATGATGTCCCATAAAAAGATATATGAGGTAATTTTCAAAAAGAAGATGTTTTTGTAACTTATTTTGCAATTAAAATCTTTTAAATTTGACAATAAAGGAACTAAGCATGAAATAATGTTATCAAAAAGAGATTACTACAATGTTACTTTAATTTACAATGTCAAAACATACAAAACATTGTAGAAAGCATGCTACGTTATCTAGTGCATTTCAAAAATAAAGAGTAGTATAGAATTAGCATTAGGATCCAATACTCATGAGAAGAAGTGTTATGGAAGATAATGATGTGCACATAAGTGTATTTTTGAATAGAGTAAACAAATGTTTTAATCAAAAATACAAGGAATATGTAAAGTAAGAGCACAATATAACACAAATAATTTTACTTCCACACACTTTAATGCACAAATAAAAAGTACAACTACCAAGGTGCTTTGCACACACAATGCTCATTAAGACTTATCAGGGTGCAAAGTAGTGCTTGGGGAATCATATATTTTATTTTTAGTGTAGAGACTAGTGATCCGGTGTACGTAAGAGTAAGTCGTTTTTATTTTGAAAGAAAGATTTGATTTGCACAAGATACTTTACGATTCTTTCCAAGGTGCTCAACCTCACAACGCTTATTAAAACTTATTAGGAGGTTCAAGTAGTGCTTGGTGGAGTTCTCTTTGTCACTTTATTTTGTGATTATTGTTTTGTACAAAGTTCTCCGAATACACTTGTTTTGCAAACCAATATAATTTATGAAAAAGATAACCACTTTTCTTAACTTTTAAAAGTGCAAATAAAGGAGTGTAGGTAAGATACTTGTGCAATTTTAATTCGTCGTACTAATACATAACATACACAAGTATTCTTAAATTAAACACATGTAGACAATGTCAAACTAAATGAGTGAATAAAGATCATTATCAACCATAAAACATTTACTCATACTTAGAGGCATGCTAAGCATAGTTCTACACAACTTTTAAAAGATACTTGATGCACATTTGAATAGATATATCAAAGCATGATGAAAATAATGTCGAAGGTAGTTTGAAAAGATAAATTGCAACATTATAGAAGTTCTAATTAATAGATTAAATCAGGCTTGATTTTCACAGGAAAGTCCATACAGTTTTTGATAGATTTAATGTTTTATATTTTTGTATTTGATTTTTGCAAACATATAAACTTTAAATTTGTGGCAAAAACAAAAAGACAAAGCATTTTTTTTTTTGTAATTTTGGCGTTTGTATTTTTGTATTTGATTTTTGCATAAAAATAAACTTTAAACAAATGACAAACAAAATCAAAAAGGAAAAACATATTTTTTGTAATTTGGTTTTTGTAGTTTTGTGTTTGATTTTTCAAAAATTAAAGAAAAACAGAAGTGCAAAACTAAATAGTACATATAGATTAATATATTTTTAATAATTTTTCAAAATTTTAAAATTACAGAAAAACAAATAAGCACGATAGCGCTGGCGGTAGCGCTAGCGCGGGAGACAGTACACGATTTTTATGATTTTGAAATTTTTAATTGTTGATCTTGATTAAGTGTCCCAATAGTAGTTTTATGCTGAAATGTCAGAATTTTAGGAGATGTTTTTGATGGTTAGAAATTACAAAATTTGCGTTTGTGAATGTGTTTTAACTTGAAAGATCTAGGACACCTAACTCAAGTCGTAATAAACAAAATCTTGCATCGGGAAGAGGTTTAGTAAATATGTCAGCGAGTTGAGAGTCCGTGCCAATGAAACTTACTTTTACATGCTCTTTCTTAATGTGATCCCTAATGAAATGATGATGAACGTTGATGTGTTTGGATCTAGAATGGTGTACAGGATTATATGTGAGGTCTATTGCACTTTTGTTGTCACATTTAAGATCTATGTTTTTGAGATGAAATCCAAAATTCTCTAGTGTTTGGCTCATCCATAACGCTTTGCACAACAACTACCAAGTGCGATATATTCGCCCTCCGTGGTGGAGAGTGCAACCGAAGATTGTTTCCTACTAGACCAAGCAACTAAAGAGGGTCCTAAAAAGTGACAAGTACCGCTAGTGCTTTTTAGATCTAGTGAACACCCGGCGTAGTCCGAATCAGAATAGTCGTGGAGCGTGAATGAATCATTATGTGGGTATCATAGTCCTAATTTAGATGACCCTAATAGATAACGAAAAATACATTTTACCGCTTTTAAATGAGATTCTTTTGGATTTTCTTGAAAGCGAGCACATAAACATACGACAAACATTATATCTGGTCTATATGGACTTAAGTAAACAAGAGATCCTATCATTCCTCTATATAACGTTTGATCAATGGAAATTCCAGATTCATTTCTTCCTATATTTAAAGAAGCACTCATAGGAGTAGAAGCTTATTTAAGATTTTTAAATCCAAATCGTTTAAGCATATCGTGAACATATTTTGTTTGGTAAATAAAAATACCATCGGTTTGTTGTGAGATTTGAAAACCAAGAAAATATGATAGTTCTCCTACAAGACTCATTTCAAATTCATTTTTCATTACTAAGACTACTTCATTGCACAACTCTTCATTAGTGGCTCCAAAAATGATATCATCAACATATATTTGTAAAATAATTAGATCGTTATTATTATGCTTAATGAAGAGTGTGTTGTCGGGACTTCCCGTAACATAACCGTGCTTTAACAAAAACGATGTAAGTCGATCATACCATGCACGGGGCGCTTGTTTTAAACCATAAAGCGTTTTTCTAATTTGTAAACATGATTAGGGAATTTTTCATTTATGAAACCGGGGGGTTGTTCTACATAGACTTCTTCTTTTATAAACCCGTTTAAAAAGGCACTTTTAACATCCATTTGAAATAATTTTATTCTTTTAAAACTCGCAAATGCCAAAAATATTCGTATAGATTCTAAGCGAGCAACGGGTGCAAAAGTTACATCAAAATCTACCCCCTCGATTTGAGTGTAACCTTGAGCAACTAAGCGTGCTTTATTTCTTATAATCCTAGATTCACCATCTAATTTATTTTTAAAGACCCATTTTACGCCGATAATTGGATGATTAGATGGTCTATCTACTAGATTCCAAACCTTATTTCTTTCAAATTGACCTAACTCTTCATTCATAGACAAAAAACAAAATTCGTCATTTAAAGCGGTGGAAACGTTTTTAGGTTCGATTTCAGAAACAAAGCAAATATTTGAAAACGTTTCATGAAGAGAGGATTGAGTTCTCACCCCAGTAGAAGGTTCCCCAATGACTAGCTCTTTTGGATGATTTTTTGAGAAGTTCAAAATGCTTGGAGGTACATATTCATCTTCCTTGGACTTCTTCTCCTCTTCTTTGGAAAGTTCTTCTTCGTCGTGCTCCAACGATGGCAAAGGTTCATCATTTGTACCTGAAGGGAGCTTCTCTGCACATGAAATAAACTCATCAAATCTAACATTAATCGATTCTTCAACCTTACTCGATCTTCTGTTAAATATTATATTGGCTTTACTTGTTGAAGATTATCCAAGAAATATTCCCTCATCACATTTTTCGTCAAATTTTCCTAAAGAATCTTTTGTATTAAGAATAAAGCATTTACATCCAAATACTTTAAAATATGATACGTTAGGTTTCTTTTGATAATATAGTTCATACGGCGTGAGATATAGTGATGGGCGAAGCATAACTCTATTCATTACATAGCATGATGTGCTTACGACTTCTGCCCAAAAAGACTTAGGTAATTTATATTCAGATAGCATGGTGCGTGCTAGTTCTTGTATTGTCCTATTTTTCTGTTCTACAACAACGTTTTGTTGAGGTGTGCGTGGAGCGGAGAACTCATGCTTAATACCTAACATTTCACAAAAAGATTTAAAATTTTCATTTTCAAATACACCTCCATGATCTGAGCGAATGCATTTTATTTTTAAATCTAGTTCATTTTGAATGCGGGTACATAATTTTGAGAATTCGCAAAACGCATCAGATTTGGAGGAGAGAAATAAAGTCCACCAATATCTTGAGAAGTCATCTATTAGAACGAAAGTGTATGTTCTACCACCAAGACTTGCGGTGTTAACGGGACCAAAGAGATCCAAATGAATTAATTGTAGTGGTTTTGAAGTAGAAATTTCGTTATTGCTTTTAAAAGATGATTTTGTAAATATACCTTTTTGGCATGGAGAACATAATGAAGATAAATTTCCATTCAACTTAGGCAATCCTCTAATCAATTCCCTTTTTGCTAGTTTTAAAATGAGCTTTGTACTAGCATGACCTAAACGTCTATGCCATAGTTCTAATTCATCATTTTTGGTAATAAAACATTTTATAGATGATTTGGAAAGATCATGAAATGAAACTATGTAAACATTGTGAATTCTAGGTGCAGTTAGTAACACATCTTTTGTTTTAGGATTAACAATTTTGCAAAGATTTGTGGATGATTCAAATAATACGTCTAATCCTTTATCACACAGTTGACTTATAGATATTAAGTTATGTTTTAATCCTTTTACATAGAGTACATTTGAGATAAGACAAGATTTGTTACCCACTGTACCTACTCCCATGATCCTTCCTTTACCGTTATCACCAAAAGTTACGATCCCTCCTTTCTTCTTTTCTAGGCTAAGGAATTTTGCTTTGTTGCCCGTCATGTGCTTGGAGCAGCCTGAGTCCAAGTACCACACGTCCTCCGTTTCCTTAGCCTTCATGCAAATCTAGAGAGAAGATGAGAGTAAAGATCCAGATACCCAAGTGGTACCACCCATACAGTAAGTGGATTTCTTTGGTACCCAGATTTGTCTTAACGATTGTTGTTTTATATTTCTGCAAGAGCTAGACGTGTGTCCAAACTTAATACAATTAGCACACGAAATAAATGGGGTTGAGACCCTTTTCTGAGTTTCTACGTTGCTCTTGCTGGATGAGGTTTGAACATTAGAAAATACAGAAGATTTTTTAACATTTGAGCTACCGCCAGCGTTAGTAGCTAGCACCGGGGCGGTAGGGTTCACTTTTATATCCGACCCCAAATTTTACAGAACCATAACATTGGTTTCCCAAAAGCATATCCAGGGATTTTTGACCGATCCCGAATTTTTTCATAGTTATATTGAGGTCATGATTTTGTTTTTTAAGATATGTATTTTCTTGAACAATCATAACACATTTATTTTCAAATCCCTTTTTGTTATTTTCAATTTGTAAAAGAGAGGTTTTTATTTTTCTCTCTAAGTCCCCCTTTTCTTTTGCAATAGTTTTGTTTTGTGAGAGGGCCTTAGAAAGAGAAACTTTAAGTTCTTTTATCTTACATAAAGAGTGCTCACACTCTTGACATGAAACCTTTCTCTTTTCAAGGGAAACCAATTTTTTTGTGAGCTTATGATTTTCTTTGATAATAGATTCATTTTCACGATTTAATATAATATTATCTTTTATACTTTAATCGTAGGATTTGCAAGTTAGAACAAATTTATCATAGAGTTCTTCGAAAGTAGGAGGAGATACCTTAGTGTCGCTAAGAACACTGGTATCGTCATCGTTGCTTTTTGCCATTAAGCATAAGTTTGCTTCCTCCTCGCTACTTGACTCAGACTCGTTTGACTCTTCAGAGGAAGAGTCATCCCAAGTTGCGGCTTTCAGTACTTTCTTTTTCTCTTTTGCTTTGTTTTGTTCTTTTTGCTCCTTTTGATACTTTGGGCACTGGATCCGAATGTGCCCCGTCTTCCAGTAGTGGTAGCATTCTGGTGGTGGTCTCTCTTCTTCATCTTCGCTTCCTCTTTCTTTCCTTGATGAAGAGGAAGATCCTTTCGTCGAGTATCCTTTTGGAAATATTTTCGGAATGTGTTCCTTCTTTCCGTATTCCTGATGAACTTCCTGAAGTTCTTCACCAGGAGACCTTCTTCATCTTCATCATCCTCTTCGATGCTCTCCTTCTTTGATTTAAGTGCTAGCAACTTTTTCTTCGGCTCCTTGTTGAATTCGTCTTGTTGTATCTGGAGTTCTACCTCATGGGTTTTGAGATTCCCAATAAGGTTCTCGATCTAGAGCGTTCTTAAGTTGTGCGACTCAGAGATGGCTGTCACCTTTGGATTGAACCTTGGAGGTAAGGAGCGAAGAATTTTCCTCACCAAGTCCCCGTTTGAGTAGGTCTTTCCAAGTGCCTTTGAAGCGTTGACTATTTTGGTGAAGCGAGTGTACATGGAGTTGATGTCCTCTTCGGTGTCCATCCTGAATTTTTCGTATTCAGATTCCAGTTGGAATAGCTTTGCATCCTTCACCTGTAATGTACCTTCATGAGTTACTTCCAATTGATTCCAAATATCATAAGCAGTTGTGCATGCATAAATTCTATTAAACTCGGTCCTATTTAGAGCACAATATAAAGCGTTCATTGCTTTTGCATTATTTTCACACCTTAGTTTATCGTTATCATCTCATTTATCTTTAGGTTTTAATAATGTCGCCTCTCCCACTACAATTGTAGGAGGAGAGTACCGAACTTCTACCATGTTCCATACTTCTACATCCATGGTCATAAGAAAACACATCATTCGATTTTTCTAGTAGTTAAAATTTGACCCAGTAAAGAGAGGTGGTCGACTAACCCCTTGTCCCTCCAGAAAAGCGAGATCATGAGACGCCATTATTCCCGGTTGTTAAGACGATTGGAATAAAACTGCTCTGATACCACTTGTTGGATCGGTAGGCGCCCTTAGAGGGGGGGGGGTGAATAAGGGTTTTAAAAAGTTATATTATATTTTGAAAAACTTTGAAATAATGCAAGATTAAGACAGTGAGAAATCAAGTAAAACAATAATGAAGAGACATGCTTTATTAATATCAAATAATGTTTTACAAAAGTTGATTTCTATAACGCTAGAAATCGGAGGCGAAGAATAGTAAACTCCTTTTGTTTTCTATCCCGACTCGCCTCCCCACGAACCGGTGGCCCTAGCCTATCCTCCCTGGATTCGGCCTCAAGCCGCTCTAGCCAATCCTTCCCCGGATACGGCCTCGAGAACCCCCTAGACCTAGCCTAGATCTAGTCGCCAACACGAGGCGAATTTCTGCCCTAAGTCTAACCCAAACCTAGTCGCCAATACGAGGCGATTTCACTAACCGTTTACAAGAAATAAGAAATGAAAATATATAAAACTCCCTCTTGAAGAACTTTTGAAGTAGGAGACGAAGATACGCTGTAGAATAAGCATTGTCGAAGCGGACTTTGTTTGGATCCGGCGTGTTGAGATTCTCCTTCAAAAGTTTGCAGAACTTTGGTAGGACATCAAATTTCGGCCATGCAGCCTCTGGAATTCTAGCACTCAATTTCTCTCTCTAATGTCTGTATGAAACGAGAGGTGAGGGGTCCTTTTTATAATCTCAGCGCTAGGGCCTGCGCTATCGCTACCGTCGGCGCTATCCCTGATTAGGTATTATTCTGTGCGGGATAATCTTCGATCCGCGGCAACATTTCTCTCTTGCCTTCTGTGCTCCGCTCTACCGCCTGCGCTATCGGCTACCGCCAGGCACTATCTCCTTCTATATGTGCTCCCGGAATTTCGCTTATCATCGCTAGCGCCAGGCGCTAGGTGCTACCACCGGCGCTAGTGGGCATGATAGAATTCTGGCCTCAATTTTGGGGGCAACCATCATATGTAATCCTTGAGTCATGTGGACCTTGTTATCCTGCACACTTAAACACACACGATCAAATACACATAGGATTTGTTATTCTCAAACCTAGGAGATGTGGAAGACCATGTTCCAACAAACTCCCCCTTTTGATAATAACAAATCCATTAATGATAAATCAGAGCTTTAATAAATAAGCATGATGAAACTATACTTGTGTGTGTGTGTGAGTGATGACTTAGGATAATTATCGATTTTAGCATTTAGAATTGCTCCCCCTAAATATATGCTCCCCCTAAGTGAATGCTCCCCTAATATGTAAGCTATCATCTTAATTAATCATGTTGGGTTTTTATTTTGATAGTGAATTATATTTATCATGTTAGTTCTCCCCCTTTTGTTATTAGCAAAAGTGGGTAAGGAGGCACCACCAAAATGTTTAATAGTAAGATAAAGGCATGATCGAGCTTTTTAGTGAGAAGGAAATGATAAGGAGTTTTAGAACACTTTTCATTGAAATAGATAAGAGTTTATAAGCATTACAATACTTTCATAGAAATAAATCAGAGTTTTTAGCATAAAAAATTTTCATGATTAAAGTAACCAATATAAAGTTTACCAAGCAAGTCTATCACTTAGTGAAAGATAGGAATTGTAAGAGTCAAGTGACAATGTACAAAATACAAGACTTTAATTAAGCATGAAAGCGCAAGGTAAAACAATTATATGGTTATGATGCGGAAGACTTATAGAAATACAAAAATCATCTTATTGTAATCAATGATGTCCCATAAAAAGATATATGAGGTAATTTTCAAAAAGAAGATGTTTTTGTAACTTATTTTGCAATTAAAATCTTTTAAATTTGACAATAAAGGAACTAAGCATGAAATAATGTTATCAAAAAGAGATTACTACAATGTTACTTTAATTTACAATGTCAAAACATACAAAACATTGTAGAAAGCATGCTACGTTATCTAGTGCATTTCAAAAATAAAGAGTAGTATAGAATTAGCATTAGGATCCAATACTCATGAGAAGAAGTGTTATGGAAGATAATGATGTGCACATAAGTGTATTTTTGAATAGAGTAAACAAATGTTTTAATCAAAAATACAAGGAATATGTAAAGTAAGAGCACAATATAACACAAATAATTTTACTTCCACACACTTTAATGCACAAATAAAAAGTACAACTACCAAGGTGCTTTGCACACACAATGCTCATTAAGACTTATCAGGGTGCAAAGTAGTGCTTGGGGAATCATATTTTTTATTTTTAGTGTAGAGACTAGTGATCCGGTGTACGTAAGAGTAAGTCGTTTTTATTTTGAAAGAAAGATTTGATTTGCACAAGATACTTTACGATTCTTTCCAAGGTGCTCAACCTCACAATGCTTATTAAGACTTATTAGGAGGTTCAAGTAGTGCTTGGTGGAGTTCTCTTTGTCACTTTATTTTGTGATTATTGTTTTGTACAAAGTTCTCCGAATACACTTGTTTTGCAAACCAATATAATTTATGAAAAAGATAACCACTTTTCTTAACTTTTAAAAGTGCAAATAAAGGAGTGTAGGTAAGATACTTGTGCAATTTTAATTCGTCGTACTAATACATAACATACACAAGTATTCTTAAATTAAACACATATGTAGACAATGTCAAACTAAATGAGTGAATAAAGATCATTATCAACCATAAAACATTTACTCATACTTAGAGGCATGCTAAGCATAGTTCTACACAACTTTTAAAAGATACTTGATGCACATTTGAATAGATATATCAAAGCATGATGAAAACAATGTCGAAGGTAGTTTGAAAAGATAAATTGCAACATTATAGAAGTTCTAATTAATAGATTAAATCAGGCTTGATTTTCACAGGAAAGTCCATACAGTTTTTGATAGATTTAATGTTTTATATTTTTGTATTTGATTTTTGCAAACTTATAAACTTTAAATTTATGGCAAAAACAAAAAGACAAAGCATATTTTTTTTTGTAATTTTGGCGTTTGTATTTTTGTATTTGATTTTTGCATAAAAATAAACTTTAAACAAATGACAAACAAAATCAAAAAGGAAAAACATATTTTTTGTAATTTGGTTTTGTAGTTTTGTGTTTGATTTTTCAAAAATTAAAGAAAAACAGAAGTGCAAAACTAAATAGTACATATAGATTAATATATTTTTAATAATTTTTCAAAATTTTAAAATTACAGAAAAACAAATAAGCACGATAGCGCTGGCGGTAGCGCTAGCGCGGGAGACAGTACACGATTTTTATGATTTTGAAATTTTTAATTGTTGATCTTGATTAAGTGTCCCAATAGTAGTTTTATGCTGAAATGTCAGAATTTTAGGAGATGTTTTTGATGGTTAGAAATTACAAAATTTGCGTTTGTGAATGTGTTTTAACTTGAAAGATCTAAGACACCTAACTCAAGTCGTAATAAACAAAATCTTGCATCGGGAAGAGGTTTAGTAAATATGTCAGCGAGTTGAGAGTCCGTGCCAATGAAACTTACTTTTACATGCTCTTTCTTAATGTGATCCCTAATGAAATGATGATGAACGTTGATGTGTTTGGATCTAGAATGGTGTACAGGATTATATGTGAGGTCTATTGCACTTTTGTTGTCACATTTAAGATCTATGTTTTTGAGATGAAATCCAAAATTCTCTAGTGTTTGGCTCATCCATAACGCTTTGCACAACAACTACCAAGTGCGATATATTCGCCCTCCGTGGTGGAGAGTGCAACCGAAGATTGTTTCCTACTAGACCAAGCAACTAAAGAGGGTCCTAAAAAGTGACAAGTACCGCTAGTGCTTTTTAGATCTAGTGAACACCCGGCGTAGTCCGAATCAGAATAGTCGTGGAGCGTGAATGAATCATTATGTGGGTATCATAGTCCTAATTTAGATGACCCTAATAGATAACGAAAAATACATTTTACCGCTTTTAAATGAGATTCTTTTGGATTTTCTTGAAAGCGAGCACATAAACATACGACAAACATTATATCTGGTCTATATGGACTTAAGTAAACAAGAGATCCTATCATTCCTCTATATAACGTTTGATCAATGGAAATTCCAGATTCATTTCTTCCTATATTTAAAGAAGCACTCATAGGAGTAGAAGCTTGTTTAAGATTTTTAAATCCAAATCGTTTAAGCATATCGTGAACATATTTTGTTTGGTAAATAAAAATACCATCGGTTTGTTGTGAGATTTGAAAACCAAGAAAATATGATAGTTCTCCTACAAGACTCATTTCAAATTCATTTTTCATTACTAAGACTACTTCATTGCACAACTCTTCATTAGTGGCTCCAAAAATGATATCATCAACATATATTTGTAAAATAATTAGATCGTTATTATTATGCTTAATGAAGAGTGTGTTGTCGGGACTTCCCGTAACATAACCGTGCTTTAACAAAAACGATGTAAGTCGATCATACCATGCACGGGGCGCTTGTTTTAAACCATAAAGCGTTTTTTCTAATTTGTAAACATGATTAGGGAATTTTTCATTTATGAAACCGGGGGGTTGTTCTACATAGACTTCTTCTTTTATAAACCCGTTTAAAAAGGCACTTTTAACATCCATTTGAAATAATTTTATTCTTTTAAAACTCGCAAATGCCAAAAATATTCGTATAGATTCTAAGCGAGCAACGGGTGCAAAAGTTACATCAAAATCTACCCCCTCGATTTGAGTGTAACCTTGAGCAACTAAGCGTGCTTTATTTCTTATAATCCTAGATTCACCATCTAATTTATTTTTAAAGACCCATTTTACGCCGATAATTGGATGATTAGATGGTCTATCTACTAGATTCCAAACCTTATTTCTTTCAAATTGACCTAACTCTTCATTCATAGACAAAAACCAAAATTCGTCATTTAAAGCGGTGGAAACATTTTTAGGTTCGATTTCAGAAACAAAGCAAATATTTGAAAACGTTTCATGAAGAGAGGATTGAGTTCTCACCCCAGTAGAAGGTTCCCCAATGACTAGCTCTTTTGGATGATTTTTTGAGAAGTTCAAAATGCTTGGAGGTACATATTCATCTTCCTTGGACTTCTTCTCCTCTTCTTTGGAAAGTTCTTCTTCGTCGTGCTCCAACGATGGCAAAGGTTCATCATTTGTACCTGAAGGGAGCTTCTCTGCACATGAAATAAACTCATCAAATCTAACATTAATCGATTCTTCAACCTTACTCGATCTTCTGTTAAATATTATATTGGCTTTACTTGTTGAAGATTATCCAAGAAATATTCCCTCATCACATTTTTCGTCAAATTTTCCTAAAGAATCTTTTGTATTAAGAATAAAGCATTTACATCCAAATACTTTAAAATATGATACGTTAGGTTTCTTTTGATAATATAGTTCATACGGCGTGAGATATAGTGATGGGCGAAGCATAACTCTATTCATTACATAGCATGATGTGCTTACGACTTCTGCCCAAAAAGACTTAGGTAATTTATATTCAGATAGCATGGTGCGTGCTAGTTCTTGTATTGTCCTATTTTTCTGTTCTACAACACCGTTTTGTTGAGGTGTGCGTGGAGCGGAGAACTCATGCTTAATACCTAACATTTCACAAAAAGATTTAAAATTTTCATTTTCAAATACACCTCCATGATCTGAGCGAATGCATTTTATTTTTAAATCTAGTTCATTTTGAATGCGGGTACATAATTTTGAGAATTCGCAAAACGCATCAGATTTGGAGGAGAGAAATAAAGTCCACCAATATCTTGAGAAGTCATCTATTAGAACGAAAGTGTATGTTCTACCACCAAGACTTGCGGTGTTAACGGGACCAAAGAGACCCAAATGAATTAATTGCAGTGGTTTTGAAGTAGAAATTTCGTTATTGCTTTTAAAAGATGATTTTGTAAATATACCTTTTTGGCATGGAGAACATAATGAAGATAAATTTCCATTCAACTTAGGCAATCCTCTAATCAATTCCCTTTTTGCTAGTTTTAAAATGAGCTTTGTACTAGCGTGACCTAAACGTCTATGCCATAGTTCTAATTCATCATTTTTGGTAATAAAACATTTTATAGATGATTTGGAAAGATCATGAAATGAAACTATGTAAACATTATGAATTCTAGGTGCAGTTAGTAACACATCTTTTGTTTTAGGATTAACAATTTTGCAAAGATTTGTGGATGATTCAAATAATACGTCTAATCCTTTATCACACAGTTGACTTATAGATATTAAGTTATGTTTTAATCCTTTTACATAGAGTACATTTGAGATAAGACAAGATTTGTTACCCACTGTACCTACTCCCATGATCCTTCCTTTACCGTTATCACCAAAAGTTACGATCCCTCCTTTCTTCTTTTCTAGGCTAAGGAATTTTGCTTTGCTGCCCGTCATGTGCTTGGAGCAGCCTGAGTCCAAGTACCACACGTCCTCCGTTTCCTTAGCCTTCATGCAAATCTAGAGAGAAGATGAGAGTAAAGATCCAGATACCCAAGTGGTACCACCCATACAGTAAGTGGATTTCTTTGGTACCCAGATTTGTCTTAACGATTGTTGTTTTATATTTCTGCAAGAGCTAGCCGTGTGTCCAAACTTAATACAATTAGCACACGAAATAAATGGGGTTGAGACCCTTTTCTGAGTTTCTACGTTGCTCTTGCTGGATGAGGTTTGAACATTAGAAAATACAGAAGATTTTTTAACATTTGAGCTACCGCCAGCGTTAGTAGCTAGCACCGGGGCGGTAGGGTTCACTTTTATATCCGACCCCAAATTTTACAGAACCATAACATTGGTTTCCCAAAAGCATATCCAGGGATTTTTGACCGATCCCGAATTTGTTCATAGTTATATTGAGGTCATGATTTTGTTTTTTAAGATATGTATTTTCTTGAACAATCATAACACATTTATTTTCAAATCCCTTTTTGTTATTTTCAATTTGTAAAAGAGAGGTTTTTATTTTTCTCTCTAAGTCCCCCTTTTCTTTTGCAATAGTTTTGTTTTGTGAGAGGGCCTTAGAAAGAGAAACTTTAAGTTCTTTTATCTTACATAAAGAGTGCTCACACTCTTGACATGAAACCTTTCTCTTTTCAAGGGAAACCAATTTTTTTGTGAGCTTATGATTTTCTTTGATAATAGATTCATTTTCACGATTTAATATAATATTATCTTTTATACTTTAATCGTAGGATTTGCAAGTTAGAACAAATTTATCATAGAGTTCTTCGAAAGTAGGAGGAGATACCTTAGTGTCGCTAAGAACACTGGTATCGTCATCGTTGCTTTTTGCCATTAAGCATAAGTTTGCTTCCTCCTCGCTACTTGACTCAGACTCGTTTGACTCTTCAGTGGAAGAGTCATCCCAAGTTGCGGCTTTCAGTACTTTCTTTTTCTCTTTTGCTTTGTTTTGTTCTTTTTGCTCCTTTTGATACTTTGGGCACTGGCTCCGAATGTGCCCCGTCTTCCAGTAGTGGTAGCATTCTGGTGGTGGTCTCTCTTCTTCATCTTCGCTTCCTCTTTCTTTCCTTGATGAAGAGGAAGATCCCTTTCGTCGAGTATCCTTTTGGAAATATTTTCGGAATGTGTTCCTTCTTTCCGGATTCCTGATGAACTTCCTGAAGTTCTTCACCAGGAGACCTTCTTCATCTTCATCATCCTCTTCGATGCTCTCCTTCTTTGATTTAAGTGCTAGCAACTTTTTCTTCGGCTCCTTGTTGAATTCGTCTTGTTGTATCTGGAGTTCTACCTCATGGGTTTTGAGATTCCCAATAAGGTTCTCGATCTAGAGCGTTCTTAAGTTGTGCGACTCGGAGATGGCTGTCACCTTTGGATTGAACCTTGGAGGTAAGGAGCGAAGAATTTTCCTCACCAAGTCCCCGTTTGAGTAGGTCTTTCCAAGTGCCTTTGAAGCGTTGACTATTTTGGTGAAGCGAGTGTACATGGAGTTGATGTCCTCTTCGGTGTCCATCCTGAATTTTTCGTATTCAGATTCCAGTTGGAATAGCTTTGCATCCTTCACCTGTAATGTACCTTCATGAGTTACTTCCAATTGATTCCAAATATCATAAGCAGTTGTGCATGCAGAAATTCTATTAAACTCGGTCCTATTTAGAGCACAATATAAAGCGTTCATTGCTTTTGCATTATTTTCACACCTTAGTTTATCGTTATCATCCCATTTATCTTTAGGTTTTAATAATGTCGCCTCTCCCACTACAATTGTAGGAGGAGAGTACCGAACTTCTACCATGTTCCATACTTCTACATCCATGGTCATAAGAAAACACATCATTCGATTTTTCTAGTAGTTAAAATCTGACCCAGTAAAGAGAGGTGGTCGACTAACCCCTTGTCCCTCCAGAAAAGCGAGATCATGAGACGCCATTATTCCCGGTTGTTAAGACGATTGGAATAAAACTGCTCTGATACCACTTGTTGGATCGGTAGGCGCCCTTAGAGGGGGGGGGGTGAATAAGGGTTTTAAAAAGTTATATTATATTTTGAAAAACTTTGAAATAATGCAAGATTAAGACAGTGAGAAATCAAGTAAAACAATAATGAAGAGACATGCTTTATTAATATCAAATAATGTTTTACAAAAGTTGATTTCTATAACGCTAGAAATCGGAGGCGAAGAATAGTAAACTCCTTTTGTTTTCTATCCCGACTCGCCTCCCCATGAACCGGTGGCCCTAGCCTATCCTCCCTGGATTCGGCCTCAAGCCGCTCTAGCCAATCCTTCCCCGGAAATGGCCTCAAGCACCCCCTAGACCTAGCCTAGATCTAGTCGCCAACATGAGGAGAATTTCTGCCCTAAGTCTAACCCAGACCTAGTCGCCAACACGAGGCGATTTCACTAACCGTTTACAAGAAATAAGAAATGAAAATAATTAAAACTCCCTCTTGAAGAACTTCTGAAGTAGGAGACGAAGATCCGCTGTAGAATAAGCATTGTCGAAGCAGACTTCGTTTGGATCCGACGTGTTGAGATTCTCCTTCAAATGTTTGCAGAACTTTGGTAGGACATCAAATTTCGGCCAAGGCATCCTTTGGAATTCTAGCACTCAATCTCTCTCTCTCTAATGTCTGTATGAAACGAGAGGTGAGGGGTCCTTTTTATAATCTCAGCGCTAGCGCCTGCTCTATCGCTACCGCCGGCACTATCCCTGATTAGGTATTATTCTGCGCGGGAGAATCTTCGATCCGCGACAACATTTCTCTCTTTACTTCTGTGCTCCGCGCTACCGCCTGCGCTATCGGCTACCGCCAGGCGCTATCTCCTTCTATATGTGCTCCCGGAATTGCGCTTATCATCGCTAGCGCCAGGCGCTAGGTGCTACCGCCGGCGCTAGTGGGCATGATAGAATTCTGGCCTCAATTTTGGGGGCCACCATCATATGTAATCATTGAGTCATGTGGACCTTGTTATCCTGCACACTTAAACACACAAGATCAAATACACATAGGATTTGTTATTCTCAAACCTAGGAGATGCGTAAGACCATGTTCCAACAGGGGGTGGTCGGTCACTACCTTAGTTGAATGTGTCTGGAAGTAGGGCCGGAGCTTCCTGAATGAAATAATTAAGGCGAATGACAGCTTCTCCAAAATAGGGTATCTGAGCTCCACCTTTTTCTGGACCCGGCTGATATAGTATATTGGAAGCTGCCTCTTTCCCTCTTCTCAGACCAAGACTGAGCTCACTGCCTCGGTGCCCACCCCTAGATAGAGGAACAAGTCTTCTCCTTCTCTTGGCCCTTTGATGCGCAAATCTCCGCACACCGCTATAGGCGGTAGCGAGACTGTGGCACGAAACAGCAGTGTACCGATCATTCAAGTAATATAAAACAAGGAGTAAATCCTCGAGTATCGAATCTCGAAGGAACACAGTAAGGTGGAATTAACTTTTGAGGAAGGACTTGAGATTGAAGTCCTTTAATCGGATGGAATGCGGGTGTTTTGGTTTGGATTGTGGAAAATAAAAGAAAATAACTACAACTACTCTTATGCAATGCCGATATGCAATGCTTCGCTTGGTAGGATGGAGACTACGTAGGCCTTGAACGCACTACTTCGCTAGGTGGATGGACGAGTTGACAAGCGGATGAGGTGAATAAGTGCGGAATCAAACTGTGCAGGCCTTCAGCGCACTGCTTCGTGAGGCGAGTAGATTACACGGGCCGCTATACCACGCTTCACTAGGCGGATGGACGAGAAGGCAAGCGGATGGAATGGTTCGCACCGGCGGAGTCGGGATGGATTACACGGGCCGTTAGCACCACTTAGCTTGGCGGATGGAAGAGTAGGCTAGTGTAATGGAGTGGAGGGTGATGACGGATGGAAGATGGAATGGGGAGCTCCTCACTTGCATAAACCACACATAACAATTTCGCATAGACATGAAATAGTAAATATCATAACTAGGTTTAGCAAGCATTATTCATACACCCAAATGATAAAGGAAAAAATTTCTACAATTTAAAGGGGGTTGAGATTACAACCAAAGCATAGAGACTCATCGGAGGTTCACGTCCAGAATCTAGGGTTGTCAATCCTTGTCCGAACTCGGTATCCAACTGTCGTCCGGGGTCCGGAAGAGATGTCACCTTCTTCTATTGTACCCGTCTTCTCCGTCAATCTTCTTTGACCATGATCTCACCGGAGAACTTCACAAGTGCACCAAGGAATCCCTCAAAATGGAGCTTTGGAGGTGCACGGACAATGGAGGAGGCCTAGAGGATGCTCCGGCTTGAGATTTGCAAGAGAATGGCGGTCGGAGCTCCTCCCAAAGTTGGGCAGCGATGGAACGGCGAAAATGGCGCAGAGCAGAGCTGTTGGGCGCGGAAAATAAAAATCTATAATCTAGGGCGAAGTCTGCAGCTTTTATAAAAAAAGATCAGAAATTTGGTCACGCACGGTTGAACGCATGACCGTGCGTGAACCATGCGATATTAATTAAGAAGAAATGCCAGGAAGAAGACCCAGAGCGCCCATGCGTTTTACTCACGCACGGTCGAAGCCGACCGTGTGTAAAAATGCACGGGTAAATTCAGAAAGCTCAAAATCCAGCAAACAATAGGAGGTCGTGCATTTTGTTCGCGCACGGTTGAGTCCAACCGTGCGTGAAGAAAATGCACGAGCGGGGCAGATCACCATATTGACCAGCCAAACATAGCGCATGACCGCAGCCGACCATGTATCAAGTAAACGCACGACCGTGCGATTCATACAGGATGAATTCTAGGCATTATGGACGATCTGCCCACCTGCACAACAAATCCAAACGCTGGGAACACACCTCCAGCACAAGAATAATAAGCATAAAAAGAATGGGGAGCATGTTGTGCTTGCCCCCAACAATAAAGCGTGCAATTCCACACAAAAACGGGCCAACAAGTGGACTTCGTGTGAGAATAGTGAAACAGTGAAATATAAGCATTAATGAACTAAAAGTGAAGTGCATGTGCGTGAAAACAAGCCCAGATGAGTCCGAAAATGTGTATATAATTGGGACTCATCACACCCCCAGACTTACCTATTTGCACGTCCCGAGCAAACAAATCCGGCGGAGTGGGAAAAGGCTTTGGTAACCAAATAATTGCGAACATTGAGTAAAATGAGAAGTTGCCTACTTGTGTGCATTGAACTTCATTAGAAGAAGTGTCTAAATATGCTATCTAATTCATAAAAGTGTAAATGCGTAAAAAGGAACTTATGGAATGTTGGTGAATCTCGTGTTCAAGCGTAGTATAAAAGTAAGCAAGTCGCGAAGGTGATGTGTTACCCAAGATCGGAACTCAGAATTATCTCCGTTGAAATCCATCAACGTCGAGAGCCATAAGCCTGCCCTGTCACACTCTCTCCACGGCGCTAATGAACACACAAGATGAATCGATAGGACTTTAGGTTTACATGAGGCTTGGGTTACGGTTTGGAATGGAAAGATAAATATGATGGCTAAACGCAACCCGAATGAGCTCACTAAAGTGCTAAATCATAGCAGCCTCAATAAACACGTGTAACGCACCCCCTCACTTGACTTTGAAACCGGGTGTGCACATAGGAATTTTGAAAACTTTCACATCAACACCAAAGTTTCGCATCACCGCACCACATTGTAAAATTACAATTCATAAATGCTTTTGGCTTATTTTCGGTTGCGAAAATAGGATTAGCTTTTAGGCCTTGGTGAAGTATGGTGGAGCTGAACCAAAAGATCGGGTAGGCCCAAACTAGGCTAGCAACGGTTAGCGTATAGGAATGGTAAAACAAGGCTCAAGCTTGCCAAATAGATGGCCTACGTCACGCTCAACTTACAAATCATTCGCACCCATGCTTCGAGAGTCGTTTGGGGCAAGTTCTTAGCCCCTGAGAAAGGTAATCCTTCCTCCTGACTCGAGCACCATGAACCTCGCGTTCGCCTACACACAATACCACACTACCACTAGATTCAACCACATTCACCATTTTGAGTAAAATAAACTAAAATCTACGCAAATCAACTAATCATAAATTAGGAGCATAAATAAGAACTAATTCTACTCAAGTCCTAAGCAAAACACGAGTACTCAACTAGAGCACTGCAAGAGTCAACATTCCACTCCATCTTGCAATTATTTTGGCTAATACAACACTTCCTACATCACAACCAAGAATTGAATATACGGTGGCATACAAACAAGCGAGTGCGCGCTAAAGTGGGTGTAGTGGTGTGCGGTGCATATGAAACAATAATTAAAAAAACTGAACTAAAATGTACTTCTAGTATGCAAATGATATGTGCACGTGCAGTGGGTAACAAATACAACAGCTCTCCCCAGACTTAATCTAAACAATCCAACAAAAGATATAACCATGAAATTCAAAATGAAGTCTAGGGAAAGAGAGTACCCAATGCTCAGCAAGTGAGCATACCAGAAGATTGGCGTGTGAATCAAGACAAAGCTTTCAGCGTCTGCCATCCAGAAGAAGGACCTGCAGGGGTGAGCTCCACAAAAACAAAAGAGAATATACAGACTAAAATAAAATAAAACTAACCAAACAAACTAGATAAACTGAAATTGCAAGAAAAGTAAGGTAACTACTGGGTTATTGTCATCCCAGCACGACTTATTCAAAAAGTAGAAGGTTCTAGCTACTGGCAGTATGGAAAGAGAAATGCACAGGTAACTATTCTAATATGCGTGTCGGTAATCGATATCGATACGGCGACAGAACAGTTACCCCTCTACCTAAATAATAATACCTGCTCGTCACAGGTAGAGAAAGAAGAAAGTAAGAAGTGGAGGAGGAGTCCTCCTCACTATTCTCACCAAAAACATCCTTGCCCAGCAAGGTGTCATCTTCAGGGAGGCCGCAGGAAGAGAAGGCAATGAATGAGGCTTCCTATATGGAGGAGGGATCAACCTCCTCACATGAGAGGATACACTCATCATTGACTTGAGTAGAATGCTCCAAGTCCTCCTGGGGTACATGTGAATTCTCAACCTGCACAAGCTCAGATGAAGAAAGGGAATCAAGAAATAAACAAGAAGAATGACATAAATAAACATCAATCGGGGGAGTAGTCCCGGTCTCACTCCTAAGAGGTTAGAGAAATAAGATATTGTCGGCATCATCGACAATGTTGCAGGGCTTAGTAGGATCATCAATGGCCTCCTCCATGATTTGGACTTCCTCCACCGGTGCTGAGGTAGAATCCTCGTCACCTTGGAAAATATCCACCTCCATAGGAATAGGCACAACACATAAATCACCTGCCTTATCCTGCGAAATATCCTCAATAATGTCGTCAGAGAAAAATGTAGTAGAATGCACAAAAGGGGGAGTAATAGTGCTTGGATAAAAGTCAAGAACCGATTCCTCATAAAGAATCGAATCCATACCTGGTGATATATGCACAGGGGAGATGGGCTCAGCCATGATAGTGCCAAAATCAGCCACACATCTGGTGACTGTGTCCACATCATCCCCTTCAAAGCATGAAGGTGATACAGACACATAACCAGATGTTGAAGGTGTGATGCCAGAAGTAGGAGTTGGGACGATCCGGATATCCGGTTCATCATCCTCGTCCAATTGGCGAAGATACGCAACACAATCCTTCAAAGCATGATCCAATCTCTGACAAAACAAGCACTGCCTTGCGGGCTTCTTTGGCACAGCATGTGCTGAAGCCGAAAAGAAGTATGACGGTAAAGGCTCAGCAGAATAGCCATAGGACTTACGCACAACATATGGAGTACCAGACGAAGTCGGTGCTCCATATATTGGGCCTTGAGTGCTAGGTCTATTATCTCCCTTTGGACATCTATCACTAGCATGAGATATATCTCCGCAAAAACGGCAACGAATATTAAATGAAGCCCACATTATGTGAAGATACTAGATTCAAAAGAAAAACACTAATGTGCAAAATACTTCACCCAACAATAAATTACTAAGTAAGCTAAATTAAACAAGAAAATAGAATAAGAACTGAAATAAAATAAAAGATGCAATTTACAAATGAAAGGGCTTCTCTCTCAGATTCTCCCTCTCCAGAAAACTCACACGTCTGTGTTCCCCGGCAACGGCGCCAAAAACTTGATGCGCAAATCTAAGCACACCGCTATAGGCGGTAGTGAGACTGCGGCACGAAACGGCAGTGTACCGATCGTTCAAGTAATATAAAATGAGGAGTAAATCCTCGAGTATCGAATCTCGAAAGAACATAGTAAGGTGGAATTTACTTTTGAGGAAGGACTTGAGATTGAAGTCCTTTAATCAGATGGAATGCCGGAGGTTTGGTTTGGATTGTGGAAAATAAAAGAAAATAACTACAACTACTCCTATGCAATGTCGCTATGCAATGTCGCTATGCAATGCTTCGCTTGGCGGGATGGAGACTACGTAGGCCTTGAACGCACAACTTAGCTAAGCGGATGGACGAGTAGGCAAGCGGATAAGGTGAATAAGTGCGGAATCGAACTGTGCAGGCCTTGAGCGCGCTGCTTCGTGAGGCGAGTGGATTACACGGGTCGCTATGCCACGCTTCACTAGGCGGATGGACGAGAAGGCAAGCGGATGGAATGGTTCGCACCGGCGGAGTCGGGATGGATTACACGGGCCGTTAGCACCGCTTAGCTTGGCGGATGGAAGAGTAGGCTAGCGTAATGGAGTGGAGGGTGATGACGGATGAAAGATGGAATGGGGCGCTCCTCACTTGCATAAACCACACATAATAATTTCACATAGACATGAAATAGTTAATATCATAACTAGGTTTAGCAAACATTATTCATACACCCAAATGATAAAGGAAAAAAAGTACTACAATATAAAGGGGGTTGAGATTACAACCAAAGCACGGAGACTCATCGGAGGTTCACGGCCGGAATCTAGAGTTGTCAATCCTTGTCCGAACTCGGGCTCCAACTACCATCCGGAGTCCGGAAGAGCTGTCACCTTCTTCTATTGTACCCGTCTTCTTCGTCAATCTTCTTTGACCACGATCTCACCGGAGAACTTCACAAGTGCAGCAAGGAATCCCTCAAAATGGAGCTTTGGAGGTGCACGAACAATGGAGGAGGCCTAGAGGATGCTCCGACTTGAGATTTGCAAGAGAATGGCGGCCGGAGCTCCTCCCGAAGGTGGGCGGCGATGGGACGACAAAAATGGCGCGGAGCAGAGCTGTTGGGCGCGAAAAAGAAAAATCTATCGTCTAGGGCGAAGTCTGCAGCTTTTATAGAAAACGATTAGAAATTTGGTCACGCACAGTCGAACGCACGACCGTGCATGAACCGTGCGATATTAATTAAGAAGAAATGCCAGGAAGACGACCTAGAGCGCCCGTGCATTTTACTCACGCACGGTCGAATCCGACCGTGCGTAAAAACGCACGGGTAAATTCAGAAAGCTTGAAATCCGGCAAACAACAGGAGGTCGTGCATTATGTTCACGCACGGTTGAGCCCAACCGTGCGTGAAGAAAATGCACGAACAGGGAAGATCACCATATTGACCAGCCGAACATAGCGCACGACCACATCCGATCGTGAGTCAAGTAAACGCACGACCGTGCAATTCATACAGGATGAATTCTGGGCATTATGGACGATCTGCCCACCTGCAAAACAAATCCAAATGCTGGGAACACACCTCTAGCAAAAGAATAATAAGCATAAAAAGAATGGGGAGCACATTGTGCTTGCCCCCAACATTAAAGCGTGCAATTGCACACAAAAATGGGCCAACAAGTGGACTTCGTGTGAGAATAGTGAAACAGTGAAATATAAGCATTAATGAACTAAAAGTGAAGTGCATGCGCATGAAAACAAGCCCAGATGAGTCCGAAAATGTGTATATAATTGGGACTCATCACCCTTGCAGCAGCAAAGCTTGTGTCAGCTGCCTCTTCATGGCTTGGAATGTCATCTCACACTCTTGCTACTATTCAAGCTTCTGATTTCCCCATAGAGATTTGAATAAAGGTAAGCACTTCTCTCCAGCCCGGGAGAGGAACCTGCTCAACCCTGTCAGCTTCACCGTCAACCTTTGAACTTCTTTGGCATTCTTTGGTGATTCCAAATCCAAGATGGCTTTGACATTATCTGGATTACGCTCAACCCAGGCTGGGGTGAGCAGATGGCCAAGAAACTTTCCCTTACTAATGCCAAACACACATTTGGAAGGGTTAAGTTTCATCTTGTACCTATGGAGCATTGCAAAAGTCTCTGATAGGTCTCGCAGGTGGGACTCCACATCCTTACTCTTCACAATGAGATCATCCACATACACTTCCAGATCCCCCCCCCCCCCCCCTCCGCTCCCTGAAGACTCGGTCCATCATCCTTTGGTAAGTTGCTCCCGTGTTTCTTAACCCAAAAGGCATCATCTTATAGCAGTAGCACCCATCATCTGTGATAAAGGAGACGTCCTTAATATCTGGTGGGTGCATTTCGATTTGATGGTAACCAGAGAATGCATCTAAAAAACTCATCACAGGGAAACCTATGGCTGAATCTACCAACGCATCGATTTGAGGCAAGGGGTAATAATATTTAGGACATGCTTTATTTAATAGGTAAAAGTCAATAAATATCCTCCACTTTTCTTCACCATTACAACATTGGACACCTAGCCTTGATAATGGATCTCCTCTGTGAAGCCTGCCTCAAGAAGCTTCCTTACTTCCTCACTAATTAGCCCAACGATGGTGGTCGATATGGATCTCTTCATCTAGCGTGTGGGGTGGATGCTTTGATCAAGGTTGAAGCGGTGACATGCTACATCTGCATCGATGTCTGGTATTTTTGCAGCGCTCCAAGAGAGGATG
The DNA here is from genome assembly GCA_033032865.1 of Dactylorhiza incarnata. NCBI lineage: Eukaryota > Viridiplantae > Streptophyta > Magnoliopsida > Asparagales > Orchidaceae > Dactylorhiza > Dactylorhiza incarnata. The sequence goes on along the minus strand of JAWHQI010000124.1, from coordinate 6,611,705 downwards.
CCATGTTTTGCTGGATGCACCTCCAGACCTCTTCCTGATCTTCCTTGCTCAACTCCCCGCTAATCCGCACCTTCTCCTGCCTCCCCCCGCCACTAATGACTTCCTTTATCTCCACATCTTCTGCCACCTCTAGCTTGGATAGGATCTCCATCACCTTGTCCACCTCCTCTACTTCCTTCTTCCAAGAGATAGTGTTGACCGCCATGACATAGCATTGATGGGCCACCTTAGGGTCTCCCCGGACCCAGACTTGCAGTACTCCTATGTTGTATTTCAAGCATTAATGGTAGGAGGAGGACACACACTTGAAGGAGCTAATGAGGGGTTGTCCAAAGAACACATTGTAACTGCTTGGTGCATCTACGATGATGAACCGGTCATTCATCAACGTCCCCCCTAAGGTAACCAGGAGATCGACTCCTGCCTCAACTTCCTTCCTTTCTCCTAAAAAATTGAGAAGCGACCCTTCTGACGCAACCACCCTCCTTGCTTTCACCTTCATTTCATCGAAGGACTTCATGAAAACCACGTTCACTGAACTCCCATTATCTACCAGGATTCGAGAGACTGTGAAATTCTCAACCGCGGCCTCGATCACAAGTGCGTCGCTGAAGGGATCTTTGTGCACCAACATATCCTTTGATGAGAATGTGATCTTCTCCACTAGGGGTGGGGTTTGGGAGGTTGAAGCAACTCTTCGATAGTAGATTGCATGGAGGCTCCCCTTGTGGGTGGCCTCGGTCCCTACCCCTCCATGAATCACCCTGATCCTGCCTAGCGCCCCCGAGTCCACCCGATCCTCGCACCGATCTTCCTCATGTCCTCCTTCTACTCTTCATTCTGCCCTTCCTTCTCTCCCATCTCATAGTAGCAACTTCTCTCCCCCTGCAGGGGACCTTCTCTCTTCCCTAACTTCTAAGAATTTGGGGTAGGTTGTTGTCGTGTGACCTTCTACCTGATGGAAGTCGTAAAAAGGCAACACCTTTCTGCCCCTTCTTACTCTGCCATCACCACCACCAATGTCGTTCCTTCTCCCTCTCCTTCCTTAGCCAACTGCCATCGCATGTTGAGGTTGAGGCTTAGGCTGCGCCAGCCTCGGGCCCAGACGCCATCCTGGAGGGTTGAAACGCCCTTGCCCTTGTTGGGTATTGTATCCACAATAGCCCTGATTTGAAGAAGTCCCCTTCAAACTAGGATGAATTGTAGTTGTATTTGATTATGCACTTTAGCTGTGTTGTGACAGGTTATTCCACTCTAGGTACAAACCAATGTCAGGTTTCAATGAGTCGTCAAACACAGGCCTGTGCAATGTAATCCCTCATTGTATAGACCAAAGTGTTGGCTCATGTGAAATCTCTCTATTGGGTTGTACCTCATTTCCTAAGTGCAAGAGAAGGAGGACTGGAGCTGATGGTGGAATCTTTAAAGAAAGGAATTTTTCCTAAGTAAAATTCGGTTATATCATTTAGAACATATTGTCGAATTCGACTATATGGTCTGAATGGATATAATCGAATTCGGTTAATCAAAGATCGAAATTTCTTCAATGTAATAGAATAACCGAATTCGGTTATTGAAATTCGGTTATAGTTTTTCGGTGAATGTGTTTAACCGGATTTTGAAATCTGTCGAATTCGGTTATACCATTTAACCGAATTCGATTCGGTTATTGCAATTCGGTTATTCCATTTAACCGAATCGGTCTGCTGTATTTCTTCCGGTTCGTTTTTGAATGCGTGTTTCTTAGGGCATCTCCTATGTACAGTACACGTGGAGTTAGATCCGTATTTCGCGCATTTGACCATTGTAGAAGACCGTATAAATACCCTTGATGTATTTCCTTTTAACCCTAATCACTAATCGAGAATCAAAAGAAAGAATCGCAAAGTTTCGGCCGATCTCTCTCGCGCTCAAGTCTCGTCTCCGACAAAGCTTTGATTTGTGATTCGTCTTCTACAGATTCAAGCTTCTCAGATCCAGTAAAGAATCGCTCATGATTTCTTCGTTCTTCCTCTAAAAAGAATTGAAATTCATTGTCAAGAAGAAGAAATCCATTTCTCAAGATCTGAAGAAAAACTTCATCTGAAGTTTAAGAAGATTGTTTTTCAATCTACGTTGTGTTGTAATAAACATTTTTCTAAACCTTGTAGGAAGCTTGCTTCCGAGTGTTGTGTAGATCCTTGTTTGAGGATTGAGTTGTAGGAGTAGTTTTTGCTCCGAGTTGTAGGAGTGGTGCACTCCGAGTTGTAGGAGTTTTTACTCCGAGGTGTAAGATTATTCTAATCTGAGTTTGGTGAAGTAGTCGAGTCTAGCCACGAGGTGCTAGATAGGCGAGGCGGGAAAGTGGACGTACCCATTCCCGGGAACCACTATAAATCCTTGTGTCTGTGCTGTGCTTTTCTGTGTTATATTTTTTAATTCCGCGTAAAGACATAGAATCCACCTATTCACCCCCCTCTAGGTGATTTAGGCCGCAATTAGATACTCTCAATTGGTATCAAAGCGAGGTTGTTCGCTATAAGGCTAACACCTTGAACAAGACCTCCTTATCTAGTTGCCTAAGCAAGTATGTCTGGCATGGATAAGACCAAGGATTCCGTCAAGCATCCAGTCTGCACAAAAGAGAATTTTCCTATGTGGAAGGAAAGAGTCAGATTCTTCATGGAGGCTGCTGATCCAAGAATATTTCAGATTGTGGAAGAAGGTCCTCATGTCCCAATGAAACCATCTTCAATAAACTCTACAATTATGGTCGCCAAGAAGATGTTGGAACTTACCAAGGATGAGATTGCACTTGTCTCTCTAGACAAGAAGGCAAAGAACATTATAGCAGGTGCAGTTGATGATTCCATGTTACAAAATCTTCTTCACTGCAAGTCTGCTAAGGAAATGTGGGACTCTCTGGTCATTCTCATGGAAGGAACAGATGAGGTAAGGGATGATCGAAGATCGTTGCTGAACCAAGAATACGAAGCCTTCAAGCAACATTCTGGTGACTCCATTTCTGATACTTATGAGAAGTTCTTCAAGATCGTAAATGGTCTTAGGAACTATGATCGAGAATTCACTATAGGCGAACTTAATGACAAATTCTTAATATCCCTGACCAAAGAATGGGACACCAAAGTCATAGCCATTAGAGAATTCGGAAAGCTCGGAACCACGGAGCCACAGATGTTGTTTGGGAAGCTCTTGTCCCATGAATTAAAGTTGAATACCCGCAAAGCTGAAGAAGAAGGGACCAGAGCCTCTGGAAGGGAGAAGGCCACTGCACTTAAAGTTGTAAGTTCAAGGAAGAGCAAGGCTCTCCCACCTGTCAGGAGATCATCCTCTGATGAAGATGAATCTGATGCTAGCCCCTCAGGCTCAGAAATGTCTGATGGAGAGTTCTCTCTACTCTCCAAGCAGTTCAAAAAGTTCTTTAACAAAAGAAGGAACACGAGAGGTCAAACCTCAACTTCTCATCATAGAAGATCAAACCGTGATGGGGATCATCACAAAAAGAAACATGAAGATGACAGGTATAAATCTAAACCTAGTAAACATATTTCTAACGATATCATCTGCTATTGCTGCAATAAGCCAGGACACATGATTGCGGAGTGTCCATACAAGAAAAAGGAAGGCTCAAAGAAAGAGGATAAGAAATCCTTCAAAGGAAAAAGGAAGGAAAAGAGCTTCATTGCAAAGAAACCAAAGACTCTGAGCGACAGCGACTCAGAGGAGTCAAGCACTGATGAAGAAGCCTACTTTGGGCTTATGGCACAATCGGATGATGGAGCAAGCGACACCTCATATAGGGCAAAGGTAAATCTTCATACTCCCCTTTTTGCCTCTGAGTGTGAAACTGCGTCCATAGCAAATGAAGGCTATTCTTCAGAGGAAGAGTCAGAATTAATGACTCAGTACAAAGCTCTTTTGAAAAGTTTTGACAAATGCCGCAAGGTTGTCAGATCTCAAGCAAAAGAAATTGATTCACTTAAGAACGTGGAATCGGCTCTGAGAGAGGAAATCGAAAGATTAACTCCCCTCGGAAATGAAGTCCAATCCTTGAAGGATGAATTAAGAAGTTCTACTGAATCATCAATTCTGAAAGAGAAACTTATAACTGAACTGGAAGAAAAGCTGTTGGCGGAAAAGAAGATAGTGGAAAGCTTCAACAAGCCAAAAACTGTTCTTCCTCTCATTGATAAGTTTTCTGCTCCTGCGAAGGGTGGTGGCATTGGCCACAAGGCTGAAAGTAGTAAGGCTGCCAAGATAAGAGCAGTAAAAGGTAAAGGGAAAGCTGATCAAAGTCAACCTTCGTTCAGGAAGGTCGTTTTTCTGACAAACCCATTTGACTTTGAAACATCCTATGGTCATCTCACTAGACCAACACCTGTTGAATCTAGTAGCAGATATCAGGGATGGAGCCGACCCCGGAACTTTGACTCAACTCCTTTCAAGGCTCCTTATGAAGAAGTAAGTCTCAAGGACCATGGATCATTTGTTCATGGATCAGTCGCAAAGAAAGCACCCAAAGTTAAATCTGTTGGTGCCAAGTCAAATGAGAAGTTGGAGCCTTGTGTTTGCTGCAATCACGAGGCATCTGCTTCTAAGAAGGTTGCTCCTACTAGACCTCCCGTTCAAAAGGTAAAGAAGGAGAACAAGAGAAGGTACAACAGATTTGACTGTTGGTGCTGTGGCAAAGTTGGTCACTTCGCCATAGATTGCTGGTTTAATTACAGTTATGTTAAGACCCCACGAGGTAACAATGCAAGAGTGACTCCTCGCACTGTTAACACTCACAATGGTGGTCATCTGACAAGAAGCCAAGGACCCAAATCTGTTTGGGTTCCTAAGGGCAATTGAATATTGATTGCAGGTATGTCCAAAGGCCAATTCAAATCCAATATGGTACTTGGACAGTGGATGTTCTCGGCACATGACCGGAACAAGAAGTTTGTTACAAGAGTATACCCCCGTGAAGGATGGACCAAAAGTTATCTTTGGCGGATCTGATCGGGGAATCACAAAAGGCTACGGTATGATTACCAACGGTATAGTCTCTTTCACAGATGTAGCTTATGTCAAAGGATTACAACATAATCTAATTAGCATAAGCCAACTATGTGATAAAGGCTATATGGTTGAGTTCTGCAAGGACAAGTGCTTGATAAAGTCGTCTGATACGTCAGAAACTATTTTAACAGGCACTCGGAGTAGAAATATTTTCTGCTTAAATTTCCTTTGTTTAGACTCTTCTACACCAGTGTGTCTTTTGGCAAAAGATAGTGCATCTCTTTGTGACCAGTGGCACAAGAGACTAGCACATATTAATTTCAAAACTATAAGTATGTTATTTTCTCACAACTTAGTTCGTGATGTTCCAGATGTTAAGTGCATTAAAGAGAGACCCTGTCATGCCTGCCAAATGGGTAAGCAGACTCGGGCTACCTTTAAAAGCATTATTGGCAAAGATTCTACCAGATGCTTATATCTGCTCAATATGGACTTGTTTGGTCCTATGCCAATCCGAAGTTTAGGAGGTAAGTCTTATACGTTGGTTATTGTTGATGATTACTCACGTTTTGCTTGAGTATTCTTTCTGAAACACAAGTCAGACACCTTTGATTCTTTCACCACGTTCGTCAAGCAAATTCAGAATGAGTTGGAATGTTCCGTGGTCAAAATCAGAAGTGACCATGGTACAGAATTCAAGTCTGGGGCTATGACCGAATTTTGTGAAAGCCTAGGTATCTTTCATGAGTTTTCCTCTCCTCGTACTCCACAACAAAATGGAGTGGCTGAGAGAAAGAATAGAACACTCATAGAGGCTTGCAGAACAATGTTGAGTGACTCTTCTCTTCCAGAATATTTCTGGGCTGAAGGCATCAACACTGTCTGCCACGTGCAAAACAGAGCACTGATCAACAAGAATCATCATAAGACTCCTTATGAACTTCTGAAGGGCAAGAAGCCAACCCTGTCTTATTTTAGAATCTTTGGCAGTAAGTGCTTCGTACTTAATAACGGGAAATATTACAAAACTAAGTTTAGTGAAAAATGTTTTGAAGGTATTTTCGTAGGATATAGTAGCCATAGTAAGGCATATAGGATTTTCAACAAGAAAACCCTGGTTGTAGAAGAAACTTATAATGTTATATTTGATGAGACTAGTATGCTTCAAAGCAGGTCTTCTAGTGTTTTTGTTGAAGATGCAGATGCAAGGTTCAAGGACATAAACTTAGAAGAAGCTATAAAGGAAGATCCTCCAAAGTCTATTGAAGTAAATATTCCATCCGCATGTGAGGAAGATGAACCTCAAGAAGATGAAGATGTACCGGAAGTGCAGGAACCCCATGGTCATCCAAATACTGGAGTGATCCGACACTTAAGGGACCATCCTGCAGAGCAAATTATTGGAGATACCCATGTTGGTGTAAGAACAAGAAGAGGTGCAGCTAATGAAGTTTTGCATCTAAGCTTTCTGTCACAGGTTGAGCCAAAGAAATTCGATGAAGCAAAGAACGATGCTTCATGGATCATCGCAATGCAAGAAGAACTCAATCAATTTAAGAGATGCAAAGTGTGGACGCTTGTACCCAGACCCAAAGGACAGAATGTCATTGGAACAAAATGGGTATTCAGAAACAAGTTGGACGAGGATGGCGTGATCATCAAGAACAAGGCTCGACTTGTTGCTCAAGGGTACAGACAAGAAGAAGGGATCGACTTCGATCAAACTTTTGCTCCCGTAGCAAGGCTCGAAGCGATCAGGTTGTTTCTAGCGTATGCTGCTCACAAAGGATTTAAAGTCTATCAAATGGACGTGAAGTCAGCCTTCCTTAATCTTTATTATATAAGCAAAGAGGAAAGTACACATGGTGAAACATTCAACGGACCAAAATACCCTCCATAAATCCTTCTTTATTTGAAATTCGGTGGGTTTTCTGCCATTTCCCAGGCTTGCTCCCTCGAAAACCCTCTGCCGCAAGCAACCTTATCTCTTATTGATCCTCGACCTCTCCTCGACAACTCACTCCTCGCAAACTCCTCCATGGTAAACCCTCCTTGAGAGCTCCTCCTCGACGGCTACTCCATCGCAGCTACCTCTCACACGTCGAGGAGAAAGGAACTAGAGGGCTGCGAGGCTGCGACATTATAGCTTCTGCAACATGCTCTCTGGCCAGACATCGAAGGGAGCGACACACCGTCGATTCAAGCTCTCAGGTTAGATTTTTTTCCTTCACCTGTTCGCGGTGGTGCCGCTACACCCCTTCCAGCTTATTTTGATCCTCTTCTCTTCAGTTTGTGCAAGCTAGGTTTCCCTTTGGGCATTCTGCTTCAAGCATTTCAGGCCTATACATTCTTCTCCCATTCTCCTTCTTCCTATCTCGCCCTACGAATTCTTCTCATTGTCTTGAATATGAACCTTGCAGCAGGATAAAAGCTGGACTGCCCCTTGGTGACATCTCCAGCTTCTACGATTCAAAATATGGTAGGCCCTTTTGCATTATAGGAGAGAATATTTTTTAAATTTACTCCCGTGCACTTCACGTGTTTGATCTATTGCTCGAACCAGAAGATTTAATCCATTTCCTACCGTGAACGTGTTGGTTTGTGTCGTTGTTATCTGCAATTTATACCTCATATTTGTGTTTTTTTAGGTGAATTTTAGGGGCTGCCATTTCTTGGTTTTTTATGTTGCAAAATCGAAAAAAATGATTCACAATCTTGACGAATTACATTGGAGTTGCATTTAATCAAGATTTAGTTTAGTATTTAAAGTTTGCACCAGGAGATGGTTGAGTATATTGTATAAATATGTGTTAAATTTCTCTGGTTTAGATCTTTTTCATAGCATAATGCAAGAGTTTGCACCTTTTTGGCGACCTCTTCAACTCACTCCAAGCGGGTCCATTCATTAGTGTTACATTTTTTACATGTTTCATTGGAATGGAAGCTTGCTTAATTTGATACATGCAAGGAGTATATAGGTAGGTAAGTGGCCTTATAATAAAATCTGAAACCATACACATTCCCAGCTTTTAGAATATTGAAATAGGAGTCTTCAGAAGAGGAATTTGGGCTTTCATTGAGAAGTGTTCTGTTCCTTTGCAATGCACTTAACAAGAATCAACCTGCTGCAGTTCAATGTTTTTAATGCAGACAAAGGAAAGGAAGTTGGTCCCTCATCATTACGTCTTCAGAAGAGGAATTTGGGTTTGCATTGAGAAGTGCTCCGATCCTTTGCTAATGATTCACAATCTTTACACCATAAATAGTTTTTTCTTATTTCAGGTGCTTCATCCGCTGCTAATGGTCATAGACTTCATCCTCAGCGGCAAAGGTGTCCGATTGTTTTTGCACCCGGATTCACAATTACTTGCTGCTGTTAACAAATTATTGATGCATATAGTTAACAATAGTTAATAATTACTGCTTTATTTTTAACTTTCAGAATGAGTGTGTTTTATAGCAGACACAATAAAAATAATCATCAGAATGCCTACCAGTAGTTCAATATCCACCTCCTCCACGCATGAAAGATGACTCCGAGGGGAACTTGCACATCATCGGCCGGAGCAAACTATCAAATCTCACGCATTTAACCACAATAACCAGTCAAAATTTTTGATTCTCTTCACCTTCGCATTCATGAACAAGTGAGTTAAATCTATTTTAGAATATAGTTTATTTAAAGCATCACCAGAAGCATTGCTATTATTTACTTCATTCTATTGAAATATTTTGCCCAGCATTGGCAAATCGTCATCGTCTATTTATCAAACTACCGAATGTTTATTCGCTAATATACAAAAAAATGATTCCAAATCTGAGGGAATGTATAAACCTACATTCGTATGCTTTTATAAGACTACTGATTTCATTGTTTTTGGTTTAGCAATCTCCCTCTCATGTTGTTTTGATTCTCTGCCAAGGAAGATAATGTATTAGACTGAAGTGTAGGTTCTTATTCATAACTTTTGGTATCCATTGATGTAGGAAAAAGATGTCTATTGGGGGATATTGCATGCATGTTTTCTTACTTTTATTTTGACGAAGATTTCTTTATTTAAATTTTACTTGGAATGGAATTTCTTCATTGTCTAGATACCAGTATCTCACATTTTTTTTCTTTCAAACTGTGTACAAATCTCACTAAACATTCATCATGTTACCTTCCACTTACTTTATAATGCCATCATAAATTTCCCTTAATGTACGATTGTGATATCAATGATTTGTAATTTTTTGTGATTGCGCTTCTACATGTTTCATGATTGTGTGTTTATCGATATCAAGTGGTTTTTGCAATCAACACCACGGTATCAAGTGTTATGCATAGTTTTAGATATATGGTTTCTCTATTGAATAATAATTCAAGAATCTTTCTCTCTTTTCCCCTAAATTGATATACTTATGTATGCATGTGTAACATTTGAATCCAAAATTGAAGTTTTTCTGCTGGAGTTATTCTGCTGGAGTTTTCCTCCGCTCGCCGGATGTCGCCGTCTCCGCCGAATGTCGCTATAGGTTACATACTATTTCTCTACAGATTGTTGTTTATATTTTCTCCAGTAAAATTGTTTTTTCTTTTTGCACAGACATTATTAACCATGATTTTTCCACTTGACTTTGCAAGAGGTCACAGAGGATGTTTGATTTCTCCACAAAAGGTTGGTTCTCTATTTTTGACTTAATAATTTTAAATGTTTGAGCTTCCTTAAACGTTTGGTCTTCCATGTCTACAATTTTTTCCTCCTCCTCCCATGAATCTCAACTGTTATAAACATGCAATTTTAAATTTTATATTAGTATGTCTTCTCTAGGATTCTAGATGATGGTCATTTCTTCTTTAATTAGGAATAACACAATTCCATTTTTATGTTAATTTGTTTGTATTTAAGTTATTTCATATATTACTGTTCTATGGATGATGATCATATTATTTGCAGCCGCACGGGGGCCCACCAAGCATCACCAAACATTGCCCCCCACCCCCCAAATGACGCCACCCCCCGATGAATGATGCCGCACCCGACAAATGACGCCGACCCCGACGAATGATGCCGCCCCCGACGATTGGTGCCACCACCGACGAATGAAGTCGCCCCGGATAAATGACGCCGGCCCCGACGAATGAAGCCGCCCCCCCCCCCCCCCCCCCCCCCCCCCCCCCCCCCCCCCCCCCACGAATGATGCCGCGCCTACCGAATGATGCCACCCCTGACGAATGACGTCGCCCCCAACGATTGTCCCTGCCTCACCGAATGTCCCCACCCCGTCTAATGTAGCCTCCCCCGATGAATGTCCCCTCCCCCGACGAATATCCCCGCCCCCGCCGATGTCGCCGCCCCTGCCGAATGTCGCCGCCCTCGCCGAATGTTGCCGGCCCCGCCGATTGTCGCCGCCCCCGCCGATTGTTGCCGCCCCCGCCGAATGTTGCCTCCCCCGACCAATATCGCCACCCTCGACCAATGCAACCCACACGACCAATGCCGCCCCCCACGACCAAGGTAACCTCCCCAGACCAATGTCGCCCCCACGACAAATGTCGCCGCCCCCGACCAATGTCCCCGCCCTCGACCAATGTCGCCGCCCCCGACCAATGTCGCCGCCCCTGACCAATGTTGCCTCTCCGACCAATGTCGCCTCCCCGCACGGGGTCCCCCGTGCACGACTGCTCGTGGTGATATAAAGGAAGAAGTATACGTAGAACAACCCCCAGGTTTCGTTGACTCCTCATTCCCTGATTATGTTTATTTTCTTCGAAAAGCTTTATATGGTCTCAAGCAAGCTCCCCGTGCTTGGTATGAGACGTTGTCCAGCTTCCTCCTTGAGAACAAATTCACAAGAGGCAAGATAGACAAGACATTATTTCTTAGGGAAGTAAAAGGCAAGATTTTGCTAGTGCAAATCTATGTCGACGACATCATTTTTGGATCTACCGATGATAACCTCTACAAAAAGTTTTCTAACTTGATGCAAGGGAAATTTGAAATGAGTAGTATGGGAGAGCTGAAGTATTTCTTAGGACTTCAGGTAAAGCAATCCGAGGATGGAATTTTCATCTCTCAGACGAAGTTTACCAAAGAGTTAATTAAGAAATTCGGAATAGAGAACGCAACCTCTATGAGGACTCCAATGGGTTCAGCTATGTCTCTAGACAAGGATGAGAAAGGGAAACCTTTTGATGAAACCAAGTTTAGAAGCATAATTGGATCCTTGCTCTATCTTACTGCAAGTAGACCAGACATAATGTTCTCAACATGTGTTTGTGCTAGATTTCAGGTGAACACTAAGGAATCTCACTACTCAGCTGCAAAGAGGATTTTGAGATACCTTAAAGGCACACCAAATCTTGGCTTATGGTACCCAAGAAGTAATGATTTTGAGCTAACTGGTTTTTCAGATGCTGATTTTGCAGGAAGCAAAGATGACAGGAAAGTACTTCAGGAACGTGCCAATTCTTAGGGAAACGGCTCATCTCCTGGAGTAGTAAGAAGCAAAATTGTGTTGCTATCTCAACTGCTGAATCGGAGTATATCTCCGCAGGCAGTTGTTGTGCACAATTGCTGTGGATAAGGAACCAACTTGAGGATTACAACTTAAAGCTCAAAGAAATTCCTATGTACTGTGATTCATCAAGCGCCATAGCAATTGCCAACAATCCTGTGTCTCACAGCAGGACGAAGCACATAGAGATTCGTTATCACTTCATCCAGGAGCATGTGGAGCACAAGGACATTGATCTTAGCTATGTCCCGACGGATCGGCAAATTGCAGATATTTTCACTAAGCCGCTCGACGAATCAAAGTTCAATTATTTCAAAATGGAGCTTGGTATGTTAAACAAAGACTCTTAGAGACTTTCAGAATCTCAGAAATTCTTTAATCCAGAAGACAAGAAGTTGTTTAGTCGAAATTTTATTTAACCGAATTCGGCGATTATGTATAACCGAATTCGGCGATTCTGTTTAACCGAATCCGGCGATATCTTTTAACCGAATTCCTTTAACCGAATTCGGCGATATAGTTTAACCGAATTCGACTAATCCCTATAGCCGAATGACGAACTTTCCGGAATTCAATTCTTTTCTTAATGGAATTTGAAGGGTCAAGGTTCAAATTTCAGGTACGCGCTCTCTCCTAATTTTCACGACACTATATAAATGCAACTTAAAAGAGATTTTCGAAACCCTCTCCTTCGAATCGCGCGGCTCTTCAACTTCCGATTCGTGCGTCCGCTCGTGCTCTTCTTCTCCGACTGCCGCTCAACCAGTTCGTTCGACTCCTCCACCAGCAAGTCTCCTCTGTCGTCGTCCGATTCATCATCTCCTTCAACAGTTCCTTGCTTGTCATTCCATCGCAATGCCTAAGAAATCGTCAGAGAAGCTGCTCTTCGGGAGTGAGCTAGTCAGAACCGGCTTCGACAGTTCGGTGGATGAGTTCAGAAATGTCGTTCTAGCTCTTGAAGTTGCCGGTCTGGGTTTTGTTCTAGAACACCCTTGCAAGGTGTTGGAGGCAGAAGTTCTGAAGTTCTTCAAGCATGCAGAGTTGAGGAAGCAAGGGTCTGTAATAAAAAGCAGGATTGGTGATTTTCAAATCAAGGTTTCTCCTTCAAGATTGACTAAGCTCCTCAAGCTTCCAGAAGTTTCAGAATCAGATTCTCTATCTCCAAAGGATTTCAATCAAGCTCTCAGGTTTTGTGGTTTGCCCAAAGGAACAAAATCTATTTATCGAAAGCAACTGAATGAGGAAGGAAAATTACTTTCTGATATAATGGGAAAGGTTCTCCTATGTAAAGTCGGCTCTCACGACTATCTTTCAAATGATATGTTCAAGCTACTCGGTTCAGTTATATGCAGGAAAAGGGTTGACTGGGGAAGTGTGCTGTTTGACAGAATCTCAGCAAGTTTGAATACTCCAAACTTTGGGAGAATTCTCTCTCTATATCTCTACCGTCTGGATAAAGCAAGATTCAACATGAAGAATGGAACTCCTCTCCACCATTTCAAAAGAATAGACTCTTCTATGATTGAGAGGTGGTCCAGGAAAGTTGGTGAGTCAAGAGTGATGTCTCCAAGGGCTCCAAAAGATAAGAAAGTTCCCCATGTCGAATCAATAAGTGAAACAGAAAGTGATCCCGCCAGTAAGAAGGAAAGTGAACAGGAAGGTGAGCAAAACCGTGAGAACCAAGGTGAGCAAGAAGGTGAGAAAGAAAATGAGAAGCAAGGTGAGCACCAAAATGAGAAAGAAGGTGAACCCTCCAAGGGGGAGTGTTCCAAGCTGCCAGAATCAAATCCACCTTTCTCTCCAGTGGGTTCTCCAGCTATGTCTCCCAAGATTCCATCTCCTCACAGCTCTCCTTCTAAAGAAGATGACAATGCTGATAGCCCTAATGACAGTGATGGAGATGATAAAGGGGGAGATGATCCTGATGCTGATGCTGTGAAGACAGGTCAGTCAGATAAAGGTCAAGCTGTTCCTCTAGAAGGTGAAGTCCCCGCTCCTATTAAGGGGGAGAATGTCCTCTCTGATCTCTCTACTCCTGCAGCAGATAAGCAAGAGCAGACAGATATTCCTAAAACCCCTGAACATGTTACAATCATCATAGCAGATAACAGTGATGCAGGGCCCTCTGCCTCAACTTCAAAGAATAAGGGAAAATCAGTGCAAGCTCCCAAGGTGCACAAAATCCAGATTACAGTCGAAGACAGGAGAAATGACGGATCCTCCCCTCCTCCAGTTCAAAATGAAGAAACTCTTGATGCTCAACAGTTCTATCATTATATGAAGGATGTGGATTCAGCAGATTTCCTAGTTGCAGAAGATGATTTTGGAATCTCTTCTCGCCTGAAAGATCAACCTCCCTCTGCCGTCGACCAAATGCTACTCAGTTTGGAAGAAATCAAACAGAAAAAATACTTTGAATTTGCTATTCATCAAATCTTTAACAAGACCAGAGACATCGACAAAGGGATGGGAAATCACTTGCAATCCGTAGCTCACAGCCTGGACAAGGTAAAAGACAAACAAGATGAGTACTTTACTCTGGGTGCATCCTCCCTTTAGCATGTTGGGGAAGGATTACAGGCTATCTGTGAGAATACTACAAAGCTCTCTGAAAATTAAAAGTACATGTTTGAGCATGATGAAAAGGGAAGATCTACAGTTCAGAACTCTCTCCAGGGTATCAAGAAAGAGATCATCCAAACCCTAACTGAAGAAGTCAGAAAGGGGGAGGAAAGATTGCATGAACGAATTCAAACTCAAATCTTTGATCTAAATAGAGAGTTAGAAGGAAGGATTCAAGAATCACAATCAAATGTTCAATCTCAGATTGCTGAAATTTCAAGAGGTATTGATAGCAAGTTTCAAGATTTATATGGATATCTGCATCAAAATCAGGTGTGGTTGCATAATGAGCTATCAAGAGGCTATGCCCATGGTTTCCAAGGGCCAGGTCAATCTTCTGAGCAGCCAGCCTTTCCATCTGAAGAATTTGATCCGGACATTCAATTTGCTGCTCCTCAGGGTGAATATGATCCTCCCGAAGGTTATATCTGGTTTGATGATGAAAATGAAATATCCAGAAAAAGGGTGAGATCTGAAATTACTGAAGCAGGTGGACCTGGCTTCATGAGAGATGCTTTCAGAACAGCGAATCCAAGGCAGGATATTCAGAGAGATGAAGGCTCAAGGAATGTTAGTGCAGGAGCTCCTCACCAAAGAAGGTTTGATGGCGAAGTCAGGAGCCCTGAATCAAGAAATATCATCCTGGATCATTTCAGACTTATCAGCTGTTCAAATGAACTTCCATCGACTTATTATGACCGAGAAGAAATTAACAAGTGGCAAGCATCAATGCTGAAGAGAAAGATTCATATCAGAAATCATAAAGAAGATGAAAATCCTCCTCCACCTCCTCCGAAGTACTTTCCGAAGCCGAAAGCTTATTTTGAGAGACAGCTCAAGAAGTATCAAAAGGGAAAGAAGCATGAGAATTGATCTCTTTTAAGAACATTTATATAGTGTTATGGACTTAAATCTTCTGTTTATAATGTCTATATATATCTTCATAGTTCAGTCTTTTACTTGCTTATATTTATTATTCTCCTAGCAATTCACCTCAGTAGATAGGGTTCTGACTTCTTCAAATAGGGGGAGATTGTTGGGTATTGTATCCACAATAGCCCTGATTTGAATAAGTCCCCTTCAAACTAGGATGAATTGTAGTTGTATTTGATTATGCACTTTAGCTGTGTTGTGACAGGTTATTCCACTCTAGGTACAAACCAATGTCAGGTTTCAATGAGTCGTCAAACACAGGCCTGTGCAATGTAATCCCTCATTGTATAGACCAAAGTGTTGGCTCATGTGAAATCTCTCTATTGGGTTGTACCTCATTTCCTAAGTGCAAGAGAAGGAGGACTGGAGCTGATGGTGGAATCTTTAAAGAAAGGAATTTTTCCTAAGTAAAATTCGGTTATATCATTTAGAACATATTGTCGAATTCGACTATATGGTCTGAATGGATATAATCGAATTTGGTTAATCAAAGATCGAAATTTCTTCAAAGTAATAGAATAACCGAATTCGGTTATTGAAATTCGGTTATAGTTTTTCGGTGAATGTGTTTAACCGGATTTTGAAATCTGTCGAATTCGGTTATACCATTTAACCGAATTCGATTCGGTTATTGCAATTCGGTTATTCCATTTAACCGAATCGGTCTGCTGTATTTCTTCCGGTTCGTTTTTGAATGCGTGTTTCTTAGGGCATCTCCTATGTACAGTACACGTGGAGTTAGATCCGTATTTCGCGCATTTGACCGTTGTAGAAGACCGTATAAATACCCTTGATGTATTTCCTTTTAACCCTAATCACTAATCGAGAATCAAAAGAAAGAATCGCAAAGTTTCGGCCGATCTCTCTCGCGCTCAAGTCTCGTCTCCGACAAAGCTGTGATTTGTGATTCGTCTTCTACAGATTCAAGCTTCTCAGATCCAGTAAAGAATCGCTCAAGATTTCTTCGTTCTTCCTCTAAAAAGAATTGAAATTCATTGTCAAGAAGAAGAAATCCATTTCTCAAGATCTGAAGAAAAACTTCATCTGAAGTTTAAGAAGATTGTTTTTCAATCTACGTTGTGTTGTAATAAACATTTTTCTAAACCTTGTAGGAAGCTTGCTTCCGAGTGTTGTGTAGATCCTTGTTTGAGGATTGAGTTGTAGGAGTTATTTTTGCTCCGAGTTGTAGGAGTGGTGCACTCCGAGTTGTAGGAGTTTTTACTCCGAGGTGTAAGATTATTCTAATCTGAGTTTGGTGAAGTAGCCGAGTCTAGCCACGAGGTGCTAGATAGGCGAGGCGGGAAAGTGGACGTACCCATTTCGGGGAACCACTATAAATCCTTGTGTCTGTGCTGTGCTTTTCTGTGTTATATTTTTTAATTCCGCGTAAAGACATAGAATCCACCTATTCACCCCCCTCTAGGTGATTTAGGCCGCAACTAGATACTCTCAGCCCTCCATGGAAGTTTCCACCTCCTTAAAAATAACCTCTTCCTTGGCCCTATTGGGGCCCTCCTGCTGACCTCCAGACCGATCGTTGGCCTGTTGTTGGAATCTCCACCCTATCTCCTGCCCCCCAGGAGGTCCTTGAAAGCCTTGCCTTCTTGGCTCCTCCTTCTTCTTCGGCTCTGGCTGTTATACTTCTCCCAACTTCTCCCCGCCTTTCGTCTATTTGATCAGCTTGGCCACGAACTTCTGATTCATCGCCTCACACTTGATCTCTCACCCTGTTCGCTCCATCAACCCCTTGAAAAACAGAGGAGGGTCCCGGGCCAACCTTATTTGGAACAACCCTTGTTGCAGCCCAATGGTAAGCGCAAGCTGCAAGGTGTGCATGGGCACCTCATTGACGAGAAGGACCTCTTCTTGGAACTAATCCACATAACTTCCCAGTGACTCCTCTGCTCCATGCTTGATCTCGAAAAGGGCCTCTGCCCCTTTCCTCCGCTTCATCAATGTAGAGAACCTTAATAGAAAGTTTCGCCTCAAATCTTTGAAGCTATAGATGGATCCTGATAGGAGTTGATGAAACCAGTCCCTCGCCTTTGCCCTCAAGGAGATGGAAAATATCCTACACTTGAAGGCATCGGTCATCTACCTAATGGACATGGCATCCTCAAACCACTAGAGGTGTTGGAGGGGGTTATCTTTTCTCGTATAGTGGGACATAGCTGGCTCCCTGAACCCTTCTGGAATTGAAGCAAACAAGATCAGCTCGCAGAAAGAGCTCCTCCTTCCTACCTGGCAAGTCGGCAGCACTCGCTCGACCTCCTTTCCAAGATGCAGAGCACTCGTTGGGCTAGGAAACAACACCCGCGTATGAAGGGTTCGATCATCTTCCACCTACACTTCCTTGTCGGGTCTCCCGGCTGGTGTCGCCTCGCCCATAGTAGGTGAGGCAAAAACAAGCACCAATGGAGTCGAGCCTTGGCCCACGAAGGTGAGTGCAAAGCGCAGGGTCTCCAAGATTGACTTCTTGAACTCATTAAAGTTGTTGTTTCTCACGTAGTCGTCGGGAGGGGGCGAGTTCCCTAGGTCTTCACTTCTAGTCATAGTTATCGCCTAATATTTTTCGAGCAAGCTGTTGTCCATGCTCACCACACCAGAAATGTTGGAACCGAGAACTTGATTCACGGAGTTTGGACCCCAAGAAGGGTGCTGCTCTCCCTTACTACTAACGAGCGAGAACTAATGATTGGACACTCAGAACTGAGGGCACTTGCAAGTCAACCTTATCCTCCAAATAAAACCCTAAGCCACAGCGAGGAGGTCCCACCACAAACCCACAAGATCCAAGGATCTTCCCCTCCCAAACCAATAATAAGCTCGGCACCTTTGAAAAATAGAGAGCATGAAAGAAAAAGCTATCTCTAGAAACCAGAAATTGGATCCTTTTCTAAGGTGCATATGAGGGTCTATTTATAGGATTCTGAATATGGTCTACAAATAATGGCCTCCGCCTTTTGGTTTCTCCTAACCGCAACCTAAAATGGTCTGCGAATAACAAAGAATTTCTATTAGAAATTACTAGAGGCAGGCCAAAAAAAACACTTGGCGAGCGCTTCCCCTTGGTGCACTCGCCCAAGGAGTCGAATGCTCTTACCGAGCTGGGTCTTCACACTCATTAGCCCTTACAACCAGGGGCTAAATATTCTCTCCATGGTGCAAGGTTCCTACATCTTTTCCTAAGACCGACGAGCCCCTTATGAGTCACGGGACTCGCCCCTCAGTCCCAGCACCCGAGCGAGTGCTGCATTTCGCAGGGATCTACACTTGCTCCAACTTAGGTGCACTCGCTGATTCATGGGTCGACTTGCTAAATATAGGGTTGTACATCTGTAGTTAAACCAACTACAATTCAAAACATGATTTCTACTGCAGTCTCGCAAGGGTGGCCTATCTGACAGCTTGATATCCAAAATGCCTTTCTTCACGGTTCAATAATAGAAGAAGTATATATGTCTCAACCTCCTGGGTTTGAGGACTTTATATTTTCGACTCATGTATGCCCTACTACATCACTCCTTATATGGATTAAAACAGGCCCTTTGAGCTTGGTTTCAACGCTTGTCTTTCTTTCTTCTACAAATTGGTTTCACTACCTCCAAGAATGATCCTTCTCTATTTATCCTCCGTCGGGGCCTCCTAACTACTTATATTTTGATTTATGTGGATGGCATCCTACTTACAAGGAATGATCCTGCACACATAAATCAATTTTAAAAAGATTATCTCACAAATTCTCCATCAAAGATTTGGGACATCGACACTTCGTTCTCGGAATTTAGTCCATCAAACATCCTAAAGGATTACTCTTATCCCAATCTCGCTATACTCGAGATTTACAACATCGTGTTGGTATGTCTGACTGTCATCCTGTTCAAACACCAATGTCTCCAAGCACCAATAAGCCCCTCGATGCAGGGGGTGAGCTCCTATCTAATCCAACCTGATATCGTTCTATTGTGTGCGCCTTACAATATAATACCTTAACTCATCCATATATTTCCTTTGTTGTGAATCGTGCATGTCAATATATGCACTCACCCACTGATGTTCATTGTATTATGGTCAAACGCATTTTGCGATATCTCAAAGCCACCACTCCTCTTTGAACACTCTACCTCTCGTTCTCTTCAAGCATTTTCCGATGTAGACTGGGCAGGAAATACTGATGATCGTTGCTCTACCAAGGGTTTTGCTGTATTTCTTGGCCCCAACCTCATTTCGTAGACCTCTCAGAAACAACAAACAGTGGCCCGGTCATCCACAGAATCTGAGTATAAAACTCTTGTTGATGCCTCTGCCGAGCTTATAAGGATTGAATCTTTATTTCATGAATTGGGGGCACAATTACATGGACCACCTCTTCTTTGGTGTGACAATATTGGAGCAACATATCTCTCAATAAATCCTGTATTTTATGCCCGTACCAAACATGTTGAAATTGATTTTCACTTTGTTCGAGAACGTATTGCTGCAAAGAAACTTGTTGTTCAATATATCTCCACTAAAGATCAAATTGCTGACACCTTCACGAAGCCACTACCGACTGCACATTTTCAATTTCGTCGTGACAAGTTGGAGATTCGATGTCTAGACTCTCCAACCTGAGGGGGTATACTAAACAAGTCCAAGGATTATCATCTCAGCCATAGAATACGAGCACATGGATCGTCATCTTAACCATTTACTCAAAGCACACAGATTACAATCTCAGTCATCCAACATGAACGCATCTCAGCCGTCAAAGAAGAAGCACACGGATTCATTCATTTATTACATTTATTGCAAAATAATATTATCTCTCTCTCTCTCAATTCGTCCTATATAAACACCATTTGATGTACAATATTTTTCATTCAAAAAATATATATTTTCTCTATTTCTCTTCCCAACTTCTCTGCTCAACTATTAGTGATTTGGACTTCAAAATTAATTCCAGTCGAGTCTATTTTAGCGAGAGCATGAACATATAATTAAGATAGACAGAGAACTTATAGTTATAGGTGAAATAATCAACGTTTTATTGCAACAACAGTTCAAGTATTTCAAATCATGGATATCACTAAACAATTATTTCTCCGTAGAGCTTCGCAGAGCAACTTTATTCAAATCAAGGCTACGACTCATCATACGCTCCTTCATCGCCTCATTTCACCCAACCCTGCAACAAAAAATACAAAAGCCAGTGATTCACAATACCCTTATAATCTTTAAAACTAATTATATGCCATTTTAAGCTGCTCTTGGCCAATGGAAATGCATCAGTTGTGCTGCCCACATAATTTTTTGGTAAATAAATATAATTTTACGACGCATGGTACGGGCTACAACGTGGCAGTCTGTGATTAACTGTGCGCGGAGCTAAAAGTATATATTTTTCTAAATCGAACTCACTTGGAACAGTCCACAGAGAAGCTAATAGGGAAGCTGATGTTCACACCGCACTTATCAGGAATACCCGCCATGAGATCTTGCTTGATCCCAGGAATTTTCTCGACGAATGTCTTGATGCACACGCAAGCCGCGCGGCGGTCTTCGGTGGTGGCAGCCTCCACCTTCAGGCCCTTCACTCCGCCGCAGCACTCCGGCGGCATCGTCCCACCGTTCTGCGCGTAGCCGACGCAGCTGCTGAGCTTAGTCGCCACATCGGCGCATGTGAGCCTGGACTCGGCAGTAATGCCGGCGAAGATGATCGCGAGCATCGCCATGGCTAGGGCTTGGGATGTCCTGTTCGCCATTACTGGATTGATGGTTGAGTGTTTGTGGAATAGGATCGATCGCTAGGGCTTATATAGTGGAGGTAGTGGAATGCTTGAATGAGTTCTGATAAAGATGAAGTGATTCTGTCTATTTTGGGGGGATTTTAGGGCAGAAAAAAGTATGGCCGTTGCTGCTTTTTGCGCGCTGGCGTGATTGCATGCAGGTTTTAGAATGGCGACGTGTGTGCATGGGGATATTGGAGGATTGCGTGCTGCGGATCAGTAATCGGTTTCAGCTACCAAACCAAAAACAGAACGTTTATGTGATAGTCAGGTTGTCGAGATTTTAGGATCACAGAACATGAAAAGAAGGTAAAAAAATTATGCGGTACTACTGATTTTACATTTTACTAAAAAATGTTATTACATTGGTTTGCTTGGCACAGTTGCAGGTTAAAAAAAACAGTGAAGTAGAAAGGAGACTCAGCAATGGAGAGGAACAAGAAATAAAAATACAAGTAAAAAAAGAACAATAACGACAGCATTCTTGGGACTTGGAGGGGCTCAGCATCAGGACATCAAAGCAGAAGCAGCGGCGCCATGACATGAAGCAGGGCTGGAGCAAAACAGCACCATACTGCAAGATTATCTTCAACACCCTCCCTTAATCGCAGCAGGTTTGTAATCCCATCTTTTTCTTAATCTCCTTGAAGAACTCTGCAGCAAGGGGCTTTGTTAGGACATCAGCGAGTTGATCCTTGGCACTGCAATGGTTGACGGTAATATCACCATTGTGAACGAGCTCCCTGGTAAAATGCAATTTTAGTTCGATATGCTTGGTTTTGTTATGAAAGATCTGTTGAATTTTTGAAGTAGAAGTGGAAGTGGTTCTGGGCGGTCTGCTTGTTTGGAGACCGCACATACCGCACGGTCTGCGCGGGGTTCTGACGGCCAACTGTGGTCGGTAAGGTCGCTCAAGTTGATTGCTCCTTCTGTTCGGGCGGTCTGTCTGGTTGCAGATCGTTGAGTCCGCGTGGTTTGTGTGGATGCTTTGGCCTTGGTGTCTTGGACGGTTTATTGTCCAAGTGTTGGAGATCGGGCGATCTACATTTGTGAGACCGCGTGCAATCTAGATTGGCGATTATTGCACCTCTCTTTGGCGGCGACGATATCCGTCTGTTTGCCTATAAATAGAGGTGCAAGGTCCGTTTTTTGTGTTCACAGGTCAGCGGCCAACAGGGTGCGGTCTTCTTCCTTGGTGACTTCCCAGTTGTGAATAACTAGTTCGCCAGTGGATTTCCTCTGGGCGGGCTGTGTTATGGTTCTTGTACTGTTCGCGGCGAGCTCGTCAATCAGGCGACCTCCGCGGTCAGGCGATTTAGACTTGCAGTTATGCGACAGCTTGTGCAGTTTTGTTCTCAGTTCGCGGGTTACATCTCTGATCAGGCGACCTTAAGGTCTGGCGATCAAGAAGTGCGGACAGGTTGTGTTTTCAGCAGTTCAATAAAGCAGCAGTTCGCTCGGTCTGAGTTGGCGGTCTGACAGAGAGCAGATTGGCGGTCTGTGCTGTTCACGCTGTCTCCATGTTTCTGAGTGGTCTGGCTGTTGTTGTGCTTTCTAACGGTCTCAGTTGTTTCTGATCGTCAGTTTCTTGTCATGCTTTTATTTCTCCTCCTTGTTTTTTGATAAATCATGTCTCGTCAAAGCATATCTCGCCATGTATGCCTCGTATTGTAAAGAAAATATTTGATATAAGATTTTTATGTCTTTCTTTTGTGCTGATTACTTGACTTAAGAAAGTTGTAGTTATTCCGTTGCACCTCTTGCGATCCTAGCTTAAAACTTAACATGGTATAAGAGCTAGGTTCCAAGCAGTGATCAGCCACAGAATCTTGCTTAGGTTTCTACAAGTTCAAGTTAATCAGTGGAATAACAATGGAAGGAGGTTATGCAAGAGGTTTGGGAATTGAACTCCTTACGTAAACTAACTTTAAGAAGTGGATGTCTTGTATGGAGAGTTATCTTCTTTGCGAGGATTTTTGGGAGGTTGTCAGAGGAGATGTGAGACAAGCTGTTGTGGCTGCTGAAGGGAATGTTGAGCTGGTGAAGGCTTGAAAGAGAACAAATGCTTAGGCAAAGTTCACACTCAAGCGTGCTATCATTCCGGAGCTGTTTAACCACATCATCGGATGTAAGTCAGCTGCTGAGATTTGGACAGCCTTGGATGGCTTATTCAACAAGAAGATTGTAGCCCGACTACAATATTTTAAGAATGAGTTGGCGAAAACAACTTAGTGAGAGTTGTCCATTTCATCTTTCTTCTTGAAGATGAAGAACCTCTGTGCGGAGATATCGGCTTTTGACCCGGATGAGACTATCTCAGAAGCAAGGCTGAAGAGACACATAATCCACAACTTGTGGAGGGAGTATGTGACCTTTGTCACTTCTGTTCAAGGATGGGCCAATCAGCCATCGTTGCTGGAGCTGGAAAACTTGCTTGCTTTGCAAGAGAGTTTAGCTAAGCAAATGGAGGGGATATCTGTCTCTGGAGGTGAGAGTGAGGTTCTTTATTCTGGCAAGAAGAAGAGATGGGACAAGAAGAAGTCACCTGTTGGAGATGGTACATCTACTTCATATCAGCAGGAGAGGAGCTATGCTCCTAAGTCTGATGGGAAGAAGAAGGAAGGGCTGAGGTGTTATAGGTACAATAAGCTTGGTCACTTTAAGAGAGACTGCAAAGTCAATCTTTAGATATGGCATGCTGTAAGGAAGGAGGAGGCTGGTTCCAATGCTGAAGGTAGTTGGGGGGGGGGGGGGGTGGAGGTGCTTTCATGACGGGCACTTGTGTTCGGGCATTGACTTCTATCAACTACCAGGATGATTGGATAGTGGACTCAGGGTTGTTGGAACATGGTCTTCCGCATCTCCTAGGTTTGAGAATAACAAATCCTATGTGTATTTGATCTTGTGTATTTAAGTGTGCAAGATAACAAGGTCCACATGACTCAAGGATCACAAATGATGGTTGCCCCCAAAATTGAGGCCAGAATTCTATCATGCCCACTAGCGCCGGTGGTAGCACCTATCGCCTGGCGCTAGCGATGATAAGCGCAATTCCGGGAGCACATATAGAAGGAGATAGTGCTTGGCGGTAGCCGATAGCGCAGGTGGTAGCGCTGAGCACAAAAGGCAAGAGGGAAATGTTTCCTCGGATTGAAGATTCTGCCGCGCAAAATATGTCCTAATATGGGATAGCGCTGGCGGTAGAACTAGCGCAGGCGCTAGCGCCGAGGCTATAAATAGGACCCCTCTTCTCTCGTTTTGCATAGACATGCAATAGAGAGGTCTAGTGAAAAAATTCCAGAGCCTTATTCGGCTGAGAGATGATCTCCCACCAAAAAGCTTAGAGAGATTCTGAAAGCGGACTTCGTCACGCTATATCCAAAGGGCGATCGCTTCTACCACGCTTATTCTACAGCGATCCTTCATCTCCGACTTCAGAAGTTCTTTAGAGGGAGTTTTTATATTATTGTTGTTCATCTCATATCTTTTGTAAACCGTTAGAGAATTCGCCTCGTGTTGGCGACTAGGTCTGGGTAGGACTTAGGGCAGAAATTCGACTCGTGTTGGCGACTAGATCTAGGTTAGGTCTAAGGGGTGCTCGAGGCCATATCCGGGGAATGATTTGCTAGAGCGGCTTGAGGCCGTATCCGGGGAAGGATCGGCTAAAGCCAACCGATTTGTGGGGATACGAGTCAGTATAGAAAACGAAAAAGAGTTTTTATTATTCGCCTCTGATTTCTAGCGTTATAGAAATCTAGTGTTGTAATCAATTTTATTAATAATCATGTCTCTCGTTGTATAATAAAATTGATTTTGTTTTGTTCATTTATCTAAATTGTTTATTATCCTCTCTTTCATCATAAAATAATTTAGATCGTTATTCAAAATCACTATTTTGATCTCTTATTATTTCAAGTATATCAAAATATAACACAAGTTTTTACAACCCTTATTCACCCCCCTCTAAGGGCGCCTACCGATCCAACAAGTGGTATCAGAGGGGTTTATTCAAATCTGCTTAACAACCGGGAATAATGGCGTCTCATGATCTCGCTTCTATTAGTGGGGGTAATTTTTATGAAGAAGGAAAATCACTAGCACCACCTTTATTTGAAGGAAGAAATTTTAAAGGATGGAAAATATTAATGGAAAATTTTCTTAAAGCTTTAGATGAAAAAGTTTGGAATATTACTATTAAAAAGCCACCCAGCGCATTAAATAAAAACGAAATGGTTTTAAATGCAAAATCTATGAATAGTCTATTTTGTGCGTTAGATCAAAATATTTCCAAACTCATTCATACTTTTCCTACTGCATACGAGATGTGGAATTTTCTTGAGATAACTTATGATCTTCCTCTTGCAGGTATGGAAAAAACACAGGAAGAGAATGACATACAAGCATCCACCATTATTCAAGAAAATCTCTCTTGTAGCAAAACCATGGAAATCATGGAAATTGACTTAGCCAAAGAGAGCAATTCATCAAGAGAAGATGAAAATTCATCTATAAAGAAGGAAGGCCTAGAAGAAGACAAATGAACGTCATGTTCACATCTTGCCTCTTCCGATTGCGCTGTAAGAAAGTCTAATTTTTTTTCTTATTTCCATATACAAAAAATTGCTAAACGTAGAATGAAGAAATTAAAAATTGCTATCAAGAGATTACGTTTAGAAAATAAAACTTTGAAAGCAAATGTGAATGAAGAATCCAAAAAAGGATGTGTTTGAATCTCAATCATGCTCTTCATTTGAAAACTATACACCTTATTTTGACTATAATAATATTAAAGAAAAATTCAAGGATTTAGGAAAAGAACTTTTAATTTCAAAAGAACATAACGAAAAATTGATAAACGAAAATAATATTCTCTCTCATAAACTAGAATCTTTAAAATCACTCTTTCAAAAAGAATTAAATAATTTTAAATATCATATTTCTAGTTTATCATCAAACATCTGTATTACTTCTACTAGTATGTTAAAACATATTAAACATGCACCTAGTAGAATGTTTAATCACACAAACATAATGAATTCTAACCCACATTATGTATCTCCCAAATTAAATTTTAATGTGCACAAATTTCCTATGAAATATAATTTCAAAAGTGATTATTATTTTAAACCTAAGTTTAATGAATATGGAAATTTGATGCATAATATTAAATCAAAATATGAATGGAGACCCAAAATAAAAAATGAAACATTAACTCCACTTGAAAGAATTCATTCATTTTTGTCTCCCCAAAAATTATCACGCTATATTTGGGTACCTAAAGGAACCGTTACACTTGGTTCCCTTTGGATACCCAAATCTCTCATCTACTAGTATCATCCAAATGCATGAAGTAGAATATTTTCAAATTGAAATATACAAATTTCTACTTCATGATGTGCTTTAATGTCTTTTCTATTTTTTCTTTTTGTTTTCTTTTTAATCCATCATGTCATGGCCATCTAATATAATTTTGACTTTATCCCCTAAAGCCTAAATGAAGTGTGCAAATCAAAATAAATCAAAAGTAAAAGTCAAGTATTTTTTTATATTTATAAATGACCAATCTATTACTATTAAAATCATTACCCATAAATATCATATAGTATTCATATAAATTGAACTATAAATTTGCTATAAGATATTTCAAATTAAATCCAGTTATTAGGCTATTAAGCTTTTTAGCCTTCACCAACAAGTGGTTTAGAGAAATAACATGATCTAAAAGAAAGTTCAAGATCTAAATAAAAGCTCAACTTTCAATATGGTTGTCTTTGTTCACAACAAAAAATTATATTGTGTTCACTCATTGATGTCAAACATGATCTAAACCATCACTATTGTTCTCCTATCAAAAATAATATATATATATATATATATATTCAAAATTCATAATTAAAAGAAAATCACTAAAATATATTGAAAGAATTTACCTTCATAATGAATATTGAATTCACATGCATCACCATGATCTATTGATGTCCTTTGCTAAAATTCTCAAACATCATATATCATAAGTCTTCTAAAACAATTATTTCTATCACAATTATGTGAATTATAATTGATGACAATTGATATTATAATTACATACCATGGTTGGTGTATTATGTGTGTATTGTGATTTATTTCAAGTTTAGTCCTTTGAATCATCTTGATATCAAATCAAATAAAATCATCACTTCATTCTAGATCTCTATGTTGAAACACAATCAAACCTTGGTATAACATTATCTCAAACTTATCATACTATCATTATCACCTAAAGAATATTGGTGTCTATTTTAGGCTTTATATGTTTACCAAGATATTCAGGCTAGGTATTCTCATTTAGGGCTTACCCGTGATATTCTTATGCATGAACATTAATTTTTAATCACTAAAATCATGCATATTTGTTTTTGTTCATTCATGTCTTCTCGTGCTTACATTTCCTATCATTTTCAAACTACATTAGATTGATAAATATAAGCCTTAGAAAAATTAAAATGGAGATATAATAAATTATATCTCATGCAAATTTATTTGGTAAAGTCATATACAAAATCGCTAGTGTTTCATGCATTTTGCACTATCTAGACATTGATGCGCTATTTCGGCACTGCTAATTAGCAGACACGAAATGCGATACGACGGCAGTGCACCGGTCGCTCAAGTAATAAAATAGGGAGGAACTCCCCGAATATCGTTCTCAAAGGACCGTAAGTAGGGTAGTACGATTTGCTCAAACCAGGAAATCAGTTAAAAGGGTTAATAAGTAACAACGGGAGGTTTGATTTGGGTTCCTATGCTATTGCAGAATAAAGAGAGATGCGGGTCAAAACTCCGCTTCGCAAGGCGAGATGGATGCAACGGCCGCGATGCCGTGCTTCGGAAGGCGCGTGGACGGAATGTAACTATGACGGTTGAGGGCCGCACACACCTCTTCTCTAAACATCACCACAAGCAATTGCTAGTGGGTTCACACACAATGAAACTCAGAAAACACAAGGAAAAAGGGCTATTCATGCCACCACAAGTTCATTACACATGGACACAAGCAATAGTTCTTAGCATTAACCTAACAACTGTTCAAAAGCAATAACAAATTAGTACAAGCACCAAAGGTTAGAGAGGACCACAAAGAAGAAGTCACGTCTTGGGTTCTCGGCCAGAATGAGAGGTTGTCGGGCTATTTCCGGACTCGGCCCTCAGAAGGTGAGCTTGGCTCAAAGGAGGCTGTCACCGCTCCTACGATCTTCAGCGCTTCTCTGATCTCTCGGTGAGGAATGCTTGAGCTAATGGTGGAGAAAGCTTCCTAGTGCTCCCGGATGGAAGGATGGATGTGGAGATCACCAGAAATAGACTCTATGGTGGTGGAGATGAAGGGGAAGCCTTCAGCCCTCAAGAGAAGCGGGAAAGAACTGATTTCCCGCTCTCTGAATCGCTCCAGTCCGTCTCCCGGTCGTTCCCTTGTTGACTGCCTCAATTCCTGCTTTTTATAGCAAACATGCTGAAAAATGGTCACGCACGGTCGTACGCACGATCGTGCGCAGACCGTGCGATATTAACGGATAAAATATGGCTTGGGGAAGACGCTGGGCCGCCTGTGCAATTTGTTCACGCACGACCAATACCGCCCGAGTGTTCAAACGCACGGGTAAAATCCGACGCTCTGAAATCACAAAGATACAGGTCGACCGTGCATTTTACTCACGCACGGGCGAATGCGCTCGTGCGTCAAAACACACGAGTAAACTCCGACGCTCCGTTTTCTGCCCAGACACAAACGCACGACCGCAACCGATCGTGCGTCAAGAAAACGCACGACCGTGCGATATGCACAGACATTACTTCTGGGGAAAATGGGGCGATTCGGTCACCTGCATACAAGATACCAAGGATGGGAATACACTTCCAGCATCAGAAAGACATAAAAAAGGGAAGGGGAGCACCATGTGCTTACCCCCAACAACAAGGAATGCAATTGCACACCGAAATGGGCTTAATAGTGCACCTAACATGGAATAGAACATATGAATGAAAACGTGCCTAAAATGTGGTGCATAAGCTAGAATATCAGCCCAAATGAGTCCAAAAATATGTATATAAATGGGACTCATCACACCCCCATACTTAACCATTTGCACGTCTCGGGCAAACTACTCAGCTCTCCTGTCGGAACAATTGAATGTTAGCATGAGTTTGAGCGGTAGAGAGCAATGCGAAGTTGCATGCTCTCGTGCATAGAAATGGATTAGAATAGAATTAAACTCAAGATTATATCTAATTATTTCTAAAACAGTAAATTGAAATTTAATTTACTTGGATGGTGAATCCTGGTGAATCTTTCGGTCGCGCAAAAGGGAAAATAGCGTGACTAATGAGTAGAGTATTACTCGAATCGAAGCTAGAGACAAACTCCTAAGAAATCCATCAAAGTCGGTGTCCATAGGATTGCACGTCCGCACTCTCTCTACTGCATGAGATGACTCGTATCTAAAATCAATAGGACTTATAGGCAATTATTGGGCTTAGGTTGAGTATAGGCTAGGTAAGTAGAAGGACGATGGGAATCGCACTCAACACAACCTGAGCACTCAAGAGAATAACAATCACCAAAACAACATTTTTAGTACTTACACGACACCCCCGGACTTCAACTGAACAAAAGGTGCGTGCTGAGCCAGATATAAATAGAATTTGCCGAGAGAAAATTATTTTTGCATAACCCTTTTATTTTTCTTTTCTTTCTTTTCTTTTCTTTTCGCTTTTCGATAAAAACATTTTTAAGCACAATAAAACAGCTCCCTTAGTTAAATTCAAGCTGCCATACACAACATAGATGACACCAAATGCGATCGAGAAAGAAATTTCTTTCAGCACAACGGTTGGTGCGAAAATAGGTTTGGCCGTATGGCTTTGGTTAAATTATTAGTGGAGCTAAACAAGGAGGAAAGGTAGGCTCAAGTGGGCTTGCAATGGTGATTACGTAGGTAAGGATTTCAAAAGCGCAAACGGATCAAGATATGGCCTATATCACATTTCATGACGAGTACTTCAACACAATCGTGTCGAGAGTCGCCTAGTGCAAGTTCTAGCCACCGAGAAAGGTTCTCCTTCCTTCCGATCCTAATAATAAGCTACTACTAGTCTGCTACACTCGACCTTATGCTACTGTTGGATTCACCGGATTCACCACTAAAATAAAATAAATTGCATCTACTATAATAGAAATAATTTAATTATAACTCTGAATTTTATTCTACTCTAATCGAATTACTAGGCGTGACGGGAGCACTTGACTAGAGCACTACTCGAGTCAACATTTTTCTCTACTCCTCACTCACATGCTAACAATTCAATTCTTACGAGCGGGAAAAAACTCGCAGCGATACCCAATAAGCACGCGTGATCAAGTGCGCGTGAACTAGGTGCAAGTGTATGCAATGTGCGCAACAAAATATAAATCCTAACTCACCACATTCTAGCATGCCATGCAAAGTGTGTGCACGTGCAATGATCACTCTCTCCCCCAGACTTGATTAAAACTACTAGAATAAACAATTCAAACATAAATAAGAGAGGGGTAGAGTAGACCTATGCTCATAAAGGAGCATGCCAGAAGTGCGGTAACCATATTTTAAAAATATTTCTCCTTCATCATTGTCCACCACGCAAGAGCTTTACCTACGATGTTAGCAAAACTGAAATAACAGACGCAAACGAAATAAAAAGATAGACGGAACCAGGTGGTTCCCCATGGGTTGTCTCCCAAGAAGCCCTGTTGTTTAACATCCTTAAAGGTGGACCAA
This sequence comes from Dactylorhiza incarnata, assembly GCA_033032865.1. NCBI lineage: Eukaryota > Viridiplantae > Streptophyta > Magnoliopsida > Asparagales > Orchidaceae > Dactylorhiza > Dactylorhiza incarnata. The sequence continues at coordinate 6,581,092 of JAWHQI010000124.1, read as the reverse complement.
ATACCTGTATTAAAGCAGTTTAAAAAGTCTAGGAATGAGCAAAGGTCAATAAATCCTAATTATTATTACAAGCTCAAAACAAATCAGCTATAAGCTGATTTGAAGTAGTAATAGCCGATGAAAGAAAAAGGTCCGGGGACCTGGTAGTATGGGTGGAAATTAAGTAGGATGCTCAGCCTCCAACCCCAAATCTCCTCCTTTTTCGCTCTCTTCTTCTCCTCCAGTATTATGTCTTCAAAGAAAAACCGCTTGCACCCTTGTAACCAATCCTCAAGGGGAAGCATCAACGATGATGAGGAAACAAGATGTTCCTTCACTGTACCTTCCTTATCCCGCCAGGCTTTCAGCTCCTCCATGCATAAGGTTTGATCAACCGGAGGAGGGGCATCCTGCATCCTTGTACATAAAGAAAGGGGGTCAGGAAATAAATTGGAAGAAAAACTACAAGACATCTCACCTGAGGGGACAATCCCGACTTCATCCACCATGAGGTGCGGCAATGACAAACTGATGATATCATCGAAGATTTCACTAGATTCCACAGCGCACGCAATGGCCTCCTCTATATCTTGGACTTCCTCGCACTGGACCGAAGCGGTTGCTTCAGCAGAATCAAGGCTGTCCTCCTCCATGAGAGTGGGCACAACATTGCGCAGGTCTGCAACATCCTGCAAAGTGACCTCAATAAAACTATCAGCAACAGATGTAATTTCATGCGTGGTGGGAGAGGACGTGCTTCTTAAGAGTTCGGGCTCATTCTCCTCGCAAGGGCACAAATCCGCGCAAAGTGGTACATGAACCGAAGAAGTATGGGGGGTCGCATCAGAAACAGAGTCATGAGGGTCACTGACATACGTGTCTATTCCCAAGCCTTCAAAAGGTGAAGGTGGAAGTGACACGTAGTCAGATGAAGAAGCTGTGCTCACAGAATTTGAAGATGGGACGATCCGGATATCCGGCTCATCGTCATCCGCCAATTCGCGAAGATAAGCAGCACAGTCCTTCAAGGCGTGCTCTCTACTTTTGCAATATCGGCACTGCTTTACCAGCTTTGCCGGCACCGAAGGCGCGACAGCCGTGTAAAGGTGCGATAACGAAGGCGCAATAGAGTAGCCAAAAGATTTATGGGATCCGTACGGTTTCTGAACAACACCATACTCTTTGGGACACCTATCACTAGCGTGGGATGTGTCCCCACACCAACGACATCAGATGTTTAAATGTGCCCACATGCTACAGAAGACGAAAATAACATACTGAAGAAAAACAAAATACCTTAAAACAAATTTCCAAATAAAAACAAATCAAGATTTATGGGCTCCGTACGGTTTCTGAACAACACCATACTCTTTGGGACACCTATCACTAGCGTGGGATGTGTCCCCACACCAACGACATCGGATGTTTAAATGTGCCCACATGCTACAGAAGACGAAAATAACATACTGAAGAAAAACAAAATACCTTAAAACAAATTTCCAAATAAAAACAAATCAAACACGCTTGTAGTCCCCGGCAACGGCGCCAAAAACTTGATGCGCTATTTCGGCACTGCTAATTAGCAGGCACGAAATGCGATGCGACAGCAGTGCACCGGTCGCTCAAGTAATAAAATAGGGAGGAACTCCCCGAATATCGTTCTCAAAGGACCGCAAGTTGGGTAGTACGATTTGCTCAAACCAGGAAATCAGTTAAAAGGGTTAATAAGTAACAACGGGAGGTTTGATTTGGGTTCCTATGCTATTGCAGAATAAAGAGAGATGCGGGTCAAAACTCCGCTTCGCAAGGCGAGATGGATGCAGCGGCCGCGATGCCGTGCTTCGGAAGGCACGTGGACGGAATGTAACTATGACGGTTGAGGGTCGCACACACCTCTTCTCTAAACATCACCATTAGCAATCGCTAGTGGCTTCACACACAACGAAACTCAGAAAACACAAGGAAAAAGGGCTATTCATGCCACCACAAGTTCATTACACATGAACACAAGCAATAGTTCTTAGCATTAACCTAACAAGTGTTCAAAAGCAATAAAAAAGTAGTACAAGCACCAAAGGTTAGAGAGGACCACAAAGAAGAAGTCACGTCTTGGGTTCTCGGCCGGAATGAGAGGTTGTCGGGCTCTCTCCGGACTCGGCCCTCAGAAGGGGAGCTTGGCTCGAAGGAGGCTGTCACCGCTCCTACGATCTTCAGCGCTTCTCTGATCTCTCGGCGAGGAATGCTTGAGCTAATGGTGGAGAAAGCTTCCTAGTGCTCTCGGATGGAAGGATGGAGGTGGAGATCACCGGAAATAGCCTCTATGGGGGTGGAGATGAAGGGGAAGCCTTCAGGCCTCAAGAGCAGCGGGAAAGAACTGATTTCCCGCTCTCTGAATCGCTCCAGTCCGTCTCCCGGTCGTTCCCTCGTTGACTGCCTCGATTTGTTTTTTTATAGCAAACAGGCTGAAAAATGGTCACGCACGGTCGTACGCACGATCGTGCGCAGACCGTGCGATATTAACGGATAAAATATGGATTGGGGATGACGCAGCGCCGCCCGTGCGATTTGCACACGCACGACCAATACCGCCCGTGCGTTCAAACACACGGGTAAAATCCGACGCTCTGAAATCACAAAGATACAGGTTGACCGTGCGTTTTACTCACGCACGGGCGAATGCGCCCATGCGTCAAAACGCACGAGTAAACTCTGACGCTCCGTTTTCTACCCAGACACAAACGCATGACCGCAACTGATCGTGCGTCAAGGAAACGCACGACCGTGCGATATGCACAAACATTACTTCTGGTGAAAACGGGGCGATTCGGTCACCTGCATACAAGATACCAAGGCTGGGAATACACTTCCAGCATCAGAAAGACATAAAAAAGGGAAGGGGAGCACCATGTGCTTACCCCCAACAACAAGGAATGCAATTGCACACCGAAATAGGCTTAATAGTGCACCTAGCATGGAATAGAACATTTGAATGAATACGTGCCTAAAATGTGGTGCATAAACTAGAATATCAACCCAAATGAGTCCAAAAATATGTATATAAATGGGACTCATCAGACATCTCCTAAAATTCTGAAATTTCAGCATGAAACTACTATTTGGACACTTAATCAAGATCAACAAATAAAAAATTCAAAATCATCAAAAATCGTGTACTGTTTCCCGCGCTAGTGCTAACGACGGCGCTAGCACAACTATTTGGTTTTCTATATTTTTAAAAATCTGGAAATATTCTTAAAAATATATTGATCTACATGTACTATTTATTTTTGCACTTCTGTTCTTATTTCATTTTTGAAAAATCAAATACAAAAATACAAAAGCCAAATTACAAAAAAAATATGTTGTTGCTTTTTTGTTTTTATCATTTGTTTAAAGTCTATTTTTTTATGCAAAAATCCAATACAAAAATGTAAAACATGAAAACTATCAAAAAAAACTGTATAGTCCTGTAAAAATCAAGCATGATTTAATTTATTATTCAGAACTTCTATAATGTAGCAATTTATCTTTTCAAACTTCTTTGAACATTATTTTCATCATGCTTTTATATATCTATTAATATGTGCATCAATTATATTTTAAAAGTTGTGTAGAATCAAGCTTAGCATGCCTCTAAGTATGAGTAAATGTTTTATGTTTGATAATGATATTTATTCACTCACTTATTTTGGCATTGTCTACATATGTGTTTAATCTAAGAATGCTTGTGTATGTTTTATATTAGTATAATGAATTAAAATTGCACAAGTATCTTACCTACACTACCTTTATTTGCACTTTTAAAAGTTAAGGAAAGTGGTTATGTTTTTTTTCATAAATTATATTGGTTTGCAAAACAAGTGTATTCGGAGAACTTTGTACAAAACAAAAATCATAAAATAAAGTGACAGATAACTCCACCAAGCACGACTTGAACCTCTTGATAAGTCTTAATAAGCGTTGTGAGGTTGAGCACCTTGGAAAGAATAGTTAAGTGTCTTGTGCAAACCATATCTTTCTTTCAAAATAAAAACCACTTACTCTTAAGTACACCGGATCACTAGTCTCAACATTAAAAATAAAAATGTGATCCCCCAAGCACTACTTTGCACCCTGATAAGTCTTAATGAGCATTGTGTGTGCAAAGCACCTTGGTAGTTGTACATTTTTGTTTGTGCATTAAAGTGTGTGGAAGTAAAATTAGTTGTGTTTTATTGTGCTCTTACTTTACATATTTCTTGTATTTTAGATTAAAACATTTGTTTACTCTACTCAAAAATACACTTATGTGCACATCATTATCTTCCATAACACTTCTTCTCATGAGTATTAGATCCTAATGCTTATTCTATACTACTCTTTATTTATGAAATGCACTAGATAACCTAGCATGCTTTCTACAATGTTTGGTGCGTTTTTGAAATTGTGAATTAAAGTAACATTGTAGTAATTTCTTTTTGGTAACATTATTTCATGCTTGGTTACTTCATTATTTCACTTGAACAATGATTTACAAAAACATCTTCGTTATGAAATTTAACTCATATATCTTTTATGAATCATCATATCTTACAAAAGATGTTTGATTGTATTTTTCTAAGTCTCCCGCAACTTTACATTTACCTTGTATGCTACAAACTCTGATTTATGAAAATATTGTGATACTAAAACTCTGAATTATTTCCATGAAAAGTATTCTACAACTCCTTATCATTTCCTTCTCTCTACAAGCTCGATCATGGTTATTATCTTATTATCAACTTTTATGTGGTGCCTCCTTACCCACTTTTGCTAATAACAAAAGGGGAGAACTAACATGATAAATATAATCCGCTATCAAAATAGAAAACTAACATGATTAATTAAGATGATAGCCTACATATTAGGGGAGCATTCACGTAGGGGGAGCATGTATTTAGGGGGAGCAATTCTAAATTCTAAAATCAATAATTATCCTAAGTCATCCTCTCACTCACACACAAGTAAGTTTCATCATGCTTATATATTAATGCTCTGATTTATCATTAATGGATTTGTTATTATCAAAAGTGGGAGTTTGTTGGAACATGGTCTTCCGCATCTCCTAGGTTTGAGAATAACAAATCCTATGTGTATTTGATCTTGTGTGTTTAAGTGTGCAGGATAACAAGGTCCACATGTCTCAAGGATTACATATGATGGTTGCCCCTAAAATTGAGGCCAGAATTCTATCATGCCCACTAGCGCCAGCGGTAGCACCTAGCGCCTGACACTAGCGATGATAAGCGCAATTTCAGGAGCACATATAGAAGGAGATAGCACCTGGCGGTAGTCGATAACGCAGGCGGTAGCGCGGAGCACAGAAGGCAAGAGGGAAATGATTCCTCGGATTGAAGATTCTGCCGCGCAAAATATGTCCTAATATGGGATAGCGCTGGCGGTAGCACTAGCGCATGCGCTAGCGCTGAGTCTATAAATAGGACTCCTCTTCTCTCGTTTTGCATAGACATGCAATAGAGAGGTCTAGTGAAAAAATTCCAGAGCCTTATTCGGCTGAGAGATGATCTCCCACCAAAAAGCTTAGAGAGATTCTGAAGGAGGACTTCGTCACGCTATATCCGAAGGGCGATCACATCTACCATGCTTATTCTACAGCGATCCTTCATCTCCGACTTCAGAAGTTCTTTAGAGGGAGTTTTTATATTATTGTTGTTCTTCTCAAATCTTTTGTAAACCGTTAGAGAATTCGCCTCGTGTTGGCGACTAGGTCTGGGTAGGACATAGGGCAGAAATTCGCCTCGTGTTGGCGACTAGATCTAGGTTAGGTCTAGGGGGTGCTCCAGGCCATATCCGGGGATGGATTGGCTAGAGCGGCTTGAGGCCGTATCCGGGGAAGGATCAGCTAAAGCCAACCGGTTCGTGGGGATACGAGTCGGTATAGAAAACGAAAAAGAGTTTTTATTATTCGCCTCCGATTTCTAGCATTATAGAAATCTAGTTTTGTAATCAATTTTATTAATAATCATGTCTCTCTTTGTATAATAAAATTGATTTTGTTCTTCATTTATCTAAATTGTTTATTATCCTCTCTTTCATCATAAAACAATTTAGATCGTTATTCAAAATCACTATTTTGATCTCTTATTATTTCAAGTATATCAAAATATAACACAAGTTTTTAATTTCTGGGGATGAGTCGAAGTTCTCTTCCCTCGTGTTGGCGCCTACCGATCCAACAAGGGTGTGGTCATCACCTTACTGGGCATGAGTCAAAGTTCTCTTCATTGCAAGCATACTCAGGTAATGATGCTATTATTATTGCTGATGATACTATTCATGCAGTAGAGAAGGAGGACATTGTCTCTTTAGGCAGTGATAGAGGTCCACTCACGTTGAGGAGTGTTTATCATGTGCCGGGAATGAAGAAGAACCTCTTCTCAGCGACCAACATTGTTGACGCTGGCTATCACGCTCTATTTGGTACAAAAGAAGTGAAATTTCTCCGAAATATTTCAGTTGTGAAGGCTGAGGTCATTCATGTAGAAAGGAGGGTGAAAGACTTGTTTGTTCTATCAACAAGTTCCTATATTGCTAAGATAAGAGCTAATGATAGCACTGCTATCTGGCATGAAAGTCTTGGGTATGTTGGGATGGATAAGCTGAAGGCTATGGCAGGAAGTGTCCTGGTGAGAGGTCTGCCTAGTTTGTCATCTTTCGGTGATGGTGACTTTTGTGCAGGTTGTCATTTTGGTAAGGCTCTACATATTCCTTTTGACAAATCACAAAGCAGATGCAAAGCACCATCGGAATGTATTCATGGTTATCTATTTGGACCAACCGCAATTACTAGTCTTGGAGGTAGCAGGTATATGCTCATTTTGGTTGATGACTTCACCAGATCTACTTGGGTATATTTTTTGAAGGAGATGTTTGAGGCGTTCGAGAGTTTTGTGGAGTTCAAGGAGCTCGTGGAGGGTCGGCTTGGCTTGCGGGCGAAGAAGTTGAGAACCAACAATAGAGGGGAGTTACCTATCATGCGTTCTTCAACTTCTGCAGGAAACATGGCATCCGGAGAGAGCTCAATTGTGCTCACACTCCATAATAGAACGGAGTTACAGAGCAGAAGATCCATCATCTGACGGAGACCTACAAGTGTTGGCTTCACGCCATGAGCATTCTAAAGTCCTTTTGGGCGGAGGCAATGTCTTATGTTGTTTATGTCATCAATCAGATGCCTCTCAGTCCTATCAACATGAAGACTCCTCATGAGTTTATGTTTAAGGAGAAGCCAAGCATGGAACAATTTTGAGTGTTTGGATCTACCTGCTATGTGCATGTCCTTGACACTCTTAGAACAAAGCTTGATGCGAAAGCGAGGAAGCTTGAGTTCATTGGTTATGATGACCGAAAGAAAGGCTGGAGATGCATGGATCCTGAGACATGGAGAAATGTGGTCTCAAGGGATATGGTATTTGACAAGCTAACGCCATACTAGGGTAGCTCATATATGGATCTAAAAGAGAGCAGGTCAGATGGAGGATAAGGAGATGCGACCAAGGAGATTCTGGTGGAGTTGCTTATTACTCCAGGTGCTCAAGTTATCTCTAGCTCTGGGTCAGGTGCTTCTAGTTCTGGAAGCAGTGGGAGCGATGCTCCATGTATACCTGGAAGGAGAGCAAGTCTAGAAGAGTAAGCAGAAGAGGTGTATTAGAGTAAAACCTTGAGGAGGTCCAAGAGGACTATCCTTCCACCAGCTCAGTATACAAGGGGAAATCTGGTGAGCTTTGTCTCATGTTTTTTCACAGGTCCCTTGGATGTGAGAGAGCCATCTTGCTTTGAAAATGCCATCGGGGTTAATGAGTAGGAAGATTCTATGGATGAGGAGATGACTGTCCTCAAGAAGAATGAGACTTGGAATCTTGTGCCCAAGGTTGATGGCATTACTCCTGTAACATCAAGTGGGTTTACAAGCTGAAGAAGAAGGCTGATGGTAGTATTGATCGGTACAAGTCTCGCCTTGTCGCTCGAGGTTTCTCTCAAAAGTATGGGGAGGATTATGAAGAAACTTTCAGCCCTGTTGCCAAGATGAATTCAGTTTGGGTGGTGATTGCATTGGAAGCTTGCCAAGGGTGAAAGATTTGGCAACTCGGTATGAAGAATGCTTTATTATATGGTGAGATTGACAAGGATATCTTCATGAATCAGACACCTGGTTATGTTTCCGAAGAGCACCCAAGACATGTGTCTAAGCTCAAAAAGGCTCTTTACGACTTGAAGCAGGCATCTCAGGCTTGGTATGGAATAAGATCGCAGAATACCTCCAGTTCTGTGGATACTTAGCTTCTGATTTTGATTCGAGCTTGTTTGTAAAGAAGACCGTGGTGTTTTAGGTCTTGGTGCTATTATATGTTGACAACATGATTGGCATGGGGAATTCTGAGATGGAGGTATCTAAGCTTCGAGCTGAGCTAGCTATCAGGTTTGCGATGAAGGATCTGGGTGAGCTCCACCATTTCCTTGGACTCGAGGTGGAGAAGAAAGAGAGCAGTATGCTTGTTTCCCAGAAAGGCAATGCAGATTAGATCGTGAAGAGATTCAGCATGGAACGGGGAAATAGCAGCTCTACTCCACTAGAGATTGGTGTTTATCTTCGACGAGATGAGGGGAAAGTTCCTTCTTGTCCTTTGTTCTTCTATACTGTGGTCAGAAGTTTGATATATTTGACAATCACAAGGCCAGATATAGCTTATGCAGTTGTCCGAGTGAGTCGGTATATGGCAGAGCCGTGGAAACCTCATCTGATGGCGGCTAGGAGCATTTTGAAGTATGTCAAGTCCACCTCTGTCACAACCCGCATTTTCTCTCTATATAAAATATATATCAGAGCGAGAGAAAACACGCGTCGTGATGCCACGCCGTGCAGGGGACAACTGCATACGCTCAGGCGAAACCTTCTTCTATTACTTATCATGAAAATCCATGAATTTGTGAGTTAGAAAACATGAATTAAGTTCTTTTTATTAACCGTGTCCCTCGGTTTAGTGGATTAATGAGTCAACGCATATTAGTGTAAGTAGAAAACTACGCAGCGGAAAATTCTAAGTTTTATTCATTTTGTGTCCTATATGAACATGGTAATCATATAATAAACATGATATGCAGACCTCCATATTTTAGTATAAGTACAAAAGAGCTTTTATAACATTTAAAGTAAGATGAGGTTTGTTTTAAAAGAGATGTTATGAAGTACTAATAATAGGCTTTTATACTTCAAAATATCTAACATGCATCCTAGCATAAAACGTCCCAGAGAGCAAGAAACTACTCAAACATAGTAGAAAAACTACTAGCAGCTGGCAAAGTGTCTAAAAACAGCAACTACTGTGGGCGCCAACAATCTGACACGAACCCACATAAAACAAATGTGTGTCTGAACTAAACGACTAAAAACAACAAGGAACTACCTCACAGCGGTGAGGAGGAAACAACTACAGCTACAATTGCAACACCAACAGCACCAGCTCGAACTCCGCTACTAGCTACTTCCCTGATCCTGAGGCATTCCAAAAACAGAACACCTCAGCAAGAAGGTACAAGTGGCGGCAGAAAACAAGCAAGGTAAAACACGGTCAACAGGGGTACCAACCCCAAGACCGGTCAAACAAAAACGAAACTGTAAAAGTAAAGCTGAGAGAGACAGTACGGTAATAAGGAAACTGAGTAAAAGCAGACAGAAAACTTACGTGAAAACCCACGTAATACCTGACTACAGTAGGCGCGGTAAAAGGAGGGGCTTGAACAGCCCGTTATAACATAAGCAATAATAATGATATACAGATCTAACATGATTAGCAAAAGCTAACACCGGTAAACTTCCGGTGACTGTGGGGGGAATACCTCCGCCAACACACCCACAGAAACAAACCCTCAAATGAAAAGCAAAAGCTGACACCGGTAAACATCCGGTGACTGTGGGGGGAATACCTCCGCCAACACACCCACAGAAGCAAACCCACAAAGGGACCCAAGGGTAAGGTTGTCGCATAGGCAAACACACTCGAACTGGAATATACCCAGTAACTGTGGTGGGAGATACCTCCGCCAACACACCAGCAGTAAAATCCAACAATCACACCATTCAGGTAACACTCGCAATATCACCAATTCAAATGAACAGGCACTGAGGCGGTGGTTTAAAACCGCTAACATCAACAGTCCCAAATCGACGATCTATAACTCGAGATTGGCATGACCAAGCAAGACTAGTTCCTACTAGTTTAAAACACAGAAATTCGCCGAGGCAACCGACCTTGCCAAATCACAACTCGAACTCGTCGAATAAATTTCGACGCACAACTCGACTGGGATGTGGCCCACTCGGTGAGTGATCGACCTCAGAAGGTACAAGGACACAATACGAGACCTATACTACGAGCACGAATGGCAAAATCCAACGAGCGAAGCTCGTTGAATGAAACGCAAAAAGGACAAAACGACACACGCGACCAATTACGCACGATAAACATATCATTAATTTGATTAGAAAAGGAGAGAAAATTCAAGATGGTCGTGCGTCACAATTTTGAGCGAAATTGGGCAATGTAACGAAATTTAGTGGTGACGAACGCACAAGAACGCGCTTCCGACGCAGCAAAGGACAAATATAAGTAATAAAAATCATTCTAACAACCCTAGATTATCAAGTTTAGAGCAAAGGAAGGGGAAAAACCACCACTTGCCTTAGGTTTTATCGGAAACGTTCTCCAAATCACTCCAAGTTGTAGATCGAGCCACAAGGGAACACCACGAGGCGGGATCTACGAAAAATCGGACAAATCGGGGTTAGGGTCAAAAATCCCTAACGAAAAATTTCCACGAAACGACGAAAATTTACCGCTATCGCGAAGCTCTCGTCGGGAGGGTTCCGAATCTATCCTCGATCGAGAAATCCGGGCACCGGAGCACCGTCGGCGGTGATCGGAAACTCCACGAACGAGCCGCGCTCTATCCTTCTCTCGACTGGTTCGGCTTTCTAAGGAGGAAGATGAAGTTTCTTCTTCCTTTAGTAATATATATAGCAGTACGTATTAATCAACTTAATAATTACTAAATATTAAACAAAATAAATAGTAATAAATACTGAATAATAATTAGTGAAAAAAAAGATTTGTTGAATTGCTCTTCCACGATATCCATTAGCTGACGAATTGATTTCAATGACGAATTGATTTCAATGACAACAATTCACGAATGCTCTTCCTTTAGCCTCCAACGAATTGCTCTTCCTTTAGCCTCCAACGAATTGCTCTTCCTTTAACATTATATATATATAATAATTATCATTATTAAAGTAGTAAATATAATAATATTTTATTATTACCAAAAATTTAAACGAATGCCGAAGATGACGAAAATCGCCCCAAAGGTGAACGGCGGCGCTATGAATCCAACGGCGAAGCCGGAATCATAATCCGACGTGCCAATCTCGAGATATAAATTTATGAAGTTTACGGCGGCGTTAAAATATTCAAAACTTGAAAATTTGCCAGAGACTTCAATTTTGATCGGATCGCCACGAAACTTTAACAATTTATTTCTAAAATTAAATAATCTAATTTTCTAACGTAAAATTTTTCAATTCCGGGTCGTCTCAAAATTTGGTCGACTTGACCCAAACGAACGCAAAAACGTGTAAACGGCGGCGCGCCGTCAACTCGACGTTAAAAGTAACGCCCTGACGTCATAAACACGTCATCACTGAATTAAATAATTACTCAAAAATCAGGGGCGTTACAGTCACCCCTCCTAAAAAGAAGTTTCGTTCCGAAACTTACACAAAATCTCAAAACTAAAACAACTGAAATAGCTGAAAGCTATCAACTCAGGAACATACCCGGAAAACTAGGAGAAAAGACGCGGATGAGATTCCCTCATCGCTGATTCCAACTCCCACGTCGCGCTCTCGACGTCTTGATTCCGCCAAAGAACCTTGACCATGGGGATTGTCTTTCTCCGCAACACTCGATCCTGAGTCTCCAAAATACGAACAGGTTCTTCGACATAAGAAAGATTAGGCCCCAACTGGGGCACATCATCGAGGACGTGGCGATCACAAAGGACACACTTCCGCAACTGGCTCACATGAAACACATTATGGACGTTAGGGAAGGTGACAGGCAAAACCAGCCTATACGCTGATACTCCGATGCGCTCCACAATTTGGAAGGGTCCCACATACCGGGGGTCCAATTTATGGTTCCTTCCAAATCTCCTAACACCAGGCATCGGAGAAACTTTCAGAAAAACCATGTCCCCAACAGCGAACTCCAGCTCAACCCTTCGCTGATTTGCGTACTTCTCATAACGCTCCTGAGCAACACGAAGCTTTTCCCGAATATGAGTCACAGCAATACTCATTTCTTCAAGAGCTTCCGGACCTAGCAATGGCTTCTCACCAACCTCGGCACAAAACAAGGGAGTCCTACAGCTCTTCCCATACAAAGCCTCGAACGGGGCCATCTGCAAACTTTCTTGATAACTATTGTTATACGCAAACTCCATAAGTCTGAGACGCTCGTCCCAAGCTCCACCGTGGTCCAAGATGTAGCACCTAATCATATCTTCCACGATTTGATTAACTCGCTCTGTTTGACCATTGGTCTGCGGATGGTACGCGGTCGAAAACCTGAGGTCAGTGCCCAAAGCTCCCTGCAAGCTCTGCCAGAATCGCGACATAAACTTGGAGTCTCGATCTGACACGATACTCACTAGCACTCCGTGCAAACGGATGACCTCATCCAAATACAACTCTGCTATCTTCTTCATAGAATATCTGATCTTGAAAGGTACGAAGTGCGCACACTTCGTCAATCTATCAACTATTACCCATACTGAGTCATGCCCTCGTGGAGATCTTGGCAAACCAGTAATAAAGTCCATCGATAAACTCTCCCACTTCCAACTCGGTATGTACAAAGGCGTCAACTTGCCACCAGGCCTTTTGTGATCATCCTTGACACGCTTGCAGGTGAAGCACTCAGACACAAACTTAGTTATGTCATTCTTCATTCCATACCACCACACGATCTGTTTCAGATCTCTGTACATTTTTGTAGAACCAGGGTGGTAGGACACACTAGAACCATGTGCTTCATCGCAAATCCTTGTCCGAATATCACCCACCGCGGGGATACAAAATCTACCTCGGTACTTCAGGGTACCGTCTTCGTCTACCGAGAAGTCAGGCAATTCTCCCTTCTCTGTCCTTCCTCGGAGATGCTGAAGATCGGGATCTTCTTTCTGATGTACCCTCGTGAGGGTGATCCAGGAAGGCTCTTCCGCCTCCAAGCGAGAGGGCCTGACACTACTGCCGACAGATATGTCCATCAAAAGGAACTCCTCAACCAACGACTGCACGGTAAAGTTGAAGATCTGCGCGGTCTTTCTGCTCAACGCATCAGCTACCACGTTAGCCTTGCCTGGATGGTACAAGATACCGACTTCATAATCCGCGACATACTCTAACCATCTACGCTGGCGCAAATTCAACTCCTTCTGAGTGAAGACGTACTTCAAGCTCTTATGATCTGTATATATCTTGCACAATGCGCCATACAATAGATGTCTCCAAACCTTCAGGGCGTAGATCACAGCCGCGAATTCTAAATCATGCGTAGGATAATTTTTCTCATGGACCTTCAGCTGTCTCGACCCGTACGCAATCACTTTACCTCCCTGCATCAAGACACATCCGAGTCCGACGTGCGATGCATCTACATAGACGTCATACTCCATACCTTCAGTAGGTAAGGTCAACACCGGAGCAGTGCACAATCTCCTCTTTAATTCTTGAAAGGCTTCTTCGCACTCATCGCTCCACACGAATGCGGTGTTCTTCTGTGTGAGCTTAGTCATCGGAGCAGACAATACAGAAAATCCTTCCACAAACCTCCTATAATAACCTACCAACCCCAGGAAGCTTCTGATCTCCTTGGGTGTAGTAGGTCTCTTCCAATCCATAACCGCAGAAATCTTTTCTGGATCCACAGAAATTCCATCCTTACTCACTACGTGACCAAGAAAGGACACCCGAGGAAGCCAGAACTCACACTTTCTCAGCTTCGCATATAACTTATGCTCCCTCAAGGTTGCCAACACCAAACGCAAATGCTGAGCATGCTCCTCGGCGCTCCGAGAATACACGAGGACATCGTCGATAAACACGACTACGAAATGATCCAAGAAATCTTTGAACGCTCGGTTCATCATATCCATGAAGGCAAAGGGTGCATTCGTCAGTCCAAAGGACATCACCAAAAACTCAAAATGTCCATGCCGAGATCGAAAAGCTGTCCGCGGAATATCTGACTCACGGATTCTTAACTGGTGGTAGCCTGAACGAAGATCAATCTTCGAAAACACCGTGCTACCACACAACTGGTCAAACAAATCATCTATCTTCGGCAACGGATACCTATTCTTGATGGTTACTTTGTTCAATTCTCGGTAATCGATGCACAACCTCATAGAGCCATCCTTTTTCTTTACAAACAAGACTGGAGCACCCCAAGGCGAAGAGCTCGGCCTAATAAACTCGCACTGCAGCAACTCATCGAGTTGAGTACGCAACTCCTCTAGCTCACACGGGGCCATACGGTAAGGTGCCTTAGCAATAGGGCGAGTACCAGGCTCAAGATCTATTACGAACTCTACATCTCTCTCAGGTGGAAGACCAGGAAGACTAACCGGGAAAACATCCGGGAACTCCCGCACCACAGCAATATCCTCGACACGCGGCGAACCAGTAGCAGTTTCTATAATAGAAACAAGATAAGCAAAACAACCGGAAGCTAAAATTCTCCGAGCACATACCGTGGAAATAATCGAGGAATCCTGGCGCGGAAAGCCATACACACTCATGGGGTGGCCGTTGTCCATTTTGAAGTCCAAGCGCTTAACCTTGCACTGGATCACAACATCATTACGGGACAACCAGTCCATGCCCAAAATAACATCAAAGTCTTCTAGGTCCAGCATCTTCAGATCAGCAAATGCTAAGAAGCCACCTAAGAGGATAGGACACCTCTGGATACCCTGGTTCGACACTACCGTGTCACCGGAGGGAAACTTGACACAAAAAGAATCAGCAACTTGATCGAGATTCAACCGATGACGTTCTACGAAAGTCCTAGCCACGAACGAGTGGGCAGCACCAGAATCGAAAAGAACGCGCGCCATACGGTTCTTTACCTTAAACTCTCCTACAAAAGCGAGTACGTAACTAAACGGGCAAAAGCAACCAAGGCAGAAACTGAAAACTAAGAGTTAGTTTAGAATCTAACCTGATATCACTTGAGTAGAGGTCTGAGCTTTCTCCCTCGTCATCACGTTCAGCTTACCCTTTCCGTCACCCATAATTTGCGGCGGCGGCGGCAGGGCCCGAAGCGGAGTGGGCTACAACGGGAGCTGGTTCTTTGGACACACATACTTCATGTGTCCTTTCTGCCCACACTGGTAGCAGACCCTGTCTTTCATCCAGCACCTGCTCGAATCATGACCCATCTTCCCACAGGTAGCGCACACCTGATCTCCCTTGGGTGCGCCCTGAATGGCGAGCACCCGCTGATGCTTCTGAGCTCCGATCCTCTTGAAACACTTTTCATATGGGTGGCCAGGGTGCCCACAGAAGATGCACGCTTCGCCACCACTCTTCTTTGAAGTGGGGCCAGATGCCCTGAAACTTCATCAACGCCTTTCCTATTTTCTTTCCTCATCGCGACACCTCGATTCTTGGCGTTATCAATCGCCTCAACCTTCAGAGCAGCTTCCACTGCCTCAGCATAGTTCTCCGATCTATAAGCACAAGCTAATTGCTGAATATCGCTGCGAAGTCCCCCTAGGAATCGCTTCACTCTCCCTGTTTCAGAGGCGACTAGATCTGGAGCAAATCGGCTCAACTTGCTAAATTCGACTTCATACTCGCTAACAGTAAGTTGTCTCTACTTTAGATGCAGAAAGTTGTTCATCAGGCGGTCTTGCTTGACCGACGGCAGAAATTTCTTCAGCAACATCTTCTTGAAGGATTCCCATGAACATCCACCTGCCATGTTCTCCTTCTCTCTTATCCACCAGCTCTTCGCAAGACCCTTCAGCTGGTACGCAGCGACCATCACCTTTTGGTCGGCAGAAACCCCAGAATAAGAAAACATTTCCTCAATAACAATAATCCAGTCATCTAACGCCATGAAATCTGCTCTCCCGTCGTAGGTGGGAGGTCCTAGTCGCTGGAAGTGCGAGATGAAGTTCATCTCTGGCGGCAGCAACACTGGAGGCACTAGAGGAGCAGGAGGAACAGGCACAGCTTGACCCACAACAGGGTCTTGCACCATGGCCTGTTGCCCTGCTGCGACGGACAACAACGACTAAATCTGAGATTGCATCTCAATCAATTGCCTTGACAGAGCTTCGTTGCTCTGTCGCAGCCCTTCAATCACTGCTTCACTCTGCGCACCCGACGATTCGCCCTCGGATTGGGGAGTCGCCCTCGTCGCAGGACGCTGTCGCGGCATTTCTAAAATAAACACAAACAAACGACTCATCAACCCCCTACCTTAGAACTAGAGCAACTCAACTTAGTTCAGACAATACACAAACAAACACTTGCTTTTGCTGCTAACTTGCTCTGGGGTTTATAAATGATGAAATGCAATAACTTGGGATGATACTCCGTCATCCCTTAGACTCTTGTGCCTGTCCTAATGATGCATGAATTTCGTTATTCTTATTTTCAAAACCATGTGTATACATGTGTCATCATATAAATTTTAACTTAGCACGCGTGCTTATGCTATGATATGTAGGTATGCAGTGCTATGCAAATCTAAAAAGGCCTTAATGCATGTTATGAGCGGCGTACACATGTAATGTTATGCATCCCATACTACATAACATTACATGTAACGAAAAAGAAAACGTGCTAATGGGCATCCATGTGATGGTGGTTATGCATCCCATACTACATAACCGTCACATGTTGCTTCCTATGGTGGATCCATATACAAACACATATTATGCATCCCATACTACATATATGCCCTGTATACTTCTTATTATGCTATGAGTGTAGTGACTATGCTTCGGTTAAGACGTACTGATGACACATTGGTGTGTGTATGCAATGAAGGAAGAACTAAACTGGATCAGATTGGCTGGTTCGACCAACTTGTCAAACCAACCTCCCTCTGATACCAACTGTCACAACCCGCATTTTCTCTCTATATAAAATATATATCAGAGCGAGAGAAAACACGCGTCGTGATGCCACGCCGTGCATGGGACAACTGCATGCGCTCAGGCGAAACCTTCTTCTATTACTTATCATGAAAATCCATGAATTTGTGAGTTACAAAACATGAATAAAGTTCTTTTTATTAACCGTGTCCCTCGGTTCAGTGGATTAATGAGTCCACGCATATTAGTGTAAGTAGAAAACTACGCAGCGGAAAATACTAAGTTTTATTCATTTTGTGTCCTATATGAACATGGTAATCATATAATAAACATGATATGCAGACCTCCATATTTTAATATAAGTACAAAAGAGCTTTTATAACATTTAAAGTAAGATGAGGTTTGTTTTAAAAGAGATGTTATGAAGTACTAATAATAGACTTTTATACTTCAAAATATCTAACATGCATCCTAGCATAAAACGTCCCAGAGAGCAAGAAACTACTCAAACATAGTAGAAAAACTACTAGCAGCTGGCAAAGTGTCTAAAACAGCAACTACTGTGGGCGCCAACAATCTGACACGAACCCACATAAAACAAATGTGTGTCTGAACTAAACGACTAAAAACAACAAGGAACTGCCTCACAGCGGTGAGGAGGAAACAACTGCAGCTACAACTGCAACACCAACAGCACCAGCTCGAACTCCGCTACTAGCTAATTCCCTGATCCTGAGGCATTCCAAAAACAGAACACCTCAGCAAGAAGGTACAAGTGGCGGCAGAAAACAAGCAAGATAAAACACGGTCAACAGGGGTACCAACCCCAAGACCGGTCAAACAAAAACGAAACTGTAAAAGTAAAGCTGAGAGAGACAGTACGGTAATAAGGAAACTGAGTAAAAGCAGACAGAAAACTTACGTGAAAACCCACGTAATACCTGACTACAGTAGGCGCGGTAAAAGGCGGGGCTTGAACACCCCGTTATAACATAAGCAATAATAATGATATACAGATCTAACATGATTAGCAAAAGCTAACACCGGTAAACTTCCGGTGACTGTGGGGGGAATACCTCCGCCAACACATCCACAGAAACAAACCCTCAAATGAAAAGCAAAAGCTGACACCGGTAAACATCCGGTGACTGTGGGGGGAATACCTCCGCCAACACACCCACAAAAGCAAACCCACAAAGGGACCCAAGGGTAAGGTGGTCGCATAGGCAAACACACTCGAACTGGAATATACCCAGTAACTGTGGTGGGAGATACCTCCGCCAACACACCAGCAGTAAAATCCAACAATCACACCATTCAGGTAACACTCGCAATATCACCAATTCAAACGAACAGGCACTGAGGCGGTGGTTTAAAACCACTAACATCAACAGTCCCAAATCGACGATCTATAACTCGAGATTGGCACGACCAAGCAAGACTAGTTCCCACTAGTCTAAAAACATGGAAATTCGCCGAGGCAACCGACCTTGCCAAATCACAACTCCAACTCGTCGAATAAATTTCGACGCACAACTCGACTGGGATGAGGCCCACTCGGTGAGTGATCGACCTCAAAAGGTACAAGGACACAATACGAGACCTATACTACGAGCACGAATGGCAAAATCCAACGAGCGAAGCTCGTTGAATGAAACGCAAAAAGGACAAAACGACACACGTGACCAATTACGCACGATAAACATATCATTAATTTGATTAGAAAAGGAGAGAAAATTAAAGATGGTCGCGCGTCACAATTTTGAGCGAAATTGGGCAATGCAACGAAATTTAGTGGTGACGAACGCACAAGAACGCGCTTCCGACGCAGCGAAGGACAAATATAAGTAATAAAATCATTCTAACAACCCTAGATTATCAAGTTTAGAGCAAAGGAAGGGGAAAAACCTCTACTTGCCTTAGGTTTTATCGGAAACGTTCTCCAAATCACTCCAAGTTGTAGATCGGGCCACAAGGGAACACCACGAGGCGGGATCTACGAAAAATCGGACAAAACGGGGTTAGGGTCAAAAATCCCTAACGAAAAATTTCCACGAAACGACGAAACCTTACCGCTATCGCGAATGTCTCGTCGAGAGGATTCCAAATCTATCCTCGATCGAGAAATCCGGGCACCGGAGCACCGTCGGCGGTGATCGAAAACTCCACGAACGAGCCGCGCTCTATCCTTCTCTCGACTGGTTCGGCTTTCTAAGGAGGAAGATGAAGTTTCTTCTTCCTTTAGTAATATATATAGCAGTACGTATTAATCAACTTAATAATTACTAAATATTAAACAAAATAAATAGTAATAAATACTTGAATAATAATTAGTGAAAAAAAAGATTTGTTGAATTGCTCTTCCACGATATCCATTAGCTGACAAATTGATTTCAATGACGAATTGATTTCAATGACAACAATTCGTCGAATGCTCTTCCTTTAGCCTCCAACGAATTGCTCTTCCTTTAGCCTCCAACTAATTGCTCTTCCTTTAGCCTCCAACAAATTGCTCTTCCTTTAACATTATATATATATAATAATTATCATTATTAAAGTAGTAAATATAATAATATTTTATTATTACCAAAAATTTAAACGAATGCCGAAGATGACGAAAATCGCCCCAAAGGTGAACGGCGACGCTATGAATCCAACGGCGAAGCCGGAATCATAATCCGACGTGCCAATCTCGAGATATAAATTTCTGAAGTTTACGGCGGCGTTAAAATATTCAAAACTTGAAAATTTGCCGAAACTTCAATTTTGATCGGATCGCCACGAAACTTTAACAATTTATTTCTAAAATTAAATAATCTAATTTCCTAACGTAAAATTTTTCAATTCCGGGTCGTCTCAAAATTTGGTCGACTTGACCCAAACGGACGCAAAAACGTGTAAACGGCGCCGCGCCGTCAACTCGACGTTAAAAGTAACGACCTGACGTCATAAACACGTCATCACTGAATTAAATAATTACTCAAAAATCAGGGGCGTTACAACCTCTGATTTGGGTCTCTTCTATGGGAAGGACTTGGGCTTCTGTTTGCATGGATACATAGATGCTGATTATGGGGGAGATTCAGATGATCGGAAGTCGACCTCTGGATATGTCTTCATGATAGGCTCTTCAGCTATCTCATTGTGCAGCAAGAAGTAAGATTATGTGTCTGTCTCTACTACGGAAGTGAAGTACAAAGCTTCGGCTTTGGCAGCACATTAAGCCATCTAGCTTAGGAGGCTAGTGGAGGATATTCATGAGGAGGTGCGAGGTCCTACTCTGCTATGTGGTGACAATGAGAGTGCTCTCAAACTAGTGAATAATCCAGTTTGTCACGCGCGTACCAAACACATAGAGATTCAACACCATTTCATTCGTAAGAAGGTGTTGGAGGGATCTCTTATGGCTGAGCATGTGCAGAGCAAGGATAATATTGCTGACATCTTTACCAAGCCATTGTCGAAGGGACCATTTATTCGGTTGAGGAGTCGACTTAGGATGACTTTCACTTCCCACTTCAAGGGGGAGTGTTGAATTTTTGAAGTAGAAGCGGTTCTGGGTGGTCTGCTTATTTGGAGACTGCATAGAACACGCAGTCTGCGCGGGGTTCTAACGGCCAGCTGTGGTCAGTCAGGTCGCTCAAGTTGATTGCTCCTTCTATTCAGGTGGTCTGCCTGGTTGAAGATTGCTGAGTTCGCGTGGTTTGCATGGATGTTCTGGCCTTGGTTTCTTGGACAGTTTATTGTCCAAGTGTTGGAGATCGGGCAGTCTGCTTTTGTGAGACCTCGTGCGATCTAGATGGGCAGTTATTGCACCTCTCTTTGGTTGTGACGGTATCCGTCTGTTTGCCTATAAATAGAGGTGCAGGGCCCATCATTCAGAACTAAGAACGAGAACTGTTAGAGCTATTGCTTGGGTTGTTTGTGCCAGTCTCTTTTTTAAGGTCGCGGGGTCTGGAAGAGGTTTGACCATTTGTTGTGTTCACAGGTCAGTGGCTAATAGGTTGCGGTCTTCTTCCTTAGTGACTTCCCAGTTGTGAATAACCAGTTCGCCAGTGGCTTTCCTCTGGGCGGGCTGTGTTGTAGTTCTTGTGCTGTTCGCGGCGAGCTCGGCGATCAGGCGACCTTAGTGGCCATGCGATCTACACTTGCGGTTAGGCGACAACTTATGCAGTTCTGTTCTCTATTCGTAGGTTACTTCTGTGATCAGGAGACCTTGCGGTCTGGCGATCAAGAAGTGCCGACAGGTTGTGTTTTTAACAGTTCAATAAGGAAGTAGTTCGCTCATTTTGACTTGGCAGTCTAACAAAGTGCAGGTTGGCGGTCTGTGCTGTTTGCGTGGTTTCAGTTATTTTTAGCGGTCTGGCTATTGTTGTGCTTTCTGGCAGTCTCAGTTGTTTCTGATTGCCAGTTTCTTGTCTTGATTTTATTTCTCCTCCTTGTTTTTTTATAAATCATCTCTCGCCAAAACATGTCTTGCCATGTATGCCTCGCATTGTAAAGAAGATATTTGATATAAGATTTTCTTATCTTTCCTTTGTGCTGATTACTTGACTTGAGAAAGTTGTAGTTATTTCGCTGCACCTCTTGCGATCCTACTGATGCGCTATTTCGGCACTGCTAATTAGCAGGCACGAAATGCGATACGACGGCAGTGCACCGGTCGCTCAAGTAATAAAAATGGGAAGTTATCCCCAAGTATCGATCTCTCAAGGAATGCAGGATGTGGTGATAAGAAAATAGAGTGAGGCGATTGCTATGACGAGTAAAAGAAAGTGAAAACAAGGGCTTTGTGATGGGTGATCTAGACTATTGCAGAAATAAGAGATGCGGGTCAAAACTCCTCTTCGCAAGGCGGGATGGATGCAACGGCCGCGATGCCGTGCTTCGGAAGGCGCGTGGATGGAAAGTAACTGTGACGATTGAGAGTCGCACACACCTCTTCACAACGTGGGGGTGAGTGCAGTGGCCGCGATGCCGCGCTTCGGTATGCGGGTGAAATGGCCACAATGCGGGGTTTTGTGAGGGTCGAAGGCACCTCTTCACTCTCACCTCTAGCTTTTGCTAGAGTGAGCTAGCTAGAACGCGTGTGTGGAAGTGGAGTGGAGTGGAGGCGGAGCGCATCACAACAAAGCATAAAATAGAGAAATAAAACAAGAGAATACTTCCATTCATAGACGAATAAAGATTACTCTAGTTCAATACAAAAGTTTAAGCATATATTTCCAAAAGGGAGAGGGTAGAGGAAACCACGAGATGAGAAGCCTCGCCGTAGATCTTGGCCGGAATGGGGGGTCGTCACGCCTCCTCCGGGCTCAGTCCTTGGTTGCTTCCGGGGTTCAGAGGTTGTCACTACCTCCAATCGTAATCCGTCTTCTTCTCAGAGCTGGGTCTCTTCCACTTCTCCTAATGGAGATGCAACACCTTGAAATGCATGTTGTAGATGGCGGGGAATGCTTCCGGAACCCTTGATGGAGCTTAGGATCGATGGAAGAAGCTTTCCCAAGGAAGAGGATGGATGGATGGAGCTTGGAGAGGGAAAACGGCGGAGCTTGCGGAAGAATTCGCGCCCCAAAACAGTCCGAATAACCTAAAATGGCGAGCAGGTCTTGAAATAAGCGCTGGAATAAACAGTGTGCACGACCAGTGGCGCACGATTACACGATCGTGCGCACTGAAAGCTGGTGATCGTGCGCATTGTGCCCGAAATCCTGTAAAACAAACTGCAGAAAAATGTAAAGCGCACGATCGTGCGTAGCAAACGCATGACCAAAATCCGAAGCTGTTTTTGGGCAGCAAATGACTGCGCACGACCAGAAGCGCACGATCAACTGATCGTGCGTGAAGGAAACGCACGATCAGTGGCATTTCAGGCAGAAATTGCCCCTAAACAAGCTCCGAATGATGCACGACCCATGTACCTGCATGAAAACTCAAACATACCCGCTAG
Organism: Dactylorhiza incarnata; assembly: GCA_033032865.1. Classification (NCBI taxonomy): domain Eukaryota; kingdom Viridiplantae; phylum Streptophyta; class Magnoliopsida; order Asparagales; family Orchidaceae; genus Dactylorhiza; species Dactylorhiza incarnata. Next base: position 6,557,955 of record JAWHQI010000124.1, on the reverse strand, counting down.
GGCATAGAAACAAAGCTCCCCGGCGACATAAAATATGCACCAAAAAGAATAGAAGGGGAGCATCCAAGATAACACACATAATAAGGCTTTGGAAGGCACTATCTACGCAAATGGACTACTAATCCAATATGAGAGATAATCCACCTAATATGCAGTACCTATGCATGATAATAAGCCTAAATGAGTCCTAAAATATGTATATAATTGAGACTCATCACACCCCCAGACTTAACCATTTGCACGTCTCGGGCGAACACTCGATCCTATGGTAGAAAAATGAATGTTAAGGAAGCAACTGTGCAGGCAAAACACGATGGGAAGTAAAGAACTAACGAGCTTACAGAAATAAAGTAGAAAAGATTTTAAAACAAAGACTATATTTTAAGAACTTCTACAAGTGTAAAATACAAAATACTACTACTCTAAGGTGAATTATTGGTGAATCGAACTGTCGCGCCCTAGGGAAAATAGCGTGAGCTGCTGAGGTGAGCGTTATTCAAATTGGATCTCAAGAAAGAGCTCTCCAAGAAATCCATCAAGGTCGATGGTCATATGCTTGCCCTTTCACACCTTCTCCACTGCATGGGACGATCTCATCAAGAATCAGTAGGACTTTTAGGTTAGACTTGGGCTTGGGTTGAGGTACGGTAATGAAGTAGAAGAACGTAGGCTAAACGCACTCATCTTCCGGTAAATAAACAAATTTTAACCATAACATCCTCACCTTGAAGCACACTCCCCCAGACTTCATTTAAGCACTATGGTGTGCGCGAGACTACCACACTTGTGGTTCGATTCTTTTTAGAGATCTTTTACTCTCTTTTTTTTAGATCCATAGAAATATTATTTAGGATCGAACAATTTTTTTTTCAATCTCATTTTTTCTGCGCGCACACACCACATCACACAACCACACATTTGTTCTCCGCATCGCACAATCATTATCAATGTGTATAAGTTTCAAAGCTTAACTCTAGTGCGTTTTGGGTTAGGATATGTGGCCGTGGTAAAAATTTAGTGGTGTTTAACAAATAGGAAGGGTAAGGCTCAACGGGGCTAGCAAAGGATGACGTTAGGTTGGGAAATCAAAGCTCAACCAGACCAAATGATGGCCTACGTCATGCTCCCAACAAGATCATTCAACGCACTCATTTTGAAAATAGCTCGGGGCAAGTTCTTAACCACTGAGCGAGATCTCCTCTCCTTCCAACTCAAACAACACGAGGCTAACAGCTCTTCTACACTCGACCAAGGGCTACCGCTAGATTCACCAAATTCACCGTTTGAGTAGAGTATTAAGTAATTACACAAATGAAGTAAATAAAACTATAACTTTGTAATTAAATCTATTCTACATGAATTTTTAAGCTGCGTGAGTGCTCTACTAGTAGCACCTCACGTGTCACATCCTGTTCAACCACACAGTCCTAACTAACAATCAAACTTCTACACATATACATCAAGCACTTACACGATAATTGCGCACAAGTAAAAATAAAACGCATGTAGTGTGTGTTATGCAATGAGATAATAAATATAAATTTCCTAACACAACATTCTAGCATACATGTGCGTGTGGCGTACGCAAAGGCTCGCTTCCCCCAGACTTGAATTGAAACACAAGCAAATATAATCTTTCAAAGCATACTAAGAACTGGGTTAAGAGTACCTATGCTCCTAAGAGCATGCCAGAAGAGCTGTATAATCCTTCTTTAATGATCTCCTACTCTTCTTCCAAACGAGCTCACACCTGCATAGTTAAAAAAAACAAAAGCAAAAGCACAAAAAACATAATAGAAATTAAATCAAGCAAACGGAACCGGGTGGTTCCCATGGGTCGTCTCCCAAGAAGCCCTTTTTTTTAACGTCCTTAAAGGTGGACCAAATACCTGTATTAAAGCAGTTTATAAAGTCTAGGAATAAGCAAAAGTCAATAGACCCTAGTTATTATTACAAACTCAAAAGAAATCAGCTATAAGCTGATTTGAAGTAGTAACTGCTGATGAAAGAAAAAGGTCCGGTAGTACGGGTGGAATTTAAGTAAGATGCTCATCCTACAACCCCAAATCTCCTCCTTTTTCGCTCTCTTCTTCTCCTCCAGTATTATGTCTTCAAAGAAAAACCGCTTGCCCCCTTGTAACCAATCCTCAAGGGGAAGCACCAACGATGATGAGGAAACAAGATGTTCCTTCACTGTACCTTCCTCATCCCTCCAAGCTTTCAGCTCCTCCAAGCATAAGGTCTGATCAACTGGAGGAGGGGCATCCTGCATCCTTGAACATAAAGAAAGGGGGTCAGGAAATAAATTGGAAGAAACACTAAAAGAAATCTCATCTGAGGGGATAATCCCGGCTTCATCCCCCATGGGGTGCGACAATGACAAACTGATGATATCATCGAAGATTTCACTAGACTCCACAGCGCACGCAATGGCCTCCTCTATAACTTGGACTTCCTCGCACTGGACCGAAGCGGTTGCTTCAGCAGAATCAAGGCTGTCCTCCTCCATGAGAGTGGGCACAACATTGCGCAGGTCTGCAACATCCTGCAAAGTAACCTCAATAAAAATATCAGCAACAGATGTAATTTCGTGCGTGGCGGGAGAGGACGTGCTTTGTAAGAGTTCAGGCTCACTCTCCACGCAAGGGCACAAATCCACGCAAAGTGGTACATGAACCGAAGAAGTATGGGGGGTCGCATCAGAAACTGAGTCATGAGGGACACTGACGTACGTGTCAATTCCAAAGCCTTCAAAAGGTGAAGGTGGAAGTGACACGTAATCAGAGGAAGAAGCTGTGCTCGCAGAATTTGAAGATGGGACGATCCGGATATCCGACTCATCATCATCCGCCAATATGCAAAGATAAGCAGCACAGTCCTTCAAGGCGTGCTCTCTACTTTTGCAAAATAGGCACTGCTTTGCCGGCTTTGCCGGCACAAAAGGTGCGGCAGCCGTGAAAAGGTGCGATAACGAAGGTGTAGTAGAGTAGCCAAAAGACTTATGGGCTCCGTACGGTTTCTGAACAACACCATACTCTTTAGGACACCTATCACTAGCGTGGGATTTGTCCCCACACCAACGACATCGGATATTCAAATGCGCTCACATGATATAGAAGAAGAAAATAGCATAAAAAGGGTAAATTGAAAAGAAAAAAAGACTCAATCGAAAATAATCGATTCACAACCATCATCTCATCACGCCTGCATTCCCCGGCAACGGTGCCAAAAACTTGATGCGCTATTTCGGCATTGCTAATTAGCAGGCATGAAATGCGATACGATGGCAGTGCACCGGTCGCTCAAGTAATAAAAATGGGAAGTTATCCCCAAGTATCGATCTCTCAAGGAATGCAGGATGTGGTGATAAGAAAATAGAGTGAGGCGATTGTTATGACGAGTAAAAGAAAGTGAAAACAAGGGCTTTGTGATGGGTGATCTAGACTATTGCAGAAATAAGAGATGCGGGTCAAAACTCCGCTTCGCAAGGCGGGATGGATGCAACGACCGCGATGCCGTGCTTCCGAAGGCGCGTGGATGGAAAGTAACTGTGACGATTGAGGGTCGCACACACCTCTTCACAATGTGGGGGTGAGTGCAGTGGCCGCGATGCCGCGCTTCGGTATGCGGGTGAAATGGACACAATGCGGGGTTTTGTGAGGGTCGAAGGCACCTCTTCACTCTCACCTCTAGCTTTTGCTAGAGTGAGCTAGCTAGAACGCGTGTGTGGAAGTGGAGTGGAGTGGAGGCGGAGCGCATCACAACAAAGCATCAAATAGAGAAATAAAACAAGAGAATACTTCCATTCATAGACGAATAAAGATTACTCTAGTTCAATACAAAAGTTTAAGCATATATTTCCAAAAGGGAGAGGGTAGAGGAAACCACGAGATGAGAAGCCTCGCCGTAGATCTTGGCCGGAATGGGGGTCGTCATGCTTCCTCCGGGTTCAGTCCTTGGTTGCTTCCGGGGTTCGGAGGCTGTCACTACCTCCAATCGTAATCCGTCTTCTTCTCAGAGCTGGGTCTCTTCCACTTCTCCTAATGGAGATGCAACACCTTGAAATGCATGTTGTAGATGGCGGGGAATGCTTCCGGAACCCTTGATGGAGCTTAGGATCGATGGAAGAAGCTTTCCCAAGGAAGAGGATGGATGGATGGAGCTTGGAGAGGGAAAACGACGGATCTTGCGGAAGAATTCGCGCCCCAAAATAGTCCGAATAACCTAAAATGGCGAGCAGGTCTTTAAATAAGCGCTGGAATAAACAGTGTGCACGACCAGTGGCGTACGATCACACGATCGTGCGCACTGAAAGCTGGTGATCGTTTGCATTGTGCCCGAAATCCTGTAAAACAAACTGCAGAAAAATGTAAAGCGCACGATCGTGCGTAGCAAACGCATGACCAAAATCCGAAGCTGTTTTTGGGCAGCAAATGACTGCGCACGACCAGAAGCGCACGATCAACTGATCGTGCGTGAAGGAAACGCACGATCAGTGGCATTTCAGGCAAAAATTTCCCCTAAACAAGCTCCGAATGACGCACGACCCATGTACCTGCATGAAAACTCAAACATACCCGCTGGGGCATAGAAACAAAGCTCCCCAGCGACATAAAATATGCACCAAAAAGAATAGAAGGGGAGCATCCAAGATAACACACAGAATAAGGCTTTGGAAGGCACTATCTACGCAAATGGACTACTAATCCAATATGAGAGATAATCCACCTAATATGTAGTACCTATGCATGATAATAAGCCTAAATGAGTCCTAAAATATGTATATAATGGAGACTCATCACACCCCCAGACTTAACCGTTTGCACGTCTCGAGCGAACACTCGATCCTATTGTAGAAAAATGAATGTTAAGGAAGCAACTGTGCAGGCAAAACACGATGGGAAGTAAATAACTAACGAGCGTACAGAAATAAAGTAGAAAAGATTTTAAAACAAAGACTATATTTTAAGAACTTCTACAAGTGTAAAATACAAAATACTACTACTCTAAGGTGAATTATTGGTGAATCGAACTGTCGCGCCCTAGGGAAAATAGCGTGAGCTGCTGAGGTGAGCGTTGTTCAAATTGGATCTCAAGAAAGAGCTCTCCAAGAAATCCATCAAGGTCGATGGTCATATGCTTGCCCTTTCACACCTTCTCCACTGCATGGGACGATCTCATCAAGAATCAGTAGGACTTTTAGGTTAGACTTGGGCTTGGGTTGAGGTACGGTAATGAAGTAGAAGAACGTAGGCTAAACGCACTCATCTTCCGGTAAATAAACAAATTTTAACCATAACATCCTCACCTTGAAGCACACTCCCCCAGACTTCATTTAAGCACTATGGTGTGCGCGAGACTACCACACTTGTGGTTCGATTCTTTTTAGATATCTTTTAATCTCTTTTTTTTTAGATCCATAGAAATATTATTTAGGATCGAACAAATTTTTTTTTTCAATCTCATTTTTTCTGCGCGCACACACCACATCACACAACCACACATTTGTTCTCCGCATCGCACAATCATTATCAATGTGTATAAGTTTCAAAGCTTAAGTCTAGTGCGTTTTAGGTTAGGATATGTGGCCGTTGTAAAAATTTAGTGGTGTTTAACAAATAGGAAGGGTAAGGCTCAACGGGGCTAGCAAAGGATGACGTTAGGTTGGGAAATCAAAGCTCAACCAGACCAAATGATGGCCTACGTCATGCTCCCAACAAGATCATTCAACGCACTCATTTTGAAAATAGCTCGGGGCAAGTTCTTAACCACCGAGCGAGATCTCCTCTCCTTCCAACTCAAACAACACGAGGCTAACAACTCTTCTACACTCGACCAAGGGCTACCGCTAGATTCACCAAATTCACCGTTTGAGTAGAGTATTAAGTAATTACACAAATGAAGTAAATAAAACTATAACTTTGTAATTAAATCTATTCTACATGAATTTTTAAGCTGCGTGAGTGCTCTACTAGTAGCACCGCACGTGTCACATCCTGTTCAACCACACAGTCCTAACTAACAATCAAACTTCTATACATATGCATCAAGCACTTACACGATAATTGCGCACAAGTAAAAATAAAACGCATGTAGTGTGTGTTATGCAATGAGATAATAAATATAAATTTCCTAACACAACATTCTTGCATACATGTGCGTGTGGCGTACGCAAAGGCTCGCTTCCCCCAGACTTGAATTGAAACACAAGCAAATATAATCTTTCAAAGCATACTAAGAACTGGGTTAAGAGTACCTATGCTCCTAAGAGCATGCCAGAAGAGTTGTATAATCCTTCTTTAATGATCTCCTCCTCTTCTTCCAAACGAGCTCACACCTGCATAGTTAAAAAAACAAAAGCAAAAGCACAAAAAACATAATAGAAATTAAATCAAGCAAACGGAACCGGGTGGTTCCCATGGGTCATCTCCCAAGAAGCCCTTTTGTTTAACGTCCTTAAAGGTGGACCAAATACCTGTATTAAAGCAGTTTATAATGTAGTTATTATTACAAACTCAAAAGAAATCAGCTATAAGCTGATTTGAAGTAGTAACTGCTGATGAAAGAAAAAGGTCCGGTAGTACGGGTGGAATTTAAGTAAGATGCTCATCCTCCAACCCCAAATCTCCTCCTTTTTCGCTCTCTTCTTCTCCTCCAGTATTATGTCTTCAAAGAAAAACCGCTTGCCCCCTTGTAACCTGTTGGGTTTTTCTAGAACCATACATCAAATGTAGGCGCAGCGGAAATAAACAGAAACAACCCAAAAAGACTTTGGATCGGCCATGAATGTTGAATCAAGAAGTTAACAAAATGCTAGGTATGAAATTACCTTTGCGGGATTGGATCAAATCCAACCTAGATGCTCCACGAGTTGATTCCTGTCGTCGGCTATGCAAGAGTTCCCACGTAGAATAATGTCTACGTCTCTATAGTGATCCACACGAGCCGGGAGAAGAACGACTGCACCTTTGCACTTCCACGAACTGCTAGGTTCGCTCCAAGAAGAACACACACGACGACGATCGCCGGAGAGGAGGTCAGCGGACGCGATTCAGAGACGGCGGAACACTTCCGTCGACTAGGGTTCATGAGGCGAGAACGGAACTCCTTCCGTCGGCTTCTTCTTTTCGTTCGTTATAAGAACCCTAAAACGAAGTCCTATTTATACCCAAAGGATAAACAGCTTCTAGAAGAATCGCTATCCGCAGACCACACAGCAGAATAAGGGCTTCTGTTACAATTCGTTGGAATTCCACGGAAGATCATTCGTCGAGATTTCACGGGACAATCCGACGAATCCGACGAATCAGATCAGACGGCAACATTTGCCGAGAAAATGATCTCTGTAACAATTCGTCGAGTCTTCACGGGACAACCCGACGAATCCCGACGAATCCCGACGAATCCAGACAGACGACAACATTTTGTCGAATGAAGGGTTTCTGTAATAATTCGTTGAGTGTTCACGGGACAATCCGACGAATCCCGACGAATCCGACGAATTCTATCAGTGTAAACCCGACGAATTCAGACAGCAACAACCTGCTGGATTTCCCCATTCTATATATGGTGATTGGTAACATTTACCAACACAATCAATCTACCAACTTCTCCACATGCTCTTATGTGCGACCCTGCAGGCTCATATCGCGTTGGCAGTGAGATTACATGTTTGACCACTTCTAGATCACAATGGCAACTCCAACAGTCTCCCACTTGATCTTGAAAGTATCAAACCAAAAACCTCACAAACAATGAGCGGCATCTAGCAATGCATCATTGCTCCCCAAGCAATAAGAGTTCATAACTCATAAGCCTTTATGACCAATGTTCCAGCGTTGTCTTTGTCCCTTTGTCCCTTACATCCGGAAAGAACTAGAGGCATGGACCGTGTCACCCTCATAATAGCTCAATCCAAGTTTCTTGATCTAGAACGGACTTCCAGAGAATGGTGAGCTCAATATCACATATTGACTCTACCAAGCATGGCCATGCATTTCTCAGTCCAATTCCATCAAGGGGCCCATGGATGCAACTCCTGTTATATAGGAGGACAAATACCATATCTGCTCACACCCAAACACCCAAATGATTCGTAACGTACCCAACGACCACCCTTATCATCAACCTTCTTCAAGGAAGACTTTAGATGACATCAAAGCACGCTCTTCCTCACTCGGTGAATGCTGTGACTTCAGGTCAAAGGACCACAACACCATTGTCAAATGAGACCTACTTGTGACACTTTTAAGTAACAATCCACAAAGTAGTCTCAGGTTGGGTCTGTCCAGTACAACTTGTTCACTAACAAGTACCCACGTGATGACTTGATATCACAATATCATGACCTGTGAGAACCGGTCATCAGTCAACACACATGCTAGTCTTAATGTATCATCATCACCCTTAGCTTCTACGATGATACCTCGACCAGGGACCTTTTAAGAATGAAGCTTCGAAATCATAGGCTCTCACATTCAAGTCTCGTACTTGATGTCAAATGGAAGCGAACATTCTAAGGGTATTTATCACGAATTTTATTCTATCATATAGAAACAGTATATCGTAATAAAAGAACTTGCCATTAATCGTAAAAAGAAATAATTGGTACACAATTTATCATATGAATAAATTTTAAACAGCCAACAGAATATTTATTTTACATGCAACCCACAAGACTCCCACTAGAGTTGATCATTCAGGTATCGTATACCCATTGATCTAGTATGACCATCATGCTTTCTCTACGCGAGAGGCTTTGTCAGTGGATCTGCAATATTCTCCTCAGTCGGCACTCTGCAAATGTTCACATCTCCTCGTTCGACAATCTCACGAATAAGATGGAACCGCCGAAGTATGTGCTTGGAGCGCTGATGGGATCTAGGTTCCTTAGATTGTGCAATTGCACCATTGTTATCACAGTAGAGAACTACGGGACCAACAATGCTAGGAACTACATCTAGCTCCCCGATGAATTTCCTAATCCATACAGCCTCCTTCGCTGCATTAGCTGTAGCGATATACTCGGCCTCAGTTGTAGAATCAGCAACTGTCTCTTGCTTGGAACTCTTCCAGCTCACAGCTCCTCCATTCAGGCAAATCACAAACCCTGACTGAGACTTTGAATCATCCCTATCAGTTTGGAAGCTGGCATCCGTGTAACCACTTACAACGAGCTCTTCCTTTCCACCATACACCAAGAATACATCCTTAGTCCTTCTCAAGTACTTTAGGATATTCTTTACGGCTATCCAGTGACATTCACCGGGATCAGACTGATATCTGCTAGTCATGCTCAAAGCAAAAGAGACATCGGGTCGAGTACATAACATTGCATACATGATTGACCCAATTGCCGAAGCATATGGAATCAACTTCATGCGGTCCTTATCTTCACAAGATTTTGGACACTGGTCCTTAGAGAGATTCACACCATGAGACATGGGCAAAAATCCTTTCTTGGACTCAAGCATGTTGAACCGCTTCAACACCTTGTCAATGTACGTACTCTGGGTCAAACCCAGCAACTTCTTCGATCTATCTCTATAGATCTTAATACCGAGTATGTAAGTCGCTTCACCCAAGTCCTTCATAGAAAAGCAGTTCCCTAGGTTGTTCTTAACAACTTTCAGGGTAGGTATGTCATTCCCGATCAGCAGTATGTCATCTACATACAATATCAGGAAGACAACAATGCTCCCACTGATTCGCTTGTAAACACACGGTTCATCTTCATTTCTGACAAAACCAAACTCTTTGATCTTCTCATCAAAACGAAGATTCCAACTTCTAGAGGCTTGTTTCAATCCATAGATGGACTTATTCAGCTTGCATATTTTAGTGGCTTCATTTGGGGATACAAAACCCTCGGGTTGTGTCATGTACACTTCCTCAAGGAGGTTTCCATTTAGGAAAGCCGTTTTGACATCCATCTGCCAGATCTCGTAGTCATAATACGCAGCAATAGCAAGCAATATCCTAATGGACTTTACCATGGCAACAGGGGAAAAGGTCTCATCATAGTCAACACCATGAATTTGCTTGAAACCCTTAGCCACCAGTCGCCCTTTGAATGTCTGTACATTCCCATCCATGTCGGTCTTCTTCTTGAAGACCCACTTGCACCCTATGGGTCGTACCCCTTCAGGTGGTTCCACCAAGTTCCAAACTTGGTTTATATACATGGAGTCCATTTCGGATTTCATAGCCTCAAGCCATTTGTCGGAGTCCGGTCCATTCATAGCCTCTTGGTAGGTTGCTGGTTCATCATCATGATCCATAAGCAACACATTACCTATTTGAGACACGAGAAATCCATATCTCTCAGGCTCAAATCTTGGTCTACCAGATCTACGTAGGACTTGTGTTTCGTGAGCAGGTTCTCTAGCTACAACATCTTGTAGTCCTGGCTCAGAATCCAACTCTGGTTCATTCACTATTTGTGGTTCTTGAACTTCTTCAAGTTCTACCTTTTGCGTCTTTCTTGATAAGAACTCTTTCTCCAAGAAGACACCCGTCCTTGCGACAAACACTTTGCCCTCAGACGGTAGGTAAAAGTAATATCCCTTCGTTTCCTTAGGATATCCCACCAGATAACACTTATCTGATTTGGGTTCCATCTTGTCAGGCATTTGACGTCGTACGTATGCCTCACAGCCCCAAATTTTAATGAACGACATACTAGGACGCTTCCCAGTCCATATCTCATATGGTGTCTTTAGAACCGTTTTCGTCGGAGCGCGATTCAGTGTCATTGCAGCAGTCTCTAAAGCAAAACCCCAAAAGGAAACAGGCAAGTCTGCATGACTCATCATCGACCGTACCATGTCTAACAGAGTACGATTTCTCCTCTCAGACACACCATTATGCTGCGGTGTCCTAGGTGGAGTGAGCTGTGATACAATACCACACTCTTTCAGATGATCACGGAACTCATGACTCAGGTATTCGCCACCTCGATCAGATCGGAGTGCTTTAACCTTTTTACCCAATTGGTTCTCCACTTCATTCTTGAACTCTTTGAACTTTTCAAAGGTTTCGGATTTGCACTTCATAAGATACACGTATCCGTATCTACTGAAATCATCAGTAAATGTAACGAAGTAGAAATACCCACCTCTAGCCATAGAACTCATGGGTCCGCATACATCACTATGTACAACACCCAAGAGATCCTCAGCCCTCTCAGTATAACCAGTGAAAGGGGCTTTAGTCATCTTGCCTAATAAACAAGACTCACATCGCTCAAATGATTCATAATCAAATGAGTCCAATAGTCCATCTTTATGGAGCTTGGATATGCGCTTCTCATTTATATGGCCCAAACGACAATGCCAGAGATATGTAGGATTTGAGTCATTTGTTCTTAGTCTTTTATTATTATCTACATTATAGATCGGATGGTCCAGGTTCAAAACATAAAGACCATTAAACAATTGAGCTACAGCATAACAAACATCATTCTTAAATATAGAACAACAATTGTTCTTAATTATAAAAGAAAATCCAATCATGTCTAAGCATGAAATGGATATAATGTTTCTAGTTATGGCCGGAACATAATAACAATTATCAAGTTCTATTACAAGCCCACTGGGCAAAGAAAGACGGTAAACCCCTACGGCTACAGCAGCAACTCTTGCTCCATTGCCGACACGTAGGTCCACCTCTCCTTTACTCAGCAATCTCCTCCTTCCTAGTTCCTGCACATTTGTACAAATGTGAGAACCACATCCGGTATCCAATACCCAAGATGAAGGAGCAGAAAGGTTTATCTCTATAACGTAAATATCCGAAGCGGAAGTCATACCTCCCTTCATTTTCTGCAGACCCTCAATGTACGAAGGACAATTCCTCCTCCAATGACCAGCCTTGCCACAGTGGTGGCATTTCCCTTCCTTCACGGTGCTCTTCTTTTTCAGCGCAGAAGATTTGGGCTCAAGATGTGACTTAGGTCCCACCTTCGTCTTCTTGAAGCCCTTGGCCTTACCCTTGCCTTTATGTACCATCAATATGGGACTAGCAGGCTTGGCCTTCTTCATGTTTATTTCGGCAGTTCGCAACATGCCTAGGAGCTCGGGCAGTGTCTTGTCTATTTCATTCATGTTGTAGTTCAAGACAAACTGCTCATAATTATCCGGCAACGATTGCAGGATAAGATCTGTGGCCAACTCTTGACCCAGAGGAAAACCCAGTCTCTCCAGGTTCTCTATATACCCAATCATCTTGAGTACGTGAGTACCAACCGAGTCTCAAGCTCCCATTTTGCACTGAAATAAGGCCTTCGTGACATCGAACCTCTCTTGACGAGCTTGCCCTTGAAACATTTTCTTTAGGTGCTCGTCAATCTCCTTGCACCCCATGTTCTCGTGTTGCTTCTGAAGCTCAGAGTTCATGGTGGCAAGCATAAGGCACTCGACGTCTAAGGCGTCATCGGTATACTTCTTATAAGCATCCTTATCAACACGGGACGAGTTCCCGGTCGGCACCTCGGGGGCTTCTTCTTCCAAGACGTAGAGCTTTCGCTCTTGCCTGAGAACAATTCTCAGGTTCCTATACCAGTCCATATAGTTCGTCCCACTAAGCTTGTCCTTCTCAAGGATAGCTCTTAGGGACAAGGTGGAATGTGAACCACTTGCCATGGAATTCTACAAGAATTCATGCAGAATCTAATTAGTACCTTAATTTCAAAATACAATTTATTTTTAATTTGGACTTCAATTAAATACTCCCACTATTTTATTCAAATTGATGGCCCTCACTATCAATTCGGAGAGTCCATTGCGAGCTACTCTCTTAGTGGACAAGATCCGTATTTCACCAACACCACGAGTCCGCTTTGGCGTTCCTCTCATAATGCGGTTATTTAGGTAGGCAACGCTTGCCAATTGCATCCTCATGCAACTCTTGTATGGCTGGTGAATAACTCCTTATTCGCATCCATCATATGGAGCATGCCAACCCTATGCCTCTAGGCACTCAACCTTTGAGGTCACCTAGTTAAGTTAGACCCGATGTCGACAGTGGGATATCACAATTATCCGCTCGCACCCTTACCAAGATAGATTAATGCACCTTGCTTTGGCAAGCCCACACTTCATCGATCGAGGCAGGAAGAGTGTCATCCATCAGAAGGCATCCGAACACTTAATATTTGATGAAGGGAATTTTAAAGATAGGTTAACACTTAACCATGATCAACATTTGATCAAAGTGCACATCCACAGAAAAACAAGCTTTCTAAAATCCTCATGCATCCCTTATGTGCACTACATAAGACTATCAACCTTTGATAGACGAAAGGGCTAAATCTGGACATTTAGAACTCTTCCAAATCTTCAGATTTACATGCATTGGACAAAGGCAAAGACAACTCGACTTAAAGCAGTAGACAAGCTCGTCTCTCATTGTTGGATTCAAAATCCAAAACAGAACAAGGGTTCATTAACCACTTGAGGGACGGTTACTGCTAAGGAGACAATAATTTCTAACAATTAGAAATTACCACGAAATCCCAGACGTTCCTGGCGGGGTTCCAAGGGGCCGCGCCCCTGGCGGGGTCTTACCACCAGAAACCACACAAAATCACATCAAATGTGATATTCCAAGAAGAAATCTTGACATTTAGAACGCTTCCAAATACCTAGATTTGCACGTACTGGAATAACCAAACTTCTGAAACAAAATTCATGACCAGAACCTCCCTCTGATACCACTGTTGGGTTTTTCTAGAACCATACATCAAATGTAGGCGCAGCGGAAATAAACAGAAACAACCCAAAAAGACTTTGGATCGGCCATGAATGTTGAATCAAGAAGTTAACAAAATGCTAGGTATGAAATTACCTTTGCGGGATTGGATCAAATCCAACCTAGATGCTCCACGAGTTGATTCCTGTCGTCGGCTATGCAAGAGTTCCCACGTAGAATAATGTCTACGTCTCTACAGTGATCCACACGAGCCGGGAGAAGAACGACTGCACCTTTGCACTTCCACGAACTGCTAGGTTCGCTCCAGGAAGAACACACACGACGACGATCGCCGGAGAGGAGGTCAGCGGACGCGATTCAGAGACGGCGGAACACTTCCGTCGACTAGGGTTCGTGAGGCGAGAACGGAACTCCTTCCGTCGGCTTCTTCTTTTCGTTCGTTATAAGAACCCTAAAACGAAGTCCTATTTATACCCAAAGGATAAACAGCTTCTAGAAGAATCGCTATCCGCAGACCACATAGCAGAATAAGGGCTTCTGTTACAATTCGTCGGAATTCCACGGAAGATCATTCGTTGAGATTTCACGGGACAATCCGACGAATCCGACGAATCAGATCAGACGGCAACATTTGCCGAGAAAATGATCTCTGTAACAATTCGTCGAGTCTTCACGGGACAACCCGACGAATCCCGACGAATCCCGACGAATCCAGACAGACGACAACATTTTGTCGAATGAAGGGTTTCTGTAATAATTCGTCGAGTGTTCACGGGACAATCCGACGAATCCTGACGAATCCGACGAATTCTATCCGTGTAAACCCGACGAATTCAGACAGCAACAACCCGCTGGATTTCCCCATTCTATATATGGTGATTGGTAACATTTACCAACACAATCAATCTACCAACTTCTCCACATGCTCTTATGTGCGACCCTGCAGGCTCATATCGCGTTGGTAGTGAGATTACATGTTTGACCACTTCTAGATCACAATGGCAACTCCAACATAACCAATCCTCAAGGGGAAGCACCAACGATGATGAGGAAACAAGATGTTCCTTAACTGTACCTTCCTCATCCCTCCAAGCTTTCAGCTC